>CM057811.1:1226468-1951468 GCA_030067965.1 Latrodectus elegans
TTCATAAAAAAAGTCAAAATTTTCTTCAGATTGATGTATACATGCTATTAATGATTGGAAAGATATGGTCCAAAATCATTTCATAAAAATGTACAAAGTTTTTCATCACTTAGTTTATTAAAAAAATTTTATTCTATTCAATATTTTTGGGAAACAATAATTGTAAATCAATTTAACATAAATATAATTATACAGAATTTGAGTACCTAAAAGGCTTGTTAAAAATTTTGTGTATTTTTGATTAGCATTGTTAAAATATTATTACAAAATATTCACTGAGCTTCTTATAAATGAATAATAGTAATCTTAAATTCTTGGGGGGAAAAAAACTAAAATATTCCATGAAATTTTTATAATATTAAAATATATTGACTTTAGAATTAATCATTAAATAAAAATATTCTTTAACATCGATTTTCACATTATAAAAGGTAACAAAATTGACTAAATTCAAAAAGGCACAACAAAATTTATTTTAAAGTTTAAAGTAATACATGTAAATAATATTACATTCATTTAAATGCATTACTTTAAACTTTACAACAAATACATTTTAAAGTTTCTTCTAATTTAGAAATATTGAAATTTTTGTATTATTGAACATTGTTAAATTTACAACTTTACATAAATTCAAAAAAATTTCAAACAAATATTAAGTAGTTATGAATAGTATGCAATGATGTTTTGAATTTTTCATTATAAAGCATATGAGAAATAGTACATTTAAATTTGTAAAAGTTAATAATTCGTGTAACTGAAAATTGAAAAAGCAGTCAATTAATCAAAATTTAATTTATCATATTATAGCTTTTTAAATTATATTTTAAAACAAAAAAGGGGCAAAATTTATAAAACATTCATTTTTTTTTTTTTTTTTTTTTTTTTGAAAAATAGTTTTATTTAAGATTTTTAATACTATGAATAAAATACTTTTATTTGTACAAAAATTGCAGCAATTGGCAAAACAATTTAAGATTTAAATTTGATAAATCTGAAAAATAATTCTAAAAACAGATATATATTTAAATTATATTCTTATAAATTTAAGCAATTTTTTAAAAAATACTGATTCCCATTTGTTGCATATATCTGAACTATAATCAATAAATTTCAAATCAAACAAGAAATCAGAATTTCAGAAGTATTTAAAATGAAATAATACTTTACTCATATCAATTTTTAATTTTGCATCCAAAACATGCTGAGTCAAATAGTATTATAAAAACATCAGCACGAAAGTGTATTCAGTGTACTGAATCTATGATAAAGATTAAATTATTTTAATTAATACACACAATGTAAGTTACATACATTGTTAGATTATCAACTTTACAAATTATATAAATTAAACAGTTAGAAAATTTTGAAAACATGAATTTAGAGTATAAATAAATAATAAAATATTTCACTGTAATGCCTAACTGATTATAATAATAATTATCACATATTGCTTTCACTGATTGTTTGTTTGGGAACAAAATGTGCAACTAATATTAAATATAAAATATATTTAAACTAAGGAGATTTAAGCTAAAAAAAATACTCACTGAGGCATTCCTTTAAAATAACAGAGGGGCGAAATACTTGGCACCAAATAATGAAGATGTGGGAAAGGAGCCATATTCATTACTATTTCATTGATATCTATGTTCAAACTACCAGAAAAGCGAGATGAACTGAAAAAGATATTTATCAAATATTCCTTTTGCCACTTGAGATAATTTAATATAGTATTATTAAGTTTGAAAAAATATTTGGAAATAAAATCATATAATTTATTTTGGAGAGTAAAATTTAGCACAAGCTTTTAAATATTTCTTTTTAACAAAAACCACACAGTTTCAATATATTTACCATTTTTTATACATTTTGATTAATTTCAGTGTTTAATATCACATCATTAGTAGGCCAATAACTCTAAAAAAATATTAAAAATATTATTTCAATAAATTCTAGTACCCAAATAATTTGATGCAAAATTACTCTAAAATAAAAGCATTAAAAGTTTTGGCTTTGCGTTTCATGATATTTTAGTTTAAATATTTAATTAATACAAATGTAAAATTTTGTTTCTTGTAAGTATTACTGAAGTTGAGGAGTATCTGGAATGGAGTAAAATTTTATATTATTTCTTAAGAGAAATACATCATAACATTTTTTTTTTTATTTAAAAGATAAATTCATGTAATATACTAGCTGTTAATTTAAACCTATTTAAAAAAATTGCTCAATTAATCATTATTTATAATTTTCATTTTTTAATTGAAAGGATGCAATTTATTTTACACAATAGAGGCTTTTGAAAATAAAAAAAATTTGCTTTCTATTATTCTGTCATCTTAAAAGTTAAAAAAGTTTAAGTTTGCAGGTTTGCTTTTTTTAAATGCTTCACATTAAGTCACCATCAACTGAAATTCAAACACAGTGAAATAATGATTTCATTATATTTTAAATAAACATCCAATTAATCAACCTGAAATAGTAATTTATAATATGATCTTTTTTGATGACTCTTGCAGCAAACTTGGGATATAATAAAATCAGTCGTAACATTCAAGACTGCACTATTAATAAAAAACAGGACTTTGAAATGTTTTATTCCTGTTATTGGAAGGATATCCAGAGCATTACTATGCGTTTTTATAAAGATTTTTTAAGTTAAAAATTGTGAATACCAATAGTAAATGTTGCATTAGTAATGCTACGGTAATGGAGGTCTTTTTCCTTAAAATAAAGACATTAAAAGTTCTAACTTTTATGGTTGTTGATTGACCAAATATCTTAATTTCATTTTAGAATAATTGGTAGTTCCTATTTTTTATTTATTAAAATAGATATTTTGTCTAAGCAATTTTGAAACTTTAACGAGAGACGTAATTCCTTTCTATATGGAATTTCAGTTGGAATTTTGAAACGACCTACAATGGTCTACCTAAACTACATGTTAAAATATTATTTCATTTACTCGCAAATAATGTAGTGACAAAGTGTTTAGGCAATAATTGAAGTATAGATTACATTGGATGTTGGCTCAATGGTCATTTTTTGCAAATGAGGGCTAATTAGACTGGGACCTACACACTTGATTCTGGAAAAAAGGCCACATTTTTTATATGAGTTAATAAAAAAATCTCGAACACAGACCGCACTATTAAACTTGGAATAAATTTTAATTACTCCTAGATTTCCTTTCATCAAGATTATTTGGAATATGTCACTAGGAACTCCCTTCCATAATTAATTCATAATTTTTGCCATAAACAATAATACTAGTGGATAATTTTTCCAAAGCACATTAGTAAATGACTGGAATGAAAACTGAAAGGAGGAAAATAGCCTACATTATTATTTTTAGCTGCAAAACAAGTGCTTTGTAGTCTTTGGATGAATTTAGGAATGATCCTTTAAAGCTAGTTTCAGATAATTCAATAAAAATTACACCAATGGACAAAACAGCTTCTAAATCAAGGGGTCGTTTGCAACATGTTGCTGAGTTAAGAATTTGATTTTTGAGTTATTGATGGAGAATATCGGAAGAACCTTTTACATTAGCATACTTCCAAGAATCCACATAATTTAGAAGTAGGGAACAAGTAAAAGACCTCTCAAAACTAGACCCACCAACCTAAACTTCATTATTATTAGATTAGAAGATATCATTTCATTAGGATGATATTGTGATCGATTTAAGGTAGACTACTCAACTTTACAAGAACAAGGGTAAGTAAAAAAGCAGACACTGGTGAATCTGAGGTAATGTGAAAGTGATTATGTTTAATTATATTTATAAAAATGGTATATTTTTTTTTATTATTTTCTTAAAGTATTTAATAGTTTGCAATAGTATGTATAGTAACTTGTAGTGTATTAACTTCATCCCTAGATAAGAGTATACATTATTTTAAAATGGACAATTTATTATCTGAAGGGAAAACACAATTATATACCACCTTATGTTTTTTCAAGCTGAAATTATGAAAAAGAAAGATTGGCCTACATTTCCACAAATACAGTATTGCAACATATGATTTGAAAATAAAATATTGATTTCAGATAAATATTCTTTTTTACTATAAAAATTCAATTGCAGGTGCGTTATATCCATGAAAATTATATGTGAAATATACTTTGATGAGAAATATTAGAAATAATGCAATTCTGTAAGTATAAGTATTAATAATACCTTATAATCAAATAACAGCAAAAAAAATTATGAAATATATTCTTATCATCATCAAAAATACATACATTTACATTAAAATAAGATTAAAATGAAATTATCAATATTAATATTTACCTTACCAAGTTATATTTAAAATAGTATTTGCAATGATATCATTCATGTCATCAAACGGTTTGGTTTCTTTCATCTTCCAACATGACTTAGCATTTATAACAGAAGCAGGTTTATTTTTATGATTATTTATAAATGAATAAGAGCTTTTGATTTTCACGTATTTATTGCATATTTCAGACAGAGCCTGAAAAGTGAAATTTAAAAAGTATTTAAAGAGTTTGCAATAATACGAAAATTAGAATGACGTAAAATTACTATATGATATGAATATTCCTATTTAAACCAAAATGCACAGAAATATTTTTTAAATAATCTTCAATATAGAGTGTTAATTACATAAGTCATTAAAAGAATATTTACTTTTTCCATTGGGGAAAATTAGAATTTATTCTGCAAATTTTAGAATAAATTCTAATTTTTGCTGAGTTAAGAAAATTAAATATTCTTTTATATATTGAAGTATTTTTTTTACATTAATGATTCATATTATTAAATAATAAATGAGATTCTACTAACTATAATAATAAAGTAATTATGTAATTTTGAAAAATTTAATTTATTAACATATTAAAATATAATTCTTCAATATTTTTAACCGCAATAGCTATTAAAAAATTATAATAATGAAAAAATCAAGCTCAATTTCCATTAATTCAAAAATTAGAAAAATCTCTAGTCTTTATGTCTGTATTTATTGAAATTGTCATAGACCTATATAAAAAATAAGGCTTTAAATAAAAAAAAAAATATTTAAATTTTCATCCTTTTAAAAGCTATTT
Source organism: Latrodectus elegans (assembly GCA_030067965.1). Classification (NCBI taxonomy): domain Eukaryota; kingdom Metazoa; phylum Arthropoda; class Arachnida; order Araneae; family Theridiidae; genus Latrodectus; species Latrodectus elegans. The sequence continues at coordinate 1,231,545 of CM057811.1, forward strand.
ATAATGTCAAAAATATCTGATTGAGAAAGTTCTAATTTAGAACAATTATATCTTATTATGTCACTATTTTATATATGTATATAAATATGTAATTTAGATTATTTTTGAAAATATACATTTATTTATATTTCATACTTTTGATTTAATTTGTTTTTAAGATAATTTTAATTAAATACTCACTTTATTATCAAATGGAATAACGCAATCGGCAAAATTAAACAACTGACTATTGGTGAGTACTGTGTTGTATGGAGATGTCACTACATCATCTTGAATAAAAGGGAAGCCAGCAAATACAAATCTACAATGAAAAGTGTTGTCAAAATACCTTAATCTCAATACAATTGGCATTTTATCACAAATGTTAACTATTTAAATGCTTTCTATTTATTTGATAACTTATTTGGCGATAAATGGTAATGATGTATTTACAACATTACTGATTCGATTATTGTAGCGTTGAGTTAAATCAGTGTAGCATAAACTCTCAAAAGAGTCAGTCGAGAATTGCTAAAGTTTTTAAAGTAATTAAATAAAAATTGCTCACCTAAACTAAGGATAACTAAGGGATATTTGATGAAATAAAGCTATTTTTCTCTAAGATATATCTAAAACTAGGAATAATTGCTTGTGTTCTTCAACTATTTTGAATGACAGAAACTGCTGTTTTAAGATGAAGAAAAATACAGAATTTTTATAAGTCATGAGTCTATAGATTATAAGACAAGAGGAATGACTAAAAAGTCATAAGGAAGTATGACTAAACAATACTTAATACTACGTTGTTGCATATCTCCAGGGTTTAGCAATGCTGAATCAGGTCTACTCTTTGAATTTATGGCATGTCATAGTTCACAAAGTATTCACTCTTCACTGAACACATAGCAATGCAGCACCCTCAGCCACTATGAAACACACAAATAACACCTAAGTTCTTTGCTTTACTTGATCACAATATTATGCATCGATTATGATCACAAATACTGAATCTGAGATGAACAAAGGAGAGAACTAACATTTTAAAAATGTTATTCTTGCTGTTTTATTTATTTATTTATTTTTTAAAGTTTTTAATCATGGTATGTTAAGCTTTTCTAACAAATACTGCATACTTTTCTAGAGCATTGTAGAGTAAAATCTCTTATTTTATTTCTTTGATGAAAATATAATATCCATAAATACAAAATAAGCTTTCCTTCAGATATTTGTAATTAAATAAAAATGTCCTTACCTCTTTTCATGAATTCTATTTTATCATCAATTATATATATTTTTTTTTTTTTGAACTTCAATTCAATTTTATTATATTAAGAATTAAATCAGTATTCAAATTTTTTAATAATTAAAGTAATATTATTTTTATTGTCAAAATTTAGTATTTAGCATGAAATACTTCAAAAATATACAGCGAAAAAATTTTCATCTAACTGACAAATGAACCTGGGTTTAGAACAGCCTAAATCTGTTGAAGCAAGATTGAATGAGAAAAACCAGTGGAAACCTGGGAACTAATAAACTTTTTCCAGCTATTATTTCCCATGAAGGTAATTTGTATTCTTATTTTATTTTTGTTCTGTTTAAAGTTTGTATATTTTTTTCTCCTTTACTATTACTATTTCAAACCAATATGGTCAGTCAAATTTGAAATTAAAGGAGAGGTTGTAAGAAAAAATATCTACATTATTAATATAATTTTTCCTATTTCTAAACAAAATTTAATTATCTTTTGATTATCTATAAGTTTTATATTTTTTCTTGAAATTTTCTTTTAACTATAGATAAATTAAAATAAAAAATTTTAATTCTAAATATTTATTTTTTTATAGTCATTCACGTGTCAAAAAATAGGCAATGAACAACTATTTGAAAATCTCTAATTTATTTTAAAATATTTTGACAGTTTACATTATGCATATGTGAATAATGATTGAAAACATACATGTGACTTGAAAGTTTTTAAGTTACTTTAAAAATGAATTAAATAAAACAGTAGAAAATTGGAAACTTTTAAAAAGAAGCAAGTATTTCACAGTGATAGTAAGTATAATATAAATGAAGGACATGATCTACTTTATTGATTGGTTGGGTTTTCTGGCTCAAGGTCCAGATAAGGACAAGCTGCATTCTATTTTATAAAATAAATGCCACTTTCAATAATTAAATAAACTCATATTTTAATATTGAGAAGGAATTAATTGAAAATGAAATAGCTAAGGCAGAATATTTAGTGCAAGAACTTAAAATAATAAAAAGCGATTTTCAGAAAAAAAAAAATCAGAAAACTCCATTATAAAAAGAGTTTTTAAAAATCTTTTATAGCTTTGTAAAAGTTACAGATCAGAATGTAGTTAGAATTAAGTATTTCAAAAAATTTATAAAAGAATAGCAATAAATATAACTAACAGAAATGCAACTTTTCAGCATTCAAAATAGAATAACTATTGTAATTCCTAAGATCACTGTTACAGTAAAAATATAAAATGCAGAGACAAAAATCTAGTAAAGAAAAAATATTTCTCCAATGATGAGGAAACATTAAAATACAGAAATAAAAAACATTGTAACCATCAAAATTTAAAATAGGCTTTAAAGTATAATTAAATATAGCATGTTTTAGAAACATATTTGTTGCTGTTACTTTTTGTCTAGATAGACTAGGTTGTCTAGCTAGGCTAGACAACAAAAATATCTAAAATGTCTAAAAAAAAATGATGGGTCCCGAAGGACGTCTTTTTTCAAATTTAAGCATGTTAAGATATGTCCAGGGGAGGCCATATTGACGGAATGCCAAAGGCAGTCTGAAAATGTGCTCTGCCCCAGCTAAAAGGTGATTCCTCTTGTGTGCCCACTCAGATAGCGGGAAAAGGCAGTTTGATAAGATCTTGGTCTAAGTTTAAAGGTCTCACCCGGTCTTTTGGCGAAGAACTATGGATGGTTGGGAGGAATTTTCATAAGCTTATTGAATTCAGTTTTTGCCAGAGAAGAAATCTCACTGTGTGAGCTCTCCACCTGGGTTTACTTCCTTCTCTGATACTGATCTGGCCAAGAAATCCACTCTTTAATTCCCCTCTACTCCTATGTGTGAAGGGATCCATTGGAAATGCAATGTGTGTTCGGGTGGCAGTCTCTCAAGAAGATTTAGTATGTCCCAGCTAGTTTGATATACACCAGTGCTCCAATTTAAAAGATGCTGGATGGAAGCACAACTGTCCGTCAATATCCAGATATCCCCTAATTAATCCTCCACCTCTGCTGCATACTGTAAACCTCTTCTAATGGCAATTAGCTCTGATCTAAACACAGAAAATTATCTGGGTTTCTTATTTTAAATTCTAGATCTCCAGAGATAGTGTTTATGTGTTAACATTTTGAAAGCTACTAAGAGATATTTTAATTTGATGATAAACAGTTATTGCATATTAACTTAGGATTCTTCTAAAATTTTATTCAATGGCCTTCATGACATTTTATGACACATCTGAATGTACAGAAATTGTATTTTATACAAATGAACAAAAAGTCCTAAATTTTTGAATTTAGGACTTTTTGTTCAACTAACTCAATTAAACAACAATTTAATTCATACTTTTAAAAATAGAGGAATTCTTAATATTTAAAAAAATTTATTTACCTATGATAAAGGGTTTTGAAGATTTTTTCAGCTATTGAAAATAAATTGAATCAAATTTTTATTAAAAATTGTTAATGAATTGGACTAAATAAAAATGTGTTGCATTGCCAAAAAAAAAAAAAAAAAAAAAAATTACAATTGAAGAATAATTGAAGAATAAAGAACTTATTTTACATAAGATTCAACAATACTCATTAAAATATCAACAATAATTAAGTTATTTTCCTGCTTTTATTTTAAATAAGTGCAAGTAACTATTTTGTGAACTTTTGACTAAATAAATTTACAAACTTAGGAAGTTTAGGAAAGTCATCATATAAATATTCAAGAATTGCTGTACCAAGTCCTGATCCAGTTCCTGTAAAAAAGAACAACATTTTAAATTCATTTCATAAAAATAATCAGTAATTTTAATACAGAAAACGCTCAATTTACAAACTTGTAAGGAACAATAAATTCTTAAAATCAAAAGTTTGCAAAATAAAAACTAAATGAATTTTAAAATTTATATTTATTTTTTTTTATCAAATTATTTTCTTTTCATAAGCAAAGTGCAATTCAAAAGGCTATTTTTCACTTTATAAAAACGCATGCAAAATAAAGTATATACTTAAAAAGAATTCTTTATTTTGACAATCTGCTATTTCAAAATTTTCTTTATTTTGAAAAATCATACACAGTAACTGCTTATTTTTTGTTTCAAAACAACATTTTTAAAATACAATTTTCTATTCCTCTTTTGATGTAATCTTGATACTGTTTACTTCAAATAATTTCTCAATTTCGAACCAATTAGTAACTTGTTCAGCAGACAATTGTGTAATTAATTTCGTTTTTCATTGTTTGCTATCTGTGTGTAAGTTTTTTTTTCTTATTCATCAGATTCTCAATAATTTCATCATTTGAAATCATTTTCATAAGAGTTCTACTTGAATCCTCATTGAAAAAGTCTTAGGAGAAATTTTCATTTTTTATTAGAAACATGTTTTTTTTTCAAAGTTCATGTATAAGAAACTCATATTTACTCAAGTCATCAAGTAAATGTTCTTTGTATATTCAGTTACAGTGACATCTTTTACAAAACTGACTAACCAAAATGTTCTAAGTATCATATTTCTTAAACAGTATTACAAGCATAGATTAAAATGTGTATTGATTATGAAATTTCTTAAGCTCACTCCAAATAAATCACCATAATCACTCTGCAAAAAAATCAATATGAATATGTTCTGAAATCATACTCAACTTTTTGATTGTAGATTATGATCTCAGAACATAATAAACTCTGAGATCCATGAGTTATAAGATGGAGATTAGATTAGGCAGGAGAAACTCCACATAAATAGTTTTAAAAATATCTGGATTTAAAGGTGAGAATTTCAATTAGACACAATTAGAGAGATTTAAAAATTCTCTGATAAAAATGTTTATCAAAGTTTCTCAGCCATAAAATAAAAATAAAAAATCAAGAGATAACATAAAAATATAAATAAAAGGCATATAAAAGTGAGTTTGCAAAAGAGTTTTTGAAATGTTAATTTGTAAACAGGAATAAAATCATCATCATGTTATTTTGGATTTTGTTAAGAACCAGCCAGTTTTTTGTAAAATCAAGAATGTTTGTAAGTTAAAAGTTTGTAAAATTAAACAGTTACACTATATAATGAGGTAAGACAGTAAATACTATTTATTCAAAATATATGTAAAACGCATTGTGCATTAATATGTATATTTACAATAAGAGTGTGTTACAAATTTAAAACAAAATGTAATGACTTAACGCTTGTTTCCAGCAGCAAAAAAAGATTAAATAGCATTGCTTCAATATTATTTGGCATTACAAATATTGAAAAAATTTATAAGTGATACATTTATAATATTCAAGTAACATACATTACTATAACATAATCTACATTAGATACTGATTTTCATTATACTTTTATTGAATAAATAAGCATTAGTATAGCTGCTAATTCTACTGATTTTATCGGGTAACTCCTGATTTTTCATAACTTCTCGCGATTTCCCGATAATGTATGAAAGTCTACTGATTTTTGAAATTTTCAGTGAAAAACTTAAAAAGAGCAAAATTTTCACTTTCTGCTGAAAAAAAATCTGTTAGAAAGTTTAACTATAGCTAAATATTCTCAAAATGGAAAAAAATATTTTAAACAGCAGTTTACCAATTCATTTTTAATGTTAAGTCAGCAAAGTATGAAAAAAATAAATTGACACGAATTATTTGAATTAAAAATGTTATACTTTTTATGGACAAAGTATTTGATAATTTCTATATTCTTAAAAGTATTGGTAAAATCCTAGTAAAGATAACATGTTTGTTGTGATTTTAAAAAATGTCGTTAACGGCGAAATTAATGTGATTCATAACAATCAGCAAAAGTAAGTGTTTCATAATAAAAAAAATAAATAAATAAATAAATAAATAAAAATAAATATATATTTCAAAATGTAATTACATAAGCATTCAAGCCAAATCTTAAAGTTGCCAAATCCGTCGCATTACATATACTAAGATTAAGCCTTTATGAATTGCATCAGTGTAGTAAAAGTTACCCTATAAAATAAATATTCTACATTAACATTGATGTTTATTTTTTTTACAAGTAGAATATTCTTTTTTTTTTTTTGTTAGCTCCTTTATGAGGCTGATGATTATTTTATTAAAATATTAGGATTAACAAAAATATGTTTAACAAAATTCATTCTCAGATAGTATTATCTATCAAGCAAAAATGTCTCCATATATTTTCCTTCAAAATCAGTAGACTCTGATTTTTTTTTTTTTTTTCCTCCAAGGTTAGCAGGTATGCATTAGTTATTCAGGTTTTATTACATAGAATTGAATTTTAAAAATAAATATCTGAAGCCAAGATTGTTTGGTGTTCTATATTGTTGTTAGGCAAAGTTTAAGAAAAAAATAAATGCAAATTTGATTTCTTATAGCAATCATATTTCCACCTACATATTATCAAATTATTTGTTCATATTTTATCATTTTGACATGCAGAAACCTCAAAACTTTAGCATACTCTTCTTGATTTTTTTCTTCAAAGAGCAAAAAACTGAAAGTGTAAAAAATACCAAGTAATAAAAAAATGCTATTAAAAATTATCCACAAAGCAAAGAGAAATATTAATTACAAATAATACAATATTGGAAATCAGGGTGAAATAAATTTTACAGCTCATAATTATATTTTAATCTGTGCCATATTCATTTTTATAGCTTATTTGATTGATCCTTGATTATTTATATTGTAAATTTACTTTTTGAAGAAACCATATAGATCAATTTATACATATGATAAAGTATTTTTCACATATTACGATATTTCTGTCACTTTATTTTGACAAATATTTTTAAAGTTCAATAATATTAAATTATATAGCATCCTTAATTATATGAATTCAATGTCTATAAATATTGAGATGAATATACATAAATATTTCAATGCAATATTTAGTAATGTTCACATGTACAAAGGGTAGTGTACTTTGTTAGTAACAAATATTGAAATAATATTTTGAAATATTCAAATAATAAAAATTCAATATTCAAAAATGGACATATGCTACTTGAGTTAGTGAGATTTAGAATGGGTTTTTTTTATTGCTCTGTGAATCCATCAATTTCCTGTTTTGCAGACAGTCATAAGATCTCAACTGATCCAAGTAACTTCATTGTGATAAAATAAATCCCAACTACATAAACTGCAACTCAACCTCATCAAAGTTAGAAACATAGTGATACACCTATTTCCTGTTTACCTGAAGTATTACAATAATATTTCATCATTCAAATTAAATTTGTATGAGAAACCTGCAGAACAATTTTTCAACTAAACACACCGTTGATGTTGCTATTACATCTTATTCTACATGAATGCATTAAATAGCTATTCATTTTTCTTTAACAGCATCACACGCCTGAAAATATCATGTGTGTCAATGATCCAATTTTAAAGACCAAAATGTATATTGAAGTATTTTTAACAGATGATACAATCTAAATACATTTTAAGTCACAGTTGACATTTCAGTAATATTTTTAAATTTTGAAATCATGAGACACAAAATCTTTTCTATGGGAACTTTATAAACCCAAATTCCAACAGATGTGTGCATTTAATAATTTTCTGACCCAAGAAGTAAATATGCCAATTTTTTGTAATAAAAATGTTATTGGCTTACATAATGCATCAACAACTTCAAAATTATTGAATTTTTATTTTATAGAGATTACAGAATATGAGCGATTTATTTTGAAAGTGGCCTAACTGCATTTTTTAAATTTTTTCCAATTACCATAGTTACATGAACAACGCCATGTGATTTATCAGTAAAGCATTTTAAATTGCTTATATTCCGAGCAAATACGATAATTCTTGACACATAAGTTTCCAGAGTTAGTTGAATAATTAAACTATATAGTTTGAAAGTGGACTAGCTCCACTTATGCTTAAATCAAGATACTTACTAAACATACTGTCAAAAAATAGTGATAAAGGAAATTTTAATTAATTAGTATTTACAAATTAACCTCAGTTTTTGGACAAAAGTGTTAGTTGAACACCAGTACATTTAATTAATATAAAACTTAAAATTTAATATTAAATGTTAGAAATTATTTTGCTGATGGGGAAGAACAGAATAAGACCATTTAGTTCAGATAGTGAAAAAGAAATAGTAATTAATAATTTTAAAAATAATCGAAAAAGAAACAGAACCATGGAACAATATTTGTCTTCAGAGGATGAATATACAAATAACATTGGAGAAAAGATTGTTCAATCATACATCTAAATGCAAAAGATTAAATGAAATTCAGGAAAGAGATTGAACTCAAATCGGAAATATTGTACCTGAAAAATTTTTGAAAATAAAGATTGCCATTGTCCAAATACTTGCACAAAAAATTACGATGAAAAAGAAATATTTTTGAAAAGTTTTGGGGTTTGAGAGATTTTAACAAACAAAATGTATTGCTTCACGAAGCTATCTAGCACAAAATTGTTGAATGAAAATGTCCGTCAAATGGAAAAGGTTCACCAGGAAATTGGAGTGTTAGATATTTGTTAAATTCTAAAAATGGAAAAATTCCTGTATGGAAAAAAATTCTTTTGGGATACTTTTAAAGTAAGTGAAGGGCACTTAAAGTGAGTATTAAACTCTGCAAATGTGTGTAGGCAATGATTTATGTGGGATGATGGTTGGAATGTCAAGAAAATTATCTGAGGAAGAGAAAAAGCATGTTCAAAACCAAATTAAATGTTCTCCTAAATTTGAATCTGACTATACCAGATGTCATAATCCGAATAGAAGATATCTGCCTGATTTAACTTTTAGGAAAATGTTTGACTTATACGAGCTTTATTGCGAGGAAAATAAAAGTCCTGAATGAGTGGACTTGTGGAAAAATATTTAAAAAAGATTTTGATTTACATTTTCACCAACTGAGTAAAGATACATGTAAAAAATGCGACTTATTAAACATCAAAATTAAAGCATTGAATGATGATGAAGAAAAGAATAAACTTACAGAAGAACTTGATGTCCATTTAAGACTAACAGAATCAACTATGAATTCCATAAAAAAAGATCAAGAGCAAGTATCCTGTAATTAGTTTTTTTTGTGATTTTTTGTTTAATTTGCAAAAAGGATTACTGTATCCCAAGTTGACTACCTCAGTAGCTTACTACAAATACAATATGTCTGTTCTAAATTTGGGTACTCATAATTTTCATAGCTATAATATTTACTTACATGTTTGGGATGAAACTATTACATCCAGAGGTGCTCAAGAAATTGTTTCATGCATTCTAAAACATTTTTAAAATTTAAGAAATGAAAGACACATTATAGCTTACAGTGACATGTGTGCTGGGCAAAATAGAAACATTAAAGAAGCTTTAATGTGGTTAAAAATTGTCCAACCTTCGGAAAATAATTTGGAAATCATAGATTATAAATGTTTAATATGAGGACATTCGTCTTTACCAAATGATAAAGATTTTGGCATGATAAAAATGTCATTAAAAAAATTTATTTATTACCCCTTCCCTAAGATTATTAAAAAGTGTTTGAATGGTAATAATTTTATTGTAAATGAAATGAGACAAGATTTTGTAGCAATAAAATTATTAGAAAAAGTGATTTTTAGAAGGGCAAAAAATTCTGATGGAGAATCAATAAACTGGTTAAAAATATGTTGGATGAATTTTGTCAGAAACGAGCAGTATAAAACTTTCTATAAAATATCAATGAATGAGAATTTTAAAATCCTGAATTTATTATCACATCGGGATAGACAAAAAAATTTAAAAAATATTGTATTGACACCACTGTATAAAAATATCAAATGGCAACAGCAAAATTCAAGGACATAATTGTCCAATTACAACAAATACCACCGAAACATCATGATTATTTCAAATCCCTTTCACACACACAAAATACAGATGAGTAGTAAATGGTTTTGTAATAAATTTATGTTTGTAATTTTGTTTGCTATGTCATGAAAAAATATGCAAGATAGTTTCGATACTGAATATGAAGCAATAACTGCATACAAAGATAGGTTTTTAGAAACCATTACAAAACTAAAGAGATGATTAAATATTTTAAATGAACCGAAAGCAGAAAATCTGGCATTAAAGAATTCTTTTGAAAGTGTTAACTCCCCACAGAAATTTAAATTGCCAAAATTAGAATTAAAACAGTTTAATGGTAATATTAAAGACTGGCTCCAATAGTGGAGTCAGTTCAAAAAGATACAGGAAGATTTAGATATTGAGGATGATGATAAATTACAATATTTAATTCAATCAACATTGAAAAATTCCTCTGCCAGACAATTAGTAGAATCCTTTCCCCTTTTGGGAAAGAATTATGAAGAAGTCGTAAAGTGTTTGAAGCAGTGGTTTGGAAGAGAAGATTTATTGATTGAAGTCTACATGAGAGAGCTCCTTGCTCTAGTAATAAAGAATTTGAATCCTCAGGCTCAAAAATATTCACTTGTTAGACTGTATGACACTCTAGAAGGGCAATTGAGATCACTTAGATCCTCAGGTGTTTTGCTCAAGATAGTTTTTCAGCTATTTTATTATATCCTCTTATTGAGTCTTGCTTGCCAAGAGATTTATTAAAAATACATGAATGCACTCATTGTGAATTAGTCACTAACGAGATCACTGGTAACGATAGATTAACCCACCTCTTAAGTTTCTTTAAAAGAGAAATTGAGTCGGAGTAAAAACTGCTCCCCTTTTAGTTTCGAAAATATAAACAAAAAATCGTTGCCCCTTCCGTGAGGAGAAAAGTTTCTGCCTCTGATTTATTGAATAGCACTGGACGAAATGTGTGAGGGGTCGACTCGAAGGTCAGTGAGTGTGCATTTTGTAGTAAAACTCATATGAGTCAGGATTGTAGATATACATTGAGTTTGCTGGATGAAAAAAAGAAAGAAATACTTGTTTAATAAAAAAACTTGTTGTAAATAAAAAAAGGGCACTTGTTTTTTATGTTTAACATTTAACATCTAAACAAATTGTGTGGAAATTTAAAAATAAAATTAGTTGCACGAAATGCCAATGTAGCATTTATTAGTCATGTGTAAAATGAATGAAGAACTTAATGACAATAAAAATAATGAAAATGCCTTAGAAGAAAATATTGCTCCGGAAAGTTCTTTAACCAATGCTACATGCATGCGACAAGTTTATTTATAAAACTTTAGTAGTTTGAAAAAAAAAAACATTTGCAATAACAATAAAAATAAATTTATTCGGGTTCTCATTAATAAAAGTTCACAGCGATCTTATAAACTGCAAAATTTATGAAATATGATGTTATTAATGAAGAATCTATTTTACACTGTTTATTTGGAGGAATTGAAAGAACTGAAAAACATAAAAAATATTTGGTTCACTTAAGTAATGTTGGTAATAGCTATCATTGTAATTTGAGGTACTGGATCAAGAAATAATTTGTTCTAATATTTCTAGAGTAATATTGTCCCCTTATTTACAAGAACTTAACTCTCATAAAATATTTTTAACTGATATTATGCACATGTTTGATGATCAATTATTATACCAATATTCTCCGTTAGAAATTCATTTGTTAATTGGAGCCGAAATCGCTGGCAAGCTGCTCATCGGGGGGATAAAAGAACTTAGATCAGGATAGGTTTGTGTAGAAACTAGATTAGGCTGGACTTTGATGGGAAAGAGCGGAGAAGTAGAAAATCAGGACAGAACAAATTCTGTTTTATCTTGTCATGTTACTGATGTTAGTATCTCAGATTTATGGAAGTTAGATACACTTGTTATAATTGATCCAACCAAAAGGAAAACTAGAGAAGAATTAGAACAATTGGAAAAAGCGCATTTCTTCCATACAGTTACTAGGGACTCAGATGGAAGGTACACAGTTTGATTACCTTGGTTAGAAGAACATCCCCCTTTGACAAATTGTAAGGACATTTCTGAGAAAAGACTTGTAAATTGTGTCAAGTCCTTGAAGAAGTTAGACAAAATTGTAGAATACAAAAGTATTTTTAAAGACTGGTTGGAACAAGGTATTGTAAAAGAAGTGGGTAGCTCAGATCCTGAATATTATTTGCCCCATCAGCCTGTTTTCAAAGAAAGCGCAACAAAGAAAGTTAGGCCAGTATTCGATGGCTCTGCTAGAAATAAATCCTCTCAAAGTTGCAAAGAAACAGGTACACCTGAGCTGGATCTCTTGGATAGTAAATCTTTAAATAAAAAGTAGGTCTATCGCAAGAGATTATGGCAGGATCTTTGAAAACGATTTCACTCTGAATACTTGGGACAACTAAGGTAGTTTGAAAGAAAAGTACGAAACTTAACAGCCATTAAGATAGGAGATGTTGTTTTGATATCCAGTGACAACATGAAAAGGTTAGACTGGCCTTTATGAAAAGAGATCAAAATTTTTCCATCACCAGATGGGAATATTAGACTTGTCAAATTAAAGACTAAAAATGAAGTAGTTCTATGTCCAATTCTGAGACTATATCCTCTAAAAGTTGGTGAGAATGAAAAAGAAATGTTCCAAGAAAAAGAAACACCTGCAAAAAAGATTACCTGCTCTGATAATAGTGGAAGTAAAAGGGATCCTCTCGACAAGGCTGATGAATGAAACTCTCGATATGGTAGGAGGCTAAAACAGGTAATATCTTAAGACCTTTATTTCAGAATTTTAAGATTTAATGTTAAGAAATTTTTGTATTTTTAATTAATTTTATTGATAATTGAAACCTGTTATTTTGATTTTTTTAATAATTTGAAGTGTATTGATTTATTTTTTTAAACTTATTATTTTGTATTGTGATGTTGAGAATTTTCTTAGATTTTAATTTGAATATTGCGTTTGAGTTTTCTAAGATGTATACTCAAAGGTGGGAGGATGTTGGAAATCTTGGCGATCATCAAGAAAATATTGTAACCCTCTTTGCCGATTGAGCATTGATGACGTCATGTTACGATTCCATACTCCCACACGGAAAAATGTAAACAGAATACTCTAATGCTTTGAACCGTAGGGAATGCAGATGCTTGCGCAGCGATATAATTTCTTGTAAATATGTATAGGTTCTCCTTAAATGATTTTTAATAATAAATAGATAACAGATATTGCAGAATTTTTCTTTGATTATGTATTTAGACAGAATGTCTCATGAAAGAATCCTGGGACGAATTAATGTAAGAGTAAATTTTCGTTTACTACTTGATTTCTTTTGGTAGTTGTATTGTTACCAAAAACCTGCTTGATTTATATTTTTGTAATTTTCATTTTTCTTTAAATCTTATTTCATATAAAACACTAGTTTTTATTTTTCTACTCCAATTTTATTTTACTTAGCAATATGACATATTTAACTTCATATACCATAAACACTTTTACACACTTTTTTAAAAGACCTTCTTTTTAATCTCATTTTTTATGAAAAGAAATATCCTTTTATGAAGTAAATTAACTTTACAGTGCATCAGAATGAACGTTAGTGATGATAAATACAATTTGGAGGAAAAGTTTATTTCTTAAATCTGATAACGGCTGATAATCATTATCAAAAGCTTTTTAAATTGCTTTGCTGCATCAATGTATACTTAAATACATAGAATACTTAGATTTAATTTTCTATGCTGATCTTTAAATAAATTTTACAGCAAAAAGTATCCAATAAAGTTCTAAATTGTATTTTTATTAATGGTATTAAATAATATTTGGAACTAATGATGATTGAAATTTCAACCATCAATTAAAAAATGACAACGAATTATAGGACAATAGAGATTTTGAAACAGTAATGTTCAACTGTAAACAAAAGTAATTTAAATCAATAGCAAAAGTTATTAGTAAATCAAAAGTAATCAAACTAATATATTATACCTCCTCCTGTTGAGTGAAGTAAAAAGAAGCATTGAAGATTATCACAATCTTCTGCTTCCCTCCGAAACAAATCCTTAAGTTTCTCCTGGTATTTTGAGCCATAAAACTTATTTCCAACTGCCCTGAAATTGATGTTGAGTAAGAGAAATTGTTTTTTATATAATGACAATAAAATAAACAATAATTTTGGATTTTTACATGAAAAATATGATGATATATTTTTAAACTTCCAGCTCATTTGGAATCAATCAATCAATCAATGTATCGAATCTAATCTCATCTAATCTATATATATATATATATATATATATATATATATATATATATATATATATATATATATATATATATATATATATAATGATATTAATAATAATTAAAAAGATTTTAAAATTATAAGCTTCAACATGAAACAACCTATATAAAATTCCAAAAAAAAAATTACCATTTTATAGCAGTGATAAAAATGAAATTCAGAAGAGAATTTTATAATAAAAAATAATTTATTCCAGATATTAAAATAAATTTCTATAAATGGAAACACTCATTAAAACAACTGCAAAAAATTAAATTTATAAATCTGGAACTATATATATCAATTTGTTAAATAGAATTAAGTATTTGTTTAATTGTCATAAAGAAAAGAATATAAAGAATTGTATCATCAAAACAGACTTTCACTTAAAAAAAAAATTTCTTGTTTTTTTTTGCTAAATAAAAATAATTTGAATTAACAAACTTTAAATTTCTTTTCTTTTGTTATTGTCAAAGTGAAAAATAATGAAGTGAAATTTAAAATCAGGAAAAACTAAATCATCTTTTATTTATAATATTCCATATATATATATATATATAAAATCTTTTACTTATACATATAAAAAATACTTATTTTCATATGTTAGTATATAATATGTTATATTAGCTAGCACCGAAATATTACATTTATGCAATTCAAATTAAAGTCTGAAGCACATACTTTTAAGTTATAATTGAAAGATTTAATATAGTATTATAATAGAAGATAAAACATATTTTCTTTACAATGTACTCAAAACAAAAATACATTTTATTTAGCTGTTAAGCAAACTTAAAAATATTAGAACAATTAATAAATATTTTGTGAGTTAACTGTTTTACTTTTATTTTTAAGATAAAAGAATTTAAACATTTTATTCTGACAGTAAGAAATATTGTTTTCAAATATCAATTAAAGGAAAAATTATAAGACAAATTATTTTCTTAAACCTTAAATAATAAAAAGCCTTATTACTTGTACTATTTTAATTTTTGGCAAGCATAAAAATATTAACTGTTAAAATTTACTGTACGGTGATTTCATTATAATAGCTATAGAGTAAAATTTAAAATTATAACTAAATTCAGTTTAGAATATAAATAAAGTTTATTTGCATAATATTTGACAAATCCTTTAGGTATAGTAATTTTGTAGCATTTGTATGAATATTTCTTATTTATTGAATTTCATAAATTTTATATCAGTATATAATGATTTGATAATAATAATGTAATTATATAATTCTTTGTAATCAATAATCAATCTTTTTCTATACATTAACATCAATAAAATATAAAAACAAAGAATGATTAACAAATATTCTATCATTAACAGAAAATTATGAGATATATAATTTACCAATTATTTCCTGAGCCTGACACATCAGTAAGAGAAGCTGCTTTCTATCAAATAATTGCTTTAAGTGTCCTCTCATAATTTCAGATACTACTCCTTCTTCCATATCTATCATTACAGCCTATATGAAATATTTGAATCAGAATATAAAATATTAAAAAAAATAATAAATTACGCTTTAAAACTTCTGCTGTATGTATATGTAAAAATTTATTTAAATAAGATTTAATTAAAATGCTTTAAATAATTACATTTATTTATTAGAATATTTATTTAATATAAGACAAAAACTTTTCAAAATTTTGCACAAATATGAAATACAATAAGCATTCAATAATATGTTAACAATTTCTATGGATTTTTGTAAAATAAAAGTAGATTGCAAGACATGATTTTCAAAAGCAATCAATTCAGCCTTACAGGCATTGAAATTGACTATTAAACATATCAGAAAAATAGATGGAGAATTCTACAATATATTTGAAAGTGAAAAAAAATCCACTTTCAAAATTAATGTTGGTAATTTTATCACGTACAAATAAGCTTTGATAAATAAATATTTTTGTATGAAAGCATTAGAATATTTCAAAGGAATGAGAATACTCAGTTAATAAAAAAAATTAACATCTAAAAATCAGATAATTTATATATAAATATTTGAATGAAGGAAAAGTATCTATATTCTAACATAATTCAATTCTATGAAAATATTGTGATTCTTTCTCAAAGAAACTTCAAAATGCTAAGCTTATTTTTTTGCCTGTGATCTTCATTTATTAATATTTTATATTTTTTCACTAAACGAATAATTTTAAATATAATTTATTGAATAACAGCACACATATTAATTTAATAAATGATAACATTTTACATATGTTCATGATAAAAATGAGCATTTTCATTGATATATATATATATGCTTATTAAAATGTAATAAATAACTGTAAAAAACTTCCTGAAATAGAGAAAAAAAGAGAAATACTTTTATAGAAAATTCTGAAATTTATACCCTTGCTTTAACATTTTGAAAAGCATCAGAGCCACACTTCCTTGGAGATACAATGGTTTTGAAAAAATTATTTACATCCTTTGCCTAAATAAAGACATATTTTATTATTTTTTTGAATTTAATAATTAAAAAATACAAGAGTACATACAATATAAAACAAATGCATATCAATTCATATTATTTAAATTATACAAAAAATTGATTTTAAATATAATGAATAAAGGTATAAATGTGTAAAATTGGTAAATATGTGTAAATAAAGTTCAATTTATCTTTCAGGCATTATATGTCAAAAGTTAAACCATTCCTACATTATATATTTTTAAAATTACATTTAATTATAATTTATCACATATAAAATAAAATAAAACTTTTTAATTGCTTAAGTTTTGTATTAAATAAAATATTTTTCATCAAACATTGTATATCTTATTTATAAATTATAAAATTATTTCTTTGCAAATTTCAACATTCTAAAAGTTTACTTAAAGTTTAGATCCTAAAGTAACATCTATGACAAAAGAATTAATTAAATTAATTCTTTTTTATACATACAACCATAAACAAAAACTCATAATAATTACAAGTTCATATATCTTACAACATTACGAGATTCACAATATATATTTTTTTAAATTATTGCAAACAGAGCATATTTGTTTTCAAGCAGCAAAATATTTTCAAATTTTAACACATATGGCTGCTTGATTAAAATTAAATAGTTTTAACCAATAATGAAGTAACTCTTTAAACAACAATTATTTTTATCATTGAAAAAGCATATTGTTAAAATTAATTGAATATTACAATTTATATATAATCCTTTCTCATAAATGTTTAAATATTTTTTTTTATTTTATGATTACCTTTTTAATTAATTTATTAATATTTTTTAAAAAATTACATTTTTAGAAATGAGAAATCATTTTTTACGGCCTATGTGTTATGTGTTTAACATCATGTTTAATAGATAATTATGTGTTTAACATCAAAAATAAATTTATGAATCCTGTATCACATTTGAAACGAAACTCTTCATACAAAATTGGAACATCAGCTAACAAGACATCTCCAAAGAAATATTAGGAAGAAAAGGAAATTAAAGAATTTGGGTACCAAATAATTGGGTATGACAGTGGTAAAGATTGGCCTCCACATCCTTTGGATATTAATCAACTGGACTGTTTTTTGTGGGGATGCCTGAAACAGCAGGTGTAGGCGCAACCATCCACAAATATTGCAGGATATTGAAGAACACTTATGCCAAAGTGATACTTTTCTATGCTTCAATGTGATATTCAAAAGAGGACTCAAATGTTCTTCCCATCATTGGTTGCAAGATACATCTCAAATAATGGTATATTGTTATACAGCTAATTTTTTCCTCTAAGATCGTTTTCTTCTATGACAACATAAGAAAACTCATGAAAGAATAAATGTACTTTTTAAAAGTTTATTCTTTGTTCCTATTTTTTACAAAAGACAGCTTCTTGACAATTTTAAAAACCTGGAAAAAATTTTCTTAAGAATGCAAAACAATGTCAGTAAAAGTACTTCTTGAAAATACTGTAGAGATGCAAAGCATCATAAACTGGAAAAGTTTTGCTTACTTGGCTGAGAAAAATAAGAGAAATCAAAATTTCTCTCATTTTTCTGTGATACTATTTCTGTTGATGATAATGTTATTAAAGTTATGCATAATTATCCAACTGCTTTACTATGAAGCAGCAAATAAAAAAAAAATCAAATGGATGGCTCCAAAATTTTAAAGATGGACACTAAATTTTAGGTAGTTTTGTGGTGAAAGTGGAACAGTGAATAAAATTTCCTAATTTGAATGGAAAAGGTGCACTGAAATCACTACTTTCCACAGATGAACCAAAAAATGTTTTGAATGCAGACAAAACAAGTTTTTTTTTTTTTTTTTAATGTTACCCACAATAAAATTTGGCTTTAAAGAAAATAAATGTAATAGGTTAAAAAAACAAAGAATTACAGTGTTTCTTGCAGTCAACATGAATGGAAGAGAAAGTTTGCCTCTGCTTTTCAAAGGAGTAGCTAATGCTTAGATGTTTCAAAAATATTTAAAAATCACCTGCATATTATTTTATCATTAAAGCTTGGATGACTAGCAGCATTTATGAAAATTGGCTGACACTTAGACTGATGTTTTTTATTGTATTATTATAAAGCTCTTCTAATTGTGGATAACTGCACTGCTTTTGTTGAAATCTAAATCATGAATTCCTCCCATTTGATCAAATCTTAAATCATGAAGAATTCCTCCCATTAAATGCAACTTCAGCCTCAAAGTCTATGATTAGAGCATTATCAACGTCTTCAAGAGCAAATTTTGTACAGTATTTATGCATAGTGATTATGGGCTTAAAGTTGGAGAAGTTTTATTAAATTGACCTTCTAGAAGCAATACATTAATCAATGTTTAGAATAATATTGATGGAAAGACAATATTGAGAGTAATTCAACAATCAGGCTTTATAAAAGAATCTACTGAACTAAAGGAAGCTAAGGTAAGGTAATTTACCTGATGACTTGAGTGATGGTAATTCACTAATGTGCATGAACTACAACAAAGAGCTTCTTTTCTTTTCTGCCTGAAATTTCTTCAGAGAGGACTTTTTTTAATATAGATCCTTGTGGTTTATGCACAGGATGATGAAAATATTGAAAATATAATGAATGAAAGCAAGAAAGAGTTTTCAGATATTGAACAAGAAAACAATGATGTACTGCCAAGACCACTTGCAAAACAAGCACGCTGAATGGTTAAAATATTTTTGAAAGAAAAAACAGAAATAAGCTTCTATACTTTAAAAAAATTAGAAAAGATATTTTTAAAATTGTAAATTTTAAGCAGAAAAAAATGAATTATTTTGTGTGATTTTTCATTAATATAGTGAAAATAAGTACTGTTTTTAAGTATTATTTTGCATGGATACTTGCTTTATAGTTCATTGTAACTAATTTTTTCAAATAATATTTTATTCATATATATATATATATATATATATATATATATATATAATAAAAAAAAAAGATTTTAAACAATCTAATACAATATGTCCCTATTTTTATGAGCTGTTTTACAAGTCCCTATGAGCTTGTAAAAACGTGTGTGGAACTAGTAGGATATCCCCCTCTATTGGTGCGACTTTTTTCGTCGCCAATTGGCGACAAAAAAGTAGCAACCCAGAATGGGTACCAATCAGCGTAAAAAACCAGGATTTTCCCCGATTTCAGATTGCTAGGCCTAGCACTGCATAAGAAAACAGTAACAACCATGTAAATAAAGCCCCCTTTCCTCGATTTCAGATCACTCAACCTAACAGTATATAAAAAAAACAATAATCATACTAAGAAATGATTAAAGATTCTATTCAAAATTATTTCAGAATTATAATTAAAGGAAATAAAGTAACAAAAATAATTATATTTAATAACTAGTTAAAAATAAATAAAATAATAAATTTCAGTGATTTAAGATAGAGTCATTACTACATAAAAGTAGACAAATCTAGAATAATTCCAAAAAATAGAACTATTCTATTGTTTAGTTTATTATTGGATACTTAACATACAATTCTAGTAGCTCTATGCCAGCAGAAAATAATTAAAATAAAATTCTTAATTTTTAGTCTGGCAGTCTATATGCACAGCAAAATTCAAAATGAATATGAAAGTCAGAATTTAAAACCTGGTACAATATCCATAATGAAACATAAACATAAAACATAAACAAAATGAACATAAATGGCAAGACTGAAATTACGGCGCTATATCCACAGCAAAATACCAAACGAATATAAAAGATAAAATTGAAGTTCCGGCTCTATGTACATGACAAAATAAAAAATGAATATAAAAGACAATATTTATATTCTGTCCTACATCCAAAGTGAAATAAAAAATAGATATGAAAAAACAGGGTTTAAATTTCTGTGCTTCACATCGAATAAAAAAATTTAACTTGTACAGAGATAGGCAAATTGGAAACAAAAAATGTGAAATGAAACTTAAAATGCTGTTGCCTCTGGAAAGAAGCATCTATAAGATGTAAAACATGAGAAAATAAAATCTGGAAGGTAGCAAAAACTGAAATTGGCAACACTATAATAAAAACAAAAACTCAAATTGTCAACACTACAATCAAAACAAAGGGCACTAAATTTGGCGAGAAATCTCTTAGAGGGGGATATCATACTTACAATGTATTTTATTAACCCCTTCCAGTATTATGATGAGTGTAGCTCATCATCAATGTTTCATGCCATACTGCACAATGATGAGCTACTCTCGTCATGCGACTAAAGTTATTGTTGAATGTGATAATTAGTTTAAAATTTCTAGTGTAAAAATGGGTATTAATTAAGAATATGTAAGTATTATAAAATGAAACAAGTTTTTTTAATAAAAAAATTAAATGGTTGTTTCATGCACAGTGTTTCTTTATTAAATCTTACCGGAAAGGGTTAACATTTTTTAATGTTAAAATTTATTTACTTTTTATTTACTTTAATTAATATTATATAATATTTGCTAAAGAGTAGAGAACTGTATAGAGGGAAAAATATGCCATATTGGTGATAAAGTGGTGCGATAAGTTTGTCAAACTGGTTTAACAGTTCAGATTACATATGTATGACATGCTTTTGGTTTATGAGGTAACCTGATTGCGTGACATGCACATTTTGTTTCTAACCCTTGAAACTATTACAGAATTATCTTGAAGCATTGAGTTTCGATATTCCATTTTTGGGGTTTGTGTGTTGCTTGTGAAAATTAATAAATATGGATGAGGATATATTGATTTTGCGTTTTTGAAGAGTACATATGGAGAAAGAATCATCAGGAAAACATAATAGATTTTTAGATGCAATAAAAATGGTATATTCATCAAAAAGTGACGATTAAGAGAGCGATGAAGATAACTTGAGTTGTTTTGTTTCTCATTACAATTTTATTCATATTTAGAAACTAAAGTTTTCATAAAAATGAATGTTTCCGTAAGTAAATGAATATTTAAATTGTGTGCATTGCATGTTAGTGTTAGAATGTGCTGAGTACAGAAATTTCTTTAATGTGGATGTAACTGCTAGATATATTAAAATTCAAGTTTAAATTAAAAAGTGAAATTTGTTAACAATAGAAATTTAGCTTTATTGGCCCGGTTGGCACTGCAGTAGGTAGCACTACACTGATGTTTTTTAAGGCGCGCGCCATTGTTCAGTATATTAAAAATGAAATTTAAATATAAAATGAAAATTGTTAACATTAGAAATTTAGTTTTATTATCGATTGTCACTGTAGTACGTTGCAGTACTTTCTTTTTTTTTTCTTTAGGTGAGCACAATTGCGTGGTATATTAAAATTTGAGTTTTAAAAATTTCGTTTCTATTTATTGGAATTTTAAAACTTTGATATACCTAATTATAGTGAAATATTCAAACTTTTGATGTTTGCAATTCGGAAAAACATGAGATTTCAAGCTGAAGTTCTAACGAGATCGATATTGGTAGACCGATATCATGTGTAGTGAAGTAATTTAGGTTAACAATAGAACTGTAGAGCGCTTGGCGCGAAAATTTTAAATCTCGCCAAACCTGTACTGCTCTGTCAACTTTTACCATAATATTTTAATTAATCTTTTTAGATTAATAGCAGTTGCTCATAATAAATTAGTATACAAGGGTAACCACAAATGTTTTAAGATACACCTAGGTTTTTAAAGTTATACTTACAAAATTTTAGGTCTGTTCAAAGTAGTCTCCTCCAGCATCAATGCACTTTTGTAGAAGAATTTTCCACAGATTAAATGCCACAAGCTATTCATTTCTTAGAATAGATGAAAAAATGCATTTATAGCCACATCAATCTCTTCTTCTGAATGAAAACGACGTCCACATAAGTTCTTTTTTAGATTAAAGAATAATCAAAAGTCGCACATAGCTAGATCAGGTGAATACGACGGATGTTTGATCACTTTAATTTTTTTTTGCTAAAGAAACTCAACTGTTAATCTGGCTGTATGTGAAGATGCATTGTCATTGTGAAGCATTAGTCCTCTAACATTCAGTTCTTGTAGAATTTCTGGAAAACATTTAGTGGTACACCAGTTTGCTGTTACTCTCTTTTGTCCTTCCAACTTGATGGCTTTGACCAATCCTGTATTTCTGAAGAAAACGGCATACATCACTTTTTTCAGTGTATGTTTTTTTCACCATTGTCGGCATGGAATTATCTTCAAAGACTCATACTTTCCTTCTTGACGTGTTGGAACGTCAAAAAATGGTATGTACATTTCATCACCTGTTACAATTTTAAAACTGACGCGGTGGCCACCATCGTTTAGCAATTTAAGACTTTCTTTACTGATTCTGACACGCTCCTCTTTTTGGTGCTCAGTTAGATTATGGGGAACCCAACAGCAAACTACTTTTTGCATAAGTGATTCTTCATGAATGATTTTGTGTATGGCTGCAAATCCAATGTTAAGTTACTTCTGTATCATTTGATAGGTATAGCGATTATCATCCATTAACATTTTCATATGGCAGACACATTATCTGGGATTATTTCCGTCAGCAGCCTTCCTATGTGTTCTTCCTCCTGAAGAAAATTGCGACCTCTTCTAAATTCTCTAAACCATCTGAATACAGTAACACGAGCTGGAGATTCATCACCAAATGCTAATTGCAACCGTTGAACACATTCTTCTTCATTTAATCCTGCTTTAAAATCATAGAAAATCATAGCACGAAAATGTTCTTGCATCAACTCTATTTTCTCTTCTGTTTAAAATTTATTCTATGCCAAACAAGTTGAAGTAAGTTAGTAAAAAATCGTCTTCTGTGTTAAAATACTTTGTATTTTAAAATTAAACCGTTATTTTTATTTTGTAAATTATCGTCTGCGTGTATCTCAAAAATTTCAGAGTAACACTCATATACAAATAATTCAGAGTGAATGTTTAATTTCTTTTATTAAATAAAAAAAGAACATTGAGAAATATTTGCTTTAAGGCATTTAATAATTTAGGATAACTAGTATCCACTATAATCATTTTACTAAATTAAAAAGAAAAATAATCTTAAATAATATTACATAATTAATAAAATTAAATTTTGTGATTAAATACTAAAGATTTTCACATAACTTACAGATTTTTGATAATATTCATATTCTTGCATAGCCAAATCCCAGAAGCGATAACCAATTTGATTTCCACATTGACCAACTAAAAAAAAATATGTTAAAACTTTATTTATTTTCACTATAATATAATAATTTAATATCAGGAATTACATCAGTTTTAAACATTAGAAAGTTTTTACCAAAAGGTTAATCTTAACTTATTAAAGTCAATTTTTATATACACCGAAAATATAAATTTTATAACTTTACTACATTTTAATGTAGACAAAAATATTCAATCCTAATTCCATGCTTATGATACCAATACTCACTGGATATAATGAAATACCCAGTAAGTTTAAAAAATCTTCATAATTCTGATTTTGAATCTTGAATAATTTTTGTAAGACTGATTCTAGATTTTGAAGAAATGCAGAAATTTCATTTCAATAGTTATAAACATATAGCAAATAAATTGCTTGGTTGGTTTGCTTGTCAATCAACAGTAATCTTTTGCATATAAGAGTTAATTAGACTAGAACCTACAATTTAAATTAAATTCTGAACCATTGCAAACATCCATTCCCAATGGTTAAATGGTTTGTCACTAATTAGTCATTTTTTGCACATGAGGACTAATTATACAAAAACCTACAGTTTAAAGTAGATTCTGAGACACTAAACATCAATGTCTATTGTGAGATTCAAACCAATGAATGGTTGAATAGAAAGCAAGAAAGCTAACTATTCACCATTCCTAAGAAGGGATTTGAATCCACAAATTGTTGAACCAATGGCCAGAGTGCAATATATTCAGTGAATCAAATAAATTTTATTGGTACTATTTAAAATATAAATCACAATAATTAAATTAATTCCAATTTAATAAATCAAATTAACAAGCACATTAGTTTTACAAATCATAAAGTAAATTAATATAAAAATTTTATAAAAACCTATACAAAATATAATTTTAAAATATACAATATACTTTAATAAAACTTATAATACTAATAAATAATTAATATTATTTTAAACTTTACTTAAAATTAATTTACACCAATAATATAAATGATGTAGAATTTTCTTTTTTGTTAAATTCCTTTCTGAATCAAATGTAAATGTATATACAAAAAAATGTTTAGCATAAATATAAACATTTACCAATGACAAAAATGTATACACAAAAGTAAAATTAAAAAAAAAAAAGAAAGAAAGAAAAGAAACTATATTTTTGCATGGAAAATTTTTTAAATAAATGTATACATTTGAAATAGTTTGCCCAGGTTTCCTAACAACTGTCACCTGTAGTATGTTTAAGCCTTTCAGCATAATAAGCAGAATTGATATATGTAATAGAACAAGTGAGACAGGGGTTTAACAGATGAGATTATTGTAAAATCAATTCACATAATTAAGATGTGTAAACTAAATGTTATGTCCTCATATTTGATTAATTATCTTCAGAATTATCACTACTTAAAAGGTTAAGGATAATTCTACATATTTAGCTTTCATTAGTGAACATCGCAGTTTTCAGCTTGCTTAGGTTTTATTTTGCAATATTCGTGCCCTGAGATAGATCTTTGCATTTATTTTAGTACAGCAAGTGACCAGTCTGATATATCTGAAATATAGGTACTTTAATTTGAGTATCAGTTCTTCATAATTATATTTTTATATACTTATATAAAAGCAGAGTTTAAAAATTTGTCTAAAAATTAATTTGTTTAAATAACTAAATTTAAATAACTGTCTAGAAGCATATAAATTTTATTTGTTCTTATCTTTAATAAAATTCTCTATGACACAAATATTGCCATTTTAATTGTTGATCAAAATACAGTGACACTTAATTAAATACTAATAAGTTGTAAGTTAATATTTGATTTCTACTTTATATATTGTGGTGTGAAATATATAAATAAAACAATTAGAATAAATAAAAAATATTTAAAAATTCACATATTAAAATTATCATTTAAATGATTAAACTATATATAATATTACTAAAGCCCATTTTAAAAAAAAAAGTTGCATTGATTTTGAAATATCAGTACTTTCAAGCACTCTAATATTAAAGAGGAAAAAAAAAAAACATTTTTATGATTAAAAACATAAATATTTTTCTATTTTGAGAAGCAGCATAAACAATTTAGCATACCTAAAGCATTTCAGATATTATAACAGCAATTATGTGCAATAGTTCAAAAAATAGTTTATGGACATAAAACAGTAAAAATTTACCTTGAAAAGACAACTGCATTAAGCATAAGAAAAATTAAACAATTATTTATTCTAAAGAATTACACTTTTTCTATAATTACTTAAAAATTTATATGAAAGCATAATCTGCTATTTTCATAATTTACAATATCAAAACATTTTCATATCATATAATTTACCTTGAACAAAAATTGACTGAGGCATCTAAAGGCACCGAGAAAATGCTTTTAATCTATAAAAACATATTAAAATATACAATAAATTATAAATATTATTTTAAATTCATTAAAGCACATATTGAGAAATGAATTTTTTTATGTGATTGTTTAAAATATAATATTGATAAGAGTAAAATGAATAAAAAAAAATAGAATGCCACAGATAGTTTTTCTCATCATGATAAAAAGTACTGTTTGTATAGAATCAAAGTTATGTATTTGTTAAATAATATTCATACATAATAAAATGTAAATTGTATTTTATAAATTTCAGTTGTTTCTATATTTTGAAGCAAATATAGTATTGAACTTTTGCAATTCTTTATTCAACAACCAATGTAGAATAAGTAAATAAGAGAAAAAAATCAGGAATTTCAGAATATATGTAAATCTAGAAAAATATTACTAACTAAATTGGAGCATAGATATTTAATTTGTTATCCCTATTCATTCACATCCTATGTTTCTACATATGTTATATTCATCAGAACATATATACATATATATATATATATATATATATACATATATATATATATATATGTACAGGGTGGTGCATAGGAAACGGCTGTTTTTCAAACCGCTAGTATGCAGCGACGGGAAATTTGGTGACGTTCACTGGCCCCCTCGCTTACCTGACCTGTTGATGTGTGACTTCTTTTTGTGGGGATATTTGAAATCAAAAGTGTACACCAACAAGCCTCGCACACTTGATTACCTTAAGAATTCCATTCATCAGGAAATTGAAGCTGTGCCAAATGAAATGTTGGAGAGAGCCATCCGTAATTTTCAGAAGAGGATCCAAATTTGTATCCAGCAAGAAGGACGTCATCTCAAAGACGTTATTTTCCGAACCTAAATATGGTATGTAATTTCAAAAACTTCATTAAAAAACCTATCATAGCATACTTGTTTTTATTATTTTCAACTCATTGTGTCCCAGTAATTCAATATTGAAAAACATGCGTTTCCTCTGCATTACCCTGTATATACATATATATACACATACATATATATATATACATACATAGATATATTTATACATACATACATATACATATATATATACATACATATACATATATACATACATACATACACATATATATATACATACATATACATATATATATACATACATACATACACATATATATACATACATATACATATATATACATACATACACATACATACATACATATACATATATATACATACATATATATACATACATATATACATATATACACATACATATACATACATATACATATAAATACATACATATACATATGTACATAAATATATATATATATATATATATATATATTACAAATTAAAATTAAATCTTAAATATGATGCAATACTTAAAAACAGAAATATATATTTTTTAAATTTATTTTAAATAAAATGGTATTTATATATCAGAAACATTCATGAATAAAAAAAATTAAATTAGACAAGTTAAAGGCCTTTAAAATATAATTTAATGCATATGAATGATTTTTAAAATTTACTTTTCAGAATTATTTCTACATAACTGCTTTTGGACCAAACTATATTTAACATGCAATAAGTAAGTTGCATTACACATTTATCATTACATCTGTTGCTTTAACTTTTTAAGCTTCTCATTTGTTTAATTTTAAAGCTCACATCAACAATGGTATAAAATCAGAGTAAACTTGTATTTGGAATTAGTAAAATTTATAATAATTTGGCAATTGAATTTATAAAGGCATAATATATTTTGAACATATTATTAAGTACACAAATTAAACAAAGTAAAGTAAAAGATGTTGGTATATTATTCTTTGTTTTGAGAGGAAAAACTGGAAGACTAGCAAAAACAAATTACTAATATAAGAGAAAATATAATTAAATAAATTCAGTAACCATAACTAAATATTATCTGGTGAGTTAATGTTATAGGGATTGTAAAAATAATTTATAAGTCAATTTTTTAAAATGTTGTTTTACTTTATAAATTATACATAATGACTCTTAAAAAGTAAATAAGCTTTTAAAAACTACACAAATTTTTTAAATTTAACTAAGTACAAATTTATAACAAAAAAAAAAAGAAAAAAGAAAAGAAAAAGAAATTAAATGAAAATATCAATGAAAAAATTTAAATCATCATTGCCAATTTAAACTCATCATAAAGTGGATGTTTTGTCTTTTTCATTCACTTTCAATGTATTCAGTTTTGGAAGTAATATTACTGAATATTTGAAAACTTATTATTTAAAACAATTAATTTTGATTACTTTGAAAATTTTACAAAAAGCAATGGCTGCAAAATAATTATATATTGATGCAAATTTTAAAATTTTTAATCAGAGATTATATCATTAAAAAGAAGAATAAAAGCTTTAAATAGCACTTTTTCTGCAAAGATCAAAGTTTATAACTTCTATACATTGAAATATAATTAAACCTCACACAATTACTAAAAAATTATCTTATAATTAAGTTCACTAACAAAGCAAACAGTTAAAACATGAAGGAAATCTCAAAAAAAATTCATGGAAGTTGGAATAAAAAGTCAAGATTCAAGAGGTCATCCACTTTGACATACAACGATGAAATTAGAAAAGAACAAAAACTATTACATTGTACTGCCAGAGCCTTTACCAAATCATTCTTGATCTGGTTAAAAATTGCTCAAAAAAAAAGTTTCTGATGTTGTTCCAAAAAAAAAAAAAAGAACTGAGAATAAATGAGACTTATTCAAACAACAAACTTATCCAAATTTATATAGATTGCTACTCAGATCAATACCATCATATGAAAATCTGGATTGTTTGTTTGTTGCTCAACGGTCATTTTTTGCACACGAGGGCTAATTAGACTGGGACCTACTGCTTAAAGTGGATTCCGATCCACTACAAGCATCCATGCCCAAGGTGAGATTCAAACCCACGAACTGTTGAACTGAAGGCAAGAGTGCTAACCATTCGGCTACCAGCTTGGCTATGAAAATCTGGAGTTCATATTATTCTTTTAAATAATTCAAACTGACAACAAAGACTTGGAGCAGGTAACACAGCTTCCAATTTTAGGAGCACAAGCTGATTGAAATTCAAGTAGCCCTAAAGGAATACATCAACTTGAATCATATTACAAAAGAAAAAGACTGGTAATATTACTGCAACACCAAAGCTGCTCTAGAGGCAATTTTACATGGAAAAACCATGCTCATTCATGAAATTCACCAGCTACTCAAAACCATGCAGTGGATGCCTATACATGTAGGAATCAAGGGCAATGTAGCAGTTGATGAACTAGCTAAAGAGGCAAGAGACTTAATCAACAATGTCTCCAAAAGCTATGCTACACTTGACAACGTAAACACCATAGTCCGATAGTGACTTAGAGAGAACACCATTAAGATGAATCAACAAATATGGGAGAATGATTCCAAAAGAGAAATCACAAATTACATGATTGAGAACAAATTTTTTCAATTTTAAAGGGTGATATTACATATATTTCCTTTCAAAGGTTGTTTTAAAAGTTTTTCTTACAATAAATTATAATAACTTCAGTACAAGTTCAACAGCTTTTACCACGCCTGCATAGCCCAGTTTATTAAATTAAAAATTTTACACACAATGGTAAAATGGTCAAATACAACAAATAAACAAGAAACGTTACACTATTTTTCATTCGTTCTTTTGCGGATTTAATAATACGCACAATGTATTTTAGTAAACATTTATTTTCAGAGCTGTTAGTGAATTTCTCATGGCTACATAACGGCAAAGGTTAGGTTAGGTTACGACAAAAAACTGTTTTGGAGCTTTATGCTCGTAGGCTTATAGCTCGCATTGAGTAAGATTGAGTTTTTATTTGAAACCTAAACAAATATTGATGGATTGATGATTTTGAAAAAAGAAGAAAAAAAAAAAAAAGAAAAGTTAAGCACGGCGTTTGTTTGACGAATGAAGGGGAAAATAGGCCGCTTGGAAAATACAAAGACGAGAAAAAAATTAAAATCTATTAATTTGTTTCAAAAAAGAAATAGTTGCGTCAATTTTCTCTTTTGGATTCGTTGACAAATCTAAGATCCAAGAGAAAGAAAGAGCTCCGATTCCAAGTTTTTCTCTTAAAGAATTTCTTGCTTGATCATAACGAGGACACGATAGCATTATGTGATCCATGGTTTCTCTTTCTCCACAAGAACATTTATCCGTTGAAGAAAGTCTGAATTTATGTAATTTAGCATTTGTCGGAAAAGATCTAGTTCTAACTCTAGCTAGCCACACTTCTTCAAGGCGAGAATTGGTATAATTGCGGTGAACTTTCGTGATAGAAGACATATGCGAAAAGTTAGACGCGTATTTACTATTATTCCATTCGTTGTTATTATAATTGGTAAAAATGTTTCTTATATTATGGATAAGGTCTTCAGGTGAAATCGAGTGCAGAATATAACTTTTATTAATGGCCGATTTTGCAAGAGCATCTACTTTTTCGTTCCCAGCAATTCCAGAATGACCTGGAATCCAAACTAATTGAATAGATTCGCAAATCTCAGTTGCATTTCCTAAAGCTGATCCGATGTGTTGAATGATGGTTGGGGAAGAGGTTGAGAGAGTATTCAAACTACTTAGACAGGATAAAGAGTCTGATAATATGACATAGTTAGAGGGAGAAATACAGAATTTAGTCACCGCCAGATATAAAGCCAAAGCCTCTGCTGTAAAAATGGAATTAGAGTTATTGATTTGCCCGGAAACAAAGGAGTTATTTCTGCTGTTATAAACAGCGATTCCAAGTTTATTTTCTATTTTAGATGCATCAGTAAATAATAATATGTGATTAGACCATTCAGAAGTACTATGCAGTTCAAAGAGGTCATTGATAGTATTTGTAGGAAGATTTTTAGACTGAAAAGTATATTTTCTAAGAACTATTTTTAAATTAATATTAACAGATGTAGATTTTGCAGGAACTCTTAAAATATGTGATTCTTGAATTCCATTTTCTTCAAGCCATTTTTTCATTCGCAAAGATAGAGGAAGAGCGCCAGAGATATGGCTGTAACGCATTGATTCCCATAATTTACCACATGGAGATCTAGTAGAAAGTGCAAGGTTTCTAATGTACATCCTTGTAGAGAGAAAGTTTTGTCTTACAAAAAGAGGTACGACCCCTGCTTCTTTCAGAAGAAGTGGAATAGGTGTCCAGCGAGGAAGACCTGTAGCAATTCTAAGAGCTGAGTGATATATCGGATCCAAGATTTTTCGGTCTGATAAGCTCGCTGATGTAAATACATGACATCCATAATCGAGGCTACTTGTAATGAAGGATTGAACAATTTGAAGTAAATGATTAGTTTTTGCTCCCCATCTATTTCCTGAAATAGCTTTTAAAACATTAATTTTCTTCTGGATGGATTTTTTTTTCATTTGAAAGTTATACTTGAAAGTTAAATTATTAGTAAAATAGAGGCCCAGAATTTTTATGTGCTTAGACCAAGAGATAGGTAATTGGTTTATAGTTAGTACAAAATTTACAGGAGATTTTGGAAGAGAAATCAATGACTGAACATTTTGAGGAATCAATTTTTAGTTTCCATTCTTCACACCATTGTTCAAGTTTTATGATTGCAGTCTGCATTTTTTGCTGTAGTCTTTCTTGTGATGAATGAGCAGCCAAAAGGATTATGTCATCAGCATAAATAAAACACTTAATGTCGGGAGAGAGAACTTCGTAAATATCTGACATATAAATCATGAAAAGAAAGGGAGAAAGAACACTGCCTTGAGGGACACCTCTATTAGAGAAAGTGGGTTGAGAAAAAGCTCCACGCCATTTCACTTTATAACTTCTATCCGATAAAGAATCCAATATCCAATGAGCAGCATTTCCTCTGATATCAAATTGGAGGAGCTTATAAATAAGGCCGTCTGGCCACACTGAATCGTAAGCTTGAGATATGTCTACAGTTGCGCATATGACATATTTTCTCTGTGAACGTAAAGCAATAATATGATGATGAAGCATAGAAAGAACACTGTCGCAACCTCTATAAGGCATAAATCCATGATGATTTGGATGAAAATATTTGGAAAGGGAAATATGATTTATTAGACGATTTAAAATCATGCGTTCCATGACCTTACATAGAACACTTGTAAGAGAAATTGGGCGATAAGAATTTACTGAAGTAGTATCTTTTCCAGGTTTTATTATAGGAATTATGATGAATTTTTTCCAAGACGGGGGAACAATACCGCTTAACCAAGAGGTATTTATGAGTGACAAAAGGGATCGTAAAGCTATGTTTGATAGACCCTTCAAAATTTTAGCTGATATTAAATCAGGACCAGCTGAAGTATTTTTGCATTTAGAAATCGCCATTTGGAGCTCAGAAAGGGAGAATGCAGAGTTATATTCTAAATCAAAATTTGAACTTAAATCGAGAGGTAGTACTTCAGTTTCAGTTTGACGAGAATAAAATTTGGCAAATAAGTTAGCCTGAACAACAGGATCCGAAATAATTGAAGTTTCGCTAGAAATTAATAGATGATGAGTTGGTGAGTCAGTAGATCTATTTTTAAGTCTTTTGAGAATAGAATAAATGTCTTTAGATATACCAGCGTTTGTTATAGTTTTATCCCAGAAATTTCTGGAAAGAGTTAGAAGAAGCTGATGAAGTTTTGCAGAAATTCGTTTGTACTGTATCCACAGAGTCTGATTAAGAGAACTTTTCGCTTTCCTCCAAAGTTTTCTTTTTTGACCCAAAAGATAACAACATTCCGATGTCCACCACGGAGGATATGATTTTGACGGAAAGATTTGCTTTTTCCTAAATTTATCAAGATAGTCTTTGCATAAAATTTGAAAATGATCTACAGAAACTAGTCCGTTATTAGCAATTTGGGTATTCATTGAATTGAAGAAGCCAGTCCATAAAATTCTGTTGCGGGAAATACCTTTTGAATAATCGTTGTTGTAGATTTTGACACTTGTTTGAACAGGGACATGATCACTACCATAACTATCTGAACTGACTGAGAAAGTACAAAAAGGAAAAATATCAGGAGATACAAAGTTATAATCGATAAGGGATGGTCTATGGTGGAGTCCGAAATGAGTAGGCTGAGAGGTATTTAAAAGACAAATGTTGCTATCCAGTATCCAATCGAGGAATTCTGAAGATTCGGGAGAGTTTGAATAACTGCCAAGCGCCGAACTTCGTATATTAAAGTCTCCAATTATTATGAAAGGAGGAGGAATATTTGATAAGATGCTATGGAACAAAGAACTTGAAAATTTACCGTGTGGGACATACACATTTATTAAAGTAAGAGATGATTTGGATATAGTAATTTTTATAGCTAATATTTCTGTATCGTTATCTTCTGAGCGGGATATATTTAAAACTTGCACTGGTAGAGATTTATCAACAGCAAATAGAAGTCCTCCACTACGGCCATCTTGCCTATCTAATCTAATTATTGTTTTATTATAAATTTGAAATAAGTCGGAATTTTTAAGAAACGTTTCTTGAATTGCTAGGACATCGGAAGATTGAAAGTATGGAAGTTTTATATACGGACGCTTAGATAGAACACTTCTTGCATTCCAAGAAATTAAATTGAACATAAAATAAAACGAAAAACCTGAACAGTCACTAAAAATCAAACAAAAAGGTGCGCTCGTAGTAAAAGAATATTATTAAAAAAAAAATTATGAATGTTTTTTACGCCTTCTTCCTGGCTCAATTCTTTCTTCAATGTTAGGTTCTGCATATGTAATATTTGGTTGATTAGACTTCATAATAGGTTGCTCGGGAGATATTATTTGCTGATTCACTAAATTTTTTGGACTTATCTTTCTAGACTGGATAGATCTTGCACGACTCTTTCTTGGAGGAGATCTAGAAACTGATCTAGCTGGATTCGAACATGTTCGCATACATTCTTTCATGAATGAGAACATTTGTTGGACCATTTGATCTTGTCTAGCCTGTATCGCAAGTAATTTTGCTTCAAAAATAGAAGCCATCTCTGTCACTGCTTTTTTAACAATATTAGTTATTTCATTTTGATTTGGCACGAAAGGAAGATGACTTTTGGTTACACTGGAGTAACTGGTTTTTAAAGATTTATTATAACGTCTTCTCGCCTCAATAAATGGAAGGTGGTTCATACTTTTAAAATGTAAGAATTTTTTTTCTTCAAGCCTCGTAGGGCAGGAAATATCATTAGCTGCATGATTTCCCTGACAGTTTATACATTTAGGTGTTTCATTGCCACAGGGAGAGTCTTTATGGAATGTTCCACAGTTTTTACATAGGAAGACTTCTTGTTTACATTTTTTCGTAGGGTGAGTGTATTTATAGCATTTTCCGCATTGGCGAACGTTATCAATAAAAAGAGAAATTGGGATGATGGAATAGAATAAGTTAATAGTTTGAGGTAGATGATGACCAATGACGCTCACTAAAATATTTTCACTCAGTTCTTCTGAATTCTTTTTTGTAAATCTTTGTAAGCTTAATATCGTTAAGCCATTTTGCGCAATTTCTTCAGCAACAAGGTATAAAGGTAAATCTACATTTATTTCTTTTTATAAGAAATCTTGAAGAAATGTATTCAGGTTGAAAACTGGAGTTAACAGGCACACCAAGAATAATGTTTATCTTGCTTATTTCTACAGCAGTATCTGGGCAATTAGTTTCGAATAGAAGCTTACCTTGACGGGTGTGCTGAATTTGTATTATTTTCTTGTGATTCTTTACAAGTTGAATTATTTCTTGCTTTAAATTGTAAGGTTTCTTTGGAATAGATGCAGTACCATCAGTGGGAGACAGGAAAATGAAGAACTTAGTAATACCTTTTTCCGCAGCTAACTGGATTAGTTGTGGAATAGAATCTTCGAAAGTCAATAATCTTGACGTGTTTATTTTTGGAATGCGCAAATCGCAATCCGTGTAAATCATTTCAGTCTCTCCTTCAGTCATTTTAAATCCATAATAATGAGAAAGGAAAAAAAAAAAAAAAAAAAAATTATTAATAAAATTTAAATAGTAAAAATTAAAGAACAAAAATACTCAATCTTAGTCAATCAAACACTAAGCCAAAGTCAGACGATAATTTCAACCCGAAAAAGGAGAAAAAGTGTCAAAGAAAAACATTAAATAATGAATAAATAATCAGAGTTCAAAATTTACGTATTTCGCAATTTAGAACAATCCGCCATTTTTCCCATAACGGCAAATACATCCATTTATCCACCTTTCACATCGCGGCTATTAATTTATTTGCTTACTAATTTCCCGCACTTGGTACTTAGTTTAAGATACCATGATTATGCCAACTCTCAACCTTTGGTATTTTTAATGTGATAAGAAATGTGGAATCAGTATTAGTAAATTTATAGGCTCCTATTGTATTTATAAAATTATATGTAATTGAATTTTAATATAATATTTTTATTTTCCTGAAATTTGTTATTTTGAATTAATTTAATTTTAATGTCAAAATAAATATACACTTTAACTATCATTATGTTATGATTTTTGCATTATTTGTTTACTTATTCCTGCTATATTTTGTGATCTGTGTGGAAGGATTTTGTTAGGTTTTCAATTTGTTGTTTGCTTCAATCCATCAATTTTTGTTAGCTTTCAATTCAAAACTCAATCTTACTCAATGCGAGCTATAAGCCTTCGAACATAAAGCTCCAGAACAGTCTTTTGCCGTAACCTTATCTCACCTCTTTGTGCTAAATCATATTTTCCTACCGGCTAGAAACTATTTATTACGTGAATGAACGGAATCTTGCAACAAAAATAATTGTAATTAGTGTTTTCTAAATATTATTTTTTATACTTTGATATTTCCGTAAGCAGAACTGTGGCGCAAAATGCTTCGCCAAGATGAACTATTGGCATATTCACTACCGATACCTATGTATAGTAAACCTAAGCTTATCCAACACCTCCTTGTTGGATAAGCACTCAAAGAGGCGTGGGCATATTTAACTTTTAAAAGTAGCCTTTCATCTTAACTGGTTTGTAAAAGGTTTACGGGAATGGAAAGCGAAACTTAATGGGGAAATTAAGAATTACTTTAAAGAAAAAAAATGAAAACAAATATATCGTTTTTAAATATTTACATATATAAATTTAATTTTTTATTTTAAAGATGAGTTTATCTAATTTTTGTTAGATTTTTTTTTCTTATGTCTTCAAAGTGTTTTAATGTAACCAAAATTTATATTAATTTTTTTGTATTCATATAAAAAATTATATAGATTTTTATATTTTTTATATATCAAATAATTTCGTCATATATAATATTAGTGATTTACGTAAGCTTAAAGGTTTATATAAATCACCGCCATTATACATGACTAATTTTATTGAGAATTACTTTTAAAATAGGAGGATCAGAAATTATTTTTTTCTGTTTCAGCAGTTTATAATCTATTATGCATAACATTTTGTCTGTGGAATATTTTTTCGTTTTGCTGCCTGTTTCAATAAAATAAAATTCTTTTCCTGGAGATCATGGATATATTAATAAACATATCTCTGAAATTTTAAAATTTAATTCCAGCTTTATGCCTGATGTTAAATAATTGAAATTAATCAAGCTTAGATTTATTATTCAAATCATTTATGAAGATGTAGATTAATTTCTTTTTAGAAAGATAGCAACGATAATCTAAACCACAACATTGTTAATGTTCAACACAATTAAAAAGTATTAAATGCGTAATATAAAACTTATACTTTATTTTGTCGTAAAACCAGAAGTTTTTACAGTGATTAAGAAATTGAATACTTATAACTAGATATTAAATAATGTAATTATAAAGGAATGATTTAAGATAAAAATTTGACAATGGAACATCTCAATAATTAGTGAAAAACTACAATAATTTTAATGCTTTCTTTCTAATTCACTTACAATGTACATATAAAATACGAACATGTATAAATTAAATTTGTTAGTTAAAACCAAGAAAAAATACAAATCCCATGTTTAAATTTCTCAGAAATTGTAGAAAATCTAACTTTTTAAACTTTTTATTATAGTTTATAGTATATGCAATAATTAAAATGTATATTGAAATATATTGTGATCACCATAAATAATAATAACTTCAGTATAAGATTATTTATGAACTGCTCTTTTGTATTAATCCTTTCCTCCACGTTATTTTAAAATACAGAAATTAATTTTACAAAAATAAAAATATTAAAAAAAATTTCGTCAATCAACTTGATCGATCTAAGGAGTTTAAAGGACATGATGGGATATTATGACTCTTATTCTTCAAAATTTATGGGGAAGAGGACATTTTATAATAAGTATTTATTGGCAATTGTGTTACTCCAAATATAAAAACTATTACTCATAAATATTTCAATCACATAATTTTTAATCATTTTCATTTGTAATCTCCGATGTAATGAAAATCTTATTACAGCTTAGACCATTAAAATAATTATGTTGGAAATTTGTAATTTCTGTGCGAATTAAAAATCATCAGTATAATGGCTTTTTTATTTTGTGAATTCATTTTATGTATTGTTTCTTTTTATATTTTATCAAATATTTCTCAAGCTTTATGCATGGATAGAATCTCAATTCTTCCTGCATACCTTAAAAAACGCGTCTCGTCCCTATTATGCAATATAATCATGTTTACATAACATTAATTACTCTTAAACAAAATAAAGTTGCAATTATTTAGTCTTAAGCAAAAGTTGCAATTATTTATTAAATTAGTATAGTAATAACTATGGAGATTCAAGTATCCGCTTACTTATGCTTTGTGGAGGAAAATGTAAAAAGTGATCGAAAATACTCTGTTATAATTAAAGTATCCCCGAATAAGTATTTGAAAACATTTTAATATATTTTCAATAACAACACGGTAGTGCATTATTTTTCAGTGCATATTTTAAGCTAAATTAATTTTTTAATACGTAAAAACAAAAATTAGGTTAAACAGTCATATATAAGTGAAATGTTATATAAAAAGTCGTGAAGTTCTTATATAGAATGTAACTGAATTCACTATAATTTTTTGAAGCATTCTTGCACATATTCCTGCCAATTAGACAACGCCATATCAAAATCTGATGGTATCGGGTGCGGAACTTTATTTTGACACTCCTAAATTTAAAAAAAATTTAATTTGACCGTAAGAAAGACATGCATCCAAAGACTAAAAATAAAGCCTTAATTTTTTTTTTTTTTTTTAAAGAGTGAAGGGATTGAGCCATCTGTTCCAAAAAACACGGTCTTGCGATTTAATTATCATTGTGAACCCTTTTCAAAGTACTTTGACATCGCATTAATAACCGCTGTTTAAAAGCTAGTATAGGATACACTGCTTATTCAGGCTATGTTATTGATATAAAAAATAAACTTAGACTCTTAGACTGATCTTTCTGATCACATTTTTCTATATAATTTTGATATGTCTAATTACACTGTTTTCTTTTCAAAACCGATTTTCACAAGCAATTCAATCTGATTTCGCATTCATAAAAGATGCCTGATTTATAAAACTCTTTGACTATATATTATATCTAATTTCACTATATTCCAATTTTAAATAAATTATTTTTTTTCCGGAATGAATGCGTATAAATGTTTGACGTTCTTAAAATCCTTGAAAAAGGTATTCAAAAAAAAAAAAAAAAGGGAATTCATTCACAAATCCAACTATTTTACGTAAATGAAAAAAATATATCTTTACGACGAATACTGTTGAATTCCTTGAAAAATAGGCATAAAAATTTAATACCATTATCAAAATAATTTAAATTCATTCATAATTTAATTCATTTATAATTAAAAGTAACTTATGCGAACAGCATTTGTACTTATACATTTTGATAAAGACGATATTTTTCATTCTAAATGCAATAAGTTTATTTTTAAATAGTGATATTATGACCCTGATACATCTGATAAATTTTAATAATTTTATTGTTCCCTTTCAATTTTAATAATTTGTTGTCAAAACATGCATATTTCACTTATTAAATTTTCTGCTTCCAAATTGTTGAAAGCATATTAAAGTGAACAATTTTTACATCATTATACTACTACAAACCCATTTTTTGATCACTTATTATTCATGTTTTAAAATCTGATTGATAAATATATCAAATTTTGTAATTTTTCGCTTTATGTTGGGGTCTTCGATTTTCACTGAACTTTTATGACATAATATATACATAGATGAATTAAATAAAGTAAATCTAAGTTTTTTTCGTTAAGAAACGTACATTGATATTATATATATATATATATATATATATATATATATATATATATATATATATATATATATATATATATATATATATGGATTATGGCTTATTTTAAATGCAAGGAGCGCATAACAATATTAATAAGATGGAATTATCTTTCTCTTAATTTCAACTACTGGCTGTTTAAAACGGTGATTGGACGCTTTTCTTAACATTTTAAAATGGACATTTGATTTTTTTTTTTTTTTTTTTTGTTCAGGAGAAATTAGGAAAAAATTGAACTTTAGCTCATTTTAAATGCAAGGAGCGCAGACCTCTTAGATTTCCCTGAATTCATTATTCTTCATTATATTCTTTCAATTTATTTAAAACTCCAACTTTAAATTACGTTTCCTTTAAAAACAAAGCTGTCAAACGACGATTTTTTTTTAAAGTTATACGTTGCTCCCCCCCCCCCACACACACAATGCTTACATAGTTATTTTTTCAATATCTAATTATTTATTGTTTGTATAAATTAAGAGCACACTTTTGCAGCTATATCTAATGAAAGTTAAAAAATATGTTAACTAAAAATATTGTGAAATAACATTGCTAAAAGTTAGAATTTATATATAAAAAAAATTTAAATAGTGATTAAATAATCCTTGTTAATGATTTAAAAGATAAACTGAAAAATCATCTAATAGTTTTTCATCTTAAAGCAATAAAATTAGAAATATTTAAGAAAGAATTATTTGTTGTTTGGTCCATTTTGAAATTTGTAAAGAAATACAAAGAGAACTCAACAAGACCTTTCTTTTCTTTTCATGGTATTGAATTGAATGATACTGAAATTAAAATTTTTTTACTAAACGATTATATTATTGCATTTAGAATTTATTAATACTAATATTAATTGCAAAAAAGGACAGTGTTCAATTTAGTTGATATTTGTTTAATCTTGAATTGAATTTGAAAAAATAATAATTTGATTCTTTGTAAGTCTACTTTAAGGAATATCATAATAAGAATAAGTTCGCTAAACTACCTATTGTTAATGAAATCGAGTAACAAGGCTATAGAAAACGATCTTGAAAAGTATGGAAAAGGTGAAAATCAACAGAAATATGCATTTGATCAATTTATTCAGTCAACAACTTGAATAAACACTCTTATTCCTTGAGAAATATTAAAATTATTCCTTATTTTCAAATTTGTTCAAAATTTGCTTTTTCAAAAATCAGTCATAATTTCCTTTTTTAAGCATTGAAACATTTCTTTTCTATTAAAAACTAAAAATTTTTAACATTTAGATATCTGGATAATCGGGAGTTTACTGTCTCAAATATTCATAACAAGTATATAGCTTATAATTAACAAGTATTGTGTGTGACCTAATTGATTAATTTAACCTAATTAATTACTTAAAATTTGAGTGCAAAATCTGCGAATTCAATTTTCTGAAGCATAAAATGTATTATTACAACAAATAAGAAACAAAATTTCCCTTGGCATATTTTGTACTACCTTTTCCTTGGCATTTATGAGAAATATATTTACTTCTTCTAAATTAAAAAAACCTATACTAAATCTAGAATTCTTTATTTTGAAAATTAAATTCTTGGAACAATGTTAGTCTTTTTATATCCGCAATTTCTTGTTCGGAAAATGCTCCTACTCCCGCGTGAGAGAACAGTACACACACACATTTCTACCCCCCCCCCTTCCTCCTTACTGAAAGAGTGTCTTTTGCTTCCCGCTCTACTGTTACTCGAAGATTTCACCGTGACGAATCTATATTTTCCGAGAATGAATTCCCACGCGAAGTCTGCCATAACTTTCTGGAACAAGTGTTTACCATAAAATGTTAAACTTTTCCATGAACATTTGATTTTTTTTCCGGTGCATAAATTGGAAATATTAATAAAATTTGAAAGAAAATCTTTGCTACATATAATTTTTAACAATTAAATCTATGGAAAATTTATACGTTTCCCTTATAGAAAACTTTTGTTTTTCTTCCATTATACTTTAAATAATTTCAAGAATATCATAATGATATTAGCCATTATTAATAAACTTTATAATATATTTAAAGACAAATTTTAGTCTACCAACTCCATATATTTAAATCTTTTTGCTAAGTTAAAAATTCTCATAGCTTATTATATTATTATCATAACTTATTTTTTATTATTCTCATAACTTATTTTTTATTTCATGTTTGATTTGTAAACTCATTTTGGTTTCGGAATAAATTAGAATTCATGGAATCTTGAAATGGCGAATTTATCCAAGAAAAACATCCTGAAATTAATTTTCAAGATAAATAAATGAAAGAATTATATATGTGGTAAACTTCATTGGAGTAAGTTTAATCCTTAATCATCAAAATGTTTTGAAACTGTAGGATACTTTTAAAATCAAGTAAATATAATTGGCTTTTAAGAAGCCTGATGTGCAATAAAATAGTTGAATGAGAACAATAATAGTTCGAAAAGCAACATTAAATCTAAATGTAAATAAGAATATTTTGCAAGCAAGAAAATCTAAAATATCCAAATTTAGTAATTAAAACTTTTAAAATTTGAAATTTAGAAAAGATTGAAAATAATCGCATTTAAAAATAATGACGACTTAGTTTTTAATACTCTAAATTTTTGCATTGAAAGTAAATTCTATTTCTATCACTTAAAGATATCACTTATTTTAAAGCTTGCTTAGATTTATAAATCCAGTTTCATTTCGTGTGTTTTAGTGACTAATCAAGCAAAAAATTTTTCGTCGACGTGTTTGAAAAAAATGTTGCGAAATCTATCATAATTTTTGTTGTAGAATAGAATTGCAAAATTTTGTTCCTTCTGGATCACTCAGCGATTTCTTATACTATTTATTCAAGATCTTTTTCTCTGAATACATTTCGAAATAAATCTATAATCGATAATTCTAATAGTTAAAAACATATATTCTAATGCAGTATTTATTTCTTGAAAAAGGGAAAAAATATTTTAAAACATATAAATAAAATAAAAAAATTTCTAAAATATTCTTTTAAATTTAAAATTGTAAAATTTTCGAAAAATAAAAATTTAATGAGCTAAATAGCGTAAAATATCCAATATCAAAAACTTGTTTATTTTAAGTAAAATAAACATTTTGATATCGAGTAATAGGCAAATGTGAGTTTCAAAATTCATTGCCATTCCCTTCAAAACATATTATTTTCAATTTTATTTTCATGTAATTCTAGCAGAACATTTTTGTTGACATTGGATTAAAGGAATTGCACATCCTTTCATGAAAATATTGCACATTTTAAGGACAGTATAAACATAAATAATATCATAATCGAAAAAATCGAACAATATTCCTTTGAGAGAATTATAGATCATAGTGGATTCTCTATGAAGATATTATTCGATATATTGATTTATAAAGAACTATGTTATAATGGTGAAATCGTATAATAATTAATGTGTTCTCTTGAAAATTAATCCAGAAAAAATTGATCAAATGCACGATATATTACTTTTTTTTTATTCTAATGTGTAATCAATGCAATAAAATTAAATGCTTATTTATAGTGTACTAAAAATTTTCTACGAAATAAAAATGCACTCGGCGATAATCGCTGCATATAGTTTTATTACAATAGAAATTAAACATTTCACATACATTACAAATGTGAAAGATTTATTCTCCTTTGCTTCTTCTTTTTTTAGGAATATTTTGCTTAAATATATCATACTTCCAATGAATTATATCACTATATGAATAGCTAAATTCTACGGCAGGATTATAATTTTTCAAAGAAAACATTAAAAATGACTTTTGAAAAATCAGATTTTTATCAATTCTTACATTTTTTATAGTATTCTAATAAAGATTTATCGTATAGTCATGTTTGTAATATCTTATCACACATACCTAGTAATTTTTGATAAATTTATTTACCAAAATTTAATAAAATCTGCCACTACAACATAATTTTTTTGCAAAACGGGAGATACCTAAATACTAATCAATCAAATTTAATTTAATAAAAATTTAAATTAATAAAATTTAAATTTAATAAAAATTAATAAAAAAATAAAAATTTAATTCCAATCAATCAAATACCAGTCCCTTTTGATTTACAGTTTTTTTGTTTTATTATTTTTTTATTCTCGACCTAAATTTGAAGATTTATAAGCCATTTCTGTTTCTTCAGCAAGCAAAGAAGTATAAAAAAATATCCATAGATAAAAAAAAATGAAACATTTTACTCAGTATTTTATTTGTTTCTATAGTTGAAGTTTTTAAATTTAAAATTAATGTATTTGTTATCTACATTAGCATTATGGCCAAACAAAGTTAAGTGACTTTGATGAATTAACATATTTATTGTCATCAAAAAAGAATCATTTAATCCAAATTTGTCATAGGAATCACCACTATTATTTGTAAAGTATTTTTTTTTTAATAATTCAGATGTTTTCTGATTTTTTCATCTGTCAAATCCTCAAAATATGGAGTCATTAATTTTTTTTTGAAAAAAAGTTAATATGAATATAATTTTAAAACTGTTCGAAATAAAGGACTAATTTTTTCTTATAAAAAAAAAAAGAAGAAGATGAAAGAAAAAAAGAATCACTGCTCGGTTTTTCGCCAAAATTCTTCACACT
Organism: Latrodectus elegans; assembly: GCA_030067965.1. Taxonomy (NCBI): domain Eukaryota; kingdom Metazoa; phylum Arthropoda; class Arachnida; order Araneae; family Theridiidae; genus Latrodectus; species Latrodectus elegans. The sequence goes on from CM057811.1 coordinate 1,275,776, forward strand.
AGTTACTTTCAAATTTTACAACTTTAGGACCCCAATGTCCGGTTTCCTTCAACTCTGAAAACGCAATCTGATCGGAAGAATGTGGAGGGCTAGAAAGGGGGATGAAATCCCTTGGTACAATTGCAGTCCTACAGCTGCGTTCCGAGAATTGACTTTCACAGGATGTTACTTATACCGCGAGAAGGAAAAATGTATCATTCCCATAAACCATCAATACATTTGGTATCTTTAAGCTGAAATTGCTTTTTCAACATGCAAATTCAAGAAAACTATCTATTTGTAAATAAAAAAATAAGAAATCATACAGAACGAATTTAAAATATAATTAACAGCAATTTTTTCGTCACTCTAATATAAATTTTTAAGTAATGCTAAATCAATACAATTTTTTAAATTTCTCATCAATTCAAAATCCCATCAAAAATTATTTTAAAGTTATATAAAAGTAAAAAGGAGATTTTCTCATTTTTAATAGTTTTAAATGTAATCACATATTATAAAACACATTTTAATTAGCTATTTTATCAACAAGCACAAATGCGTTGAATTTTAAGTTTACTAAGTAAAAGTAGTTTGCACATAAAAATTTTATTCTTAATTCCAGCAACTGTTACATAATTCATAATGATTGACTAAAATGACATAAAATAGTATTACATTCTAAGATAAATTTGAAACTTTAGTAGTTAGCTAATAAGAGAAGATTTTATTCAGTTTTAGGAAAGATTAATGTTACAATAAAAAATCTAGTTAGGCGTCGTGTCTAAAAATGACCATTGAGGGACATAAACATTTCATAAAAAAATATGAATGCTTATTTATATAAAAATAAGAGAATTTATGTAACAGTGAGATATCATTCTTCTTTGCAACAAATGTAAGTGTTGAAACACAACTATGTGGTGACAAAACAGAGGATTCCTATTACAGGATTATTTTCTTAGAATTTTAAGCAAGTATAAATTAAATTATTATTTGAACATCTTCATTCATATCATTGAAATTTATCAAACTATATTTGTAATAAAAGTATGTCAAACTTTAGGTTTAATTTTTATAAGGCAGCAATGTTAATCAACTGTATCATTCTGTTAAATATGTTAATATTTCTTAAGGTTGGTTTGTTTGTCGCTCAAAGGTCATTTTTTGCGCACGAGGGCTAATTAGACCGGGACCTGCGGTTTAAAGTGGATTGCGAACTACTACAAACATCCATGCCCAAGGTGAGATTCGAACCCACGAACTGTTGAACCGAAGGCAAGAGCGCTAACCATTCGGCTGCCAGCTCGGCTAATATTTCTTAAACTAAACAGTTAAAAAATGCTAACATATTGAACAATAACTAATTTACGACTAAACAAGGGTCATCTTTTCTTAGAGAAAATATAAAATCAAATGTTTTAACTTTATTTTGCTAGTAAACATAAATTTTAAAGTGAAATTTCTCTAAGAAATTTATCTTAAATCACATATATTATTTAAAATATTGAATAAATAGTAAATATAATATTTTGTATTATATCTCAAAAACTGATTTAATTTTTATTTTAATTCATGTAAGAAGCTACGGCTTTTTAAATTATTGATTGATTTTTTATTATTGAGGTAAGATTAGAATACATTAAATTATGAAGCAAATACACTATTTATTGAAGTTCATTCTCTCAAATATTTAAATGGAATAAGAAACTTTTCTAGGAAACAATAAACAAAACTTCAATTTTTATGTTGAAAATTAAATAAGCTGTTATTAAATAATTTATTAATAACTTATTGAAAAATATTTAAGAATTTAACTGTGAAGCTTTTCACTAGTTTATAAATTACTGCTACTAATTTTAATTTGTAGTACATGAATAGTAATCTAGTTAAGTGTATATTCCCTTTCAAAACGTCATTAACTCCGCCTAGATGTAAACACAACGTCATCAATCCCTCCTCTTTGCTTGACATCATCTGTAATCAATAAGCAATCTTGTTATGGTGCTTTAGTACCATAACAAGATTGCTATTATCCTCTTGGCATCCTATTTGGCGTAGAATCGGAGCAGTTCTGTTTACGGAAATATCCCCAAATTTTTTATCAAATTAACACCATAATGTCGACTACTGTGGAAACTGAAAATAATGAAGTTATGAAACCAAATATTATATTTAAAGAGTTGAATGCTGATGACGATCCTGAAGTCACAGAAATCGAAAGTCTGTGTCTACAATGTCATGGAAATGTACGTTTTGGAGAAATTACATAATATGCTAATAGATTTTCATGTTTTTATTAAGTAATATAATTATATAAAGGCATGTATAGTATTAGTTTATATTTATATATCCTATTAATTTAATACATCTTTCAATTTATGTAAGCAAAATATTTGAAAATCGACAATATTTTGTTTAATAATTATTATAATTTTTAGATTAAATTGAAAAGAGTCATATATGATGCAATTTTGTAAAATAATGTATGCTATTTTTCAAAACTTTACTTCGGTTGTACAACAGTGTATTGAAATAAAACTTATAACTGAATTACTTAGGACATTATTGTTGTAATTACTTCACTTTGATAGTTCGTTTTAAATGGATTAACCTCTTTAACAGCAGACGTAAATATGATAGTATCTCTAATTAAAAATTATTTAAAATTACAAAACTTCATGTAACAGACAAAGAAATTGCTTTTTTTTTTTTTCCTTTCATCCCTTCAGTGTGTTGTTAAGCTGAGTACTAAGGATGCTTGAAAACTAAACATTGGAGGTTCTCATTAGGCTGACCAACTAATGGTGATGTTATGCTTTTTGAGCAGGAAAATAGATATGGACAATGTAGGTTTTGATGCATATATGGACTGTCGTGCCATAGGTTAGTTCTCTTTTAGCAATAGTGGCTTTTGCAAAATTCCATTTTTTAATATTTAAGAAAACTTATTGATTTGTCTAATAAGACATTTTTAGAGTTGAATAAAACTATCACAAAAAATAAAGTCAGGGTGTGAAGATTTAAATAAGTAGATTAGGGATTTAAGCTGGCTAAAAGCACATGGCTGACACTAATATTGAAGTTTGCTTATGGTAACTGTTTACTCAAACAAATTTTATTAAAAAGTGAGCTTTAAATCGTAGAAATTATTTCTTTATGAAAACAATTGTAACATCTAATTGTGAATCTAAAATTCATTTCTTGATAAAATTTAAGATGATATTCTTGAATTTAAAAAGTAGATTTACATAATTGTATTAAATTCTGAATTAATATTCATTTCAGGAAAGCATAAGAAAAAGTATTTGTTCCTGGTAAAATCATCACATTTTGTGCAAGAATTTGTAGTTTTACCATCATTAGATTTTAAACTCATAATATATTAGCCTTTATAAGGTTATGATCTCTATGTTAGACTTGTATTTCTTTTAATTCACTAGAAATTGATTCATTAGTTTTTGACAAAGTTCTTTAGGAAACATTTACCTAGTTCTTCTCTTTACTAGTGGTGAAAAATTTTAGTGATGCCACTAGATATAATGCCAAGTTTTTAAAGAATTTTCTTCTTTTTGCATATTGTTCTTAGAAAAGTTATTTGTTGAAATTAGAACATTTTTAGTATTCATTCCAGCAGAATTCTTTTCGCAATAATAAACAGAAATTGCTTATTTGGATTTTTTTTAGATGTATAGAATACGAGATAAGAATTTTATATTCTTTATCTAACTTTGTTTTTTTGCATTATGAATATGAATAATTTCTGATTTTTGTGAAGAAGATTTGATTTATTGATTTGCTTTTTTCAACACTATTTTATTTTTGCTTACAAATATGTTTTTTCACCTAATTTATATTATATAATATATTCATCACTTTACACTATCACTGCTGTATATTTGACTTTCTTCAAAATTGTTTTTTTCTTCATCAATTTCATCTTAAAAAAGTTTATCAATATCTTTTTTGGAAGATTCAACTTCATCTAATAAAATTCTTGCACATTCCATTTTTTTCTTATTCTGTTAATTCGTGTTTGTACACCGTAAATAAAATAGCAAACAAAACTTTCAAAACATATCTGACTATAAAATAGCTGATTTTAAAAAATTTCAAAGCAATACTGGTTGCACATGGCAGAGACACCTCAATACCATAAAAATTGAAAAAACAATTGCTTTAAATGTGTAAAGTAAAGACAGGTAAAAAATAACACTTGCAATCCAAGAGGAGTGTAATATTGGAAGATACTAAAATAGTCACATTGATTTGTTTGTTGATTTTCAAGATTTTATTGAAGAGACAATGGGTGAATTTGTGTCTCATGCCCTATAATGATTTTGTAAAATTTGTTGAGAAATTAATAAGATAAAGTATGATATTTATGTGGTATGAAGACTTTTTTGATATCTTGTCAAAATTAGACACATGGAAAATATATGATTACCTGAAAATACTGAAGTGTTAGCATAGGTTATAGAAGGCTCTAAAATTAATTAAATATTATTTAAATTACCCTCCTCACTTGCTATTACCACACCTTTTCTTACTACACTTACACTGATAATTGTATTTAGGTTAAACACGAGAAACTCTGTGATAATTTTTTCAGAATGGATATCAACATTTACCAACTTTCTTTAAATGAAGAAGAAAGAAGTTGGTAAATGTTGATAAAGAAGAAGCGGTATAACTTTTTGGATAGGCTGGAATTTTAACCAAGTAACGCAATTATAAAAATTGCCAAGATATGAGGCTTTTATTATTCAGGATTTTATTGGAGAGGCAATATTAAAATTGTCAACCAAAATTTCTGACTGTTACATGGTGTGAAAATAGTCATATTGAATTTTTAAAAAGATTTATTTACTTTTGGTCATATGAACAGTGGTTCATTAAATGGCGCAAACATCAGTTGGATTTATCAGATACAACTGTTATTGATTGCAGTAACCATGTGCAAGAAGTGTGTATGAAGGAATTGGAAGATTATTGAAATATTAAAATCAAAAAGCCTGGAATAATTGTCAAAATTGATGAAAGTCTTTTTACACATTGAAAGAATAATCAAGGTCATATCTTGGCACAACAGCTGCTCTTCAGTAGAATTTGCCTGGAGACAAACATTTCTAGTCAGATTTCCAGGTGTGAAGGTAGCAACATTAATGCAGGAATTCCAAAATAATATTGCTAAAAGCTCAACAATAATGTCAAATTCGTGACCTAGATATCAAACAGATAAGCTCATTACTGCTGGTTTGAGACAAAGATAATCATCAATACAATTTTGTTGAGCCATCTGTGCAGACTCATACGCAACATGTGGAAAGGGGATTTTTTCCACAAAATGGAGGAACAAAGTGGTGATGGGGAACAAGGTGCAGTCATTTCATGATTAGTTATTTAGCTGAATTTATTTGGTTGAAAAAACAAAATGCCTCTTAATATTTTTTTTAAAGCTATTTCCCTCCATTTTCCTCACTATTTACTTACTGGTTTACATTTGTGGGTCCTGGATTAAAATTTTGGATTAGGTATGGATATTTCATTTTCTGTTTCTCGATCTTTCTTCTAAGATGATGTATGAATATGGCCCACCCTATAAGGATGTTTGTGGTGGCATGGTGTGGGTAATGCTATTCACCTCCGTGAATTGGTTCACATGTGCCTACTGGTAATGATAAATGAATTGCAGTTCCAGCCTTGTTAATTAATTGCAAAGGATTAGTTATCCAGTACCCACCAAAAAAACTATTAATTTCAATGGGTTTTTTTTAACCAGTTTTTGAGTTAGTTAATTTTAATATTTTTAATTTGTGTGTAGTATATAATTTATATGTATATTTATTTATTATATATATTCAGGATTTTTGGTTCTAAAGTTTTTATTCCTTATAAAGATAAACCAAAAATCAGCTTGGAAAATTTTTTTGCTAAATGTCACCGAGGTAGTTGTAAGTACAAAGTAAGTTCTAAACAAAATTAAATTTGTAAAAGCTTTAACAAATAAAAAGTTTTTTTTGTAAAAAATGGTTCAGTTTCAGTTATTCATAGTTTTACTTTTATTTCTTAGGACAGTTCTTTAAAATATGTTAATAATGTTTGTATGCACTATAAAAAAAATTCATTTTAATCAGAATCACCTGCTAATTTTTTTTTCTTGTTCTTGAGGAATAAAAAATATCAATTTTTTTTATTTCTATTAAACTTATATTTAAACCTTATAAATGGATATTTATGTTAAAAAAAAAAACAATAATTGTCACGTGTGTCTATTATAAAAAGTACATTGTACAGACTAGTCAAGATACTTAAATGCTTGGAAAAATATTCGTAGAACTTAAAATGAAATTTTATCTGAACAATTAGTTTTTCTGCAATGCAACTTTATATTAAAGTAGGTAATGTAATCCTCAAGAAATTTTTCTTTCTTATTTTGAAAAAGAAATTTTTTTCCTGCTTTATTTTATCTAAAATAAAAATGGTCATTGAGTTAATTTTATTAACATTCAAAACATTATGAAATTTTAAAATGTCAATGTTTTTCTTAGAATCAATGAATGTTATCAACAATTCATTTTCATTTCAAATTTATGAATGGTTACCAAGATGTTAAATTAAAAACTATATTTCACATTTTTTGTTTTGCTTCCTGATATTATTATTTGTATTTCAATATTGATGTTTGCAGATTTAGTTTTAATTTATAAATTTCTTTTTTAAATATTATTTATTTTATAATCTTAAATTATTTGACTAAATTTTTTTCAAATTTGATTTTGGAAATATTGTGCTATTTGTGTTTTTAGTCATTATTTATAAGTTCAATATGATACATTTAATTTATTTTATCTGCAAAAATTAAAAAAATAAAAGAAATTTATTATATTGATTTTTGAAGTCTCTCTCTCTCTCTCTTTATATTTATAAATATTTTCTTAAATTTTATTAACATTCTTTTATTGAAAATGCCATTTCAATATACATATATGTGTTTAAAAATGTATAGACATATATTTATCATCTTATTAAATCTATTTTAGGGAACAACAAGAATGCTATTAACAAAGATTCCATTTTATAAAGAAATTGTGGTGACATCCTTTTGTTGTAAAGATTGTCAGTGGGAAAATAATTCCCTTCAGCCAGCTTCTAAAATTCAAGAGAAAGGTATATCTTATACACTGAAAGTGCAGTCTCAAAAAGTAAGATTTTACTTTAATATTTTTTTTAAATTTTATTGCCATAATCGTTTTTGGGGAATGGAAAAGGGATCAATAATGTTTTTAAAATATGTAAAGTTGCTTATGAACTTCCTTTTATATTTTTATAAAGCTATTTCTGAGTCTTTTTTTTTCTTTTAATAGGATTATGACTTTCAAATAAATAGCTATATTTAATACTAATGTGTTTTAGATATTTGAGAATTTTTGAAATTTCACTTTGTGATAGATGGAAGCAAATATAAATTTACTTTTAAAATGATTATATGTGAATGACAATGTTGGAAATTCTGTAAATCATTTAGACTGATTTACTTTTTATTGAAGAATGATAAATATTGATAGTTTAGTAAATAGTTATTTTTATATTTTACCTTACATAATAAACTTGTGACATTTTTTTTAAACCAATAAATGGCTGCAAATGAAATAAGGTTTCATCCTTATGGTACGTTTAGTATTTTTTATATAATGATCATGTAAACAATGGCTAAATCACAAGCAAAATTATAGAAAGCATAAACAAGTGCTTAGAGAGTTTCCTTTTGAGAAAAATAGGGGAAAATTATTTTTAACAGTTATGCATACTTTGTGTGATTTTACGCACAATTTAACCATTGTTTTCAATGTAGAATTTTTTTAGTACTTCATTGTATATTTAAATATTTAATTAATACATTTAAAATTTATTAAAACAAAGCATGTTTTATATATTTCTTTTTTAAAAGAAATAGTTATTTGCCATGATTTATGCATATTCAGATTCACAGATTTTCTTATTTCTCATATTAATCTTTCAAATTAGTGTTAATAGTTTAGTCTACTTTTAACCCCCTCCCCAAAAAAAATGGTGAAGTATTAGAATGATGTGACTTATGCTATGAAGTGACTCCACAATAAATTAAAATAATGAGTTTTACATCAGATACAGAATAACAGATTTTATATTAATTGATTAAATAAAGTAGCCAAAAAATCAAATTTTGATAATGGAAGAGAAAATTTTTGTAAATATCAATTTTACTAAAAAGAAAATTTATTTGTGTAAAAAAATATGAAAGTAGGGTTGCATTTCAGATTTCATCATTGATGAAATCTGAAATGTTATCACATTTAAAGAAATATATTAAAGTGTTCATAAAAGTTCAAAATTATAATGATTGTTTAATAAAATAATTTAGGCTATACAATTATTGTTCTTAAAAATATTGAAAAATTGTAATTGCTTAATTATAATTCTTAAGAAGTAAATTTAGAAATGTAAGTAAATACTTTCATTATAATATATTTTTTTGTTTCTAGAAAAAAATTTTAATTGCTAAGTTTATTTTAATGTTAATTAAAAATTTATAAACATTTTTTTATTTAAATTTTGAAAATAATAATTGATTCAATTTTGTTGTATATTAAATATTTGTGAAATAGATGTATGCTTATTACCTAATATTTTATTTATTCTACATAGTTTGTATAATCTTAGAATATTTTAAAAGCTTATATATGTTAATTTCTTAGGATTTAGCTAGAGTTGTAGTCAAAACAGAATGGGCATCAGTTGTAATTCCTGAATTAGAATTTGAAATACCTTCACAAAGTCAGGATGGAAGTGAGAGTTTTTATTTAATAACATCTAAAGTTGTTTCATGTTTCAAATAATCTAATTGAAATAATTATTTTGTGCTTAGTTGTAACTACAGTTGAAGGCATTCTCCAAAGAACTTGTATGGGATTAAATTCTAAACTGGAATATTTAAAGGTTATTTTATTTTATTTACTTAAAAATTGCATTTATTCAACATGTAAAGTCCTAATCAATACAGTTGAAGAATTATTTCACTTTATGTTGTAAATATATATTCATTTGTTCTGTTAAAAACTTTTAAAATGTATATTGTTTATTTTTCACTACATATGATGCTTTACAGAAAGTTGATTTTAAATAAGTATAGAACTAAGAGTTAATAATAATATTATTAAATTATTAAATATATATTCTTCTGTGATTTAATATTTCTGATTATTCTATACATAAATATAAAATGTATTCATAACTACATATATGAAAAATTCATTTTCTGTAACAGTTTCCATAAATTTTCCACATTCAATATTTACACAGGACTTTTAGAGGACTCCTTTTCAATTTGAGAATATTGCTTTTTGTTTCAACTCATTTTTGGGATAAATATTTAATTTTTAAATACAATTTTAAGTTATTTTGACGAAATATTTGAAATTGAATTCTGCATATCAGATACTATTATTGAAAAATTTTTACTTTTTAACCTGAAAATTAGAATTTATAGATTCTTGCACTCAAACTTTTTACAAAAAATTTTAAATTCCATCTTAAAATTTTTATGTATTTTGGTAAATGAAGACAGACCCGTACGGGATTGGCACAATTTCAAATTTTCTGGCCAAGCACTCTGCAGCTGTGTCGCCAACCTAAACTACGTCACTACGCGCGATAGCAGTCAACCAATAATGATCGCGTTCGTACTTCAGTTTTGAAATCGCGCGTTTTTCTGAATTCTAAATATTAAAAACTTGAATATTTCATTATAACTAAATACTATAGAAGTTTTAAAATTCTAATAAATAGAAACAAAATTTTTAGTACATAGCACAATGGGGCCCACCTTAAAAAAATTTCAGTGTAGCGCTACCTACTACAGTGCCAACTTGGTAATAAAGCTAAATTTTGAGTGTTTACGAATTTCATTTTTTTTTATTTAAACTCGAAATTTAATATATCCTGAGCAATGGCACCCACCTTAAAAAAACATCAGTGTAGTTCTACCTAGTACAGTGCCAACCGGGCAATAAAGCTAAACTTCAAACATTAACAAATTTCATTTTTTTTATACTCGAATTTTAATATACTGAGCAATAGCGCCCACCTAAAAAAAACATCAGTGTAGCGCTACCTACTACAGTGTCAACTGGGCAATAAAGCTAAATTTCGAATGTTAACGAATTTCATTTTTTTATTTAAACTTGATTTTTATTATACCGAGCAATTTCACCTACCTTAAAAAAAAACATCAGTGTAGCGCTACCTACTACAGTGTCAACCGAGTTATAAAACTAAATTTCGAACCTCAACAAATTTCATTTTTTGTTTAAACTCGAATTTTAATATATAGAGCAGTTACGCTCATATTAAAGAAATTTATGTATGTGGTACACACACACACATTCTAACACTAACATGAAAAACTCAATACACACAACTTAAACATTCATTTACTAATGGAAACATTCATTTTTATAAAAACTTTAGTTTCTAAATATATGACTAAAATTGTAATGAAAAACAAAATTACTCACCTAATCTTCATTGCTCTATGAATCATTACTTTTCAGTGAGTATACCTTTTTTATCGCATCTAAAAAATCTTCTGTTATGTTTTCCTGATGATTCTTTCTCCGTACGTACTCCGCGAAAATATAAAGTAAATAAATCCTCATCCATACTTAGTAATTTTCGCAAGCAACACAAAAACTCCAAAAATCAAATATCGAAACTCAATGCTTCAAGATTATTCTGTAATAGTTTCAAGGGTTACATTCAAAACGCGTATGGAAACGAAAAGCATGTCATACTTACCTAATCTGAACCGGTAAACCAGTCTGGCGCACTTTATCACATTCTTGGCACATAAGTTTGGTGCATTTTACCCTCTGTACGCTTCTCTACTATTTACATGTATTCCTAATAATTTATTGCATTTTTTTGTTAATACAGTATTACTAAAATTGTCATTCATGAAAACTTAAAGATTTTTGTTATTTTACTGGAGTATAGAATATAACTTCACCCGTGTGGTGACCGGGTGTGAAAAAATAGTCCCAATGTAACTCATGCATGTTGTAAAAGGCGACTAAAATGGGTACCCAGTGTTGGGGGGTATAGCCAGGCACCCCTGTCTCCAGGGGGTTTATAAATATGGAGGCCTGGTCCTCCAGGCTGGGGGTTGGGCGTGGGGCTAACGACCCCACCCTGTAAAATCTTAATTGTTGCAAAGTCTCATGAGACAAATTCTGGACGGACTTTTGGAAAACAACTTGGAACTCAGCACAAGGACTTGAAATTCGAACAGTGGAACGTGCGGTCATTATATCGAACCTAACGATTACAGATGTTAACTGAGCAAATGAATAGTTACCAATTGGACCTAATTGCTTTACAAGAACTTAGATGGACAGGACAGGGTATCCTGGAGAAAAAGAATCATGTCCTCTTCTATAGTTGTCATGAAAAGAAACATGTTTTTGGCATTGGTTTTCTTTTAAATAAAAGAATCAAACACTTAGTAATAGACTTCAAAGCGAGTTCTCCAAGACTCTGTAAAATAAGATTGAGAGGTACTTTTTCAAACCATAGTATAATAAGTGCCCATTCACCTACTGAGGAGAAGGGAGAGGATGAAAAAGATGCCTTTTATGACGATCTGGAAATTTTGCTCAATTCATGCAACTGGCATGATGTCAAAATAATTTTAGGAGACATGAATGTTAAGATTGGCAGAGAGACTGAATTTCACCCTATTATTGGAAAGCATAGCCTTCATAGTGAATCTAATGAAAATGGCATAAGATTGATTTCTTTTGCTGCTGCTCGTGAAATGGTTATAGCCAGCACTTTATTCGAACACAGGAATATTCATAAATTCACTTGAAGATCACCTGATGGCAATTCGACTAACCAAATAGACCACATACTCATTGATTCAAGACACATATCAAATATCATGGATGGGAGATCAATGCGTGGAGCTAACATTGATTCAGACCATTATCTCATTGTCGCAAAAATTCGAAGTAGAATATCTAATGCTCGAAAGGTAAGAGGAGAGGCTCTGATTAAATTTAATTGTGATAGACTAAAAGATCCTGTAACATTAAAGCGCTACCAATTAGACCTAGATAGAAACTTGAAGGAAGTTAATACTGATGGTGACATTAATGATAAATGGCTTGGAATTAGAGATGCCTTTAAGGCATCAGGCACTGCTATCTTGGGAAAATCAGATAGAAGAACTTCAAGTGATTGGTTTGACGCTGATTGCAAAGTGGCTACTGCCAACAAAAATAATGCTTATAGGAACATGATTCAAAGAAAACACACCCAGAGAGCTGTTAAATCTTATAAAGAAGTAAGAAGGGATGAGAAAAGAATCCACAAAGCAAAAAAACAACAATTTTTGCGGGATCTTTTAAAAGATGTTGAACATCTAAGAAGATCCAATGAAAGCAGAACTTTCTTCCAAAAAATTACTGTGGGTTGTAAGGATTTTAAACCTAGAATTTCATTTTGCAGGTCTAAGTCAGGGACCATTCTAACAAGTACTGCTGATGTACTCCAAAGATGGAGAGAACACTTTAATGATCTGCTTAATCAGGAATTGTATTCTCATGAACCCATTAATCCTGCTGATAGTTCTGAAGTTGAGGTTCCAACTCCAACTTTTGAGGAATTTAGAGAAGCACTGGGAAAGCTTAAAAACAACAAGGCAGCAGGTCCTGATCAAATTCCGGCAGAACTTTTGAAATGTAGTGGTGATGTTGCACTTGTTGGACTATATGATCTTTTAATTGACGTATGGAACCAGGAGGTATTACCCATAGATTGGAAGGAAAGTATTACTTGTGTCATTCATAAGAAAGGAGATCTTTTAGAATGCTCTAATTACAGAAGCATTAGCCTTCTGTGCACAGCTTATAAAGTTTTATCAGGTATTTTATTCAGCAGATTAGTCCCACTGGCTGATAATATAATTGGAGACTACCAATGTGGGTTCCAGAAAGGGAGATCTACTGTGGAACAAATTTATAACTTAAGACAGATTCTGGAAAAATGTAGAGAGCATGGAATTGACACACATCACCTGTTCATTGATTTCAGAACTGCTTATGACAGTTGGAACAGAAATGCAGTAATTAATGCAATGATAGATTTTGGTATTCCTGGAATCCTGGAAAACTAACCAGATTAGTAAATCTAAATATGCAGGAATCTATAATGAAGATTCAGATTCAGAGTTATCATTCAGAAACATTAAAAATTAAAAATGGTGTAAGACAAGGAGATGCCCTCGCCTGCTTATTATTTAACTTTGCTTTAGAAAAAGTCATCAGAAATGCAGGCATTAATACTAGAGGTACCATTTTAGTAAAAGTTTACAAATCCTGGGCTTTGCAGATGATTTGGATTTAATTGCTAGAAATCCTGATACTCTTAAAGAATCCTTTCTGGCATTGGTACGAGAGGCAAATAAAATGAATTTAATAGTCAATCAAAGCAAAACAAAATATATGTCATGCATAAGGCAAAACCATCCTTGCTCTGTATTCACCATAGGATCTTATGATTTTGAAGCTGTGAATAGTTTTACCTACCTTGGATCTGAAATAAATAACTTTGGTGATTTGGAACCCGAAATAAACAAAAGGGTAATTGCAGCAAATTGTGCATCTTATGGGTTAAAAAAATATCTTACCTCCAAATATATCAAGCACAGGACAAAAATTTTACTATATAAAACTATTATTAGACCCATTTTAACTTATGCTTCAGATATTTGGGCCATGACACAGAAACATGTATGCCATTTGGCTATTTTTGAAAGAAAATTTTGAGAAGCATCTATGGTGGAGTGGAGACAGATGGGGTATGGCGTAGAAGGTATAACCATGAATTATACAAAAGTTTTAAGTACATTGATGTTGTCAAATACATTAAAATACAAAGGATGAGATGGGCTGGCCATGTTATTCGTATGCCAACTGAACACACCCCTAAAAAAATCTTTCTTGCAAGGCCAATGGGAAAGCGTTCCAGAGGTAGGCCCAAAATCAGATGGATTGATTGTCTTGATAGGGACTTTAACACTATTGGAACATCTAATTGGAAAAGTGCTGCTGAGTACAGGCCAAGATGGAATAAGCTCATTGAGAAGGCCAGGACCCACACAGGGTTGTAGTGCCATTGTTGATTGATTGATAGAATATAACTTAAAGTTCTAAAAACTGGAATTTTTTTTTTTTTTTTAAATGGGATATTTTCTACTACATGATAACATTTATAATTGATATTCTAAACTTCCTTCTTTCTTTACAGAATATAAAAGTAGTTTAATGATAACTTTGCTTTTAATATCTATTATATTTTGTTTGTGTAAATGGAAGGTTTAGGTTTTGGGTATAAGTTCAGTATCCCCATATATGATTTCTCGCCAAATCTGGCGCCCTTTGTTTTGATGTAATGTTGTCAAATTCAGTTTTTGTTACTTTTTTTGTTGCCAGTATTCGTTTTTCTTGTGTTTTACATAATTTTTACATTATACATGTGTTTTTTTAGTGGCAACAGCTATTTAAGTTTTACTTCGAGTTTCTATGTTCTATGTTTCTATTGCAATTGGAAGCCATTTGTCTTCTATTTGCTGTTAATGCAATTAGAGGATTTTCCCTCAGTTGTGTTTCGTTGTCGCCAGCAGCCAATCATCATAAATTTTTCTTTTTTACAATTTCTTTTACATTATTTCTTTTTATTTGGTTTATTTATTACATATATATTTTTATTTATTCATTTATTTTATATAAATTCTATTGCTTACATGTATTTTTTTATTGTATTCGTGTTTCATCTTTATTTACTTAAAAAGTGTATGTATTTAAAAAAATACTTTTTTTCATTTTTTTTTAATTTTATAAAGCGTATATATTTAGAATAATATTTTTTGCATGCCTTTTTTTTTTTTTAAATACTGAAATGTGACACTGGTGACAACGAACAAAATATCAAAATAAATATACCAATCAGCATATCAGCTTAACTTCATATCAAGTAAGTACATCATTTATATTTATTTCCAATTTTAAATTTTCTAAAATGCGTATTTTTCAATCGAACTTCAGGAAATTTCCCATGTTAATAAACACGCTCTTAGCTTGGCGACAGAATAATTCGCTGCATTCGCCAATATATGGGGATACTGAACTAATTCCAGTTTCTGTTATTCTCTTTGATATTGAATTTTTTTAGATTGCATTTTGATAGCAATAAATTTTCATCATAATACCTGTCTAACTTCTGGACTAATAAATGTAATCTAAAAGTCTCATGAATATGTTTCATAGTTGGCAATTTTGGATATTTTTAATTTTATAAAACAGTATTTCCTTATATTGATTTAGATTTGGTTTGATTTTTTTAATAGATCTATACCATTAATAAACTGTATTCTTTGTATTTTAAAATCACTCAAAACTTATATTATTATACATGTATTTATATATCAAAATTATAAGAAGAGAAATTTCCTTACAAATTTCTGTTTTATTCCAGATCAGTGATCCTGAATCAACTGAAAAATTAGAACAATTTTTAGAAGAGATGGAAAAACTACAAACTGGAAATTTACCTTTCACTTTTGTAAGTTTATAAAATATATTTAATTAATAAATTTAAAAAAATATTTTTTTCAATGTTGTCTTAATAACTTTCAATAAAAATATTATCTATTATATTTCTTTATTTAATTAACATACACATGAATGCTTTTTAGTTCTTCTCTTTACTTTTTTAGATTTTACGTGATTGTTCAGGGAACAGTTTTCTTGAAAACTTGTATCCTTTACTGATATAATTTCATTAAGTGTAAATAAGATAAAAAAAATAATAAATTACTTGATTATTAAGTTATTTTTCTTATTTATTTCATTCAATTACTTAATGAAAATAATATAAATATTTTATTTTCATATTTACAGAAAAGAGTAAATTTGATATTTTATTCCCATTTTATAACTATTGCAATAATATACATAGAATAGACAAAAAATGCATATCAATACTTTTTTATTGCAGGGAATTACTTAATCATATTTTGAATTTTAAATAATATATTCTTTATTAAAAAATTGATAGTGTACAACTTTTCTGTGATATAGGTTTTCTTTAAAAAGATTGACTATAAAATGTGTAATATGCATTCATGCTTTCAATTTAATTTCATTGCTAATATGTTAAGAGGGAAATACTGTACAGGATTGATCTGTTGTCATTATTTTACCCCACTTGATAGACAGAGATATTAATGAAGTCCATGAAGGTGTAGTCATGATGAAGGTATAAGATGGAACTTTGGGAGGTTTAAGATTGAGAGGCACCAAAGGATGAAGCCTGACTTTTGCCTGAACCTTGCAAAGCATTCAGCTGAGCAAGTCTTCATAATTTAGAAGTAGAGAATAAGTGGGACTTTGCCTGCCATCCCCAGAAGTATATTGTAATTTGAAGGACATTACAACAATGACCTGTTTTACATGCTACAGGATTACGCTTTTCAGACTTATTGTAATATGTTGGAGCATTCCATTTCTCAATATTTATAAAACAGAAATTGAGTTCCAATTTGATAAGGAAATTTGTTTGATGTAAATACCACTGTATATCATAGTTTTTTCAGATTATTGGAAAGCTTTGTCTAATTAGTCTGATAATAAAAATTTAGCATTTTCTATAGTTGTCTTTTTATAAAAATGTATTATTTTCTTAATAAAAAAGATGTGCTCCTGAGCCTGATCCACAATTAGAAGTATCATATTTTACTCAATCTAAAGAAGAATGCATGATGATGGGTCTTTATGTAAGCTGAAAGTTTTTTAAACTTTTTTTTAATGTATATTGTATTTTTCTAATCATTAATAAAAAAAGATTACTTTATTTGTTAATTCTTTCTAGGGTTTAAATCATCATTGCGCAAATAATTATCATTATTATGTATCTGTTTGCAAATTAAATTCTGTTGTAAGACCATTTATACAGTTCTCTGATATTTGTGTTTTTATCTCATTTCATAACATTTTTATTAGTTTTTAACCTTTTTAACAATGAAATATTTCTGATATTCCTCAAACTTCAATTATACATCCTTTTTATCTCAGTTCTTATATTGATAAATTTTCCTAAATTTCAATATAAATTTTATAGAGTATTTGAAAAATATGCACCATCTCTTAGACGTTCTATTATTTAGGTCTGTTATAAATTGTCATTATTAAAAATTTAGTATAACTTTTACTCTCAAATTTATTTGTGATCTACTATAGAAAACAAATTATGAAGAAATAGTTATTCTTAATTAAATTTTGATGTCTGGATATCTCTGTTTCATTGTTTTTGATTAATTAAAGTTTAGATTATATGGTATTTCTATTCTACATTTATCAGCGTTACTTTTAAAAATATTTAAATGCTTTACTATATTGGAAAAATCACTCATTTTACACGTCTGAGTAGAAAATATTTTTAATTCTGTATTTGTGAATTTAGAGTACTGATGAAGTTCCTGAGGAAGAGCAAGCTAATCTGAAAGATGAAGTTCTAGGTTTGCCAACAAATTGTTATGCATGCAATGCACCATGTGTAACAAATATGAAAGTTACTGATATCCTTTTTAGTGTGTAAAATATAGTTTAAATAATATCTAAATTGAACTACTGATATTATTTATAGAGACAAGTTTCATACACAGTTTGTAGTTTAAAATGAATCAGCAGGTATCTGATTTTGTTGGCTGATCAACTTTAATTTTATAGTTTAAGGGTATCTAAAATAAAACTAGTGCAATATTTCTCTTAAAATGCTATGTTCTGCTAACAATTTCAATTTGATTTTATCTATTGCATTTAAATTTTTTTCTTTTTTTTATACAATTCATAATTTATACATGTACTTTTTCCTTTATTTTATTATTGATTGTGTATGTTATATAATAGTTCCACCTATTTATTCAGTGTTTCTCCTTTCATGAAGCTGTGATGTGCATTTTCATACTAAAAATATTTCATAATTGTGTATTTTTAAGAACTTTTATATCATATTTATATCTTATCTGTCTGATTATAGAAGGAGACATGTAATATATTTTTTATTAATAATATTTTCTTTAATTTTTCAGTTGCATAGTAATATAAATTTCTTAGTTATAATTTGAAATATTGGAATAAAATTGTAAAAGAGTGATTAATTGATATAGGAAATATTGTTAAACTTACAAATCTTATCTATTTACCTCATCTACTTTTCTTTCTATCCTCTGTATGTATCTCTCTCTCTCTGTGCATGTTTGTGTGTGTGTGTGAGTGAGTGAGTGAGTGAGTGAGAGAGAGAGATTCTAAATTGTTTTTACAAATTAAGAGGGGGTAGTACACATCCAGACATGCAATTATCATCATGCTCTCATGCTTTCTTTTGCAATCTTCATTTTAGTAATTTTCAGCATGTAAGAAAAGAGTGATTTATTTCAGTGTATTTATTATTTTTTTATCTTTCATTCCCCTTTTCTTAAAATTTAACCAAATTTCAAACTTTTTCTTAATTCTTTTCTAAAAATACCATATTTTAAGGATGTCGTTATAATGTCTACATATTGTGAGGCTTGTGGCCATAAAACTAATGAAGTTAAAAGTTCTTCAGGAATTGAACCAATGGGTTCCAGAGCTACTCTTTCTATAGAAGAACCCAAGGACTTAACTCGAGATGTGTTAAAAGTATCGATTGAAATTCTTATGTACATTTTGTTCATTAATTTAAAGAAGATAAAACTTCTATAACTGTTATTTTAAGGGAGTATAATAAATTTAAATAATAAATTTTCATAATGAATGATTATTATTAGTTTAAATATTTAAAAATATTACTGAATTATGTAGTTTTCATTTATTTATCATTGTGCCATCAAAATTGAAATTGCAGCTCTAACCTATTAACTTAGCTTTCAAAGTACATTAATTTTCATTTTAATAATTTTATATTTTTAATTTCAAGTTAATTTTTTTATGCATAAAGCTTTCTTTGTATATTTGCTTAAATAAATTTTAACTTTTAATTCTTCGCTAATTTTTCTTGCTACAATTAGATATTTAGAGTGATTTTATGAAAAGAAAAAATTCTAAATATGCACATACTTTTATATAAAGAAAAATGCTATCACCTTATTTTCAAAATTATTGAACTCTTTGGAACCATTATTATATATATTTTAAAAAAAAAAAAAACAATTATTTATCAGCTTCAAAATTTTTTCTTAATTATCTATAAATTATGTACTACTATACTATACTAATTTATTTTAATGGATGTTATACTAATAATTTTTAATTAAGACTTGGTTTTTAAGAAATCATTTTTAATGTCATTTGAAATGACTTCATTATTCAAAGAACAAAATATCAAAATGTTTCAATTGGCATTGTTCAATATAAAAACATTTTTCATTAATTATAGTTATCCAATTTGTATGTATTGTTTTTTTTAATTAGTGTAATTTTTTTTAATTTTGCAAAAATGATTATTTTTTGTAGTATATTTTAGGTATATGCTTTTTAGGTAAACATTAAAATTTCATATTTTTTGAAATTTAATTTTTGCTATAAAACGAATTATTCATTCATTCCAAAAAGGTTAATTACATTTTGTTATTTAAACTAAATCAACAAAAGTACAAAAATCCCAATATTTTTTAATCAGTTACATTCATTTTTTTTATATTTTTTTAAATATTTTATTTGAAATATGTTATTTTGTTCTTAACTTTTTAATCATATTACTAATCAAAGTGATACATTTTTTATGATATATTTCTATTTATTTACATAAAACATATAACTTTTTATTTAGTCTGATACATGTAAAATAATTTTAAAAGAGCTGGAATTAGAAGTTGGAGCAGCTGCATTTGGAAGTTGTTATTCAACAGTCGAAGGCATTCTTAATAGAATAAAAGAACAGGTATTTTTTTCTAATTATTTTTCACTTATTTTATTTGTAGTTTTTAAAATATGCTATTATTCCGTAAATTTTTGGTACTTACAAATCTTATTACATACTAATGTGTATGTTGTACAATAAGACCACAATTAAGTTTTTGTTTTATGATATATTCAATATATTTTCTTTATAAAATATTAATAAGTGTTGTTTGATATTAAAAAAGTTATATAATTTTTTTATGTTTTGGAATATAAATTTTCCTCTTCTTTAATGTGAACTTAATTAAAAAATTTACTAATATAATGTTAAAATTCCATTTTACTGGTCTTTTTTGTTTGATGAAATGTTATTAACTGCTAGTATTTGATTCAGTCCTCAATTACAAACATAAAAAAATATATGTGGAATTATTATCTTTAAATAATTTCTTGGCTATGCATAAAAATTCTTCATGGCAGTATCTTGTTTTGTTGATATTTAGTCACTTGACAAGAAGTGTCAGATTGTGTTTTAAAACCTTGAGCTATAATCTGATAATTATTGAGTTATGTCATACTGCCATAAAATTCCTGAAAATATTTTAAAAGCTTACAATTAAATATTATGATTTGTTAAGTTATTGCACTAAAAAATTAATGAAATTTTATTAGAAGGATAAACAAATGACAATAATATATGTACAGCTAAAAAATCCAGTATTGTACTTCTATCCTTCAAATCTTACTGTTAAACCCAATTTTTTCATCAAGGAGAATTTTCATGGAATGGTATTTTTTTCTTATTAGCCTCATTTATCATCACTGTGATGAGAAATATAATTTTTCTTGACATTTTCATTCTAGATATCGTGAATTGTTTCACTCTTACAAATTAAAATTAAATTTTAATCAAAAATTAAATTTCTTTCTAAAGATTTATTGCCAAGTCCTGAATTATTTTCTTGTATATTCCTAATCCTTTGTTAAAGAAGAAAATTAATTCAGTAATCCTTATAATTTATTCTTTGTGGTCAATTTTATGAATTGAAAAAAAATATTTGAAAGTTTCCTTGAATGAAAAGTTTCTATCAAGTGACTTTTATCTAGGCAGTTAGCTTTTATCTTTTCCTTAAGTAATTGTTGGAATTTATATTTTATTGTAAATCCGTAAGCCATAGAATTTTTTTCTCTGAATTATAAGTTTTTTTAATTTTCAGTTTTCTTCTAAAATGGAAAATATTATGTTTTAAAGTATATTAGGAAAATTTTGGGAAAATCTATTTTTTATAAATTTCTTCAGATGGGGTCTTATGATACTAAGTTCTACATTGTCCATCTTTCATTTTATTAGCGAGTACATTTGCTATTTAAATTGCTAGTTTTGTTTATTCCAGTTTATGTGTGTTTGTGATTATGTGAATTCTGTGCTCCTTGTATTTCCTTGCAGACCTGGCAGCCGAATGCTTAGCGCTCTTGCCTTTAGTTCAACAGTTCATGGGTTCGAATCCCACCTAGGGCATGGATGTTTGTAGTGGTTTGGAATCCATTTTGAACTATAAGTCCCAGTCTAATTAGCCCTCTTGTGCAAAAAAATGACGGTTGAGCGACAAACAAACCAAACCTTGTATTTCTTTGAATTTGGTTTTTTTTTCAGCCCTATAAATATCTAGAACTTGGAGGTGCTTTCTAATATATGAGGAGTTACTCCTGGTAAATTTTTAACTTATTTACAGATTTATAGTTTTATTAAAAAAATTATCAGTGTTTCATGAATTATTTTCATTATTTTTTTTATTTCAAAGAAATAGATCAAAAAGAATTTTTGTTGCCTTTTATTATTTCATTAAATGTAAGCAAGATTTCAATAATTTAATATAAAACCAATAAAGTAAAAATTCTTTTCTCATTAAAAATAAATTTTTCGGATAATAAAAGGAAATAAATTTGTGATTGTTGCATAATGTTCATGTAAGTATGGGGACTATTTTACTATCCTTGGAACAAATTTTTATCTGTTAAAAATTTTAAATAATACATTAATTGAAATAAAAATCAGGAAGATAAATTTCAAATTTTTGCTATAAATTAATAGTGTAAGTGCATTAAATTTTTTATAATCGATTTCGAAGCTAAATTCTGAAAACTTGAGATTTTGTAACCAGTAACTGTTTAAAAATAATTCACTTCAGATCTCAGTTTATAAGAATATTTACACTAATAAATTATTCGTATGAATAATCTACTACCCTAACATGAGCAGCATGGAATTTGTCAAAGATTATTTGAACTTGCAGCTAAATGATTAAGCTGGAGGGCAGAATCTTCATTTACCTATTCATGGTTTGTTTTCTAACTTGCGAACTAGAAGTTAATTGTACTTCAAAATCCATTTTAAATTATAAATTCCTGTTAAATGAACTTGTATAAGCTCATAATCCTAATCAAAACCATGCCAAATTAATGATATTCACTCCTTTATTCAGAAAACAGTTTTGCTGGCTTAACATAATTAAATCGTCGTTGAGATCTTGTTTTGAAATTTATTTTCTTGTTATTACTTTTATTGTGAAAATTTTGCAACAACCATTGAAAGCATGTGTATTGTTTTGTATTTTTCATCATACAGACTTCTAATTAATCTTAAACATATAAGGAGTTCCATTTAACATTTATAGTTTTTAAAAATAATTATAATTAATCTTCATTTTTAAGAATGCTGTGAAAAATAAATGGCATTGAAAATAACTAAGAGAAAGATAAGTAAGTAGATTTCCTTATAGTGTGTGGTGTACCAAAAATTCAAATTTATATTTCTTTTGTTTTGTAATAGGAAATACAGTAGCAATATATGTCCTTTTACTTTTAAAATATATTTTAATAATTGTTTGATAAAGGTTTTTATGTCTGATTGAATTTATCTTAAACTAAAAAAACTGAAATGTAACTATTTTGTATGAGAATGTTAGAAACCCAAAATAAGCTGTTTTGACAAAATATTGCTTTAAAAACATATTTTACTAAAATAAAAAGTGAAAGCAAAATCAAAATTTGTTACCTTTTTATTTAATTTGGTTCCGTTGAATTATTAATATAAGTGTTTTCGTATGGGAAAAAATAGTCTTAAAATCCAGTTTCTCATGATTTTGCCACTTTTTTGTTGAACAACAAGAAGTGTATAAAGGAATTTATCCCAAATATACATTTTTTAATAAGTAATGTTAGCTATTAGAATGATTAAGGAAATACAGCTGGCCATCATATAAAATGCTGACAATAATCACTGTTCCTCAGAGCATTATATAGACTGATTAATAAATTTTTTTTATTATGTATTTCATATCAAGTTAACATTACGGATTGTAATGCTGAAAAAAATTTTATAAGCATTTTTATTTGTATTTTATTTTAAAAACAAACTTTTTAAAGTAGGAGATTTATTTTTAAAAAAACTGTAACTAAATACAATGTGTTGAAAAGTAAATGTGCT
The DNA here is from genome assembly GCA_030067965.1 of Latrodectus elegans. Classification (NCBI taxonomy): domain Eukaryota; kingdom Metazoa; phylum Arthropoda; class Arachnida; order Araneae; family Theridiidae; genus Latrodectus; species Latrodectus elegans. The sequence goes on from CM057811.1 coordinate 1,299,224, forward strand.
GTACATTTTTTTCTCTTTTATGAATATAAACTGTGTTGAGACTTATATTAAGTATTCTAGTTCATAAAATTATTAAATTAATTTTAAGAAACTTTTTAAAAGTTGTTGTTTTTATAAATTTTCATTTGTCAGTTATTTTGAGCAAATTAAAGAATTCCTACATAATTTTTTTCTAATATTTTTAATGTATTGTCACTTTTTTATTTTTTTACATTTTAATTTCATAAAAGTATTTATATTTATTGTAAAAAAATCTTGGTTTTTATATTTTATGTGTATTATATTTTTTTATTAAATATTCAGTGACAATTTTTTCTCTTTTTAAAAAAAATTGCTGTTTCATCTTTCTCTACTTATTTTTTAAATTTTATACTCTTACTTATATTGTGTAAGATTAATTAATCAAGAATATATGTGTTGAAGTTGGCTCTTATTCCATATTTTTTCTAAAAAGATTTTTTATTAATTAAAAAATCTTTTTAAATAAATAAATTAATTAATTACAAAGAGTAGTTATATCTGATACTGCAATTTTACTGATAAAATATTATAATATTTTTCAGTTTTTAACTATATAGTATATTATTTAAAGACTTGTAAAAAGATTTTAAATGTGTTGGAATTAAAAAAATCATTTTATAACTAAAAATTTTTGTTTGTGGAAAATTGTTTTTGCTTAACATAATTATAGCTAAACTGATTTGTTAGGTTGTATGAGTAAAAGTGTTTATATTATTAGTGTTACTAGCAAAAACATATTTAAGCAAATTTCATTTCAAATATTTATAACATTTTTAAAAAAATGAATGCTGTCAAGATAAAATTTAATGGTAATTGCTATGATTCAAGATATTTGCGAAATAAATGTATTCAAATTTTTTATTTAATTATTTACTTTATTTCAGTTGATTGAAAGCAATCCATTCATAACTGGCGATAGTGCTGATTGCATAATGAAGGAAAGATTAGACTCTATTTTAAGTAAAATAGATGAGGTTAGAAGCATTGTAATTTTACTAAAAATGCTTTTATTTTGTAATATTTTTCAAATTAATTTTCTACCTCACCTTTTTTCTAATTATTATTTTTTGAAATCAGCATTTGAGTTTTTTTTATGATCTATACATATATTAATTTAGTGTTTTAAAATTTTTATCGTAGTTCCTTTAAAATTATTCAATTTTAGATGCATTAAAAAAAGCTTTGTTACTTTGCATATAATTCATTGTTATCATATTTGTCATTGGAATCTTTATGTATTCTTCATTCTTTTTTTTTTTTTTTTTTTTCTATACTTAAAAAGCAAAAATAAAATCAGTATTTTTTGCATTTTATTAATATTTATTAAATAGTTACATTTATTAAATAGTTAATTAATTGAATAGTTACATTTATGTTAATTAAGAATAAAATTAATTTTTGTTTTAAAAACATAAAATTTTTACATTTCTTTTTTAAAGTTTTCATACATAATCATTCAAGTTTTTATAATTAATACATTGCAGATAAATATTAAAAAGGAGTAATTATAAATACCTTTTATTATTCTTGTAGATTATTAAAGGAGAAAGAAAAGCGACTTTAATTCTTGATGATCCTTGTGGAAATAGTTATTTGCAGGTATATTAAAATTTTCTGGAATATTGTATCGAGTTTTCAAAAATATAATTTTTTAAAGTTATTTGAATTAAAAATATATGTGTGTAAATATAGAAATATATTATTATTGTTTAATTATAGAGTATAGATTATCCAAATTCAGATAAAAATCTAATTGTAGAGAAGTATGAAAGGACAAAAGAGCAAGATGATGAGCTTGGTATTTTAGATATGAAAGTAGAAAACTATGAAGAATCATGAAAGCTTATGCTGTCATTACTTGATATAAAATCAGTTTTACTGTTGTATTTTATGAAATAAAATTTAAATTGCATCTGTGTGTATTTTTTTATATTAATCTGTTATAATCATATTGGTTGAATATCTGATTTGTATGATATTTATCATATTCAAACATTTTTGTTTAGTGATTAAATAATAGTTTTATAATTTTTCATTAAATGAAACATTTCTTTTTACACTTAAGGAAAGATTATTTTCTTGTCTTTAACAAAATATGGAGACAAAATAAATTTTCAAAGAGAGAAATAATTATCATGGAAATCTATCTCATTTGCTTACTGAAATTCTAGTTCCAATTTTTTATTTTATTTTATTTATTTTTTTATTAAATTATCTGTAAGAATTTCTTAAATTATCTACTGAAATCTACATTTTAAAAATAATGAAATGTAAATGTTTAAATAATACAACTTATTGATATTTCTATCAGTATCTACCTAGATCTGTAGGGGTCTCCTACTTCAGGTTACTTACTGGGCATGATTTTCTCCAGAAACATCTATCTCACATAGGGCTTGTGGATTCACCCAACTGCATTTTATGTAGGGAACATATTGACATGGATGGCGAGCATCTTTGGAAATGTTCTGCCCTCCAGGAAGCCCGCTCTTCTTCACATTTCAAGACGCTCTCCACTCCTGGAGATATTTCTTTTCTTTATTGGACTGCAAGACTTATTATGCTCGAAAGAGCCAACATAAGGACGTAATTAAAAAAAATATTTCTATTCGTGTATGAACTTGTATCACTGTTATGTCAATCAAAATGTATGTACTTCTTAATTGACACAATAGTGACGAAATTTTAAAAATTAGTGTTTTCTGTTTTTTATATATTAAAAATTTCAGTATATTTGTGACGTGTAGAATGCCCGAGAAAACGATCTCCATTTTCTGGATAACACATTTATTTATTTACAAACACACATTTCATAACAGTAAAATACATAACTAACTAAGCGCAGTTTGTTGATCGCCAGATACAATATTAGTAAAATAATATTTTATTAAAACTATATTTTTTGGATTTTATAAATCTTATGATAAAAATTGGGCGAAAATAATAGAAAATATATAAATTTAAAATATCAATTTGGAAAAGAAATAGTCCTTAATTTGAGACATGTTTGAAAATTTTAGATTACTTAATGTATCTCTTATAACAGTAATATCTTTATGTGTGTGCGCGTGCGCGCGCGCTTTTTACATTTTTTACTGAAATAAATTGATTATATTCATTTACTTGAATCACTGGAATTTAAGGTAAAGTAATATATTATATTATATAATTTTTTTATATATTTAATTTTTATAATATCCTCTATTCTATTGATTCTGCTTGATTTCCAAAATTGAATTCTTTATAGCATATTCAGATTAAACTTTAAGCTATTTTAAAACACATTCATGCTACATATATGCTTATGTAAAATTGTTCAATTTGTGTATTCAATTTATAAAACATTTTAATTAATTTTAAAAGAAATATAAATAATAAACATGGGAAATAAGATGAAACTTCTCTTGCAATATAATGCTTAACAAAATTGTTTATTATATAAACATAAAAAGTTAAGAAAAATATTTTTCAGGTGAGTATAAAGACAGAAATCGTGATCAGGAAATTATAAGTATATGTGTTCTTATTCAATGTGTGTATCAAAAATTACAAATTTTACATTTATCATTATTTTATAATTTTATATTATCACATCTGCTTCGTGAGCCTACATGAGAAACTCTGGATGGAGAGTAGACGCTTGTTTCTACGAACTTCTTATTTACAAACATTCTCACTATTTTGCAACCTAGTCATTAATCCCTAACATGAGACACAACAGAATTAATTTAATAGTTTATCTTAAAGTTCTTATATACACTCGTGTCCATAAATTAAGGATAATGCAAGTTCAGACAAAAAAAGAGACAAACAAAGCAAATGTGACTTGTAAAGTCTATTAAACAAAAGGTAAAGAGCAAAAAAGATGCTATAATTAATAAAAATTGCGATTTTTACTCTGAGGAGCAAATTTCAAAAAAGAGCTTATTTATAAAAACCACTACAACATGGTTGGTATGATTGTTAATACGTAGTGTGCCCCAGAGGCAATGTAATACAGGCCACACAACACCTAGTCGTGCTGAGTATCAAATTATCGATGTGATCTTGAGAAATATTAAACTACTCATGAAGCAATGCTCTCCGAAGTTGCGATAGACAAGTGGGAGAAAATTGATATGCTGCAATTCGTCGGCCAAGCATGTCCAACACGTGCTTTATCGGATTCAACTCCGGCGAGTTTGATGGCCAGTCCATACGGGTGATATCTTCTGATTGAAGGCGTTCATCTACAATATTTGCACGGTGAGAACGGGTGTTGTCATCCATAAACAGAAATTCTGCACCCATGGTGCCCCGAAATAAACGCACATGTTGTTCCAAAATGACATCCCTATAGATGTAGGCTGTCATGGTTACATTTCTGAACATGCAGTTTATTTCTGGAACATAGAATAATTCCTCCCCAATAGTAACTTGAACCATGAAGTGTTTTTTTGTTTTATTTATATTATATTTTTTCTTTCTTTAATTAGTTAATGAATTATCATTGAGAATTTTAAAATCTGAATTCCTAACATTAATAACTATGGAAAATTTGAATTGAAAAGGTTCGATAAATAATAATTATTTTTTTATCAAATCGCCTGTCCTGCAATTACAAACTATTTGATTACGATAACTCATTTACATCGATTTGATACTACATAGAAATATGTGACGAGTAAATGAATAGGAAATTATTAAGTTAACTGGGAAGTATGACAGTTGGGTAATAAAAACTGGAATTCATCAATGATTCAGTTAAGGATAGGAAAATAATTTCAAGAAATTTTTAAAGAATTATCACTAAGGCTTTCAAATATGAATTTCAAACATTAAAAACTATATAACATACATTTCTATAGTTATTAATGCTACATTATAACAGTAAGAATGTTAGAGAGGGTAAGGGAAACACTTCAGGTTTAAAAAAGTTTCCATGAAACCAAATATATGTGGAGGGATTTATACATAAGAATTCCTTTTCATACAAGGAGGTACCTTTCCAGAGTATATAGTTGACAACTGGAGTGTATTTAGTATATAAACTTATAAGTACTACAGGTTATCACGTTGACAATTTTTATCGACAAAAATTATGTCACCAGTTGTTGCACATTTCAATTATTTTTATAAATGTGAGGAAAAAATCAGAATAGTTGGCTTATATCTTCATTGAAACAGATAGATAAAAAAAAACTTACATTTAAACCATATTCCAATAACTAATCATAAATGTAAAACTTTTCATGTGCTGAAGGTTAAAAAATATGAAACTTCATTTTAACTATATTAAAAAAAAATAAGAAAAAACTGTGCATTTGAATATTAAATCACATTTGGCGAGATATTGCTTTCCGTGAAAATGTTAGACCGGATTATATATATATATATATATATATACTCTTAACAGCATATTATTTACTTCGTAAGAAATTTGAATGTTTACCTAAAATTATTTTTTTCTGCTGAGTTTTCTGTTCGAATAAGATTCTACTCTTCTCTTATTTTCTTGTTGTAAGCAATGCTTGGAAACTAGTGGACAGTTAAGAGTAAGCTGTTTGTGAAATTGATGAACTGATGAATAAAACATAACTAACTACAGTTTCTCTGCACTTCAAAAATATATGAATTTGCTAAATGTAGTTTATGCAGACATTTCGCATATACATAAAATTATTTACAATAATTCATTAAATGTCTCAAAATCTTACAAACAAATAAATACGTTGAAATATTATATTCACACAAGCAGTATTTGTATTAAATACAATTTTTTTCATAAAACACGAAAATATTTTATAAAACATTACCGGTAAAATGAATTAGACATGATATTTTACTAAAAATAGAGGAACTAGGCTAAAAAAAATATGTTTATTCAATAATTTCAAAAATTTAATGCAGAAAAAATGTTCTCAGTTTTAGTAAATTTTTATTAAATAGAAAATATTAAGTTTCTTAAAAAAGTACACAAGGAAATAGATTTAAATTCTAAATTATTCCCAAAATATGTAGTATTTGATTTTCAGCAGACATAAAACAATTTAAAGATTTAATCAATGAAAATCACCGAAACTAAAGTTAGTTATTCTACATTTGTAAAATACTTAGAAGGGAGTGCTTATGATGGGAGTGCTTTAGGTAAAATGAAAAGAAAACATTTATTTTGAAAAAAATACAATAAAAAGTAAAATTTTAATAACTTTAAACATAAATACTTCAACAATTTTGTTTACTTTTTTTAGCCCTTAATAAATACACTTTACTCACGATGTCGCCTTAAATTTCTTTCAGAATCCATGAAAATTTGAAAGTTCAGATTAATAGGGCCTCAAGTCTAAAAAGTGACCAAATTTTGTTTATAAAAAAATAACCCAAACCAACTAAGATGATTTTTCAAAAAAAGTTAACGAAATAAAAGTTTTTACTCAAATTACTCAAGACTAAAAAATTAAGAAATATTAAAACGCACACCAACAAATACATATACGTTATCCTATTTTATTATTCCATACTAGCTTGTGGCGAGTTTGACATCTTTTACTATGCAACGTTGGGAATTTAATGCCATCATCAATTTGTGATGAGTTTGGAGTAAATTTTGACTTATTTGGAGCACTTGCACATTTTAATATTTTTATGTAAAGTCCGTATTATTAATTCTCAAAACATACAAGGTGGTTATAATTAAACTTCCCCTATAAACAGCATCCCACAGAGCAAACGGATGAACGGAATGCAACGAAATTTTGTATATGGGCTTTACACGAGATGCGCTCTCAGAATATCGAAAAAAAATTTTTAGTTCCAAAATGTCCACCAGAGGGCGTTTTTTTTCGGAAAAACATGAAATGTGACACAATAAACGACCAAAACGGAATACAGAAACAATTAACATTTATTAATATGTCTGATCACCCTGTCATCGAACTACATTAAGTAAAGGTAAGGGAAAAAGAACAGTACGCTGTTTGAGAAACAAGAAAACACTTTAGTTTGCCAAAACAAGAACACATTAAGACGAAATTTCACAAGCGGAGCAGTTGTTAATCGTGTCCAAGACGATGTAGGGAAAGTTGCTCTACATGACCACCCTCATTCACCTGCAAAATTTCAAGTCGATGCACAGTGTGTTCAACAGCAGATCGTAACTGGTCAGTTGTGAGGCTTTGCAGATGAAGCGTTATGGATTTCTTTAAGTCATTCAATGTCGTAACACCTCCACGATACACCAGACTTTTTAAATAACCCCATGACGAGAAATCGCATGGAGTTAGATCCGGCGAACGTGGTGGCCATGGATAACGAAAAGAGCGACTAATATCACGCTCCTGTGTGAAGTTTTGGAGGCAATAGTGCCTTCACGGACCCATGGATATGTGGGGTGCATCATCCTGCATGAAAATGGTCGATGTAAGGACTCGCCTTTGCTGTAGTTGTGGCACAACAAACGTCTGCAGCATGACATGGTACCGACGGCCCGTAACGGAACATGTGACAGGCCCACGTTCAGTGATTTCCTCAAAGAAGAATGGCCCAAGGATGAAAGTCGCCGTGAATCCACACCAGACAGTCACCTTTGGAGAATGCAGGGGACTTTCAGTGTGCATCCGAGGATCTTCCTTTGCCCAAATACGGCAATTCTGTGTGTTGACAGTCCCGTTGAGGTAGAAATGAGCCTCGTCGCTCCACAGAATATTCCAAGGCCATGACAGATCAACAGTCATTCTGTTGAGGAAATTGACTGCAAATGAGAGACGTTGTGCTTTGTCCCTATCAAGAAGCTCTTGGGTAGGGCGGATCTTGTATGGGAAGTAGGGCATTATGTTTCTGAGCACTTTTCGGACGTTGCTGTAAGCATAGACAGTTTGTCGAGAAACTGCACGTGCGCTACTGCCCCCAAACTCTGACGTCTGTGACCTTGCGTCAACAGCTGTCTTTACGGCATCAACAAGTACCGGTGTGACACGTTTGCGGCCTCTTCCAGGTTGAATTCCTAATTTCCCCGTCTTTTCAAATCTCTTAATCATGGCCCGGATACCTTTAGTTGACATTGGTCCATGGCGTAGGTTCTTTCTACGACGAAATTCACGAACTGGAGCAGAAGCATTTCCCTTGTTTTCGTAAACAAGCTTCACCAAAAACGCACGTTCAACTAAAGAGACCGCCATAAATACAGCCGGAAACATCGACTTAAACATGCCAACGTCTGCAAACGTTTTATACTCAAATTTGTTTTGCATAAAGCTTCCTCTTCTTCCCAAGCATGCAAATCTCGGCATTTTTCTCCTACAACTGCCGGATTTTCTCAGTTTTGCATTTTATTACTCATAATTCTTGTTCTGGTTTGTTAATATTGTTATTGTTTCTGCATTCCGTTTTGGCCGTTTACTGAGTTAAATTTCATGTTTTTTCGAAAAAAGCGCCCTCTGGTAGACATTTTGGAACTAAAAATTTTTTTTTCGATTTTCCGGGAGCGCATCTTGTGTAAAGCCCATATACAAAATTTCGTTGCATTCCGTTCATCCGTTTGCTCTGTGGGATGCTGTTTATAGGGGAAGTTTAATTATAACCACCTTGTATATTATGTCATTATATTAAATATTACTCGGAATTATTTGGAAGTTTTCGCAATATATTTGGCCCTACTTAGTGTCATCTCCAGACCTTTAGCATCGACCACAAAAATTTTTTTTAAAACACCTTCAAGAGGAATAGCCTTATCATCACCCTCTATAGCTAAGAAAGCCTGAACACTCTCTTGTGACGTCATCAACCAAAGGCTGAAATCAACCGCTTTCGTTCACGATTAAAATATTCCGAATAAACTGTGTTTTTATGTTGTTTAAAAAATTCCTCGCAATCAATTACTATAATATTTTTAAATTAATATTGATATCGTTTCCACGAAGAATATTAAAAAATTAATAGCAACTATATGTAAAAGTTTATTTAAGTATAACTTTGAATGAAAACATTCTATTAATTCTAGTCAATGAAATTTTATTCAATATTGGATATTAATTTTCCTTGGTGTACTTTCAATAGAAATATATATCTGTGGTGATTATATATTAATGTGCTAAATCTAATAATAGAATTATTTTTATGAAAATTATATGTATATTTAATTAATCATTCCTGTGCACATTTTTTTTTAAAATTCAAGCAAAACATTTGGGTGTTATAATTTATTCTAAAATAATAATTAGCAACATAATCTATTATGAATTGAAAATATTTTAAAATTTATTGAATGCAATAAACATGATTAATTTATTAGCAAAATATATTCCCTGCGTATGATAGATTTAAAATATTTAATGCATTTAATGGGTGAGATAATTTTATATGGTTGAAGAGGAAAAGACAATCAGAAAAATAAAAAATAATTTATTAGAATCATACTTTCTTCATATTTTTTCTAAAAATAATGCATAAATTTAGTATGCAAAAAAATATTAACATAAACATTTTCTTTAAAACATAATGCAAGTTTGGCAATTTGAAATCTTATACATACAATGACTAAAATTAATAAATTATATATATATATATATAAACAAAATTTCCCTATGCAATTTTGCCTATTACAACACAAATAAATTATTTACATACATTAGAACAAATTTAAACTATATACATAATTACTACATTTTTACATTTTTATTCACTTAATTTTGATGCATTCATAATAATGGATAAAAATAACTATTTGAATATACTAAAATTTATTTTCAAAATTATTTTGTTTTAAAAGGAAATAAAGATATTGGATACAATTTCTATTTCAAATTGCATTAAAAAGTAATTTTTTTAAGAATTATTAAAAGTTTGAAGTTTTCTTTTTTTAGATAGAGTATTAATCACTATAGAGTCATTAATTTTTTTGCAATAATTTTTAAGGAATATATTTATGTATGATTTGACAATGAATAATTTTATTTCTTCAGCAGCACGTCCATTTTCACATTTTTCAAAAGGAAGGTAAATTTCAGATTCATTTAGAATCCTTCTAATTATTGAAAATGCATATGCTCTATGATTAGAACATTTAAGGAATTCCTTTTCATTTTCAGTAGATAACAGTTTACTTATACTAAATAACAATAAATTATTATAGCTACAACATGATCAGAAGGGTATTTTAATCCACATCTGTCCATATTTTTTATAAGAATAGAAGAATATGTAATCTCTTCAGGATTAACAATAGAATCATTTAAAACCAGATAATTCTTACAATGAAGACATTTAAAATGTTTTATACAAGAATGTGAACAGTAACCAGCAATATATGTAAGATTACTTTCAGAAATTTTTAAATTAGCGACATCTTTTTCAGATATATTTATTTCCAAATTATCATATATTTCATGTTCCTCAACATTAGAAAAATCAATACTATTATTTAAAGACATAGAAATTTTATCATGGTTATTTGACTTAAATATATGAGGCATTAAACTGCGTATTCTCAGTTTCTTTTCTATTTCAAAAACCTGTGTAATTGATATGTTGTATTGACCACCTGCAAGTTGTCTATAAACACCAAACCTTTCTTCAAGGGAATCTGTTTGAAATTTTCCAGTTAATATATAATTAAGTTTAAGCTCATTTATACAATATGATGCTATTTCTATAATGGCATGTGTTGTGTGTTTTAATGCTTTGTGTGTTTCTTTTGTTAGATGACCAGTGTCTGTTTTTATTTTTTCCCATGTATCAAGCCAACGCCAAAATGCATTCAAATATTGAATTTTTTTATCAGATGCAGATGATGTCAATGGTTCTTGATACCAATTACATTTACGACTATCTTTATAAATAGAATGATCATTCATGATGTCCCACCAACTAGTGATAATATTTATATACTCAGCTGTTGGATTAAAATTTGGAAAATTGAATCTAGAAGCTGCTAATTTTAGACCCTCTACAACATGCTGATTAAATACATTTACAACCAACTGAACATTCTGACGTTCTAAGTTAGAAGGGCGCAAAGTTTTTGCAGTTAATGTGTGGCATGTTTTCACCAATTCATTTGACTCAGCTTCATGTACTTTTCTCAATAATGTTAAAGATGCAGGTTTTAATTTTTGACTTGTGTCACCAGGTCTATTAAAATTTGGATAGTACATACAAACTTCAGAATTTTTTTGGTTTAGCCAATTATTACGTATGCACCTAAATAAATGTACGCTATCAAATATGAAGAATAAAGGTCTTGATATATCAGAAGGGTGCTCATAGACTATAGAAAGTTTTGGGGGATTTGAGAAAAAAGATACCGCTCTGCTATTAATTGCATTATTGTCACTAGATATGCAAAATACAATAAAACCAATTTTTTCCAACCCAATAATTAGTTTTTTTAAAATAGAAAATAAAATTTCAGCTGTTAATTTTTTGACAGGAAAAATATGCACCACATCCTTATATTTGGAAGTAATACTTTGCACCATAAATACAAACGCAGTTGTTGCCAAATCACAACTATTATGAGTTGTACCTAATAATTGACATCCTTTGTAATCTAAATATGGCTTTATTTGGATCTCATCCATTAATAACACAACTTTTTTATCGTTTTCTTCCAAAAATAAATATTTTTCTTTAATATAGGAAAGTACATTTATATCTATTTGCTCAATTTGAGGATTTAAATTATAGTTTGAACATAATCGTTTTGTTGTGTTTGGATGTGGTAAAATTAAAGAAGAACAATTGTATAAAAAATCTGTATGCATGAGGGAAATAGAGTATAATAAAGCACATAAAATTAAAAAATATTATCAATTAAGTCATATAAATCTGTTTCATGATCATAATTTTCATTTAATTTAATTTGCTTTATATTTTGTAGTATATTACTAAGATCAATAACATTATTAATATGAAGTGGTAAAGAATAGTTACTTACTTTTCTTATTGGCACATTTTTAATAAAACCATTTATAATCAAATTTTCATCAATAACTACAGAAGCAAACAAATTTGGATATGGATTACAGTCAATATTTAAAAACATAAAATTACTATTTTTATTGACTACACTCCAATAATCCGGAATGTCTATATTTTCCAAGCATTTTTTCATTTCTTCTAAATTTGTAAAATAATACTTTTGTTTGTATTCTAAATCACTCTTTTTACTTTGAGCAATTGCTTCACTCAGTTGTGTATTTTCAAATCTTTGCTGTTTAGTTGATGGATCCTCTCGATGACTTATTTCGTTTGTTAAATAACTGGGGCATCCTTTGAAGATACACGGTACAGCTTTAGGATGTAATTTTGGATTTTGTAGGTTTACGATGATTTTTTTACCATTTTTTTCATCAAATGTTTCACTAGTTCTTAATATATCAGTTGGTTTAAAATGCAGTTCACACACCTAGAAGTAAAATTTAAATATAAGAAAGCTGATATACATAAAACAAAGAAGTAAGTCTTTCTTTACTAATTTCTATTTGATATGATCATTAGGATACATTTAGAAAATATTTCCAAAGAGCTATGAGTTTAACAATTAATATATTACTCATTCTCTTTTAATCCCAAACATTCTTTTATTATTGATAAATGGAAAAACAGATGAATGTTTTTCTATAAAAATTTTAATTTGAATGATAGGATTTTATGCATAACAAATTAAACAAAATTCTACAGGAAGTTACTTTATTTGAAGTTTTTTATTAATTATTAATATTATCAAAATATTCAAAATTAAAAATATGAAATTAAAATACAAATTATTCTTATGAAACAATAAATAAATAAAATTAATAAGAAAACTGACGTACATGCAACAAAGAAATCTCAGTCTTTTCTTTTCTAATAATAGATTATCGAAACAACATTAAGATCATTCTAAAATTAATTTCGAAATAGCTTAGAGTTTAGTATTATTATAGTTCTCATTTATTCCTACGCATTTTAATGACATTAATAAATCGAAAAATTAATAATTATTATACTTTTCTATGAAAATTTGTATTTGAACGATATGAATTTAATGCCTAGTAAATTTAAAAAAAATTCCATAGGAATTTACTTTTGATTTCATTTGAAATTTTCTATTACTGTTAATGTTATTAAAAAAATCAAAATTAAAATAACTAGCCAAACATGATCCAATAGAAACAATAAAATTAATTTACTTACCCTGGAATGTTTGGTCACTTCCATGCTTTCTCTCGGAATTGCCCGAATCCATTTGTGTTTTAAATCTTCTTCATGTGGGAACCGAAACAGAGAAACTTTGGGTCCATTATCATAGTTGCCTTTACAGGCAGTTACGCAACATTTATAAGGCATGTTCTTGATTATTGTACAGAATAAAAACACTATATTTTGAAAAATAAGTCGAAAATGAGTGATTTGTTTATGGTAAACATCACAGTAACAAGCCTCTGTTCAAGCGTCACTTAGAAGAAAGCGACAGCCTTCGGATGCAACGTCACAGCCATTTGGTCACGTGGTAGTCAGGCTTATCACATTTGCTTTCTGCCATAAGCACGTCAAAAAAGAGTGAAAATCGCTTTGAATCGGGGATGGAGTGTTTAAAAGAGAACTTCTTTACCCAATAAATTAGAAAAGGATTCATTTTGTACACTTAGCTGCACTAGCTTAGTTTCAAATCCATTTCTAGACAGATGAACCTCCGCTCCACTTACAATGCCTCATATCATACGTAAATTGCTTGACTTACGCTAATGTAGATTAAATGGATTTTCTTTCAGAATGATTTTTTTGTAAAACTACCGTTTTCTTCCCTTTCTGAAAATATTAAACACTTTTTTCTTAAGAAAATAAAAATTCCCAATTTTATGTAACATTCATTTCAAAGTGAATGCCTACATAATCACTTAAGATTTTCTTTTAATATACATATTAATCAAAAATAAATAAAAGTAATTTATTGAAAATAAGTAATTTTATTGATGAACATTTGCGTTTTTTGACTGGCAACATTAATTACTGCTCAATATCTACACATATAACATTAGTTGGACGCGTTAATGATAAAGAAAATTAAATTGTTTTCATGCAATTCACATAATTCTGATAAAACGTTTTTCCTTCATTCCTTATTTACTACTAATTGCAATTTAATTTATTTCATTTGATCAATTAAAATTGTTTTGGTGCATACTTTTTCATAAAAATTTATGTTTTAATTTCATGTTGGAAATTAACTTTATGTTTTATTTTGATTTAGATTTAGACTATAAGCAAATATCTATTTTTCATCAAAAACAGCTTAAAAACACTAAAAATACTGTATATTTTAGTGAAAAAGACGTCCTTTTTTAGTGAAAAACGCACTTTTTTGTTTAAATTTTAAAAATCAAAAATGCTCTATTTTTGCAAATTTTTTATCAAAAAACAGCTATAAAACTTGCAAAATAGGTCTTATTTTGCAAAAAATATTGCATTTTTAGAGTGTGCTCAAGTCCTCCCCCCCCATATACTACTTACCTGTTTTTATATTTTTGCCATTTTTCTCTTTTTGAAAAACAAATATTTATTGGAGAGACGCATTAATTTTAGTATTTGTGCAAAATAATTAAAAAAATACTAAAGGATGTATAATAACACGGGTTCTTGTATTGACTGATATTTTTCACATAATTAGAAACGGAAATCTTTCTGTACGAGGAAATTAATATGAAAAATTTGCTTTCAAAATTTTCACCGAAATTTCACCTATTATTAGTAGCTAACTATATACTGTAAAATCTATTGTTAGGTAATTAAGTTAGCTTTTTATTTTTTAAATTATTAAAAATATTTAATATCTAAATTCTTTAATATGTATGTATTAAAGCAACAGAAGTGTTTCTTTTAATGATTTTTAAAATTATTTGATGATTTTAAATATATAATAATGATTTTGAAAAGTATCTGCAATGATTACCAATCAAAAATTAACAGCAAATTAACTAATTATTACAGCTATTTATAATCAATACATTTTTAACTATCTGAGAAATTAAAAACATTTTTCTGATTTTTAATAAAAAGTAATGATTGAAATATTTATTTATGTATATAATGACATTTAGAAAGTATAATAAGATATTCATTGTGATGAATATCTTATATATATTTAATTGTTAAAGAATTTTTTGTATAAATACAAAAACTGCGTTAAAATAAATTTTATGATAAAAATTTACAAAATACTTAAACAAAAATTCATATTTAGTGTAATAAAAAATTATAAGAAGGACTTTAAGAAATTTTCGAGCAGAACATTCACAAAGCAAACTGTGGTTACATGTGAATTTCTACAGATGAGAGCGGTTGATGGACTTCCCCGCTCTAAGTGATTAGAATGTGATTATTGTGAGGTGATCCAGGGTACAACGGAAATACTTCTCAACAAGAATTAGAGGCATTTGTATTCTTGACAAGTGCTAAAGGGAAAAAAACTTGCATTGCAATGAAAGCCAAAACTGTGTTGCCACCGCGAAGCAAAAAGGATGCACTTTCTTCGCAGAACACCAGACGGTTAAGGGGTTAAACACTGCTATCTAGTGGCCACTCATTTTTTTTAAATAATATTACAGCTTGATGCTAACATTCGGCCAATCTGACCTTACAATTGTCCTCAATTGATGTAATAATATAACAAATATTAACATTATCAACTAAATTAAACACAGCAGATTAAATAAAATTATTAACTATATTATCTATCATTATTTTTCATTCACGCCAAAAAGCACTGTAATTATAATCATTAATAATACACACATCTTCCATTAAAAGTAGAAAATTATTATGTTAGATTACAAAAAAAAAAAAAAAAAAAAAAATACTATAACAATATATAATACATTTTTCCCACAAAAGTAATTCTTGATACAAATCTAATAAAGCTACTTACAACAAAAGTTTACTAGAAAATAAATGAACTTATAGGAGTATTAAATCATTCACAGAATAAATTTAACAGAATTTCATATTGTTTAAGGAATATTTCAGTATACAGGAAATGATCTTTAAAGTTATTTATTTTTAGAGTCAATAGTTTATGATAAGTTCATTGCCTTTTAATTGCAACTTTTTCTTTAAATAAAATTGGAAACATCTCACAATTTAGGAGCCCTCATTCAGCTTTAGTCCTTGCGGGTGGATCTATGTGGATTGTGTCCAAGGCTGTTCAGAGAATAACCATCATTATCACTATTGGAACTATCGGTATCACTATCTGCATCCGAATCTGGTTCATCTATCCATGGTTTAGTTGACTAATGTGAGCTGTTGCGTAGAAGTGGCTTTTCTTTTTTTCTTCCAGCTAATTCCTATGGTAGACATCGTTCGGCAATACATCGTTAACAATAATATATCCTCGGTACTTAAATTGTGTCTTCATAGGTTGGCTGGAAGATTTCGGGGCTCTTTTCATTACGACAATCTCTCCTCTTTCAAACGTCATTGTTCTACATCACTTTCTATCATAATACTGCTTCATTTTTTGTTGACTTTCTTTCATTTGTCTTCGAGATTCTTCTTGCACTATAAATAGATCTTGCTAACTCTAAGTTTCTTCATCAGCTAACTTTCTGAAAATTCCATCGTTGTATCGTAGAGAATAACCATGGAGCAATTCAAATGGTGTCTTGTTCGTTGACTTGTTTACAAAATTGTTCAAATTTCTCCCAACTTCATGTATTTTAACACACCAATCTTTATAATTCTGATCTTTCATACCAGTTGTTATGGTAGACAATATTGTTCTTTAACTCTTTCAACCATTCCATTTGCGCATGGTCACTTCGTACAATTGAGTGAATGATGTATACCATTTTCAGCACAATATTGTTGAAATTAATGCGAAGTGAAACAAGTTCCTCGATCTTGTTATTATTTTCTCAGGTAAACCACAAGTATTTACAAACTTTTTCAGAGCTTTCACCACATGTGATGTTGACGTACTCTTTACTGGAGTCAATTGGACAAATCTTGTGAAATTATCTATCATGGACAGAAGTTCTTGATTACATTTAGAACTCTTAACAAAAGGTCTTAAATGATCAATATGTATAACTGCTAAAGGTTTAAGACCTGCTTTGATTGGATATAATAAATTCGAAAGTTCCAATTTTTTATCACTTTCTAAGAATTTGTCGAAATTAATATCTTTCATTAAAATAGGAAACTTCTCTTTGTATATTGTTATAACTTCAACGTTTTCATTATCGATTTTGACTTTATTAGATAGGATTAAACTTTCCTCACTTACTTCCATTCCTCTACCTAAACACTGACCTTCCCTAATTTTTAAGTTAAATTCTTCTTCAAATATTACTGGTACAACTGTTTCACCGTTAACTACCTTAAGATTAGAATCAAAATTCTGTCCTATACTTTTGACTAAAATTTTTTCCATTATCGAATTTTCGGTTTCTTCAATTTTCGTTGTAATCAAATTAATTGAGTTACTTTCGACTTCTGTTTTATTTAATGTTATCAATTTAACTGTATTTTCCTTTAAATCTATTTGAATTTCTTAAAAAGCATCGTCATTAGCGTATCAAAATTTTAAATTACCCCCAATACACGAAAAAGCAATGCATGGAAAATGTAACTATGTTCCACAGAAAATTAAATCGCATGGTTGGGAATTATCTTCAACAATTAATAAAAGAATTAGTTTTTCAATTATACATATCTACACGAATATTTACTACGGCTTTTTCAAGAGCCTTAGTTAATGGATTATTTAGCCTTCCGAAACCGAATAAATTACTACTGTCTGGGATCATATTCAGATTCCTTTTTATTGTGAAACTTTCTTTTAAGAGGCAACAGCTGATTCCTGTATCAATCAATGCAACCATTTTATTTCGATAAATATAAGCATCTTTCATGTAGTTCGTAGGCGCCAACGACGCACTTGAATACGAATTGTTTTGATTGACAGCTAAATTATTCCTTTCGTGCTTTTGATTGGTTTTAAACTTAACACTTTCTCAAAGAATGACCCAGTTTTTTTTTTTTTTTTTTTTTTTTTTTTAATTTTGTTACAGTCAGCAAAAGTCTTCGGCGCCAGGCATTCACGAGCTATATGGCCGTAATCATTACAATTAAGGCATTTAAACTCCCCTTTTTCATTTCGAATATCCGAGCTAACTAACTTTTTTTGATTAATACTTTTATTTTTTCGCTAAACGGAATTGATTTCTTTTCTTCCTGAGATCTATCATTACGGGAATTACAATTGGATGAGTTTCTTAATTTAAAACTGTTAATATATCGAACATTATCATAATAATCCAATTAATCTTCTAACTGGTATGGAGAATTAACTTTAGGCCATTCATTCACAAAGTGTTAACGAGTTGTTGAATTTACTTTTTCCTACAATTGTTCAGTAATAACTAAATTTTTAAAATCAGTAATATCAGTTCAGTTATGATTTAAGTTTTTAATAATTAAATTTTAAACTATTAAAATCGGAAATCTTGAGTCCCGTTATCCATTTTTCAAAATAGTTTTATAACTCGAATAAATAATCCTTCCATCTACTTTCTGGATTTTTAACATGATTTAAATTTTAAATCTAAACTTATCAGCACTTAACTTATATCCCTTGAGCAATAACGATTTTACATATTTATAATTACTTGCATTATTTTCGTTTTCACGCGCTATTAGTTGCATAATTTCATATGGGAGCAGTCACAATAATTGTGACAACCAATACTCGTCATTTAACCCAATACGTCGCGCTTGTCGCGCAAATAAAGCTAAATAAATATCCCCATCTTTGATTTTATATTCGTGCATTAATTTTTAAAATGTGTGTATAGGTTTTTACTTTCATCGTTGCTACTTACATCTGAAATATTTATATTTTAAACTCTATTTTCGATATGTAAACGTTCAAGTTCATGCTCACGGTTAGCCAATGTTTTGTCAGCTATTTCTGATGCAATTTGATGTTCAGTAATCCTACTTAATAAACTCTTCATCATAGGTCTCTGGTTACGTTATAATGCGTTTCAAATAAATTATTTTAGCATCTTCAGGTACCGAGAGACCTCATTATGTTGCTAATTCTATTAAATCTACTTTTTTAACCTTCCCCTTAAAAGCCATACTTTAAAATTTATAATACTGAATTAATTAATACATAAAATACTTTATCAATAACGAAATTATTACATTCACTTCACCCAAAATTATTCACACCAAAATGAAAATAATTGTTTCTTTAAAAACAAAACTACTTTTTGCAAATGAAATTAAGAAAATACTTTGTACTTATGCACATTATTCTTAAATCTCGTTCACTACTTTAGAATCCGTTACTCGATACGTTAACATACATTTCGAAACGAAACAATTAAATTTCACCTACCTCAATTCCGAAAGCGTCGCGAATTATATCCTTCTTCCGATTTGTTATGGAAGTCCATTCTATTTGTCAGACGACGAGTGAGATCTTAGGAGGGGATGGAAGAAGTTCTTATATTTACTAATATTTAAAGAAATACTTTTAACTAAAAATTGAAATTATCATAAAAATATTGAAGTATAATTAATATGCATTTTTCGTTAAACTATTCTCAAAATGTTCACATGCCTAGTTTTAATCATGATTTTTAAAATAAATTGCTCAATTTCAAAGCATTAAACATGAATAAGTTCTGCAAATATTCAATTATAACTTCTCTACATTAAAAAAGTCAATCTTTATTCGCCGGAAACACTTACAAACTACTAACACATTGTTGTTGAGCCAGCATGCTTCCCTGTAGACAGAATTCCACCAAAAGCAGCCGGGTGGAGTCTTCGTAACCCCAAATACTTGGATTCTTGAATACCAATACTTGGCCTACCCCACCCAGAAATATCATTTCATTAGGACTGTAGTGTGAGTTAATAATATATTTAACGTGCAGCAACCGCCATTTGCACATACGATTTGGTTAAGTCGGGATTCGAATTCATTTAACTTATGATAGCTAGAAGGAACGCACTCGTCAGCCAGGCCACCGTGGACCGACCACTCTGCTGTGTGGTGTATCAATAACGCATATGTGACAAATATGAATGTCTTAACAATGACTCCTAGGGCAATAATTTATGCTTCTATTTAATTTTTTTAAACATATTATATATTTTGAAAATGTATTTCAAAATATAAAATGTAGATTCTTATGTTATTATTCAACAACAAAGTTTTTTTTAAAAAATAAGTCAAGCTTATTATTATTATTTATTATTTAACATTTTTAGCAATTTTTTATTATATTAAATGATGTTCTTTGGAAAATATAGGTGTGATTAGCAAAAAATAAAATTTAACAAAGTGATCTAGATTTTTACGAATGATAAAGAAAATCTGATTATATGAAGGAAAAATTGCGAATTAGATGCAACTTTAAAAGAAATGAAAGAATGTTTAATTATGGTGACTTAATAATATAATAAAATAATAGTAATACTAACTTATAACACTTATATATATATATTATGTATCTAAAAATAATGATGATGGAAGTTTATTAATGTAGAGTTTAGTACATTTATTTTTAATATATTTATTATATCATTTGTTTACGATGTGTATTATATTAAAATAATTTAATAATATTGAGGATCTTTTGAAAAAATTAATTTTTTCTCAAAATGGTTACCAAAATCAATAAAAATGATTATTTTAATAATTATTGCATTCAAAATATAATAGTTTACTCAGTATTTTATTGTACACTTTAATTTTAATTTCAAGGTTTGAAAGCATATTACATAAAAGTGATGAAGCAAAGGATTGTGTAGAGTTGATAATTACATTGAGAAATTTTTGCGGGAGAAAAAAGTATTTTAAATAATATATATCATTCAGAATAGTATTTCTTCGAAGTTCATAAATTTTAGTTATTAAATTTATAGAATCGTTTGACTTGAAATCTAAATAATTTTACTATCATAACTTGAAACAATAGGATAAGAAGTCATGTTTTTCTTATAAAAGTATTTGAAACAAACCGTTTGATCATATAGGTGAATTAAATAGGCATTATTTGAAAAGATTAGGAAATAGGTTAACTACTTAATAAAATATATGAAGGAAATTATTTATATGAACCGCGATAATTGTTTTGAATATTCACTTTTTTAATTCTTTGTTTCGAAAATTACTATACTTAAATCATTTTAATTTTTTAAATATTTGTTTTGCTAAACAACTATTTTATAGATTTTATAAACAAACTTTAACTACATAATTGAACATGTACATGTATACTAAAGAAAACTTTTCTTGATATTTTATTGTAAATTTTAACTGCTTCGTTTATATAATTATAAAAAAATGCGCATGAATCTATATGTTTCCTCCAGGGAAAAGGCGAATCTGTTTCTTCTAAAGTTATAACTTTAATGCTGTTATAAAATGTATTATTATTACTTTTTCAAAGAAATAGGCATTTCACGTTATTAAATTTTGCACCTAATAACGATACATTTTTTTATTTCTACTATACTATATAAAGAGTAAAATATAAAAATAATATATAAATAAAGCGTAATTTCTTTTCTTAATAAAAATATATTAGTTAGAAAAGCAAATATCTAAATATTTTTGTTTTACTTCGCTGTATAACATTTTAAAAATAAATCAAAGGAAATATTACTTTAGCTGCATTTTTCAAGTATGTGTTTTCTACGAAAGAAATTATTCCTTAATTAATTAAGGATTTAATATTAATAAAATGAGGAATCAATAATTAATAATTTTGCATACATGCCGTATAATCGAGGACGCCAAATTCTGAGTTTAGGGATTTTTCTTGGTGGAGTTTCTTATGTATGTGGCAATCTACTTTTTATTTCGTCATCGCTATGTACTGCTATAAGAATTATGCGGAAATGTCTGTTTTTGCATCCATAGTATCAACGTCATTGCCCATGTCACAATATGTCATCTAACTAACATTTCTTTATCGCCAAAAAAATTCAGAATTTAGCAACCTGGGTTATATAGCATCTGTTCCAAAAATTTATAATAAATAGTGGAAGGAAACGTAATACAGTTCCACATTAAGTTTATAATTATCATTTCTTCATCAAATCAACTGTGTCAAAATGCAATGTATAGAATAAAATATCTATAAATCAAGATTATTTTAAAAAGTTAAAAATTTATACTAGAGAAGCAATTTCAAAATGTTACCTTCCATTCATACATAAAAATATACTGACCACTAAGAGATTTAACATTGATTTTTACTTACAAAGTAATTCTAAGATATATCTACATCATTGTAAAGCTTTGTTTCATTCAATGAAGAATATCAAAAGATAAAAATTTGTAAGCGTAAGTAACGAGTTAGATTACATTATTATTTAAAACAAACACAAACACAGACACACACACAAGGCCCCACCCCCTTTTTCTAGCGGCGTACGCGTACATTGAACTGTCTTCAATCGACAAAGGATTAGGACTGTTTTCCTTAACTGAATATTTACTTATGTAACATCATTCGATTCAGTTTTCAAAATAATAAAAAGTCAAAAATTTTACGCTCTAACTTCTAATAGTTTTTTTTTTTTTGTTATTTACAAAAACTCTGAAAATAATAAAAGATTTTCAATGGAGTCTGAGTTATGCTACCACTCCGGCAGCAACATTCCCCTCAGCAACACAAGCGGCACTTCCCCTGCGCAGGCATTTGAGACTTCCTGTGCGGATACAAAATAATTAATATCTCATCACATAAATGTAACAGAACTTCAATTTTCATCGCAACATCAAAAGGATATTTCAAGATTCCTGTAAACGTCTCAAGAAACACCTTCGAATATTTTCATGAAGCAAGATTTTATGTTGAACTTAGAATTCATACTTACGATTGAATCATTTTCTAACTTCAAGTCAACATCAAAAATTAATGAAAAGCAGTAAGTGCCTAAATTTTAAACCATTTATTAGATAATTTAATACTTAAATAGCAACCTTTTGCGGGCGGAATATCAAAATTTTAATTAGAACCAATTATATAACTTATTTTCTGAATCTAAAAATACCATATTTTCGTCTTTTCTTACTTGAAAATTTTGATTTTTCATAATTAGCTAGTCATTAATCCAAAACTGATGATTGTATTGAGTGGATTTTTTGCAGCTTTAATCCTTAAGTTCCGGTGATTAAAAGAATACCAAAAATGTTTTTCTGACTGCAATTGTTGATTTTTAATTAAATTTAAAGTATGGTCATGATTTAAGTAAAAAGTAAATATTTATGCGTTTCTCTGCTATCTTTTGCTTTTAATTTGTCATCATACATTTAATTATTATTTAAGCTTGTTCTTTTGGTATATTGTGTCCCTTTTATTAGGATTTGATTGGTATCAATATTTTTACAATATCTTAAGTATTTGTTTTTATATTAATTTTTTAGTATTTGAGGAAATAGTGTTTTATTTATTTTTCTCCCTACGGCCCTTCAATCTCACTCTTAGACTTTTATGCTATTATCGTGTATATTTATAAGTTCACTTTTAGATTCTGCGCATGCTCCTTAAGCAGTTAGTATCTAAACCCTTTGGGCACTTATTATTTTTGGTTGATTACCATATTAGTAAATTTTAATCAAGCCTGTATCTCAACTGTTATCAGTCATAGAGACACAGGATTTTTCTCCTTGTATTAGATCCTTATTATCTTGTATTTTAATCAATTTAGAATTTTCAAATGATATTTGTATAAATTTGTTTTGGCAAGCAATTCAACAATTCCTCAAGATCCATTTGATTTTAGATCCAAATTCTCAGCTACCTTTTTACTTCTACATTTAAATTTATTTACAAGATAATCTCCTCAACAAAGTTTTATTAGTAGCTCCTACACTCGATTAAAGTATTTATTCTTCCATAATTATACCCATTTAAGCTATCTATAAAATAAAACTATATTTGCTTTATAAATTAAAATAATTTTGGCACTTACGACTTAACCATCAGCGTTATTCATCAGTTAAAATATATAATTAAAGAAATAAATGTGGATCATCCAGAGAAGATTGATTTTCCTTCAACCACTCCAACCGTAGAAACAGATATTTATTCTCTCAGACCTCGGCAAGGAACTAGAACAAAAAGTATCTTAACCCAAGAGATAAGAATGACAATCAAGCCTGTAATAAACTTAGAGAGAGTTAATTTATATTATGAAGGTGATGTCTTGCTCTTCCCAGATAAAGAACCTAACATCAATAAAGACAATGAAAACAACATATATTATAACGATCAAGAACCTGAAAGTAAAATGTTAAAAATGATAAGGATGATAATTTGGCTACAAAAATTTTCGAAATACATATTATCTGAACACGAACGTCTAGAATCAGACAAAATTCTTAATAATCTAATTTAGTGAAAATAAATAAAAGAAAACCGTACACACGAAGCATCTCTGAAGAACCAAATAAGAAACTCTCTACTCAAAATTACCTTCATGAACAATTTTCAAACATCAACACTAAACTAAATGAGATTTGCAAAATGCAATCAAAATTAGAAGTATCTATCACCAAAGAGAGAGAGAAGGGAGTAAACCAAAGAAAAGTACCCAAAAACCACCATAAAGAGGTATTAAAGAAGAGAATGGAAAACGTAAAAGCTACCACATTTATAGTTCTGCCCAAAAAGGCTACCTCTCCAGAAATTCATAAGGAAAAACTTGATAACTTTTCCTTCTCAATTAAGCCAAGAAGTATTGTTTGGGGTAGATTTGCAACCAAAATTCTTTGCTAAAATGAAACAGACAAATCAAAATTGATATAGCAACTTACCGCAGAAGCTCACACCTTAGAAGAACCAAGACACCCAACCAAAAAGGTATCATACTTATCCTAATCGATTACAACAAGGTTGGCCTGATTTAACTTTAATATCAAATGGAAACGTAGCGAATACTGTATATTACTGGAACGTATAATCCAGTATATTACTGGAACGTTTTAGAAGAAGAGACACAATCAGCGATCATCGATACATATCAATCACCCTTTACAAAGTTACCAAATGCTTGAAGATAAAAAGATACAAGACATCTTATGGAAACGACGCCAAATATTTAAATCTGCTCAGTCCTTATATTCAAGATTTCCAAAAGTTTATTGATAGAGCAAACATAAATACTAAACTAGAAAACATAACTTCAAGATTACAAAGTACAATTTCAGAATGATGCTCAAAATATTTCAGAACCAAATAACAATGTTTAAGTGTCAAACCTACTTGATGGTCTTTATCACTAAAAATCAAAAAGAAAGAACTCAAGGCCATAAGGAGAGTAATTCAACGTGGCCAACAAATGAAAAAGAACTGTTCTGTAACATCTATCAAAACTAAGTGGCTTCTTATAATAAATTAATTAGAACTGCCAAGAAAAATGCGTGGATAAATTTTGCTCAGCAGCAAAATACCCATTTGGTAAAGTATATAAATCAGCGTTCAACAAAAGTATTCCCCCCATCCAAACTTTTAATCCATTTCTTCAAACATATTTAAAGGCTCTCAACTGGACACAGCAAATAAGATCCTTGAAGATTTCTTCCCAGAACAGCCAATTCCCTTACCTTTGCAACCACCTTTTGATATTGAATTTACTCCGAATGACATACCCTTTATCCAGAAAGAACTTTCACGAATAGTAAAGTCTCTACCAAGGGGTAAAGCACCAGGATATGATGGAATAGATAACTCAATCCTTAAGTCCATACATGTTTAGCTTTCCATATCTTCTATACAAACTCCTATACAAATGCTTACATAGGTCTTATTTTCCAAAGTGTCTCAAAATAGGCATAATTATATTATTTCCTAAAGAATGTAAGCACAAATATGATGTACAATCCTATAGACCAATATCTCTCCTACCTACTATTGGTAAACTCTTAGAGAAAATAACAAAACGACTTAATTACTTTGAATCTATTCGCTATTTTAATTGCAATCAGTTTGGCTTTCGTAAAGGCAGATCAGTAGATGATGCCCTTATTACACCCATTAATAAGATTAACTTATGCAGAACTGCAAAATTACACATTGCCGTAATCACGATTCTTATCAAAAGAGCTTTTGATACAGTTCAACATTACAAATGAAAACAAATATTAGAAATCACAAAATGCCCTTACAACGTTAAAAAATTACTTATCAGTAATCTTGAAGATAGAAGAATCATTATGCCAACTAATGATGGTTTAGACAGCAAAGAAACAATTATTGGTTGCCAACAAGGCTCTTGTAGTGACCCCATTCCATGGAATTTAATTGCAGATATAGTCCTTAAAAAGAACTGGAGTGATATAGGAAAACAACATGATGCAGAAAGAATGATACATCTTCAAGCATTTGCTGATGATTTTAATTTCGTGGTAGTGACAAAGAGTGAGAAAAAATTAGGCAAAGTAGCAACAGAGGCACTGGTTCATTTTAAAAAATGGTCAGATGATAATTTTCTTCAGATTTCGCTAGAAAACCCAAACATATTCTAATAGCAAAGCTTAAATGTGGTCCACAAATTTTTTGGGGAAACAGCAGACTGAAGAAAAAAGACACAGTTAAGATTCTAGGAGTAATAATTGCCAAAAAGTTAAACTTCATAGCACATCTAAAATCACAGGCCAATAGAGCAATGACATTACAGCAAAAACTCTTAAGGATAGCAGGAAACAATTGGGGAGTTTCCCAAAGACACCGAATCATACTATATCAAACTGTCATAGAGAGGATGTTGGCGTATGGGGCAGTAATTTGGGGAACGCCATTAACAACAAGGGCAAAACAATTACTTATTTCGATTCAAAGGAGATTTTTGCTAAACATCACTGGTGCGTTTAGAATTACTCCTACAGCAGTTCTTCATGTTATAACTGGTATACCTCCTCTCTACCTAAAAATAGAAGCCGAGGCAAAGTTTATAAGGCATGCAATGGCACAAATTCCTAATGAAGTTGATCCTATTCTTCCTGCACCAAATTTGATTGAAAAACTTATAAAAGGGGAAACAATCCACCCTGAAGTTTTCAATATAGAGAGCAAAGTAAAAATACATGGCAAAACCATATACCATGCTTCAGTGAAGGCTTCCTAACAATTTTCACAGATGGCTCAAAAATAGAAGAAAAAGTTGGATCCGGAATGATAGTATACACTGAACTCGTATTACAAAATACTTAAAGTACTGTGCTACAACCTGAGAACACAGTATATCAAGCTGAAGTTTATGCTCTGCGTAAAGCCATTCAAGTAGCTGCTTCACAACCTCTTTCAACAAACATCGGGTCAGATAGTCAAGCATGCCTTAAATCTTTATGTAATCCTCTTAACAAATGTCCTATGGTACGAGAAATGCAAGAGCTCCTAACAGCATCAGATAATATCAGGATTGGTTGGGTAAAGGCCCATCAAGATACAGAAGGAAATGAGGCAGCATACAGACTTGCAAAAGCGGCTGCACTATCAAGTAATTCTTCTCAGATCCTACCATTATCACGTTGTCATACCAAATCTTTACTTGATAATTGGATAATGGATCGTTGACAGGAAGATTGGGATAATGGAATTACTGGAAGAAATGTTCACGAGCTGATACCTAATTTTAGCAGGAAAACACTTAACTGGTCTAGGAATGAGTTACTTTTTTACGGGGCACGGGCCATTTCAATCTCACTTCCACAGGTTCCATATTTCTGATTCCAAATATTGCACTTGTGGAAATGAAGCAATCCACTCTACTTCTTGACAAATTGCTCCTTAACATTATCCTGCTATTTAGCCATACCCAGCGAAAATTGGAAGATCACCTGGAAGAAGAGAATTCGAGAAATATTACAGCGAGAGCAAAATTAAGTAAAACAGTTGAATTCCTAATAAACAATGAAAACTTAGTTTGTTGGATTGGGAACTCTTCTACAACTTAGCTAAAAACATGTTTTGACCAAGTTAAGGCTCTGTCTTTGTAAATATCAAATCTTTTTGAATATGATTTATAAATTTTTATTCAATTATAATTAAGAACATTGCTAAATTACAGTTATTATGTTATTGTATATAATTCATCATAGACTCCATTATATTGTCATCTTGTTTTAATCTTTACAATTAACCGGAAATTGATTGCATATTTAAAGCCATGTTGTAAGATGATCATGTTCAACTGTTGTAAAAATTTTTATAATATTGATTTTAATGTATTTTTAAATAAAAGTCCCAGCAGCTCCCATTAAACTGGTTAAGCTCCTTGGAGTTAGGTATAGAGGAGTTCGCTGGTGTCAATGACAAAACAAACAAACACATTGTCAAAACATGAACCTATTACTTTGAAAAAATATACGCAATTTAGAAACATAAATGAATTTAATATTAATTTAATAATTACTTTTCATTACTTTTTCCTATTTGTTAAGAATTATGAAATTTTTGAATAAGAGAAAAAAATATCATTTGGAAAATATTTATCAACTTTGGTTATTATCAATATAACAGAATTTTGTTTATTTTTCTATTCTAAACGTATAATGCTATATATGGTTATAATATCATAAATAAGTAGTTAATATTTACCAAATTTTTGAAACAGTTTTCAAATTTTTACACTGTTACATTCATCATTTTATTACAAAATAAAAAATATTTTATGTCAATTTTATGTTATCAAAATTTTTTTAAATAAATTTTATGTCCATTAAAAAATAATGGAAATAAAATTCTTTAGATATATATATTTAATGAATTATAGGTCTCATTAGATTTTTTTTCAAATATTTTATATATGCACTATAAAATCTTTAGAATTTAAATTATAAATCATTCATATTTTTAAATACCTTTTTTTACAAAAGCAATTTATTTTATATCAAAATTTTGTACTTTTATTCTCCTTTTGAGAAGTTTTTTTTATATATTTATCAATTTTAAAAGTGAAGAATGTTTCCCCATTTTTAATGGACTCGAGTTTATATAACTTTATAATTATAATTGTTAGCTTGTTAGTATAACATACATGACGGAATTTCTTTTGTGAATCAATTATTAAATCAAATGTTAATATATAAAATGAAATTTTTAACTTTATTTTAATTTATTACTTCGTAAAAAATGATTCAATTAGCCATTTATTTACTCTGCACTTTATACCCATACAAACCACTATTCCTATACCTTGAATTAAGTGATAATAATGGTGTTCATTGACCTTGTATTATCACCACATGAAATGAAGTGTACTCATTGAAAACTTAACAGCGGATTTGAACTATTTCAAAATACATTTAAAAATAAGATAGTTTTCTTTTTTTCACTCTTTCTCTTCCTTTCTTTCTCCGACTTTTATTGCGTCATTATATCTCATCAATATATTAACATAAATATGTACTTATCACTGTACTCGGTACACACTTAGAAATTTTTGATACTTAAAAGAAACTCAAATTTTCTCTTTCCGAATATTTTTATTTTATTGAATCTATAAAATTTAAGCAAATTTAATAGTTTTCCTTCATTAATTTCATTAAATTTTTCCAAGCATATTCCTTATATCAAGGCAACATAATTTTTTTATCTATATTTTCATGTTACTGGAATATAATAGAGTTTTAAGAAAAAACTAGAGAACATGCGTGGAAAAAAAAGCTAAGACTTTGAAATCTGAAGCTAGTTTTCTTTTTATTAAAAAATAACTCTTCTAATGTTTCTTTCTAAAAGAATAATATTTTATTTTTGAATTTGCGTTAAAATACATTAAAAAATTAAATAGTTATTTTGGAAAGATATTCATCACTCATTCGACAAACAATCGAAAAAATTTCTGCACCATTTTTCTTCCTTCTTTAAGAGTGTTGTGCATTTTGTTTTATTTAACTAATTTCATTTCTTTCCCAATAACACCAAAAAGACATAATAAGTAAGGTTGTTCTGGGATATCTAGGTTACCTGTAGGTCATTTGCCGTATTTATCTGCTTTGGAACTGAAAACATTGTAGAAAAGTAGCAGTGTAGCAACACATTACTACTTTTCTACTATGTTTTTAGTTTCAAAGCAGTTATTAGTTTATTATAGTTGAAAGAAAACCTAAACGGCACGTTTCAAAGATTTAAAAAAAAAAAATCCGATTTACCTCAACTGACGCGTACATAATCGAATGCTAGTGCAGTTCAACAAGAACCAATGAGTTTGTTATTTACTCGTCTAGTTTTGTAGGTCCTGCTTTGCTTATCATCTTACTATATTATCAAATCTGTTGTTACGATTTTCTCCATGGAGACAAGACTTTAATTATCCAGAAATAAAGATTAGTTTTCTTCTATGAAACACTTTATTCACATTCATTTAGTCACAATGACAACAATCACTTCAGCTTGAAACTATTACACTAGATAAAAAAACCTATAAAATCGATGAAAACTATATAAATTGCCAAAAATATCACCAAATACCGCCAAGATATCTTAGATGTTCCAGATTTATTTCTCAGCTCTGAAAATACAGAAACTTAACACTGACATTTTCAAAGCTAGTCATTAAGATGTCTGACTTTCTACACTTTCAACTCCGACATTTCTTGGCTGATGCCAATATTTATAACTCTACTTTATGAACCGTGGAGTTTTTAAGAACGTTCCTATCATAAGTGTATAGTAACTCGGTTTTTGTTGATTCTATTAATTCAAAACGTAAAAATGCTGATTTATGTTTCGTTGACAAAATGTTGGAAAATAAAATAAAATCGCCAAAAAAGTCACCACATACTGCCAAATGATCTTAGATATTCTGGACCTACTTCTCAACTTTGAAAATTCAGAAACTTAAGGCAGATATTTATGCATAATACAGGACTAAAAATGTGGTTATTTACTCTGAAACTGAACACAGATATTTTGAAATCTGGTGATTAAGTTGTCTGACTACTTTCTTAATAAATATTATTTTTTCTTTTACTTTCTAATTGATTACTACTTGTGAACTTGAAATTATAAGAATTTTAATTAGTAAACAATTATTTTAAATTAGATATTATAATTGTAAACTAATTAAACAATTTTTAGTAATAGCTAAAGTGATAGCAAATATAAAAAGCGTGTGTTAATAGTAAAAAAAAAATAAATAATTTAAATATCAAAATGGAAACTATACTCAGATAATAAAGTAACAGATTTTGAACAAGTGATTACACTCTTTAGTAATGAAGATATTTAGACATATGAATAGAATATAAAATCCGTCGTATTTCAGCATACTTAATTAGATCTCGAAAGTTTTATGCAGTATATGTTAAGTAACTACTAATAACAATTTTTTATCGAACTATAGGAAATTATAATACTTTCGCATATTTTAGAAGCCACTTTTGTCCTAGGACACAAGTATTCTAAGGACGAATAAAATGTGTTACAACTTTTATTCATATTCTTTTCAAAACAAACGCGTTTTTACAGCTTGTAAAACAAAAATATAAGATTTATAATTTTGATGTGCAGTCGGAGGAAGCATAACTTTAGCCCAACCCTATGCCATTTCTTAGTAAGGGAAAAATTTCGAAATCAGCCAAATAGTTGTCAGAAAATCTTTATCAGATTACTGAATGTGTGAGAGCTCCCAATAAGATCAATTATACTTGCTGCTATAGAAAGAAAAACAAAACTCTTCCTTCTAGGCATCTAGGACGGCAGTAGCAATTGGTGATATCTATCACTTTGGATCACAGGTTGTGCAAGAATACATATGAGCATTTTCTATTAGTATGCGAAGATTTTTATCTATCTAATGCAATGAAAATTGATTAATAAATTGGAAGCCCATTAAAGAAATCCATTAAGGTGGTGTAAAACAAATGCAATCTACCCCAAAATATCAGTGAGTATTATACATTTCTGTGCAGAAAAATACTTTTGCTAGTTATTTGTTCGAATATTTTACCAGATTTCACATCCACAAGTAATGTGAAGGATGATGAATAACAGTATGCTATCAGGGTTAAGCTTTACAGCCCATTGTTTAGCTGCATAATTCATTCTGTTATATTTGACTGAATGATGATACATTGACCTTGAAAGTTGGCATTTTCAACAGTTACTTAGAAAGAGGAAAGCTCAATATATGGAATGCTTAGTGTGACTGCCAAAAGAATTTTTGGGATGTTTGTAACCGAGTTAAAAAAATATTTTTCCCTAGTTACTCTTGTAGATTTAAAAATTGTTCAGCACAAGTAATAATGGTTACTTGTATTACAGAGGATAATCACATCTCTAGAAAGGATCAAACGCTTTAAATTTACTATGAGCATACATAAACTGTCATTTTAATTTTCTGCTTCTTTTAACTTCCATATTTTTTATTCAAGAATTCAACGTAATCTTCTGTTATCGCTTATGTTAAAGCTTCTTTATATTTTATGAAAATCCACAGCATTGTCTTAGTTGTCTCTTGTTTCATAAACGTATTTTCTATTTTTCTTCAATATTTCGTGTTAATTTAAAAATTGCAACATTTCGTGATAATAAAATCCTTTTTTCACATTATAACCACTGTGATTGATTTTTGACAGCCAATGTATGGTATTTTTCTTTTATCTAAAAATCATACCCAAAATGTTGTACACTATAAGCGAAAGAAATTTACAATTTTTAGCAAGTTGAATCTTAGAATTTTCTTTAAATTTAGACTATTATGAATATTGTTTGATAGTTACGTCAGTTTCTTCAGAACACGTCAAGAAAAAGAATGATCAAGCTCTTGTATTAACTAAAAGTTGGTTTTGAACAACAGAAGCGCTATTAGAGAGAAGGAGAGGAAATTCTTAACATGTCGAAAACAAATTTTGAAACATCTTTCACCTTAGAATTGCGTCTCTAAACAGGTTACAACAAATTTTATTTAATCCCTTTTTTCAAAAATATAAGAATCTGCAGAATTTTAACTACTCTATTTTATAAAATTTAGTCAAAACAACAGAGGCAAACAATCATTTTATTATTAAAAATTAATATTTTTTACGCAAACTAAGCTAATAATTTGTATTACAATTAATAACTCAAGTTATTTGAATTCTTAAGACTAAATACAAAAATATAAAACCCCAATACAAGATGAGATGAACGATTGCTTCATATATATATGATCTAAACTTTAATAAAGACAAAATTATTTAAAAAGAGCAAAAGACTTCATCACGAACTCTTTTAATTTACCTACTAAAGAAGGAAAGCGTTCAAAGATGGCGTGAAAGACAAGAAAAAGAACACGGATTTTTAGTACTCAAATTAAAATATTAGGAAATATTGTAATAAGATTTTGAATGTAAAATACTATAAAGATAATTGACATATGGCTGAAAGCTTGCTGTTAGGTTTGATAAAAAAAATCGTCTGCTAAAAGGAACAACAAAATTTTACACATTTTGCTTTGATTAAAAGTGCTTTGATGACCTCATATCACACACACACACACACACAAGCATATAAATAAAATCCTTAATATATTAGTCCACTAATTCTTTGTCAAAGATAGAAATCTGAAATGAATGGCGAGAAATTTGTAGCCAAATACAACTGCCTGGCTAGCTTTAAATAAAAGCTATGTTTCATTTCGAAATTTTGATTATAGCGCTTACAGTTATTTTAATGATTCAATGAATTGATCTCCATGTGCATTTGCTTGTGCTGCATTATTAATTTAACAATGCATAATATTCCGCTCCTGAATTCTTTCGAATCAGGACAAAAGGGAGGGGACCTTCTTCTCATTTTAAACTTGCCATCTTGTGTAAAGACGGAGGAAAATAAAAATATTAACGGTATCTGATATCATCTTCTTTCTACACATTATCTATTTTTTAAAGTGCAACTTTTCTTTAAAAATGATGATAATTACTAATTTTTGATATTCGGAAGATATCGTTTTAATATTCTGTAAAAAATGTGATTTCGCCTTCCCCAAAATGTTGCATGTGTAAAATGCTTTAGAATGGGGTTGAAACAAATCTCACAACTTTAGCTCTAACTTTATTAAATAATGTGTAAACAAATTACACATTATTTAATAAAGTTAGAGCTAAAGAAAGTTTTTAAGCATTCAACACCTTATCTTTTTGTTTTTAGGAATCTATAAAAAATACATTTCATGGTGCTAAATTATGTATTAAGACACTTTTCATTAAATTATTTCATGAAAAGACCCTTTTATCAGTTAATCTTCAGATCTTGATATTTCAACGTTTAAATTGAAAACCCTAATCAGATTAATTCTTTGAATTTTTGCTTTTCAAGTATGCTGTATTGAAAAGAGATCAAGTGTTATATTTACAAAAAAGGAAATACTTCCCAAAAATCTGGAGTTTAGAAATATGTATTACCTTTTCCTTCCTGGTACAAAATTCATGCTGCGTAAGTATGTGGTATGCAAGTATCAAATGAGGTGTAAAATGATTGAAAGGGAAAAAATTTGAGAAGCGAATGCATTTAAATAGTAATCTATATAAATTCTTTATTGACACCATACAGCCCACGGTATGCCTTAACTTGTTGCACAATAATACTCCACACACACACACACACACTGGCTGCCTTGTTCTTTATTTTAATTTTGCAGTGGGAAACTCTTAAAAATTTAAGATAGTTTATTTAAGATCATTTAAGATATAGTTTGAAAAAGCTACAATTTTCTTGGTCGACATCTTTGCATATTGCACACGAGATTCCAATAAAAGATCATAACATTCGGTTATCAGGTAATCTCTTAATGAGACAAAGCCATGAAAGTGTGCTTCTATGAATCTTACTATATTTTCAACATTGGAACAGCCTACAATTCATCATTAGTTCTAAATTCTCTCTCCAACAGAATTATTTAATTGAAAATGACCAAAAAATTTTCTAAACGCATTTCGTTCAAAATATGGTAAGTTATTTGGCAATTGTATTTTTCTTGTGGTTTATACTCGTTACTTTTGAACTCGTATTCTAAAACAGCAATTATTTTTTGTTTTAGAATACGAGTTCAAAAGTGGAAGGATAGTTGCCTACCGAGATTGGGGATTGTCTTTTAGGGAAATCGGTAGTCGTGTTGCACGAAACCAAAAAAATGTATTGCAGATATGTTAACATTGGATTCAGGATGGTACAACGGACTGACGTGTTCAGTCACATCCACCTCTGTGCACGACTCAAAGTGATGACAGGAAAATTGTGTGCAGGCCAGTGACGGATTTTTCAGTCTCATCACAAATCATAGCATAGCAAATTCAGTTTGTAACGCATTATCCAGTGGTTGCGCATAGCATTGGATACTGTTTATAGAGAAATGGTCTGTCCGCAAGACGTCCATTGCTTCGTCTACCCTTGACACAAAAATACAAACGTCTCCACCACCAATGGTGCGATGAAAGAAGGATGTGTACAGCAGAATGGAATGAAATTTTCTTTACTGACGAGTCACGCTATCGTCTGCTATACCATGATGATCGCGTTTGAATCTGGAGACACCGTAGAGAGAAGATGCTGAAAAGCTGCGTTAATCACCACCACACTGGTCCTGCACCAGGTATAATGATATGGGGTGGTATTGGATATCACTCTCGCAAAATTTTAATATGCATTGCTGGTACTTTAAACGGCCAGCGATACATTTCCGAGAGGTTCCATCCAATTGTTTTTCCTTACCTTCAGTGCTTGCCCCAC
The DNA here is from genome assembly GCA_030067965.1 of Latrodectus elegans. Classification (NCBI taxonomy): domain Eukaryota; kingdom Metazoa; phylum Arthropoda; class Arachnida; order Araneae; family Theridiidae; genus Latrodectus; species Latrodectus elegans. The sequence goes on from CM057811.1 coordinate 1,334,941, forward strand.
CCATATTTTAACAGCATAATGCGCCACCACACGCGGCACGCACTGTCCAACAGTTTTTCCTCAATCTCCAAACTGAGATGCTTCTCTGGGTGGCTTTCTTTCCGGATCATTCGCTGATAGAAAACATGTGGTCCATGGTTGCTCAACGACTGACCCAGATTACATCCTCAGCTTTCACACCAGATCAATTTAGGCAACATGTGGAAGCTGCTTGGTCTCCTGTATCCCTAGAACACATCCAACACTTTTGTAAATCATTGCCATGGTGTATGGCAGCGATGATCTCCAAGAATGTTGGTTATTAAGGCCACTGAGTTTGTCACGAATCACACTTCACAGAGGCATATATATTTAATCATTTGATACATGATTAACATGTTATCCAAAATAAATTTTGTTGTGATATCTCTTGTCTTTCTTGGTGTTGCAGTTTGGGTGACCAGCATAATATTAAGAACCTTTCAACAGCTTTTATCCATTGTCGAAATGATCCATTGTCGAAATGAAGCTTCTTAAAGCAAAAGGTTGTATCTATAGAGTCATATATACTAATTCTAGATTAAACAATCATATAAATCTATGAAAAATTTGATTACAAATTTATCAGATTTCATCAATTTCGTAAAACTTTTCTTAGCCGCATTCTTATAAAGAACTGAACCGTAACTTAACGATACAAAATTTTAGAAATCTCTGCGATGCGTGCCATCAGTACGAAAAAGTTTTCACTAGCCTTTGCTCAATGGCAGCCTATGCGATAATAGTGATTGGAAGATTGATTATATTCTCCCTGACTGCGTTGCTGGAGCTCCGTAGGTTGGATGCGTGTTCATGTTCACCTGTAACGTCCAAAGACCTCCCACTGGTGTGGTGTGGATAAGGATAAAGGTAGTGCCAGTTGAGGCGTGATCTCTTCACCTGATATAACAGCATTAAATATACACCCACAATGTGTGCTTTCCGAGATGCCGTCATAAATGGAGGTTCTGCTGTAAATATACCGTGCAGAAGCACCCGCTATAGAATATGACAAAGACACCCTTTTTTATACTCATTTTTAAAGGATATAACTTTATTACTAATCATTATAATGAATTTACACTATTTTAAATGTAAAGAAGAAATACAAAGTAATATCATTTGAAAATTCACAATTTATTCTTCTTCTAAATCAGCATTTTAATAATATTGTCCTCTATACCATTAGAGGCATTACAGGTCCCGCTTTTCATAACTGATTGAAGTACTATCTCTCTTTTATATAACTCTTGTGGGTTAAGCTTATCTGTGAGTGGCTAATTTAGATCCTCTTTCTGATTCAGCCTAATTTTTATTACATTCTATGTTGGAGTGATCCGAAATTATTCCCTGATCCCATATTCATTATCACCCGCAATCACTCTTAGCTTATCTGCTCTATTATAGCAATGTATGGCATTGTTTTCTAACCATCACGTGCAAACAATCTTAAGAAAACAAAATAGTAGTAATGTCATACACTTAACAGTCATTTTTAAAAATTGGAAAGTTTAAAATAAACCAACTATGATTGCCGATGACACCGGAAATACATTCACAGTAATCAATGTAACAGTAATATTCCCACATTCAGTAACGAAACAAGAAAAAAATCCCATAAAACTCCGAATAGAGAAAACTTGTAGAAATGAATGGAATCAAAAACTGAATATTGACGTATAAGACTCACTCTGTTTTTCACACCTATTTTGAGAGAATAATATGCGTATTATGAACCAACGATGACAGTTAAAAAGGCTCCATCAGGAAATGCCATGCGAAGCCATATCTGTGATAAAGTTTTCCTGGAGGACCTAATATACAATAGATATCTTGTCTGTGATTCAGTGCCAAGGTGTTGTTATTTTCCCACATTTGTCTGATTGAAATCAAGTCCAAAGTTACTATTAATAACATCAACCAAATTTGTTTTCAGTACCGTTTCATTTAAGGTACCTGAACACGTTCAGAGCACTTTTTTTTAAATACAATGCATATGTACATTGTAACGATATTTTTTATATTTCACTTTAGAAAACATTAATATTGAGCTACTAAAATTCGATATATTACAATATTATTCTTAAGAAATGTTAAATATATATACAATTTTAAGTATTTTTTTTAAAAATTTTAAAAAAGGCTACATCAAAAACTATTAAACATATTTGAAAAAGGTAATACCAAATAATCTATATGCTGTTATCTAGAGCATGTACCAACATTTTAAGTTTTTGCTAAAAAATAAAAAAAATTACAGCCAATTGAATAATTATACTGAAATTTAAGCAAAAAATTTCTATGTCATTATTCGAATAACCGGCCGTAATTTGGGAAATGTTTTAGTGATTAAAGCTTTTTTTAGTATATTCCCTAGAAAACAATATACAGATCACGCACATGAAATTCCATAGTGATATTATAAAAATATTTTGAGTAACGAGGGTTGCTATTTATATTTCTGGCCTTGGCAACAGTAAGTGTTGCTAGGCGACCGAAGACGATTTTAATCGAAAGTTTGATATTTTTAAACATAAATTCAGCAGACGATTTACCATTATAGCTTTATTTGTGTTGTTGACAGTAAATTGAAAAGTTCTTCTCTGTCAAAAAATGGAATTGAATCGTGAACATTTTCGTGCCATTATTTTTCATAACTTTAGACGTGGATTGTCAAGACAAGAGTGCTTCGATGAACTTAATTCTTTATACAGCGATAAAGCGCCATCCTACAGCACTGTAAGAAATTGGTATAACGAATTTAATCGTGGTCGATGTTCGATCCAGGACGAATCCCGTGCAGGTCGTCCAAAATCCGTTGTTGTGCCAGAAAAGATCAATGCTGTGCGTGAACTGATAAAGCAAGATCGTCATGTGACATACCGTGAGATAGAGGCGTCTTTGGACATTAGTATGACTAGCATCAATAAAATATTGCATGAACATTTGAGCGTAAAAAAATTTGTTCGCGTTGATCCCGCATAATCTGACAAACGCTCAAAAAAGGCTCGTGTCGATTGGTGCAAGGAAATGTTGGAAAATACATTCAAGGTACATCAAAGGCTGTGTATAACATCTACACAGGTGACGAATCATGGATCTATGCATATGAGCCGGAAACAAAACAGCAATCAACTGTATGGGTCTTCCAAGACGAGGCAAAACCAACAAAAGTTGTTCGAGGAAGAAGCACATCGAAACAAATGATTGCCTGTTTCTTCGGCATTAACGGTCATGTGGCAACAGTGGCGTTAGAGCAACGCAGGACGGTCAATTCTGAATGGTACACGACCATTTGTTTGCCATAAGTCATCGGAGAAATTCGAAAAATACAGAAGAACAGGCGAATCATTCTTCATCATGACAATGCGAGCTCTCACACATCGACTCAAACAAAGGCATTTCTGACGGAGCGAAAGATCGAACTGATGGGTCATCCGCCGTACAGGCCTGATTTGGCACCCAATGACTTCTTCTTATTCCCACACATCAAAAATAAATTACGTGGACAACGATTTTCGACCCCCGAAGAAGCGGTTGATGCATTCAAAACGCATGTTTTGGAGTTACCTCAATCGAACTGGAAAAAGTGCTTTGAAAATTGGTTCAAACGCATGCAAAAGTGTATTAATCATCATGGAGAATATTTTGAAAAACAATAAATCCAATTTCGATCCTACATATTTGTTTTTTCATTATTAGGCCAGAAATATAAATAGCAACCCTCGTATAGTTTTTGAAGCATGCAAATTATAGGTAAAAAAAAGCCACAGTTCTGAAAAAATCGCATTAAAGATTAGGGTTGTGTCTTTATAAGAAATTCTCATATTTGCTGATTAATTTTTTTATTTGATTTTCTAAATGATTTCCGGAACAGTAATTATTTTATGTATATTTAAAAAGCTTACTAAATTTACATTTCAAAATTATACACTGTTTAAACTAATTTTTAGCATCATTCTGGCCCTTTAAACCCCCACTTCCGGTCCCTTAAATAAATCCACTTTTGGTTTCCTAATATTTACGAAATCTTTTATATCTCGGAATCTAATTAACGTAGAAACATAAACAAACCTGTTTTAGAAAGCTATTTAAACTCCTTATTTAACGAAAGAATAAAATAAATTTATCATTTTTGGTCGAAATTGACGTTTTTAACGTGTACAGGTACCTTAATTATAACAAGTATTTAATAAGAGTTGAAAGCTGGTTTTTATTTTATATGGGGGGAAAAGTCTAAAATTTTAAAATTTTCCTAGTTAGTTCTTAAAGTGTTTTGTATTGACTACAGTGTTTTTTATTAATATTTCAAAGATATCATGAATCATTTTATATTTTAAATAGTAACGTTTCTTTTAGTATTAATGCCTCTTTAAAATGATTCAGCATATTATTGTTTTGTCGTGAACGCTAAGCATATTATGTGATTTAATACCTTGAAACGCAAAGTAGGGCACTTTACAAATATAATACTTAAAATGAAACCCCAAGGTGTGTTTCTTAATACATATGTTAGTGTATCTTCTAGCATTAAAATTACTTTGTAAGATATTAGACTACATGATAATTATAAGCAATTTTCTAAATGTTAAAATATAATACTGTGTAGAGAAAGTAGTGAAAATAATTACTGTGCAATAATAAAATGCAATAATTGAAAGTGTACTACGCAAATAATTGAAATTTCTGAATCTCTACGCATCCTTGCATTAAGCAGACAACTTTGAACTGCTATTCTTTCAAATAATACAAGTGGAAAGATGTAGGGGAAAGTCTGATTCTATGCAATTTGTAAATGTCAGGTGAGACGATTCTTCGACGAAACATGGCGAGGTTTCAACAACTTGAGGAATTTCTTTAGATAGGAATCATCGATTTCCTGAAGGAGAATATTTTATGTCCTGCAGTAACCCATTCACGGCAGCATAATGGCTATATAGTGTTTACTATTTGTTAAACACATTAGACAATAAATGAAACATTGGTGTAAAGTCAACCAGTTTTGAAGATACTTCTTTAATAAATTGCTTACTATGAACTAGCTACATTCCTTAAACCGTAATTCATGACCGTTTGGTACGAGAATGTAATACATACATACATGCGTAATATGTGTGATACATGAAATTAAGGAATAATAAGTAAGAGACTAATTATCTTATCTTTATTTGAAATGAAATCATAATTCTCATTTAAGAAGTTAATTATTCAAACGATTATAAAATTAATATAGAATTAACATACATAAAATATTTTCTTCAAATAAAATATTTTTAATTAATGTACTGTGTAGCTTATTTACATGCGTTATACTGTATTATTTTTGAATCCTTAGAATTGTATTTTAATTTTGCTTGTAATTAGTATAATTTAATGTGCAAAATATTGTAAAACATTCCTAAAATTGGCAAACAAATCTTGGTATCAAATCAACGTTTTCAAGTATTCTTCTTAAACTCATAACTTATTATTATTAATCTTATTTTTAGGCATAACAAACATTCAATTTTTATTCTTAATCTTTGTAAAAAGTAATTTATGCTTTTCCCCGTGTTTTTTTATGATTTTATAATTAATATTCATTATTTTGATTATGAAGTTAATATCTTAATAATCATGAAATAACTTAGAAATTATAAATATTTAGGGATTATTCATAGTACTAATTGCAATATTTTACTTTTTGAACCTGATTAACTCAATATGTTAATTGATTGTTTATTTTAATAAATAACTATTGAATTTCAGAAACGAATGGGCGAATGTTTCATAATAATTAAGACAGTATTTTAATTTAATTGGCAAAATTGCGATTGGAATTGAGCAATTTGGAGTATAGCTTATTAAAGGAAATTTTTAAATTCTTAAAAAAAGGAACAAACAAATTATTCAGCCATGTAGGAGCTTATGAAATATAATTATGAAATTGCAGAAGTGTGATTAAGATACTAATGTATTACTAATGATTTGATAGGTTTAAATATAAATTTAAAGTTTAATTTTCAGATATACATTAAATATTGATTTATTTAAATAATAAATTTTAATTTGCAAATATTTTTCAATTCAAAATATGTTGCTATTTTTTATTGTTATTCCCTTGTTTGGTTTTATGCATTTGGAGATCATCCAACCTTTATGTGTTTCTTTTTAAATTTTATTTTCTATATCTTTTTTGAGTCCTTAACTTAGATTTTAACAGATTAGGCAGTAATTAATTGATAAATATTATCAATTAATTGATATTTATTAAATAATATGTACGTTATTATATAATTTGTTTGTATTATATAATTATGTTATAATTTGTACAAATTATAACATCTACATCAAAAATATTTTTAGGCAGTAATAAGAAATTTAAGTGTGTTTATATAGTTTTAATAACTTCATATTATACAGTGATAAATAATATTTACATAAAATAAGAATAACCTATTTATTACATTTTTACAGCTGTTTTTTCCTTTCTTTTTACAGATATTTGATTTCAGAAATGATAGTCAAGTTAGCAGCAAAAGAAAATATGTTGGGTTGCGTATGTGACAAATTTAAATAATTTTTATTGGAAAATAAATGATTTTAATGAATTTAATTCTTTATTTTATGTAAAATCTATATTTTCCTATCCTTTGAAAATGCATCTTAATCAGTTTTAAATAACGATACATAACAATTAGATAAAAAATGTTATTTTTATAATGAAACACATGTTATATTTATAGCTACGAAATTTTTAATTGATTCTTTACAAATGTATGTAAAATTACCAAATTAATAATATTTAACGTTAGTTAAATTTTAGAACTTAGATCAAATTTATTTGCTCTTATTTCCCATCTAAAAATTCTTATGTTCCCCTCTTTATATTAATTGTCTCAACTATAACAGGAGTGTAATTTACATAATAATAGTGTAATCAGATAGCAAATCATAAAGTTGGCAAATCATCATTGTTCTTTATTTACTTCCTTTATTAAAATAATTTACTCTGAAGATGTGATGTAATTCCAAGTTATTGCATACATTTTTTTAACCATTTCAAGATATTAATTAAGGAAAATGTTTAATAATTTATAAGTGAAAATAAATTTTATTTATTTTTGAAATTAAATTTTCTCTTCTTTACGCAGGATTTGTTCATGTATAATGAATCTTAGTTAATTATTTTAATAACAATTATTTTTATCTTCATGCCATTAATTTAGCTCTTGATTACCTAATATTAAGTGTAGGCCTTATTTGTATATTTTACCAAATGAAATTTCTTACGTTCTTTGTCCAATAAAAGTTACTATTTTCATATTTTTCTTTAATATTTATAAATATTAATCTCATTTAAGCTTTCGAATCGTAAAACAGAGGAGTATTTAATTATTAGTATCCTTCGAATTTTTGCCATTTATTTATATATGTGTGTGTGTGTTTATATATATATATATATATATATATATATATATATATATATATATATATATATATATATATATATATATATATATATATATATATATATATATATATATATATATATATACTTGCAGAATGCACCTGATTCACTAAACCCTATGATTGATTTTATGATTTGTCCATTGATGTCATGGTCAGGCCTCTGGATTAGATTTCATTTTACCATGGGATCTATATTTTGAATTGAAAACACAAACATTAAAATAATAGCAGGAAAATAAAGCTTAAACTGTATAATTTTTAAATGTGCTGTGCTGAAATAAAGTATTACAAAAAGAATCGATAAAGTCTTTGCTGTCAACATAAAGCTTTAATTACACATGAAACCCCTTTTTTAACAAAATATTTTAACAATTTCTCTAAATGAGGTTTTGCATCACAAAATCACATTTCAAGTAAGTTTAAGTATAAATGTAAGTAAATAAATGAGAGGAAAACTCATTTGAATGAAAAATTCAGTAAAAATTATATCCGGAAATTCGTTGTTCAAGGGTATTTCTGAGAGGTGACCAACAAGAAAGAAACCACAACGCATTCGCTAAAGAAATTGCAAGCAATATATTCTTAAGAATAAAAAACAATATATTTTCAAAAACTTACTCAGTGAGAAGGCAGCAAGAACGGGCGATTCGATATCAACTTCTTCTAGAGCTTGCACGTACTCATAAAAAACAGTTTTAATGCATGGAATCAGGAAAACAATTACAGATACTTGTCTTTGGTCTTGAATGCACTTCCAGAATGTGATACATATCATGACAAGCATTTTTCACTGTGCAGTAAATTAGATTTTAATACTGCTTAAAATGATTAGAAACAGAATAGCCACAAAATTTCTAAATGGAAATAAATTTTTAGTGAACTAGAGTCCTAATTTAAGTTTCAAAAGTTTCAATCTTCTTTGTGCTGGGTTATTAAACGAATCAAAATTTTCTATGAAACTAAAGATTTTTATTATCTATTTTAAATTTTTATTTTTATTCATATTTTAAATTTTTTCATTGATAAAAATTTAATATATATATATATATATATATATATATATATATATATATATATATATATATATATATATATATATATATATATATATATATATATATATATATATATATATATATATATATATATATATATATATATATATATATATATATATATATATTGCAATTCATTATATATACTTTCTAAAACAACTAGGTGTATTTTTAAAATTTTTAAGATTATTTATAAGATTTAAGATTTCAATTATTTTTAAATCATTGCAAATGATTCGAAGATAATTGAAAACCGAATTTTCATACATAATATTGGGGCCTAACTTTTTTAATTTTATGTTTTTTGCATTCTATTTTCACTTTTGCTATTAAAATATTTGTTGTAATTTAAAAATCAATATCAATGTTGCTGCTTCGTTAATGTATAAAATGTTTACGTTAGGGTTGAATCTGAATGGAAACCTTGCAATTTAATTAAACAACTTTTTTTGTGAACTATATACCCTTTTTTTATCAGAAATTATTATACATGCAACTTCGAAATCCCAAGAATTTTTATTTATGTTTAATCCAAATATTGTGAACAATGCTAGAAATTTTTACTTGATGTATAAAAATAACGTGGAACTTTATGGTAATTTGTAATTCCTTTTGAAATTATAAAATAAACTCTTAAATGTGGACTTATTTATCAGATTTTTCCCTTTATTATCAATATAGAAACAGTTCATCATTGATTAAATATTTTTATACACAGTGTCTCACAAAAGTGATGGGAAACTTGCGCTTTACAACAGAAAACTGTAATGAAATAAATTAAAAATACATGTACAAATTTTTGTGACTGTGTTTCATACTTAAATTTAGTAACAATTGTTACATAGCATACATTTTTTGTTACAATGTTGAAATACTAATTAAATAAAAATACAATTGTTTAGAACGGAGCAAAAAAAAACTCGCATAATTGATGGGACACTATTACATATGCATCAAAAATAGTCTGAAATAAGCAATAAAAATATTTTTTGGGTGTTTTAATTTTACTCATATGCAATTGGCAATAATTTATGAAATCGTCTACAGTATTTCTCTCCAGATTTTTTTGGAATTTTTGTGGTTTTTAGCTGTGCGCAGCCATTACTGTTAAACGAAAAGAAACTGAGCCTGAAATTCGAAATTTAAATATTAATTTGCTTATTGAAAATGGAAAATCTATTAGAGAAACTTCTGAAGCAGTTAACTTGAATCCTTCAACAGTTTTCAGTATCATTAAATGACATAAAAAGAATCATGATTCAGAATAAAAGAAGACATGTTCGACCACCATCAAAGCTATCCAACAGAATAAATCGAATGAATGTTCGAATTATTAAAAAAATCCAAGTATGAGTTCGTTCTCTCTCTGTGCGCGTGCGCGTGCGCGCGCTGTATATCACAGTACAGTAGACAGGAAAAAATTCTTCGCAGTGAAAAGAATAGAAAAGTCAGAATGGCTTTCGCAAAATCCAACATATATAAAAATTCTGATTACTGATTCTGAAGTTATATTTGCTGATGAGAGTAAATTCAATATATTTGGTCTTGACGGTGTAGAATCTTGGTGTAGAAAAAACCGAGGGTAAAATATCGTAAGCAGAACTATTGGTGCCAACAGTAAAACACGGTGGAGAAGGAGTTATGGTATGTGGATGTATGTCTTCGGCTGGAGTTGGTATTCTTGTTTTTATTGACAGTAAAATGGATCAGTACAAGTGTATGGATATTCTAAAGTCAAATTTGAAATCATCCTCACGAAAATTGTACCTTCATAACGATTTTAAATTCTATCAGGACAATGACCTTAAGCAGACTGCTTTGAACGCTAGACTCTGGATGCGGTATAAATGATCTGAAATAATAAAAATACCACCACTATATCCAGACTTAAATCACATAGAGAATATTTGGCAAGAATCGGAATCACGAATTCGCAAACGCACCATTTCTTCAAAACAACAATTAAAATGGGTGCTTCAAGAAAAATAGGGTAAAATCACTCCAGAAATCACAAAAAAATGAGTCAAATTCATCACAAGAACTTTAATTCATGTTTTAAAAGTAAAAGAAAATCCAACAAAATATTAAAACCTTTTAAAAAGTTAAATTTTTGGGTAAATATTTCATAGAAAATTAAATATCCCATGTCTTATGTGAACTTTTTTTTGCTCCGTTCTAAGCAATTAAATTTTTAATTAATTAATATTTTAATATTTTGACAAAATGCATGTTATGTAATAATTGTTACTAACTTTAAATACGAAACACAACCATAAAAAATTTGTACATGTATTTTTAATTTATTTCATTAGTTTCCTTTTGTAAAGCACAAGTGTCCCATCACTTTTGTGAGAAACTGTATATACTTGACTTGTTGTTTTGTAGCTTATCCTCTTTAAAGATGTGACATTTATCAGATCAACTCCAATAAATTGTTGACAGTCAGAAAGTTAATGACTAGCAGGAGATCTGAGGATAAATCCTCCCGGGAAAGTGTTTGGGTGGTACGGGATGGTCACAGCAATTTTTACAAATGGGATAATTTTTTGTACCATGTTCAAATGTTAAGAATTTAGATGTCCACTTGAGAATCTGGCCAAACTAGTCTGTGATTTTCTCTTACATATTATATTTTTTTATTTCGGTTACATTATATTTATTCTAGAAGATGATTCAGATTACTATTGGTGCGTGGGTGGAATTTGCAGATTGATTTTAGTCTAGATTTTCCATTAGAGTAAAGTTCCAGGCATGTATGTAAGTGATGAACCAGTGGGTGTATCTTTCTCATTATTCTCTTGGGCTAGTCTCTCATTGCCACTAATATTTACATGGGTTGGAATCCATTAGAGATGTACATCATGGTCTTGGAAGATCATTTTCAATTTGAGAAGAATAGATATACTTATTTCATCATTTATAGAGGACCAGTCACTGAGATGTTGTAGTGCACTGCGGCTGTGCCAGGAAAATTCCAAAATTCATCAGAATCATAGTTGCTGGAAATTATAGTAGCGATCCCCTACTTATTCGCTATCAACTCACATCTGATGACGGAACAAGTGTCAGGGTTACGTTGCTTTAGGATAATTTCAAACTGAGGGGTTCTAATGTATAAACTCCGCTGCCAGAGTTTTTTTGTACGACTACCATCGGTATATATTTGGAATGCATTGCAGGGGATGCAGTTTATAATTTCTAGTACTAACTGTCTAACACATGATGTCCAATGTGAGTTTGCTTTTTTGAAATGGTTTGCTTGTTTACATTTGATATCTGACATACAGGTGATTATCCAAACAATCGAAACTCTTTAGGTTTTTACAAAATTCTTTATAAGTATGGTGCAGGACCACCTTTGGGCTGTTAATAAAGTATAGATTTGCCTGAAAATTGATTCATTCAGTTGTTATTCCTCTGCTAACAACTAGGTTTGTTCACATTTGAACAGTATAAGAGGCGAAAATCATTTCACTTTTTGTAGTTGTTAAGCACTAGGATAATTATACTAGGACTGTCATCACCCCAAAATAGGGTTTCATAATTAGAAGCAGAGCCCAAGCATAAGATCCCTTGTTATAGCTTGAAACCTCACATAAGTATCATTTCACATAAAAGATATTGCGAAAACGACATGTTTAACGGTCCTCTGTCATCATTAACAAATAGCACAAATGGTGAAGAGTAGTAAGAGTGTAATAACTCTATTTTTTCTTGGAGCTATTATGAAAGATCTGGGAAATACCTATAGAAAATATCAGTTCCATATTGAACGCTCAAAAATATCCTATGACAACTCAATTATACTGAGTTTGAATGATTTCATACTTGCGTCCATTAAATTACGATGCAAAGTATCCCACAACATCTAAAACGTATCTTTTAATCTTGGAAAATAGCATCTCCTCCAAAACATTATGAGTCATGAGATGGATCTGCTCAGCTAAAATGTTTTTAAGTTTCCCCCGGGTGTTCATGTATGATCATTAACGTGTAGCACCTTACAGATCTAACACGAAGAAAATGCCGCACCATGAGAAGTGGTTCCAGTGAAGACAGTAACCCATTGAGTGTGTGCACGTTTTTCCTTACTGAAGCTATTGGAAGTCCGAGGGTTGGGCCCGTGTCCTTATTAAACTGTGACGGCCAAACTCTTCTGGCTGGAGAGGCTTGAATATCAAGAATAGGGTTACAGCTCTTCGTCATTTGACCGTAATTCAAAAGGACAAGGCGCTTGGTGATAGCCATGATTTCCAAATCCGTTGACATTAAGAAACAAACTGGGTTTCACCTGCATCGTTATGTATGTATGAAAGCTTTTTCTCAGAGATCCTTCGTTTGAGAATTACGATTGGTCTAACAGAAAATAACATGACTAACCTTATCATAACACACTCATACAACATGATTGATCATGGGAAGGACGATCATAGGATTGTACACATATCTTGAAATTTTACAACTGTCTTGCTGTTTCACAAGTATGCTTCTCTCTACCTTGCCTTGAGTTAGACTCTACCTGTTAGAAAGAAGCAGCTGGATGTAATCTTCGTGATTTTGAAGCATGGACCGAGCAGGACATTGCCAGTCCTTGCCCTGCCACTATAGTGATATCATTTCTCTTGAAGGACATTGCGACAACGCGCAGTTTCAACTTTACCCAGCCGTTATTAGTGAACATGATGGATGTTCGGTTAAGCTGGGATTCGAACTCATTACCTTCTGTTAATGAGAACATCTTGTTTTGGTGGACATTTTGAAAGATGATTCTTAGGGCATATTACTTTCTTTCATTCATCTGTTGACAAAGTGTTCCAAGGTAACACTACTGCAGGCAACATTTTTCTTTAAAATTTAGGAGAAGAGGCTTCTAACTTTAATCATAGAAACTGGAGAAACCAGATATTCGTTGGTATTTAAAGCCACTTATGATCCAACTGCTCACTTTTATACATTACAATGAGCTTGAATAACAGGCAATCTCTTACATTGTGCTTCGTTTTCTGTTCACTATTTAGATTTATTGTATGTGTTGTCCGTATGCTTTCATGACTAGGCACCACTCTTTTACAAACGCCTAAATGAGATTAGGATGTTTTGATCACCCCAACTCAAACTATTTGTTCCAACTAGATGGCCTCCTAAAATTTGGGCCACTTTGATAATCTCAAAGGACAGATATCTTAAGCCTTTGATAAAATCACATGACTTAGAGTCCAGTAAATTTACCACATCCTACCAAAATATATTCATTTCTATTCATTGTTTTCTTTATTATAAAATAGTTCGCTGTGAAATTTATTTTTTTCTTCGACATCAGTTTTATAGAAAGAAGGACATAGATGCATACGGAAAACAATTTTACTAACAAAAGCCTTATAAATGCTATTAATGCAGATTTATATGTTCCTTAAAGTTGTGACAAAGGAGGATGGTTTACAGTTATGGGTAATCTAGTGCAAGTTTTCAAACACATAAAACATGTTGAAGTGCGATTTTTATTATAGACTTATGTCATAATTCTTTTCTCATGGATAATGGATATGTACATATATTAATCTTTTACGGAAGTCACATAATTATTCTGGAAAGTCAAGTGAAGTTATGCATCCCTTGTATGATAATGCTTTTTCTTTGAACAAATCTATGAATAAGAGACAATATTTGCAATTTTGTAGTCTAGTATCAACCCGCGTACACCCTAGACAAAGCATCCGGTGATTATTTCCTTTTTTCCTAAATTAGAAGACCTTACCGTAATGTCTTCTGAAAAGTTGTTCGAGCATGCAAAATACATTCACGCATAGAAAGAAAGATGATACGTAAGAATTCCCCGCATCCATCCCTTAGAAGTGCATTTGGAAAATGGAAACGCTGCATCTATCATTCATTATTCAGCAATGACTGAAATGGAACTTCTATTTTGAAGAGGATGAATAGATCAGCGAAAAGATATTAATTGAGTTGCATTTACATATTGATAAAAGAATCCTCCCAAAACAAACACGCAAGCACACCTTCATCGATGCTTTAGCCATGATGCAGTGGATATGTAAGAGTTATCTCCCGTTGTTCAAAAGGGATTGCCATTAATTCAAATATGGCCAACACTGAAATTTTCTTTTCACTAGCCGGAAACATCTTTAACATTATGTAGTTTAAGATTATCAACCGAAAACTCCAATTATGTTCCTCCTAACATCTATTCTCAAATATATTATTATAGGACAGGCCCAGATAGACGTGCACACCGAAAAAGAAACTCATCTTACATATATATTGCTTAATATTGTTTTGCAGTGAAACCGTGACATACAAGATATCTAATGAAGAATTATAGACAGTGATTCCAGATTAGAAACACTGTGTAATCCGACAGTGATTAGAACAAATCAGATAGATGTTCAGACAACACCTACTGAAAACTTGCTCAGTTAGCTCGAACGGAACTTTTTTTAACAAATTAAGATTGAGAAAATTGGTTTTGATTTGTAATAAATACCAAACTTGATTTGATGATGGCTTTAAAATATGATCGATAAGTGTCTAAAGCAATTGTCAATTTTCATTAGCATTGAAACTATTTTATGTGTCTGGTGAAGTCCGTTATAAAAATATGCACTTAAAGTTAAAAATTGTTGTTTCATTAATAAATCTTACCATAAGTAATGTTATCTTACATGAAATCAAATATATTACTATCTCAGTTTTCTTACGCGAAAAATGCTTGTTTCTATAGTAACGTTAATGATTTTATAAATACAATTAGTTTTGTAACAGTTTGATAAGTTATACAACAATAAAATACCTAATTTCATGTAGCATTCAATATATTATTAATAGATTATTATATATTGCATAGAACACCTAATTAGTTTGTAGAGTAATTGTAACACTAGGGAAGAATTTCTAAAATACTCAGCAGGTAAATTCTTATAACTTGCTTGCTTTCGATGAACATAAGTTATGATGGTGCGAATTATTAAATCTTTTCTAGTAAGATAACTCAATAAAATGTTACGACGCCAAGACCATAAGGATTCGCCCATATTTCTGGCATTCTATCTCCTCTGGTATTCTCCAGCGGTTATGTTCTGAAGCCGAAGTAAACACAAGTGAATGGGCCTGACTCTAGCCAAATAGAATTCAAATAAAAGAGTAATTCGGTACTAGTGTAGTTTATTGGTTTATCCTTTGAATTATTATCTACAATATTGAATTCCGAAACTTATCATGAATTTGGAATTTCTGCCTCCTAATTATTTAATTTTGCTTAAAACAAAAAGCTTATGGAAAGTAAAAATTTCAATTAAAATATATTTTTATGCAAATTAATTTTATAGCTTCATACTCAAGGAACATAAAAAATTTATGTAAAAGAGTTTCTCCTTGTATTAATTTATTCAATTGATATTGTAGAATTCAAATACTTCGATGTTCTTATATTTTAACTAAAAATTTTTTAGTTTGAAAACAAAACTGTAAATCTGTTTCTATATAAAATTTACTATTTAAAAAGAAAGTTAAAAAAAATACTGTAAAACTATTTATAAAAGTAAAAGAAAATGACACTGATAGTTCTATATATGTTTCAAAAGAGTAATTGATTTAATTTCAATATTATTATAAATTCAGTTTTTATTTGTTTTACTACAAACAGTATTATTATAATCACATATGTAACTGTAAATTATAATGGCCTCTTTTTAATAAAAAAATAAATAATGAATTAGTTAATGAATTAGTTACTGTCATTGATAGATTTACCTGATATTGACTTTCATATTTCTACAAAAAAACATTACATAAAAATTATTGGATTTAGGGATTTGTTTCTGCCAATTGTTTACGAGTAAGAAAATTGTTTTAAATATGTTGGATTGCATTTATTTTATTTGTAAAATAATGATGTATTTCTATATATTTGTTTACTATTTTAATAAAAAACATATTATGTATTTTTGATATCTTTTTCTTCAAATGTTTATTTTACGAAAAATGACTAATTGCCTTAGGGCCACAGATCAAATGAAATAAATGTCACTCAGTACATCCACACACATGGAGGTATTTGAATCCACAAACTGCTGAAAAGAAGAAAAAATGCTAACATAAGATTTCCTAATTTAGCTATTAGTTTAGAGCAGGTTAGTCATAGAGTTTTCCTAAGCCTTTCTTTCTCACTTCAAATTTTTATTCCCCTCATGGAACTCACTTTCTTTAGGTGAGTACCGGTATCGCAACTCCGAGGTATCCAGGGATCTATATTCTCTCCCTTAGCTTCTTGTTGCTTTTAGCTTCTTGTTTCTAATGGACAGTCAATATCCTCATGTGTTGGCAGTGCGTGGCAATCCTTTGGACGGATGGTACAATGTGGTCCCCACTATATCAATCAGCTAATAACTAGCTACAGTCGCGGCTAGTCTAATACGGATCAAGTGAAGGCGTCATAATTTTGGGCTTGGCATTAAGATTGCTCACTGTTTTGGGGGATTACTTTTAGCCTACGGGTGATATGAGAAGGAAATGTCAAGAGCCGGTGGTTGCCATCCCTTGTATGGCACCGTAGTGAGCGGTGCTGCCCAGCCTGAACTATTAAATATAACCAATGGCTTCTAATTCTTTATTCACTTAAAATCAATCTACTTGTTATATGTTGATTAAAATGGTACAAACGCTTCACAAGGTATCCCCATTTCCCAAACCAAAACTTCTTTTATCTTGATTGGGTGAATTACAGAATTTTAAAAAATAACGATTGGGAGATTTTCTCTAAAAGTTGATACGAAACAAACTTCGATAATCAATAATTAAATAAAACTTGGGCTCATATGTTAAAACATCGTTTTACAAAACTCTGAATGTGTAACAGGGCGTTCTCACAAACCAGGACTTCATATATGTAACAGAAACCGAATTTTTGAAGAGCTACATGATCAAGAAGTCTGTGCTGCATGTCGAATAAATATTCGACGCAATGGTAGATTTATCCCTAACCAACATGTTGTCTTAACTTCTCAAACATCAGTATTAGGCAAAATCTATAAAAGCAGGTTATATTAGTTGCAAACTTCTTCCATTCATTCTTACTCTCTTAGATGTTTTAAATATCAGAGATATGGTCATTCTCAACAGCCATATAGAAAAACTGATCCTATATGTGGAAAATGTGCACAATATGGACATGAAATTAATGCAAGTACTTCAGGTATTTTCAAGTGCTGTAACTTTTCTGGTTCACATGATCCATATTCAAAATCTTGTCGTCTATTTGATCCTAGAAGAAGAAGTAATTTCAACCAAGATAAAGATGAATATTACTTTCCCAGAAGTAAGACAAATTGTCAAAAACAGAACTCCAAAAATTGATGATGTTTCCCACTCTCCTACTCCTCTACTTTAAAAACTGAAACTAAAGTAAAGAGCTTTCCTGTAAGGAAATATATATATATATATATATATATATATATTATCAGCATCCTCTTCACTTTCAACTTTGCCATCTTAATCGACTACAATATCTTCAACTACCAACAATTCAAAGTTACCTGTATAAACTTCTAATTAATCTAAATTTAACGAGACAAAAATTAAGAAAACCAATTTCTTGTGAAACATATTACAAATGAAAAATCTATCCATCTTCCTCTGAATCAGGAAACAGAAATAGAAATGGATTTATCTTCTTCTTCACAGACCATTTCAAAGGCAAAAAAAAGAAGAACACAAACATTTAAATAAAACCAATATGGATGACAGAAGTAATTTCATGAAACTGTCGTGGATCTCACAGTAAAATTTGCGACATAAAATACCTATTCCAAGAAGTGAATCCGATTTACATCGACTAAAAGAAACATTTATGAAACCTTGTGATACATTAAAATTCCAATGCTACCATATTATTAAAAAATATCAAAATGAGTTTGATCGAGCATCTAGAGGTATTGATTTTTTGATTTTCCATGATATTTCCTCATCTGTAATCCCACTGTAAACAAATTTGAAAGCAGTGACAGTTAGAACCATGCCGTTCAAATTAATAACTATTTGTATTCGATACTTGCCACCAAATACTCATATAGAAGATAGAGATCATGACAAACTTGTACAAGATCTTTTCATTATTGGGGACTTTGATACCCACAGTCATTTGTGGAGTGGCAACAAAAATATAAGTCCTCGATGCTGTCAAATTAATAAATCCATTCATGGTCACAATCCTTGCTTGCCAAATAATGGAGAAAGAAATCTACTTCCATCAACAAAGTAAAACTTTTCACTCATTGGACCTTGCGCTGTGTTCACAATTTCTTGTTTCTTACTTTAACTTAAGAGCTGGAACTCACTTACGTGACAGTGACCTTTTCCCATTTTTTTCTAGAACATGTGAATGCCAATTGTAATAATATTCAACATGAAACACATCGTCGATCTGCATACCTATATCACCGGGTTGACTGGAATATCTTCTCATAATTAGCAATGATTTCTGAATCTACTGTGAAGACAAATTCAGTGATGAAGCAGTTAAAATTTATACTGCAGTTCTAATAAATTCAGCTAACATAGCTATCCTTAAGATTTCCCCGTATCATCCCCGATTGTACAAACCGTGGAGGAATGAAGATTATCAATTGGTCTATAGAATACATAAGAAACTATTGGGAATATTTCGGAGATACTCTACCAGTAAGAACCTTGTAGATTGAAAAGAAACCAGGTGTCATACTGAAAGAGAATCAGGGAAGACATACTTTTTATCTATAACATCTTCAATATCACTCAAGAAATTGTGGTGTAGCAAAATATTTTGTTAACGTGTCTTGTGACGAGTCATATTGTCCAAGCTATCTGAAGATAAAATATGTTGCTTATAATACCAGGAAAGATTCTTCAGTCAACAAACATACTTATACAATTGTAACTTCAAGATTTTTGAATTGAAAAATGACATATTAAAATCAATCAACAGAATTATCTGACGGCATAAGTTATGCTATGTTACGTTATGTTAGATTAGATTCTTTGTCAAATTGATTACTTTTGCTTATTAGAATCTAGAATAAACAAACTTATCCTAATTTTTGGAGAGAAGCAATAATTATTCCTTTAAAACCTGGTAATGATTCTTCAGATCCTTTGAACTACCATCCAATAGCTCTTACGAGATGCCAACGTAAAACATTTAAACGTATGGTCAATTCCCATCTATATTTATTTTAGATAAAGGTAAGTATACATCACCTTACCAAAGCGGTGTCCGTAAAGGAAGGTCAATACTTGATAACATTGTACATTTGGAAGCAAAAATACTCAATGTTTTTGTCTAAAGAAACTATTTTGTTTCTATCTATTTCGATATATAAAAGGCGAATGACCATACTTGGCAGTATGGTGTTCTCCAAACAAAATTTAACTTTTTCTTAAGTGGTAACTTGCCAATCTTCATTCCAAACTTTATGCAGTTGCGTACTCTTAGATTCTGCATTGGATCAGTTTTATTTGATCTCCTAGTTCAATCTGAAGTAGTTCCCAACGAAGCATTTTGAGCGTACTTTTTCAATTTACATGTTAGAGACATTCTCTATATGTCTACTCTGTTAGAGACATACATGGCAACATATATGTTGATGATTTATAAATATCATGCCAAGGATCATGTATCTCATAGAACGTCAGTTGCACAAAACAGTTAATGACTTCGTTGGTTGCTGGAATAGAAATGGCTATACTTTATCTCCAAGAAAGAGTAGATGTGTGCATTTTTGCAGAAAAGCTAGTTTTACATTCAGACATTCAGATATTAAGATTATCAATGTGTCCATTCCCATAGTTAATCAGGCACTATTTCTTGGTGTAATTTTTTACAAGAAATTAACATTTCTTCCACAGCTTTTACATCTACGAAAAATTGCGAGCGATCACTTAACATTCTCAAAGTTCTGTCTGACACTTCCTGGGGAGCACATCACGCGTCATTGCTTTGAGTTTATCAAGTTATTATACTCTCACGAAGGTTTATTATACCCTCACGTTATTATACTCTCACGTTCTTTTTCACGTATTGATTATTGTTATCGTTAAATCAGACCAGTACCTCTTCGCAGTGGCCCCGAGAAACACCAGTTAATCCCTGGTGGCTTACGCTGGCGAAGGGGCATAATATAGAGACTTTCTATACAACAAGTATAAACAACATCGAGAGTTGTTTGAGCACGATTTGTCAACATCACGGTGCAGTCTGGACCTCAGACTGTTAAGAACAGCAGTTTTACTTTGGTAAACATACAAGTTGAAAATTACAGTTTAGATAAATCATTAGAAATAGAGAAAAAACTACAGGCCTTCATCACGACTAGCAAACTCAAAAACCCAAGTCAAGTCAAAATGAGGATTGCAATAAATGAATTCATGAAGATAAAGGAAATTGCATACTTAAAATATCAAATTAAAAAAACTAAATCCTATGCCGAAGTGGTTCATAAGCTTTCATATCCAGAAAGAGGTGAAAGAAGCTCATCATTAAACAGAAGAGAAATATCTAGACAACGTAATAAAAACATTGCAATAATATGTCCAAAGAATGGCATATCATCGGATGAAACTAAGAAAATAATAAAAGACCAATTGGATACAGCAAGTTTTTGACTTAATGTTATTAAAACGAGACCTATATAAGAAAAGATGGAATCATAAGGGAGACTAAGAGCGAACATGACTTAGACAATATCATAGAAAAGATCACTAAAACAGATAAGATACCAAAACAGTTAACTGTAAAGTAGCCAGAACCTAATAAAACAAAAATCACATTATATGATGTGGCTCAAGATATTAACGGGGAAAATATTGTCAAAAAATTTAAATTTAAAATGAACTAGATGAGAATTTAGAAACAAAAGTTGATATACCACTTAAAGAAAGAAAAAAACAACAATTATGTTCTAAGCGTCAGTACGTCAACTTATAGAATATTAAAGAATGAAAATAGATTATATATAGGTTGGACGAGTGTACGATTTATAAAGATTATATAAAAGTATTTCAATGTTTTAACTGTTAGAGATTTGGTCACTTTGCAAGGAATTGCAACAATCTGAAGAGAGATATTTGGCGTGGACAAGACCACGAAGAACAGAATTGTAATCAAGAAATCAACTGTCAAAACTATATGGAACATAATAATAAATATAGATCCAAACTAGATACAAATCATTAAATGAAAAGTAAAAAATATCATATCCATCAAAGGAAACTCATTAGAATGATATCAAAAATTGGTTATGGCTAATAGAACAAAAAACAAATAAAAATAAAGTTCGTATATCTAAATATTTACATTGTCATGCAATAATTATTTTACTTGGGCAAGACACATTGACTTTAAACAGCAATATAATTGCCATAAATGATCCGTATTTATCGAATAATAATATTATTGGTATATCAATAAATTATAAAATAATTACAGAAATCCTACAGAAGCATATCTATTCAAGGAAGAATAGAGAGTAAGTGGCATATTTACACAATCTAACTAAATTAAAAATAAAACCAAAAGAGATATTTATTAACTTAAAGAATTAATAAGAATCAACGGCACTTATGAAGCAGGAAATATTGAAACATATAGAACAAATTGAGAAAATAAGAGAGATTTGTAACCAGACTAAGTAAAGAAAACAGAAATTTGAAAAACGAAATAATTATTGGTTTGAATGATTGTCTAAAAAGTGAAAGAAATAGAGTAAGAGCATTCAGAAGATGATTCCAGAAAGAGACAGAGTCGAAAACAAGGAAAAATATAAAACAGTCCTCAAAGGAACGGAGGCAAATTGAAAAACAATATTATGATACAAAAACTAACAGTAATGAAGATCTACTTGGAATCAATCGCAAATAAAGACACCTTTGGAAATTATTATAAAATTTTTAGTAAAAAAATTAAAAGTACAAAAATTGCTAACACGGTTGAAATAAATAACGGGGAAGTAACAACTAACACTGTACAGGTCACGAATGAAATATTTAAACACTTTTTCCCATTTTCGGGAAATAGAGAGATTGATCTATTACAATGCTTAGACAAGAGGCAATGCAACTCACAGAAATTGAAGTGGAATCAACTTTTGAAGAGATGAATGAGACAAAGGCTCCTGGACCCGACATCATTAATGTAAATATATATTACGAATTATATAAACTTGACAAAAAGTGGATTTAGAAAATTCTACCTTTTTAATTTTATAAGATCTTCTTGAAGAAACTCTCCTTTGTGTAACCTTATCGCCTTTTTACGTTGTCTTAAATTCGTACAGTGTATCTAATTATTCAACTTTTCTCATTATATATATATATATATATATATATATATATATATATATATATATATATATATATATATATAATATTATACCATATGATTGGCTCAGTTTGATAGACAAGGCTTTGTGCAATTAAACTTAACATAATCAATCTACAATCAATCAATCCAAATTTTATTGACCTACCTCTACACATCACTAAGGATTAAAAAATATTTGCACGATGTACTACAAAGTTAACTTCTCCTTTTCACTTTTTAGATCAGTTGAAATTCAAATTTAGTTTACTTAAGAATATCAAAAAGATAAATTTCTCATATATTTATTCCTTCAATAACTCGTTTAATTGCCACTAACTATAAGGTGACCTTTTAAATGGTCAAGATAACTTCTTCAAATAGAAAAGCCTATTTACTGAACCTATCGAACTAAAATTTCCGACATCGTTTTTCGAAGTTATTCGATGCAGATGATGACAAGCAAAGCAAGATCACGGGTGCAGTTACAAAAAATTCATTGTACTTAAAGACAAACGCATATTTTCATTGTGCGAATTTATTTATGTCTTAAAAACTACAGCATATGTTGGAATAATTAGCGAGTGACGGAAAATACTCGGTAAAACATTTGCAAATAAAAGTATTATATGAACACACATAAAGAAGCATTTAACAATGATAGAGTGTGCATACATCCATATAAGGTTCAAGCGAGTCCAGAACTGTAATTTCATGTTAATGGGTTTGTAGTACTCGCCCATCACCAAGTACCTCATAATTTAAAACCAAGGTTAGGTTACGAGGTCACACCTGAGCTGACACCCTCTTCTTCAAATCCACACTACACCAGCGGAAAGACTTTAGATGTCACATAATAACCTGTACGCGTCCCAGCCCATTTAGAGGTAGAAATTCAGTTGTTACCCCCTCCAATCACTTCCCGCGAAATATAAATCACAGATTATAACATCCAAACACTAACTTGTGAAAAAAGCCTTTAGAAATAAGTGAGGGAATAGTTTCTCCGTTATCTTTTCGATTGTGATTACTAAATGATGCTTACAATAAAATAATCAGCTAAATTGGAAAAGATAAACTATGAAAATACTGCCACAGATGTCCAAATTTATCATTTTTCCAAGATTGTGTTATTCCTGAATTACAGCATGTGATTACTGACACTTTATGGATACAAGAAGTAATAAACTCCCTCATCACCTTTTGTATTTGACCAAATATACATTATGTTGCTACGTATACCACTTAAACAAGTCCAGGTCACTATGCCGTTTACTATGCGAATTAAAGTCAGTATGTTGCGCCTTTCGTTTTAATCAGAGCACCACGAAGGTGAAAGTACTTTTGTGCCCTAAACTCTTAAGACAGATTGCACCACCAAGGATCCACTCTCTCCATTTTGATGTTGATCTGGAAGATGAAGAATTTGTCTCCAGTCCATTATAGACAGGTTAACTAACCGACCACAGGACATTCGATTCCACAAATTTAACGAGTACTCGATGGATCTTTGACGGCATTAAAACAATCGAACTCTACCTTTCCGGACGGAAGACTGATGCTCTAACCATTAAGCTACGATGGTCGGGTCGGTTAGGGCCGTGATGGCCTGGTTGCTTAGGGGGTGTTTTTCATTATCGAAAGGAAGGAAGGAAGTTCGAATCCAAGCCGGTCGAAGATTCATATTTTTCACTAAAGGTGGATGGGGCACATTAAAATTTGGCATGATCGCAATGTCCTCCAAGTTAAATGATACATCTGGAGTTAGCAGGCCAAGTAATCAAAGTATTCTGCTTGGTCCCTACATTCGATCGGGAAGACACCACCCGACTAGTTGTACCTAACTGGTAGAGCCCATCTCAGAGCTAGGGTACGGGGAAAATGCTAGTGCAATAACGTCCCCAGATCTACATTGTCGATCAAGTCATTTATCATCGCTTTGTAGTTTTGCGATCACTATGATCCTCTGACTTCAGTTTTACTTATTACAAGCTTTGGAATTATCTGAGATTAAATTTATTCTCGTCTGATTCACAATATGTGTCAGAATTAATTATGTCATAAAAAGTGATCATGTGCAGATATTTTTCAAAGACATTGCATTCAAATTTTTGCCCACAATTTTGGGAATGCAATGCTTATCATTTGTGAAACTGCGCACTTTCAAACATGTAATGCGAAAATAACTGGATTATTCTCTCTTTCTTCGCTTATATTAAATTTATAATCTTTTCTTCTAAAAATGCTGAATTTTAAACTATTTTAACAGAAATTTTTAAAATTATTTTATAAATCATATTTACTTAATAATTTTGTTATTTGAAATAATACTTGCAGTTGATATCTGAAAATAAAAATTTTAATTAACTTTTATATTTAAATAAACAGGTTTGTGACACAATTTATACTGTTTCAATAATTGCTAACCCCCCCAAAAAAAGCCATTTTTAACTATATATATCCAATAGGGTATTATTTTAAAATTATTTTAAATATTCGATTGCACAAACATTTATTCTTTTACACAATATTTTACTGTATACGTAAATAATGCTCAACGAATTTCTTTTAATATTCATTTGATGAAAAGAAATTTAAGATGTAATGCTTTCCTCTGATTTATTAATATAAATATATTTGAAAAAACGTAACAATTAAAAGTCTAGTATATTCTGTTCAATTCTCTAAGTAAGATCCAAATTATTTGTTTGATAGAATGATAAAAATAAATTAGACATAATACTGTTTCCTTCTCTTGTATCTGAGCTTGTGCTGAACCACTCATTACAATTTCAAATTGATATAGAAATTATTTCTAAATCTCAATAAATGGTTATACAAATTAGGATTTAATTTGACTAATTATATGAAATATGCAAAATTATAAATTATATGGCACATATGCCGTATAATCCAGGATGCCAAATTCTGAATATTTTTGGGGATGAGGAAATGTATGATGTATTGTGACGTGCGGGATGACGTAAATACTAGGATTGCCATAGAATTTCTGCATAATTCCTATAGGACATCATATCTATGACGAAATAAAAACACGTTTTCCAGATATTTAAGAAAATCGGGCAAAATATCACAAACTCAGAATTTGGTATCCTGGAATATATGATATCTGTGGCCACATTATTTATAAAAACTATTCTCAGTGGCACGAGACCCTCCGGAGGAAAGGGCCAGTAGTGCCCATATTTGTTTTCGTGACCAAATGTCCAAGAGTGAAAAATATATGTTCCGGTTAGGTGGCAAGCCTAACATGAAACCCTACTGTTTAGTTCCCAAGTATGTTTGGTACTCAGTTTATCGACCCACAGAAGTGATGAAAAGCTGAGTTAATCTGTCCTATCCGAAGGACTACATTATTTATATACTTATTGTGAATAAATTAATCAATTTTTTTAAATGGGCTTTACCTTCTACAAGGAGCACAGTAACTAAAATAATAATAAAAATAGTAGTATATAAAACATAATAATAAAAAATACTGCTTCGCGATGATATAATAATAAAATACTGTTTGTAGACAAATATAGTATTCTATACAATGTATAGAATATATTGCAATATGAGACAATAATTTTAGATATTGAAGCTACATTCTACAGAATGTACGTATATTAATTTTCAATTCTTTTTAAAACACAAATACCAAAAGAAAAATAATTACATGATCATATGAAACAACATTTTATTATACGTAATTTGATTTTTTTACAATCTTTTCTTATCTATTTTCTTAATATTTACAAGAAAATATGGCACAAATGACATGTAATCCAGGATTCCAAATTCTATACTTGGTTATATTTTTGGCGGATTTTCTCATATATCTGGCAACCTGGTTTTTATTACATTATAGTTATGAAAACCTAAAAGAATTATGCAGCAAATTCAGTTTTGACAATAATAGTATTTATATCATCACATTTCATGGCAACATTTCTTCATTGCTAAGAAATTTAAAATTTAGCATCATGGTTTATACAGCATCTATGCTGAAAATGATATTAACTGAGTGCTGTTATTTGCTGAAACTATAAATTCGAATATTTACGCAGTACTTAAATGAGGGGGGTTACCAAAATTAAACAAGATAGAAGTAAAAGATAAAGTTAAACTTGCAATGTATCTTTAATTCACATAAATTGACAAAAACAAATAAGGAAAAATACTAATTTATTAATATAGAATAAGTTATCACAATTCGTTAAACTTTTTCATTAAATAAAGGAGAAATTTATTTGTAAATATTTTATGTTCCCCACAAAAAATCTCACAATTTTCTTATTGGCAAAAATGTTTCATAATTTTTGATTTATAAATGTTTCTGATTAAGATTCATTATATTTACTTACATCAAAATCGTTCCAATTTCTTTCTGTTTATAAAACTATCTGACTCTTTGAAGAAAAGTAACAAAACATATTTTTCAAGTATAGCTATATTCTTCAAGATAAAAGAAATGTGATAAAAAAAGCTTGAATTACAGTTTTTTTAAATCATTTTTTCATGAAAATATTACTGAAAGCAAATATATTTAATCTACTAGAATATGAACATTTAGCTACTTTAAAACGTAAGCTATATATCTGGAAATATGAATTTGAATATTGTGATAATTTCTCTGTAAATTCATACAAACTGAATTCTTTTTCTCACATTTTCATTATTAGGATTTTCAATCATTAATATAATTCAAATCCTAAATATGAAAGTACAGTTCTATCCAAAATTTTCATCAAATGATTAAATAGGAATTTTAATTGAATAATTAATTTAATAAATATGTGTGTTTAACTTTCAACTACAAGGCTCACTCGAAAGTATCAATATTAATTTTTAAATGCATTGAAAATTGGAATATAAGTTCGATATATCCCTTTAAGAGATTTCTCGCATAATCTAGCGTCCTTTACTTCGATTATAGTATCGATAATTTGAGAGTTTGTTGACAGGTTTGTTTTTTATCGTATTTTACGTTATTTTTGGGTCATATATATTGTTGTTTTTATGTGTCTACAGTGTTAGAACTTTTTATTCAGCGTTTCAATTGGGAGTATTTTTAGAAACATGCACTGAGCTTGGCGATGAAAGAAATTGCCAAGTTGATAATTAGGCGGATATATCCTACTAGTTCTAAACTTAGTACAACTGTATAGAAATATTTTTTGCAAAATTTAGTACTCACTACTAAATTACACTCATTTACTAAACTTAATTTTTTAAACTGCTTTTATTTAAATCGTGAACGCTAATATTGTATGTGTGTTGATAATTAAATAACATAATTTTACAGTAATTTAAAGATTTAAAATAAAGGAGAGTTTGGGAGGAAATGTGATTGAAATTAAATAAAAATTTAAATACAACATAATTAGAATATATCCTATTAATGTATCTCTTATAATGGGGCCAATTGCAATTTATCAAACAAATATTATTAAATGTTTGCTCTCATTCTAAATATAATTAGCGAACATTAATAAGTTGGATTATCCAAAATTTTAATCAACATGCAGTTTATTTTGTTGTCAGATAAATAAAATAGTATTATCATTAGGTACGAATTGGTGGAAATGAACTTCCATGTATATAACGCGTTTATTTACTTAGCAACTTTTAAATTATTTTGCAAATTTAAAATATTTTTAAAGCTTAAAGTAAATGCGTATCTATTCTTAATATTACAGCAATAAACGCATTCATTATCGAGAGTCTTGAAGTAAATATGTAGCAATCATAATTAAAAACAAAATATTTTATTAATGCACAGAATGTTAAAACAATTATAAATACTCCAATTACTTAGCAAAAATTCAAAATTTACACGCAAGAAACATTTTTTAATTAATTATTAATGTAATTTAATAACCACAAAAACATATTAATATATTTTAATACAAAAATATACCTAAGGGAATTTAATATGATTTTCTGCAACAGAAACAAATGAAAAATACTGATAGAAAATGAATTATATATATATATATATACAAACACACACACACACACACACATATATATATATATAAACTCTCCCTTCAAATCAGAATAATTTTATACTTTTGATCTATATTTCATAGTAAGAAAAAGCTATAATTCGTGAATAAAAATTTTAAAAAAACGAATTCAGAAAAAGGGAATATTCAGACAATAACAAGAAAAGGGAATATATATATATTATTGTTAATAATTTCATCCCTTCAATCTCCATCTACAAAACAATCTTACCATTGTATTATTCATGTTCTTTCGTTCATAGTTTATCTGCCACTTAAAATTTATTTTCGATTAGAAAATATGAAAATAAATAAATAATATAAATGAGGATATGTAAACATAGGCATCTGGCACAAATTGGAACAAGAAGGAAGGAACAAGGACGCAAAAGCATCTTAAAACATTTCAAGAAGGAAAAAGAAATTTGGAAAAATTAAGATTGCTATTATTTGAAAAAAAATAAATAAATAAGAGCTTATGACGAAAATAATTCGGAAAATATTTCTTAATTATTTTTAAAAAAAAATATCATGCATTTATTTAAGAAATGCATAATATATATATATTTTTTAATTTTTAAGTATAAAATTTAAGATTAAATAAAATTCAGAAATCGTAAGCAATGTATTAATATTAGAGAATGAATATGTTTAAATATTTACATGATTTTTCTCAAGTAAATTTTAAAAGATAATTAGCACAGTATAACTGATTAATTTATTTAAAACTATTAACTAAAGTTTAAATGTTCTAAACGATGTATATATTCTTTTCTGCATCACGAAAGAAATAACCTTAATCTTTTATTTTAGAGAATCTATAATGTTCACTTTTAATGTCTTGTTACTGTGCAATAAGTATGGATTGAGAGAAAGAAATATATTCAAAACAAATCTTGAAAGCATTAAAAAATTAGATGGAAGGGAGAATTTGCCTGTGAAAATTCCAATGAAATAAATAGCCTATACATAGATTTATTTACTGTTCATCTTTTAGGATTCAATAAAATTTTACAATGAATAAGATTCATGATAATCAATGTATCTTAATTATTTTTGCCATATTATTTTTCTATAAGTCTCTGATAGTCATATGTATAATTTGGAAATAACCTAAATCCTCTAAAACCCATTCATAAGAATTTCTTCATTTATTCAAAACTCTTGTGAAAAATTATAAATTAATGCGCTATCTTGCTGAAATAGGAATAAGTTTATATAATAAGATGTAGAGCTAATAGTATTGTCTGCTGGCTATACAAGTTATATGAATTAAAACATTTTTGTGTGTGTGTGTGTGTGTTTCATCTTATTAAAAATACGAATTACAGTTTCATTCCTCTTTAACCATCACATATAATATATTTAGTTTAATGACATCACTTAAAATATTCTTTATTATTTTGAATTTCCTTGATGTTGCATTTTATATTTCACAATTAATCTGGTATAAACTCATTCAATTAAAGAACGACATTAAATTTACAACTTATATCGTTTAAGAAAACAAACACCAATCTCAGATGTTTCTTTTCCAGCAAGAACTATTTACAAGCATATCTTTGTTACCTGTTACAAAATTATGCTATCAAAAATTAAGGTAAACTCATACCATTGATATAATGGCAAATATTATTATAATTTTTATTGTATATCTTAAACCAATAGGCAAGTTTTATTTAATGAAGTATTTTTGAAAATAAAAAAATCAGTTATGTGTATATTCATCATTACATTTTACATTTAGTTAACTTTAAATTTATCTACTCAAAAATAAAATTCAATTTTTTTTTTTATTTTTAGAAAAGAAGTTTTCAATATTTATCATGATGTGGCACCCATTTAACATGTTGACTACCTTCAAATGATATTCTTAACATGTTGATCACCTTTATCTATTAATGAACTTAACTTTCACGGTTACAGTTTGTAAAATGTTTCTTAATTAGGATTTAATGTTGCCACAAATACTCTTTCTCAGAGCATTTTGGGCGAAGTCATAAGCTTTTGAGCTGAGTTCACAGAATTATAATGACATGATCAGCCAATGGCCAGATTATTTTCGTGGCTCTTATGTGCTATAATTAACAGTAGCCTACGAATTGGGTCTCATTTTCCCTTTCCAATAAATTAGAGCACACGTGATAACAAACTTAATTATCAGGTCACATTGCTAATCTCCGTTTCCATATCTCTCTAAGGAGCTTAGCTGTTTGAACTCGTATGGTACGACGACTCTCCGACTCGTCAGAAACGGAGATAATTCACATTGATTAGTAGTCATTATGTTTAATTCTGCTTCTAAAAAAACCTAAAAACATGGTAAGGGGAAAATGCATGAGATAATTTTGCTTTATCTCATGCATTTTCCCCTTACCATGTTTTTAGACCACTCAAAACCAAGCGTTCGAAAAACAAAGCTGTTTTTACGGCTATAACGATGAAAATAGGATGCTTACGGCTTAAATTTAATTTTCTCTTCTAAAAGAAATATTTTGTAATTTTTTTGCTTCAAAAGTCTTTTTAAAATTTCATTCTTCATAAAATAAATTATTCAATTTAAAAAATTTTGAAATTTTAAAGTATAATCAATGTTTTAACTTCCCAGTATTCTCTTAGAATCAAAAATATTCTGAATTTAGATATATTCTTGTTGCTTCAAACCTCAATGAACTTGAAAAGCTTCCTTTTAATTTCTATTATATATATTTAAAGTTTCTTTATTTTAACTACTTATGTAATAAATTCAAAAACAGCTAAAAATATAGCAAACAGAACCAAACAAGAATGCCCTTAGAATTGGCTTGCCACCACCAGAGATATTATTTCCACAATAGATACGGTGACCTCGACGTATACAAAGTGGCCTAGCCGCCATTACCAAGAACGATTTATTTTTGTTTGGGTAGGGATTCGAACCCACTATTTTTCTTAAAGAGAAGGAAGCCGTAACAAGCCAGGCCTCAGAAGACACATAAAAAGTTTGAAAATATATATAATAAAAATATATAATAATCCAATCTAATTTTAAAAAATGGAAGACTTGCTACTTTCTTTCACCTTTTCGATAATTATAATCTATATAACTGTGAAATTTTTGTAAGAAAGAAAACTAATAGAAAATGCCATAGAAATCTTCGGGTTTTTTTTTATTTTAAATAAAGTACATGCGGCATTATAAAAACGAGCACGAAGTGCTAACAAAATCAGTTTACCTGACACACACGATGTAGGAATCGTTCTAATTATATCAGATTGTGTTTCTTTAAAATGTAGTTAGAAACTGTATCCAAAAATCCGGATTATGGCAGTCTGGTTGGTTAGGTCATTCTTTTTTACTATCGGAAGATAATGATTTCGAATCCCGACTCAATCATAGATCCGTCATTTTCATTATTTTTCTTTAGGACACATTAAAAGTAAATCTTAAAATTCTCCATATGAAATGGTACCTCTGGGGGTTGTTGGGACGAATCTGTAGGTATTTTGCTCATCCGTGATTCTAAATTATGAAGATAGACTTAGGACCAAAGCCGTCACAATCACTGGTGCCCCACGTTATGTCGTCATCATCACTTTCATCCTTTATAGTGTTTGAGAGATGGAAACCTTAATACAAGAGGTATTATATAACAATATATCAAGTAATTCAATAGCACAGTTAATCAGCAGACATTTATGGGCTATTTTCATCATTACTAAACATGTACTGAATAAAAAAATCAGTAACAAAGCAGCATTTAATAAATTTTTATATTGTAAATACGTATGTATTAAATTTATATAAAGAGGAGAATTTATTTCTTTGTAGTGATGCGAAGGTTTTACACGTCTTTAACAGTATGTGTGTGTGTGTGTGTGTGTGTGTGTGTGTGTGTGTGTGTGTGTGTGTGTGTGTGTGTGTGTGTGTGTGTGTGTGTGTGTGTGTGTGTTGGATATCATAGTACAGTAGCCAGGAAAAAATTCTTCGTAGTGAAAAGAATAGAAAAGTCAGAATGTCTTTCGCAAAATCCAACATATATAAAAATACTGATTACTGATTCTGATGTTATATTTGCTGATGAGAGTAAATTTAATATATTTGGTCTTGACGGTTTAGAATCTTGGTGAGGGAAAAATTCGTAAGCAGAACTGTTGGTGCCAGCAGTAAAACATGGTGGAGGAGGAGTTATAGTATGGGGATGTGTTCTCCGCTGGAGTTGGTAATCTTGTTTTTATTGACAGTAAAATGGATCAGTACAAGTGTTTTGATATTCTAAAGTAAATTTTGAAATCTTCCGCCCGAAAATTGTACCTTCATAACGATTTTAATGCTTGTTTGAAATAGATAATTTGCTTTCTTACATTAGATATCTGACATACAGGTGGTTATCAAAACAATCGAAACTATTTAGGATTTTACAAAATTTTTTATAAGTATGGTGCAGGACCACTTTGGGCTTTTAATAAAGTTTAGGTTTGCCTAAGAATTTATTCATTCAATTGTTGTTATTTCTCTGCTAACTACTAGGTTTGTTCACATTTGAACAGTATAAGAGGCGAAAATCATTTCACTTTTTGTAGTTGTTAAGCACTAGGATAATTATACTAGGGCTGTCATCACCCCAAAATAGGGTTTCATAATTAGAAGCAGAGCCCAAGCATAAGATCCCTTGTTATAGCTTGAAACCTCGCAAAAGTATCATTTCACATAAATGATACTGCGACAACGACATGTTTAACGGTCCTCAGTCATCATTCACAAATAGCACAAATGCTGAAGAGTGGTAAGAGGGTATTAACACTATTTTTTCTTGGAGCTATTATGAAAGATCTGGGAAATACAGATAGAAGATATTGGTTCCATATTGAACTCTCAAAAATAACCTATAACAACTCAATTATACTGATTTTGAATGATTTCATACTTGCGTCCATTAAATTACGATGCAAAGTATCCCACGACATCTAAAGCGTATCTTTCAATCTTGGAAAATAGCATCTCCTCCAAAACATTATGCGTCATGAGATGGATCTGCTCAGCTAAAATGTTTTTATATCTACCCCGGATGTTCGGGTAAGATCATCAACGTGTAGCACGTTACTGATCTAATACGAGGAAAATGCCGCACCGCGAGAAGTTTCTCCAGTGAAGACAGTAATCCATTTAGTGTGTGCACGTTTTTCCTTACTGAAGTTATTGGAAGTCCGAGGGTTGGGCACGTGTCCTTATTAAACTGTGACGCCCAAACTCTTCTGGCTGGAGAGGCTTGAATATCAAGAATAGGGTTACAGCTCTTCGTCATTTGACCGTCATTCAAAAGGACAAGGCGCTTGGTGATAGCCATGATTTCCAAATCCGTTGACATTAAGAAACAGACTGGGTTTCACCTGCATCGTTATGTAATTATGAAAGCTTTTTCTCAGTGACCCTTCGTTTGAGAATTACGATTCGTCTAACAGAAAATAATAAGACTAACCTTATCATAACACACTCATACAACATGATTGATCATGGGAAGGACGATCATAGGATTGTACACATATCTTGAAATCATACAACTGTCTTGCTGTTTCACAAGTATGCTTCTCTCTACCTTGCCTTGAGTTAGACTCTACCTGTTAGAAAGAAGCAGCTGGATGGAATCTTCATGATTTTGAAGCATGGACCGAGCAGGACATTGTCAGTCCTTGCCCTGCCACTCTAGTGATATCATTTCTCTTGAAGGACATTGCGACAGCGCGTAGTTTCAACTTTCTCCAGACGTTATTAGTGAACATGATGGATGTTCGGTTAAGCTGGGATTCGAACTCATTACCTTCTGTTAATAAGAACATCTTGTTTTGGTGGATATTTTGAAAGATGATTCTTAGGGCATATTACTTTCTTTCATTCATCTGTTGACAAAGTGTTCCAAGGTAACACTACTGCAGGCAACATTTTTCTTTAAAATTTGGGAGAAGAGGCTTCTAACTTTAATCATAGAAACTGGAGAATCCAGATATTGGTTGGTATTTAAAGCCACTTATGATCCAATTGCTCACTTTTATACATTACAATCAGCTTGAATATCAGGCAATCTCTTACATTGTGCTTCATTTTCTGTTCACTATTTAGATTTATTGTATGAGTTGTCCGTATGCTTTCATGACTTTAGACACCACTCTTTTAGAAATGCCTAAAAGAGATTCGGATGTTTTGATCGCCCCAACTCTAACTATTTGATCCCACTAGATGGCCTCCTAAAATTTGGGCCACTTAGATAATCTCAAAGGACAGATATCTTAAGCTTTTAATAAAAGCCCATGACTTAGAGTCCAGTAAATTTACCACATCCAACCAGAATATACTCATTTTTATTCATAAAAAAATGTGTAGCTATTATAATATTTTAATGTTTACAAAACGCATTCCGGAAAATCACTTTTATTTACACGTACTTTCATTGCGATACTAACTACCTGTACATTGCCTTTTGATTTTTTATATAGTTATATCGATTGCGGACGTTCACTTTGTTGAGAGAATGTACCTTTTTTAAAGGGAAGATTTTGAGTCAAAATCACACCTAGTACTTTCTTATGAATCTCAATTGATTATGTGATTTTTGTTACCAATTTTGATTTAATATTAGCCACATTATGCACACATTTGCTACTAAAATATCTGATCTTCCTAAAAGAATACCATGAAATTCTTTTATTTATGTGACTACTGGGACGACATTAAAGACTGCTTTTGAGTCTTAGATTCTGACTGTTATGTGCTTTTCTTGATAATATTTGACATGGTTAAGTTTAAGACAAGCAATTTATAAATCAACATTAGCATCCCTGGCAAATGTTGATGAATAAATTCAACTGCTATTCTTAAAACACTGAAAAGCAATTCCAGATTAAAAGAGGAAGTTACTTTTTCCACTGTTATATTTCATTTCAATAATTTCTGTTATAATGAGTAAAGGCATTACGAATTATGTTTATCTCTTACGTCATGCGATAAACAATAAAATAGTGAGATAATATTTCCTTCTTCTTTGTATTTAGCTTGGTTATCTCTATGATAAAGAAGTTGGTATCTCTATATCATAGATGTTATTTTTGTTGTTATTTATGACATTTGAACAAACCAAGCTCCTTATACCGTTGGCTATGAGAAATTAAGTCAGAAAAGTGCGCCTTTCATGTAACCAGAGCACCACGAAGGTGAAAGTACGGCTTTGCTGTTACATTCTTCCAATAGATTGCACCACCAGAGGAACCACTCCCTCAATTCTGACATTTATCTAAAGGTGGAAGAAATTTTCTTTTGACCACTGCACACATTTTAACTGCTCAACGACCAACCACAGAGCTTTCAATTCCCCAGATTTAACGAGTACGTGTATCGCATATACTTAGTGAATCTTTTGCGGCAGTGGGAGTTGAACACCAGCCTTCTGGAGGGAAGGTCGATTCCCAAACCACTAGACTACCACGGCCTCGGTTTATAATTTAAATAAATATTGTAAATGTAACAAGTTTCATTATCATCGAGAACGCAACAC
Organism: Latrodectus elegans; assembly: GCA_030067965.1. Lineage (NCBI taxonomy): Eukaryota > Metazoa > Arthropoda > Arachnida > Araneae > Theridiidae > Latrodectus > Latrodectus elegans. Next base: position 1,371,350 of record CM057811.1, read on the forward strand.
ACACACACACATTCCATATATTTTTCTTTTATTATTAATTTCCTATTATGGCATATTTTTCTTCAGACTAAACTTTTGGAATATATTTAATCTTTTCTGGAAGAAATTATCTGTCATTTATGCTTTAGGGCACTGCCATTGCAAATGTTTGCTAATGTAACCTCCACTAATGTAACTAATAAATAAACATTGTAAAATATGGATTGAGAATGTATATAGACTCCCATAACTGTTTTGAATATTCAGATAAACCACTTGAATTAAAATACAAGTCGTGCTTGATTTCGAGAGTAGAAAGACTGGGAAATAAATTCACTAAAATGATTCATGTAAAAAATTGAAATATATTAAGATTTGAGAAGAAAAGTGATTTCCTCTTCAGTTTTAAAAGATAAAATGTTCATTTTATTTCTGTAAGAAGAGTATAGGTGAAAAAAAGAAGAGATTTTTATTTAAATTTACCTTTTAATATGATTAAGACAGTAATGTTTTTTTCCTGCAAATTTTATAAACAAAGATATCTTATTCTTCTTACTTTATAATAATGAAGTACATTTTATATTTCACTTAATTTCCTATTTAAAAGTATTCTGATTTATATTGTTGTTACTTATGATACTTGGACAAGCCGAGCTTGCTCTACCGACAGCTATATGCGAATTTAAATTAGTAAAGTTCCTCTTTAATTTAACCAGAGCATCGCTTTGCGCTAAACTCCTCCGATAGATGATACCACCAGAGATTCCACTCCCTCAATTTTGATATCGATCTGAAGGGAGAGGGAATTTTCTGTAGATCATTGCATCCGTGGTAACTCAGACATATTTTACTCTTATATATTGATCCGATACGCATTTTTAGGAATTTTTGTATCCTCAACGTTTTAATATTAATATTAAGTTAAAATATAATATTTCATAGCTTAATTAGATAATAATTTCAATTACTAAATGTTATTGTGGATTGAAAATGATCACAATTACGGGAACTTTCATCTTCTTAGCGTAATAAGTTCATAAAGAGTAATAAAGGCACTTAACTAAAAGTAATCTATTTTCCTCTCGATCCTTTTTCATATAGATACAACTCAAAAGAATTGAAAAAGCATTTTCGGAAATAACAATTACCAAAAACATTATTTAGTGACACATGTTATGGTAAATTGTATCGCTTTATTCTTTTTCATGAAGTTATTATTTGAAGTGTTTTATGACTATTTTTACAAACATAGATGTATGCAAACATCCTTTATATTCTTAAGATTTAAAGTCTATGTTTCGAAAAACTACATCATAATGTATTTGGCTGTGAATTATAAAAATGTATCTTCGATTTCATCAATTTTACTTTTCACTACCTATTATATATATACTTTTTTGCACATTATTTGCTGGTAAGAACTTTCGATTCAACAAAGAACCTTTTAGATATTGCTTAAAACACAATTTAATAGTTTGGTTAGATGTAGCAATTTATTGAAATAAGCAATTCTTTTCAGAGATATTTTATAGATTAACTCCATTAGATATGAATGATGTTGAACTTTAGCCAAACAAATTTATACAAATTTAAACAACAGATTTATTTTAACCAAAATAAATCTGTTGCTAAAATTTTGGCACAATTTTACTTTATTATAGTTTTACAAAATTATTTTCTCTGATATGTAAAAATTACGAGCATATCTTGGAGACAAACGAACAAAATGTTAAAATAAATATCAACCTAGAACTACTTGTATCCTAGGATATTCAAATTTAACACAGTTTATACAATGGATGCATAAAACAGAAAATAGCACCGAAATAATCGACATGTGAGCTTGATGTTATATGAAGTAAATCCATTATTTTTATTTACTTATCTCTTTCATCAGTTGATTTGGGGAGAAGCTATACCCAACATAACAGATTTTTATTCATTTTTCCAGTAATACTTTTCAGATTTTTATGTAATTGAGTGATTTAAAAGTTTCTGAATTGTGTATTTTCGAGATTGTGGGAAATGTTCCGCTCTAAAAGCATGTTTTTAACTTGGCGACGAAAAAGATTCGCAATGGTTGCCAATGGGAGGCGGATATCCTACTAGTTCCCATATTTCTTTAATACATAAGTTTATCTTACATACATGCAGATTTTTAGTCTCACAGATTAGTGTTTTGGAGGCATTGATTTAGTATGTATTACTTTTGCTTGGGTTATTTAGAGAAGGTTTGGATTTGGGTTTTTTGTTATTTAGGGGGGGGGGGAGAGTTCAGTAGTTTATTGAGTTGCTCTCAATCAATACATTTTGATGCATGCTAACAAAATTTGGCAAATTTAATCAATTTAATAGTCTATTTTTTTCACAGTACATTACATATTCATGAACAACATACATTATTTTCCAATACTTACACCCCTTTCCTTTAAAATGAGAAGTAATATAAAAAAAATAATGTCAATTCCTGCTTAGGTTAAAAAAAGTTAATTTTTTTTAAAAATTTAGTTGCAATTTTTGAATTTTACAATATTTGTTTTGCTTATTATAAAGTTTGTTTTCTGTGCAATTTATTTTTTTCTGCGACATCAATTTTATAGAAAGAAGGACATAGATGCATACGGAAAACAATTTTACTATCAAAAGCCTTTTAAATGCTGTTGTTGCAGACATATCTTCCTTAAAGTGGTGACAATGGACGATGGTTTGCAGTTATGGGCAATCTAGTGCAAGTTTTCAAGCACATAAAAATGATTGAAGTGTGATTTTTCTTATAGACTTATGTCATAATTATTTTCTCATGGATAATGCATGTGTACATATCTTAAGCTCTTAAGAAAGTCACAGAATTATCCTTGAAAGTCAAGTGAGGTTATGCGTCCCTTGTATTATGATAATGCTTTTCCTTTGAAGAAATCTATGATTAAGAGACAATATTTGCAATTTTGTAGTCTAGAATCAACCCGCGTAAACTCTAGACATAGCATCTGGTGATTATTTCCTTTTTTCATAAATTAGAAGGACCTTACCATAATGTCTTCCGAAAAGTTATTTGAACATACAAAATACATTCACGCACAGAAAGAAAGATAATACGTAATAATTCCCCGCATCCATCTCTTAGAAGTACATTTGGAAAATGGAAACGATGCATCTATCATTCATTACTCAGCAATGACTGAAATGGAACTTCTACTTTGAAAAGGATGAATAATTCAGCGAAAAGATATTAATTGAGTTGCATTTACATATTGATAAAAAAAACCTCCGAAAACAAACACGCAAGCACATATCTTTATCGATGCTTTAGCCATGATGCGGTGGATATGTAAGAGTTATCTCCCGTTGTTCAAAAGGGATTGACATCAATTCAAATGTGGCCCCACTGAAATTTTTTTTTCACTAGCCGGAAACATCTTTAACATTATGTAATTTAAAATTATCAACCGAACACTCCAGTTATATGTTCCTAACATCTATTCTCAATTATTATTTTAGGACAGACTTCGATAGACGTGCACACAGAAAAAGAAACACATCGTATGTATATAGTGCTTAATAATGTTTTGCATTGAAAGCTTGACATACAAGAACTCTAATGAAGAATTATAGACAGTTAGCTCGAACGGAAACTTTTTTTAACAAACTAAGATTAAGAAAATTGATTTTGATTTGTAATAAATACCAAACTTGATTTGATGATGGCTTTAAAATATGATCGATAAGTGTCTAAAGCAATTGTCAATTTTCATTAGCATTGAAACTATTTTATGTGTCTGGTTAAGTCATTTGTTAAAATGTATGTTTAAGGTTAAAATTGTTGTTTCATTAATAAATCTTACCATAAGTAATGTTATCTTACATGAAATCAAATATATTACTATCTCAGTTTTCTTACGCGAAAAATGCTTGTTTCTATAGTAACATTAATGTATTTTATATATACAATTATTTTTGTAACAGTTTGATAAATTATACATCAATAAAATACCTAATTTTATGTAGCTTTCAATATATTATTAATATATTATAATATATTGCATAGAACACCTAATTTGTAGAATAATTGAAACACTGGGGAAGAATTTCTAAAATACTCAGCAGGTAAATGCTTATAAATTGCTTGCTTTCGATGTACGATATTTATGATGGTGCGAATTATTAAATCTTTTCTAGTCAGATAACTCAATAAAATGTTACGACGCCAAAAGCGAAAGGATTCGACCATCTTTCTGGCATTCTATCTCCTCTGGTATTCTCCAGCGATTATGTTTTGAAGCCAAAGTAAACACAAGTGAATGGGCCGGACTCTAACCAAATTGAATGCAAATGAAGGAGTAATTCAGTTCTAGTCTAGTTTATTAGTTTATCCTTTGAATTATTATCTACAATATTGAATTCCGAAACTGATCATGAATTTGGAATTTCTGCCTCCTAAATATTTAATTTTGCTTAAAACAAAAAGCTTATGGAAAGTAAAAATTTCAATTAAAATATATTTTTATGCAAATTAATTTCAGTGTTTCATATTCAAGGAGCATAAAAAATTTTTTATAAAAGTGTTTCTCTTTGAATTAATTTGTTCAATCGATGTTGTAGAATTTAAATACTTTGATGTTCTTATATAGTAACTAAAATTTTTTAGTTTGAAAACAAAACTGTAAATCTGTTTCTATATAAAATTTACTATTTAAAAAGAAAGTTAAAGAAAAATACTGTATAACTATTAATAAAAGTAAAAGAAAATGAGACTGATAGTTCTATATATGTTTCAAAAGAGTAATTGATTTAATTTTAATATTATTATAAATTCAGTTTTTATTTGTTTTACTACAAACAGTATTATTATAATCGCATACGTAACTGTAAATTATAATTGTCTCTTTTTAATAATAATAAATAATGAACTTGTTACGGTCATTGATAGATTTACCTGATATTGACTTTAATATGTATACAAAAAACATTACATAAATATTATTGGATTTAGGGATTTGTTTCTGCCAATTGTTTACGAGTAAGAAAATGGTTTTTTATGTGTTTGCTTACTATTTTAGTAAAAAACATATTATATATTATTGATATCTTTTTCTTCAAATATTTATTTCATGAACAATGACTAATTGCATTAGGACCACAGATCAAATGAAATAAAAGTCACTCGTTACATCCACACCCATGGAGGTATTTAAGCCATAAACTGTTGAAAAGAAGAAAAAATGCTAACACAAGATTTCCTAATTCAGGTATTAGCTTAGAGCAAATTAATCATAAAGTTTTTCTAAACCTTTCTTTCTCACTTCCAATTTTTATTCCCCTCATGGGACTCACTTTCTTTAGGTGAGTACCGGTCTCGCAACTCCGAGGTATCCAGGGATCTATATTCTCTCCCTTAGATTCTTGTTGCTTTTAGCTTCTTGTTTCTAATGGACAGTCAATATCCTCATGTGTTGGCAGTGCGTGGCAATCCTTTGGACGGGTGGTACACTGTGGTCCCCACTGTATGAATCGGCTGATAATTAGCTACAGTCTCGGCTAGTCTAATAGGAATCAAGCGAAGGCGTCATATCCTTGGGCTTTGCATTAAGATTGCTCACTCTTCCCGGAGATTACTTTTAGCGTATGGATGATATGAGCAGAAAATGTCAAGAGCCGGAGGTTTCCATCCCTTGTAGGGCTCCGTATTGATATCCAGCCAGAACCTTTAAATATATCCAATGGCTTCTAATGCTTTATTCACATAAAATCAATCTACTTGTTATATGTTCATAAAAACGACACAAACATTTCACAAGGTATCACCATATCACAAGCAAACACTTTTATCTTGATTGAGTAAATTACAGAATTTTAAAAAATAACGATTGAGAGATTTTCTCTAACATTTGAAACGAAACAAACTTCGATAATCAATAATTAAATAAAACTTGGGCTCATATCATGTTAAAACATCGTTTTACAAAACTCTGAATGTGTACCGGGGCGTTCTCACAAACCAGGACTTCATACATGTAACAGAAACCGAAATTTTTAAGAACTACGTGATCAAGAAGTCTGTGCTGCATGTCGAATAAATATTAGACGCAATGGTAGATTTATCCCCAACCAACATCTTGTCTTAATTTCTCAAACATCAGTATTGTGCCAAAATCTATATAAGCAGGTTATATTAATTGCAAACTTCTTTCATTCATTTTCTTACTCTCTTAGATGTTTTAAATGTCAGAGATATGGTCATTCTCAACAGGCATATAGAAAAACTGATCCTATATGTGAAAAATGTGCACAATCTGTACATGAAATAATTGCATGTACTTCAGGGATTTCCAAATGCTGTAACTTTTCTGGTTCACGTGATTCATATTCAAAATCTTGTCCTCTATTTGATCCTAAAAAAAGAAGTAATTTCAACCACGATAAAGAAGAATATTACTTTCCCGGAAGTAAGACAAATTGTCAAAAATAGAACTCTAAAACTGGATGTTTCCTACTCCTCTACTTTAAAAACTGAAACCAAAGTAAAGAGCTTTCCTGTAAGGAAATATATATATATATATATATATATATATATATATATATATATATATATATATATATATATATGTATGTATATATAGATATTATCAGCATCCTCTTCACTTTCAACTTTGCCATCTAAATCGACTACAATATCTTCAACTACCAACAATACAGAGAAACCTGCATAAACTTTTAATTAATCTAAATTTAACGAGTTAAAAATTAAAAAACCAATTTCTCGTGAAAAATATTACAAATGAAAAATCTATTCATCTTCCTCTGAATCAGGAAACAGAAATGGAAATGGATTTATCTTCTACTTCACAGACCATTTCAAAGGCAAAAAAAGGAAAAACACAAACATTTAAATAAAACCAATATGGATGACAGTAGCAATTTCATGGAACTGTCGTTGATCTCACAGTAGAATTTGCCACATAAAATACCCATTCCAAGAAGTTAATCCGATTTACATCGACTAAAAGAAACATTTATGAAACCTTGTGATTCATTAAAATTCAAATGCTACAATATTATTTTAAAATATCAAAATGAGTTTGATCGAGCATCTAGAGGTATTGCTTTTTTGATTTTCCATGATATTTCGTCATCTGTAATCCTACTATAAACAAATTTGAAAGCAATGACAGTTAGAACCATGTCGTTCAAATTATTTGTATTCGATACTTGCCACCAAATACTCATATAGAAGATAGAGATCATGACAAACTTGTACAAGATCTATTTGCTCCTTTTTCATTATTGCGGATTTTAATAGCCACAGTCAATTGTGGAGCGGCAACAAAAATATAAGTCCTCGTGCCAGTCAAATTGAGAAATCCATTCATGGTCACAATCCTTGCTTGCTTAGTAATGAAGAAGAAATCTACTTCCATCAACAAAGTAAATCAACAAAGTAAAACTTTTCAATCATTGGACCTTACGCTGTGTTCACAATTTCTTGTTTCTTACTTTAACTTAAGAGCTGGAACTCACTTACGTGACAGTGACCTTTTCCAATTTTTTCTACAACATGTGAATGCCAAATGTAATAATGTCCAACATGAAACACATCGTTGATCTACATACCTATATCACCGGTTTGACTGGAATATCTTCTCACAACTAGCAATGATTTCTGAATCTATGGTGAAGACAAATTCAGTGATGAAGCAGTTAAAATTTATACTGCAGTTCTAATAAATTCAGCTAACATAGCTATCCCTATGAGTTCCCTGTATCATCCCCGATTGTATAAACCGTTTTGGAATGAAGATTTTCAATTTGTCCATAGAATACAAAATAAACTATTGGGCATATTTCGGAGATACTATACCAGTAAGAACCTTGTAGATTGAAAAAGAAAACAGGCGTCATGCTAAAAGAGAATCAGGGAAGACATAGATTTTATCTATAACATCTTAAGTATCAAACAAGAAATTGTGGCGTTGCAAAATATTGTATTAATGTTTCTTGTGAGGAATCATATTGTCCAAGGTATCTAAAGATAAAATATGTTGCTGATAATACCAGGAAAAGATTCTTCAGTCAACAAACATACTTATACAACTGTAACTTCAAGATTTCTTAATTGAAAAGTGACATATTAAACGTAATCAACACAATTGCAGGATCTGATGGCATACGTTATCTTAGCTTAGATTCTTTGACAAATCGACTACTTTTGCTTAATAGAATCTAGAATAAACTAACTTATCCTAGTTTGTGGAGAGAAGCAATAATTATTCCTTCTTTAAAACCTGGTAACGATTCTTCAGATCCTTTGAACTACCATCCAATAGTTCTTACGAGATGCCAAGGTAAAACATTTAAACGTATGGTCAATTCCCATCTATATATATTTTAGAGAAAGATAAGTATACATCACCTTACCAAAGCAGTGCCCGTAATGGAAGGTCAACACTTGATAACATTGTACATTTGGAAGCAGAAATACTCAATGTTTTTGTCTAAAGAAACCATCTTGTTTCTATCTTTTTCGATAAATAAAAGGCGAATGATTCTGTATATGGTGTTCTCTAAAAAAAGTTTAACTTTGGCTTAAGTGGTAACCTGCCAATCTTCATTCCAAACTTTATGCAGTTGCGTACTATTTGAGTCTGCATTGGATCAGTTTTGTCTGATCTCTTAGTTCAATCTGATGTAGTTCCCAAGGAAGCATTTTGAGCGTGCTTTTTCAATTTACATGTTAGAAACATTCTCCGTCAGCTTCCAACACCTATACATGGCAACATATATGTTGATGATTTATAAGTATGTCAAGGATCATGTATCTCATAGAACGTCAGTAGCAGAAAACAGTTAATGACTTCGTTGGTTGGTGGAATAGAGATGGCTATACTTTACCTCCAAGTAAGAGTAGATGTGTGCATTTTTGCAGAAATGCTAGTTTTACATTCAGACCCTGATATTAAGATTATCAATGTGTCCATTCCCATAGTTAATCAGGTACTATTTCTTGGAGTAATTTTTGACAAAAAATTAACATTTCTTCCACAGATTTTACATTTACGAAAAAATTGTGAGCGATCACTTAACAATCCCAAAGTTCTGTCTGACACCTCCTGGGGAGCACATGGCGCGTCATTGCTTTGAGTTTATCAAGTTATTAAACTCTCACGAAGGGACACCTCAATAGGTTGCAATTTAGAAGAAAGAAGAATTCATTACAGAGGCAAGTTCTCGAATAAATTATGGAATAAAGATCTAGCATCTTTTGAACTTTTTATGAGCTAGCATATTTTTGCTCGTGTGCGCTTTGTTAGCTTAGTTCTTTTTCACGTATTGATTATTGTTATCGTCAAATCAGACCAGTACTTCTTCGCAGTGGCTCCGAGAAACACCAGTTAATCCCTGGTGGCTCACGCTGGCAAAGGGGCATAAAATAGAGACTTTCTATACAACAAGTATAAACAACATCGAGAGTGGTTTGAGCACGATTTGTTAACATCACGATGCAACCTGGACCTCAGACTGTTGAGAACAGCAGTTTAACTTTGGTAAACATACAATTTGAAAATTACAGTTTAGATATATCACTAGAAATAGGGAAAAAAAAATTCAGGCCTTAATCACGACTAGCAAACTTAAAAACCCAAGTTAAGTCAAAATGAGGAATGCAATAAATGAATTCATGAAGATAATCATGTTACAGATAAAGGAAATTGCATACTTAAAATATCAAATTAAAACAACTAAATCCTATGCCAAAGTGGTTCATAAGCTTTCCTATCCAGAAAGAGATGAAAGAAGCTCATCATTAAACAGAAGAGAAATATCTAGACAACGTAATAAAAACATTTCAATAATATGTCCAAATAATGGCATATCATCGGATGAAACTAAGAAAATAATAAAAGACCAATTGGATCCCGCAAGATTTGGCTTTATATTATTAAAACAAGACCTATATAAGAAAAGATGGAATCATAAGGGAGACCAAGAACGAACATAACTTAGACAATGTCATAGAGAAGATCACTAAAACGGATAAAATTCCAAAACTTTTAACTGTAAAGAAGCCGGAACCTAATAAACCAAAAATCATATTATATGATGTGGTTCAAGATATTAACGGAGAAATTATTGTCAAAAAATTAAAATCTAAAATGAACTAGATGAGAATTCAGAGACAAAAGTTGATATCTCATTTATAGATAGAAAAAACAACAATTGTATTCTAAGCGTTGGTAGCTTAACTTATAGAAATATAAAAGATAAAAACAGATTATATATAGGTTGGACGAGTGTACGATTTATAAAGATTATATAAAACTAACTCATTGTTTCAACTGTTTTAGATTTGGTCACTTTGCAATCTCTTCTCTTCAGATTGTTGCAAGGAGTCGCAACAATCTGAAGAGAGATATTTGGCGTGGACAAAAGCACGAAGAACAGAATTGTAATCAAGAAATCATTTGTCAAATCTATATGGAACATAATAATAAGTATAGATCCAAACTAGATACAAATCATGAAATCAAAAGTAAAAAATATCATATCCATCAAAGGAACTTTTTAGACTGATATCAAAAATTGGTTATGGCTAATAGAACAAAACAAATAAAAATAAAGTTCCTATATCTAAATCTTTATCATTGATATGCAGTAATTATTTTACTTGGGAAAGACACATTAACTTTACACAGTGATATAATTGCCATAAGTGATCCGTATATATCAAATAATAATATTATAGGCATAACAAGGAATTACAAAATAATTACAGGAAAAATCCTACAGAAGCACTTCTATTCAAGAAAGAATACAGAGTAAGTGGCATATGTACACAGTCTAACTAAATTAGAAATAAAACCAAAAGAGATATTTATTTGTTCAATATATTGTCCACCTTTGAAAGAAATACAAAAATCTCTTCAACATTTAGATAGATATCTATCTTTATAGGAAACAGAATTTTCGATTATATTTGGAGATTTTGGTTCTAAATCAACAGTCTAGAGCAGGAGGAACGCAGATATTAGAGGTCATATATTGCTAGACTTTATTACCAAACATAAATTAATAGTGGAAAACAATTAATATTTTAGTTTACCAACTTATACTAGTATTCTAGAGACGAGTTGAGTATAAATTGTATTAACTATTGAGAGAATATCCCATTCAAAATCGGACTGTCTTGAATATATACACAGCTAGTAACCAGAATCAAATGACATATGAAATAGACATGCAGAGAGTATCAGATCTGATATTTATAGTATAGCGAATCTTAATAATGTGTAGATATAAATAATCTTCCGGTGCAACTAAAGGAATTAATAAGAGTCAACGGCACTCGTGAAGCAGGAAATATTGAAACATATATAGAACAAATTGAGAAAAAAAGAGAGATTTGTAGCAAGACTAAATAAAGAAAACAGAAATTAGAAAAACGAAATAATTATTGGTGGAATGATAGTCTAAAAAGTTAAAGAAGTAGAGTAAGAGCTTTCAGAAGATGATTCCAGAAAGAGACAGAGTCGAAAACAAAGAAAATATAAAACTGTCCTCAAAGCAGCAGAGGCAAATTGTAGAAACAATATTAAGATACAAAAACAAACAGCAAATAAGATCTACTTGGAAACAATAGCAAATAAAGACACCTTTGAAAATTATTATAAATTTTTAGTGAAAAAATTAAAATTAAAAATTTGCTAACATGGTTGAAATGAATAACGGGGAATTAAAAACTAACACTGTACAGGCCACGAATGAAATATTTAAATACTTTTTCCCATTTTCGGGGAATAGAGAGATAGATCTATTACAATGCTTAGACAAGCGGCAATGCAACTCACAGAACTTGAAATGGAATCAAATTTTGAAGAGATGAATAAGACAAAGACTCCTGGACCCGACATCATTAGTGTAAATATATATTACGAATTATATAAACTTGACAAAAAATGGATTTGGAAAATTCTACCTTTTTAACTTTATAAGATCTTCTTGAAGAAACTCCTCGTTGTGTAACGTTATCCCCTTTTTACGTTCTCTTAAATTCTTACAGTGTAACTAATCATTTAACTTTTACCATTATATATATATATATATATTATATGTATATATATATATGTATGTATGTATATATATATATGTATATATATGTATATATATATATATGTATATACATATATATATTTATATATATATATATATATATATATATATATATATATATATATATATATATATATATATATATATATATATATATATATATATATATATATATATATATATATATATACATTTATATATATATATATATATATATACATTTATATATATATATATATATACATATATATATATATATATATATATATATATATATATATATACATTTATATATATATATATATATATATATATATATATATATATATATATATATATATATATATATATATATATATATATATATATATATATATATCAGATATTTCATCAATACTTTTTGAATGTTATACCATATGATTGGCTCAGTTTGTCTTTGACAAGGCCTTGTGCAACTAAACCTAACATAATCAATCTACAATCAGTCAATCCAAATTTTATTGACCTAACTATACTTATCACTAAGGATTAAAAAGGATTTGCACGATGTACTACAAAGTTAATTTCTCCTTTTCACTTTTTAGATCAGTTTAAATTCAGATTTAGTTTACTTAAGAATGTCAAAAAGATAAATTTCTCATATATTTGTTCCTTCAATAACTCGTTTAATTGCCACTAACTATTAGGATACCTTCTAAATGGTCAAGAAAACTTCTTCAAATACAAAAGTCTATTCACTGAACCTATCGAACTAAAATTTCCGAAATCGTTGTCCGAAGTTATTCGATGCAGATGATGACAAGCAAAGCAAGCTCACGGGTGCAGTTACAAAAAATTAATTGTACTTAAAGATAAACACATATTTTCATTGTACGAATTTATTAATGTCTTAAAAACTACAACAAGTGTTGGAATAATTAGCGAATGATGGAAACTACTCGGTAAAACATTTGCAAATAAAAGTATTATATGAACACCCATAAAGAAGCATTTCACACTGACAGAGTGTAAGTACATTCATATAAGATGCAAGCGAGTCCAGGACTGTAATTACAGGTTAATGGGTTTGCAGTACTCGCCCATCACCAAGTACCTCATAATTTAAAACCAAGGTTAGGTTACGAGGTCACACCTGAGCTGACACCCTCTTCTTGAAATCCACACTACACCAGCGGAAAGACTTTAGATGTCACATAATAACCTGTACGCGTCCCAGCCCATTTAGAGGTAGAAATTCAGTTGTTACCCCCTCCAATCACTTCCCGCGAAATATAAATCACAGATTATAACGTCCAAACCCTAACTTGTGGAAAAAGCCTTTAGAAATCAGTGAGGGAACAGTTTCTTCGTTATCTTTTCGATTGTGATTACTAAATGATGCTTACAATAAAATAACCAGTTAAATTGGAAAAGATAAACTATGAAAATACTGCCACAGATATCCAAATTTATCATTTTTCCAAGATTGTGTTATTCCTGAATTACAGCATGTGATTACTGACACTTTATGGATACAAGAAGTAGTAACCTTCCTCATCACCTATTGTATTTGACCAGATCAACAATGTGTTGCTACGTATGCCACTTAAACAAGTCCAGGTTACTATGCCGTTGGCTATGCGAATTAAAGTTAGTAGGTTGCGCCTTTTGTTTTAATCAGAGACCACGAAGGTGAAAGTACTATTTTGCTCTAAACTCTTAAAACAGATGGCACCACCAAATATCCATTCTCTCCATTTTGATGTTGATCTGGAGGGTGAAGAAATTTTCTCCAGCTCATTGTAGCCAGGTTAACTAATCAACGACCGACCGCAGGACAATCGATTCCACAAATTTAACGAGCACGTATATCGCATGTACTCGATGGATCTTTGGCGGCATTAAAACAATCGAACTCTACCTTTCCGGACGGAAGACAGATGCCCTAACCATTAAGCTATGATGGCCGGGTCTCTTAGGGCTAAGATGGCCTGGTTGGTTAGGAGGTTGTTTTTCATTATGGAAAGGAAGGAAGTTCGAATCACAACCGGTCGAAGATTCGTATTTTTCACTAAAGGTGGATGGGGCACATTAAAATTTGGCATGATCGCAATGTCCTCTAAGTTAGATGATACCTCTGGAGTTAGCAAGCCAAGTATTCAAAGTATTCTGCTTGGTCCCTACATTCAATCGGAAAGACACCACCCAGCTGGTTGTATCTAACTGGTAGAGCTCATCTCAGAGCCCAGGTACCAGGAAAAATGCTAGTGCAATAACGTCCCCAGATCTCGATTGTTGATCAAGTCATCTATCATCGCTTTGTAGTTTAGTGATCACTATGAACCTCTGACTTCAGTTTTACTTATTACAAGCTTTGGAATTATCTGAGATTAAATTTATTCTCGTCTGACTCACAATATCTGTCAAAATTTATTCTGTCATAAAAAGTGATCATGTGCAGATATTTTTCAAAGATATTGCATTCTAATTGTTGCCCACAATTTTGGGAATGCAATGCTTATCAATTGTGAAAGTGCGCACTTTCAAACATGTAATGCGAATATAACTGGATTATTCTCTCTTTCTTCGCTTATATTAACTTTATAATGTTTTCTTCTAAACATGCTGAATTTTAAACTACTTTTACAGAAATTTTTAAAATTAACTTATAAATCATATTTATTTAATAATAATTTTGTTATTTGAAGTTATACTTGCAATTGATATCTGAAAATAAAAATTTTAATTAACTTTTATATTTAAAAAAACAGGTTTCTGACACATACATTTTATATTGTTTCAACAGTTGCTAACCAAAAAAAAAACCCATTTTTAACTATATATATCCAACAGGTTATTATTTTAAAATGATTTTAAATATTCGATTCTTTTACACACACATACGAATATATATATATATATATATATATATATATATATATATATATATATATATATATATATATATATATATATATATATATATATATATATATATATATATATATATATATATGTATGTATGTATGTATGTATGTATGTATGTATGTATGTATGTATGTATGTATGTATATATACATAAATTTAATTGAAGTTACGAGTAAAAATGTTATCATGTGTTTTAGCTTTATATGAAATTTATTTTCTAATTATTAATGACAAAGATGCTCGTTCTAAAGCGTAAGTAGAAATAATTAAATAACAGTTATAATAAATTATTAAATACCGAAACACAAAAAAAAACTAATTTTTTGTGTGATATACATTATTTTAATTTAAGTAAATTTTTAAGCCACAAAAATTTTTATTACTTTCTTCTTGAAATATGTACTACGATTCATTGCATACATTTCGTAGATTCTTCTATTCAACTTTTATTTGAACTTCTTTTCTTTTTAAAAGATTTACAATGAATAAGTAAACTTATGTTGAGTCAAAATAATGTTAGGAGATGTTTTTTTTAATATTACATCTTAATTAGCATGTGTTAAATTCTAATTACAAATTGTAATAGTAGTTTTTATGTGCTTTATTTTATTGTAATGCTTTTCAATGATGTTTGCTGATATTTTTTCTTACTTATGAGCTATTTTATTATTTTTTCTTTAATCACAAGGGTGCTACAACATTTTGAATACAATTTTTTAATTCGTCTGGATATGAATTAAAAATAACTAAATAAAAAAAATTAAAACAAACAAATAACCCTCTTTAAATATCAATTTAGTTAAAAGAAATACGTTAAAAACCTAGGAATAAAAACACTTTTTTCATATTTATTCAATTTATTCAGGAGATAAGAACAGAAAAATACATAACATATTTTAAAAGTTGAAATTAACTATTTGTAAAAGATAAAAACACTTTAACTGTAGATAATGAAAATATATTAACATAAATATAATTCGAAATATATGCACTTTATTCTAATAGAAATCGCCAAATAACTAATAAGAGAAAGATTTAATGTAAAAAAAAGGTGTTTTTCCATTGTTTAACATAAATCGATAATTTTGATTTTTAAACTGCTTATGCTGCGGAAATAACCTAATAGATAAAAATTCGTTTTTTGCATTGATAATATAAAAATGACTGATTTCGTCGTACTTAATTTTCCCATGCCAGATTCTATTATATTTTATATTTAAATTGGAAAATGTTGGGAGATAAAGAAAGCATATTTATTATATCAATAAACCTTTTAGTTATTTTATTGCGTAAATTATATACATATATAAACTTAATTATTTTATAACATGAATTAATACAACATTAGTTGAATAGTTAACTTTAGTAGTAAAACAAGACATTCCGCTTTTTAGCAACGATATTTTACTGAAAAAACATAATAAAAATTGTTTTCAATACTTGTAATTTTTGTTGAATTTGGTTTCACATTTATTTATGCTATTGAAAGAAGTAGGATTAAAATGAAATGAAAGTTTTCGATAAATTTAGAAATTGTTTAATATTGATACACTATTGATAGAGTTGAAATTATCACATGCAACATGCATGTCTTTAAATCTTAGATAAATATGAAAGATTTGTCAGAAAGACGACTCAGAATCAAGATAACTTGAAAACGGTGCGTTGATGAAATATAAATCAGGAATTTTATAATGAGTTTGTCTTTTTGAGAATACACTTGGAAGTAGGTCGTTCTAATCTCTTGCCAACAATTACAGCTGCATAATCAACTACATTACCAATAGATGAATAAATAGAAAACTATTTTCATATTTTGATCGTATACCAATTTGAAAACTTAAAACCTGGTGGTATCGTTGCAATGAAAATTATCGACTGTTACGTTCTTTCAAATAATGCAAGATATCAAATATTTAAGTAACAATCTTTTATTCTCGTTTCAAAGGAATGTACATGCTGTTTTAAAATTAATTGAAATGATTCTAAGTAAAAGTAACATTTTCGAATGCTCTTCATAGGCATTAAGATATAATAACAGATACAAGTTTTTTCTCTAAAGAGAAAAACGTATATTCTGGTCGTATGTGGTACCATTATTGCAACTCTGTAAGTCTTGCATGTTAAAAAAGCATAAAATCTCTGACGTTTCTGAATTTTTAAGGAAGCCAAATTGTACGAGTCTTCTATAAAGTAAGTATAACTGAAACATCTCAATTTTTTTGTGGTTTTAGGATTACAGTGTTTAAAATCCGACAACGTACACGCAGTGAGCATGGAAAGCAAACTAGTGGACAAAAGGAGAAGCTCAATGAAACTGACGTGTAATTAAGCAAATTAAAATGTATAATTAATTAAAAACTGAAAAAATGACCTCAAGTCAAGAGTCAAGAGCTGTATTCTGTAGCGTCAATTATTATAATTAAAAGGGATATTTATAAACAGATCATTGGCTGCTCAGTAGTAATTCCCAAGCCACTTACCATAGATTTTAACCTCTAGCGTCGTCTACAGAGCTGTCATTCTCCGAAAATCCCATCGACGGACAAACGAAAAAAAAATAATATGGTGTGAGAAATCGTCTTTCCTACTTTGCCATGAAACAAAGTAAATTTGCATTTTGAAGATGCATGTATAAACTGCATAACTAAGATTTCCTGCTTTTAGCGGCTAATGGGGCTGATTTGTACTGATATGGGCCGGAGGTTGTGGTCTTCTATTTGACTAATCGTAATTTAGAAAATAATGTTTAGTGATAAAATAAAAAAAAAGCTGATCAAGTCTATTTTACAATGCAAACTTTGTTTCCTGGAGGAGATGGAATTTTCCAGGATTATAGAGAATCCATCCTTAGAGCAGAACTTGAACAATCATGGTTTAATGAACACGAGAATTTAAAGTTATATCCTTCCCTACACACAGAATTATCAAAATATCATGGTCTATTTTAGAGTGTTCACTATGGAGTTTATATACTTCACTGACTTCTCTCATAGAACTTTACCGATATTTACATGAAGATTGGTACAATATTTTTGTAAACATTACTCAGTATTTGTATAAATCCCTTCTTAGAGGAATCTGTGATATATTACGAGCCAAAGTTGATATTTCATTATACTATTAAAGAATTCGTCCCGATCGTTAAGCAGTTACCATGGGTGTATTGGTCTTAAAAAATTCCTCTTCCTCCAGATCAATATCAAAATGAACGGAGGGGATCATCTGGTGGTGCTATCTATCGGAAAAGTTTAGAGCAAAGTCGTACTTTCACCTTCTTGGTGATCTGCTTAAACGAAAGACACAGCCTACTGATTTAAATTTCATAGCCAACGACATCGCGAACATGGCTTGTCTAAGTGACATATGTAACAACAACAAGGATTCTTTACAAATCTAAAATGTTTCTATTATTTTAACAACCACCACAAGGCATAATTATCCCATGCAGATTTAAATAACTTTTTTGTATGACTTCATCCCACTCTGTTATGAACACTTCATTGGGCGAAGTTTTCGGAAAATGCTAAATATAATAAAAATGTGTTGAGCAAATAAAGAGTTTTTGTTTCAATAGATTTTTATTTTACTTGTTAAAGAAAGAATATTCATGTGTATATGTTTACACACGCATGCATATTAAATTTTAATCAATTAAAAATAAGCGAAAATTATGAAACATTCACGAAATTTATTGACTGCCTTCTCAACATGTATCAAGTTTGATATCAGATGAAGCGAAAAACGATAATGCTTAGACCGAGTATTCACATTAGAAGAGTCGTCTGATGCTACTCTTTTGATTTGACATGAGAAGATGGGTACCAACTCAGATTTCGGCATCGGCACTTGAACTTGATTACTAATAACGATCTATTTATCTTTGTTGAGATAATTCTGTAGTAGAAATAAAAATTAGGAAAAGTAAAAATGATGAAATATTGCATACTTTACTTCAGAACAGAAAATAGACATAAAGTATTTCTACCGAAGTAAATTCCATGTCAATTAAATATCATATTTTAAGAAATTTTTCATATTAGTTCTATTAAAAGCTGCTTTAAATTAACTTAAGAATTCAATAATTGAAAAAATCATTTAAAATAATCTTTTTCTTGTTCAACAGATGATTAGACCATGTAATTATTAGTAAATGATTCCTGCAATTTCTGAAAATTCTAAGAACACAATTTAAACACTATGAAGATTAAACTTATACAAAAAAAATTACAAAAATTATAATTAAAATTTGTGAGTGTGCAACTCCTACTTTATTTTTTAGTTTCGTTTCAGAACATTATTTATAAGCAATAATATCAAACTAAACGAGACTTTCTCTGACCTTGAGGACTCACTGACTCAACAATTCACAAGAATTTTTTTTATTCTAATTGAATCTACATTCGCCTTAAATTAAAAAGAATTACCAACATAAAACTCAGTCCAATAAAAAATTTATATGTAGGCGGTTCGTTTCTAGTCCTCAAAATCTACAAATTATTTGCAATAAGCACTCAGAATATCTCTTAAACCATTTCAAAATACTTTTACACAAATGACACTTCATGTTAATTGACGCATTAAAAACTAAATATCTCAAAACTTTCTCCGTCGTTTAGATACAAATAGTTTACAATTAAATTCACATTATCGTTTTCAATAAACGGGAGATTTGATCTTCTATTAATTCCCGCCTATGTTCTTATACCCATAAAAGGGTTAACTAATATAGTAATGTTAGCAATAATTGACGCATATTTCTTTTGTTGTGATATTCCCTCCGCAGCAGAGGTCACTCCGCTATCCTCATGGACACACTGTCACGTTGCTCACATTGAATGGTGTTGCTTGATGCCGCGTAAGTTTCTATTGGCTGCTTAACGCATGACTGATTGGCCACATGGCCTGTTTGATTAGGGCCTCGTTCTAATTATCGGAAAGTAGTGAGTTCGAATCCCAGACAACCATCATGTGCCAAAGGCGTCTGGAGCACGTTAAAACTGGGGCGGTAGCAATATCCTCCAAGTGAAATGATACCTCTGGGGTGGCAGGCCGAGTATTTGGGGTCTACTGTTTGGTGCTGCTTCAAAATCACAAAGACACCATCCGACTATATAACTGGTAGAGACTAACTCAAGGCTAAGTAGAGGGAAGCATGCTGATGCAACAACAACAATATAACCTGTTCCTGAAGTTAATCCGACCCAATCAATCATAATCTAGTCTTTAGCAAGTGACAATGCTTAACATCAAAGATTGATGATATTCGAGTCATTTAGTGCTTACTAAGGAAAATGATCCATGCATCTTTAAAAATTGGAAAATAGATGAACTAGTTTTTGACGACAGCACTATCCAATAAAAATTTAAATATCAAAAATGCTTACAAAAACCTCCTAATTAAATCAGTTGAATGATTATATATAGCCTATTTACATATTCATTTTGCTATGTGACAGATATTTTTTATTACAATTTTATATTGAATATTTAGAAAAAGGCCTAAGTTTATCTAAAAATCTTAAATTCATTTTTTTTTAAATGAAGATGTTTCCTCTACAAGAACTCTATAACTCCAAAGGTGCCTGCCAAGTTGTTCATTTTTATATAAAGTGAATTAAATATATAGTTATTATATATACAATAATAAAAAAATGCTCATAAAATATAATAAATTATAATATACTTGAATAACTTAATATTGAAAAAAAAAGGAAAAAGAAGTTGGATTAATTTCTCTATCTGTTTTAAAGAAATAACTTTTTGTTAGATATAAGAAGGCAATAAAATTCAAAGTCGAAAGTTTTATGAACTTTTTCGGATAATCTTTTCATAATTCAATAAGTATATCCCACATATCCTATTCCATAAGCCTTTACGTTGAAAAAATAGTATGAAAAGCATGGAGCTAAAAGGTTTCAGATATCGGTATAACAAATATCAAATGAAAGAATATCTATTTCAGATTTTGGTATAAAAGAAAAGCTTTTTTAAGAAAATTATTTTTTTAAAAAAAAATTAAATAATTTTCTTATTGATTATAATAAATCTTTTTTGAAATAAATATTTCTTCCACTAATCCAGTGATGGAGAAACTTTTTTAAGACGTGCCATTTATATTAACTAGACGCTCGTAGACGGGCCAAAGAATAATGCTAAATCGTTAAAAAAATTTATATGTGTTCTATAAACATATACATATATTATTACATACACTCATTACTTTAATTGTAAAAAAAGCAAAAGGTAAGAAAATTATAAGCTCAAAATATAAAATGAATTTAGTGTAGTTCTTAATGTGAAGTATTATCACTTTATTTTCTGGTGTCTTTTCTGGTTGATGGTGCATGAGAAAAATTAAATTGAGACTGTTTTATCAAAATTTCATCATAGTCCGGTTCCATTTGCGAAGCAGAAATTCTCAAAACTGATGAAAGGTGCTCATCTGTAATTCTCTTTCTTAAAGAAGTTTTCCTAAGCTTCATTGTTAAAAAGATTTGTTCGCCTATATAAGATGAACCTAACATTGTCATTATCTTCATTGCATGAGTAATTACATTTGGGAACTTATCTATCTTCAGAATAATACTTAAATTTTTATAAAATTCTAGTAATTGTACTGTATGAAAAGTTTGTTTCAAGAGAGTATTACAGTTCAGTTCTTTTAACTCAAGTTGAAATTTTGCATCAACTTCTTCGTAATTAACATTGAATGGGGTCGCAAAAATACTAAACTCTGGTTCAATTTTTCTAAAGTCCTTTAAATTCTGAAGATAGTTTTCTCAAATTAATTTCTTTTTTTTTTAATCTCATTGTTTGATATATTGGATTTTAAAGATTGTATTCTTGGAAAATGAGAAAAATCAGATTTAGAGATCTGATTAGCAAATAATAATAATTGTAATTTGAAACTCCTCAGGTATTGCCAAATATCATGAAGAAACTGATTTCTCCCTTGATTTTTGAGACTAAGTTTATTCATGTGTACGAGGAGGACTGTGAAAAAAGCGAAATCAGAAAGCCACGTTTCATTTTCTAAGACGACAAATTGATTATAAATATCTTTATCAAGAAGAAAATTCACAATATCGTCTTTTAAAAATCCTGATTTCTTTCAAATACTTTTCCAGCACTTAACCAACGAACTTTTGAATAACACAGGATATCGGAATGCTCAGCATGTACGGACTCCAAGAACTGTTGAAACTGGCGATGTAATAATCCTCTGGAACGAATCATATTTATATACTAGTTTTCAACAATATTAATTATATGGTTAATATCTAAAGCCGATTTACAGAGAGCATCCTGATGTATAAGACAATGCAAAACAACAACATCATTTTCCGGATTCTTAGAATTAAATTTCCCAATAAATTCTTGATTGATTCCAACCATATTAGGAGCGCCATCTGTAGTTACATTACATAACTTATCAATGGGTAAACGAAGTTTATCGATTCGATTTTCAAATTCACAAAATATATCGGCACCAGTCATTGTTTCTTTCATTGACTGTAGCCCTGGAAGTTCTACTGTAATTTCAAAGTGGGAGTTGATTCCTCTTACAAATATGAGTAATTGCATAGTATCGCTGATATCTGCATTTTCATCCATGGTAATTGAATAAAAAATAAATTTTTGAGTCTTTGTAGTCAGTTGTGAAATTAGATTTTTATCAATATATTCAATTCTCTCGGTGATTGTTCTCCTTGAGAGAGACAGTGACTGAAAATCACTTTCCTTTTCAGGGCACATAATATCGCACACATCTATCATGCACTGATTTATAAATTCTCCAGCTGAAAATGCTTTATTAGATTTAGCAATATTATAAGCCATAACTGGTTTTCGTAGCGCATCTTTGAGAATGTTTAGCTCTCTGAAATAATTGTTGTTGGCTTGATAATATTTTTATTAAATCTTTCGATTTATAATTTTTTTCACGTCTTCACTTAACAATGAGTAGGAGTGGTTTTCATGTTTGCTCTGGAAATGGCGTAGAATGTTAAATTCTTTTAAAACTGCAACAGTTGTATTACAAAGTAAGCACACGGGTTTTTCTTTAAATAAATTAAAGAAATATTTCCACGTCCATTCTTCTTTAAAACCTCGGCATTCTGAATCCACTTTTCTTTTTTTTAACATCCATTTTAGACGTTACATACTACGGAGAATAACACACAGAAACGCAATTGACGAAAGCTTACTACTAACTAATGCTCTTGCGCGGTTGTTTGTTGAAACAGTGGGAGTTTCGGGGATTACACAAACAATTGCTCAAATCACAGCGGGTCGTTGCAGATGACTAAGTCGCTAACTAACTGATCTACGGGCGGCCTCGCTTCTATTTATACCTAACTGCAAGGATTGTTCGGGAATTGGATTTTTCCGGTTCTTTTGGAAAAACAGAATAATGAATCGAAAATGCGAAATTGTGAGGAAGTTTCGAGCAAAGAGAAGTCAGCAGTTTGGGTCGGATGGATTTGTAATAAATTATTTTGGGCTATTTAAGGAACATATTTCTTTGTTCCTATTAAACCAGATATGTGCTACAATATAAAATAATGAAGCCCAACGTGGGGCCAGAGTTCAAGTTTCTTTTCGCTGTTAAAAAATGCTACCCAGAATTAAATTTGTTATTAGAGGGGAACTCAAAAATTTTGCAGGTGTTTTACATGTCAAAAATTTTCCTGATGTGTTGTATTTTATTGATTCATAAGAAATATAATCTCATCCGAGTTTGTGGTTTGATTGGAGTATCCAGTTTTGGATTAGAGAATTCCAGATAAGATTCTGTTTCTGATTTTATATTTCTAATATCTCCTAATTAATTGTGAAGAATTACAATTGAGGAAGTAATTAATGAGTATTAATGTTTAAGCACTTATGAATATAAAACTGTATAAAGAGTTGTTTTTTTTATAAGTTGTTGTGTTTCGATAAGAGTGTTATTATTTTATGTTCTTGAATTTAGAGCAGTATTATTAATTGCGAGTATAGTTATTTGTTTAATTTGGTAAATATGTTTCATATCTTATTAAATGCATAATATTTTGTATCAGAGTATTGAATTAAAAGAAACTTTTTATTATTATATTTGAAGTATTATAATAGTATGTGTACGTGAAATATGTAAAGAACAATAAATAAAATATCTGTTACTTATGAATATTATATTTCTTAATTCTGAGTATTTGAAAATATCTTCTTTACAGTGAGATAGTGTTTTAAAATTAAGTACCTAATAGAATTTAATTGTCTGATGGCTGTGCATTTTCATGCGAAGATACATTTGTTTTGATTTAAAACACGAAACAAGGCGCCGCAAACGACCGTTGATATTGTTTTCATAAACGCCTCTCTGTCTAGCCTTTCAATATCTATAAATGCTACGAGTTCAGTATATATTAATGCTTATTTTTATTTTATTTCTTTCGTCATCCACTTTCTGCTTAGAATCTTTGTGTTTTATTCTTTTGTAAGTGGTTTCATTGAATAAAGAATAAAAATGTATTGGTTTTCCATGTATATTTACGGTTATATATTAAGATAACAAAAAAATTATTAATATTTTGGTAAAAGGAATCAGAATTTATATTTTAGAGAATTGAAGAACTTTAAAGAACTAAAAAGTCAAAAGAACATTTTTGTTATTTATATATAAAATATTCTTTGAATGCTTATGATTAAGTTATCTTAATTAATATATTTTGAATTATGGAGTTAAAGTATTGACAAACTATAATTTATAAACAAAGGTACATTTAGTGGTTATTGGTAATTGTAAAACGAATGTAAAGAGTTATGAATTAAACGAAAATAAGAGTTTCGTGGTAAAATTTTGAAATGCTTTGTTTTGGCTTTATGTGATTTGAAATATATAATAAGAGTTATTTCTTATAAATTTAGTAAAATCAATGTATTAAAATTGATTTAATTATTTTAAGATGCTGAATATCAAATGAATATTTCAGGTTTATTTACAATAATTAAAGAGTTCATTTTAATATTTTAACATAATATTGTACTTAAGACTGATGGTGTTTAAATTTCGTTTTAACTAAAATAAAGAACCACATATTAAAAAAAATCAGTATTTTATATAATCAGTTGAACATAAATTCAGAACTATTAAAAATAAAACACATGCAAAAATGTCATGCCTTGGGAAAGGGAAAAAAGAGGATTTGAGAAACCTTGCTACAGAAATAGCGCTAGGGGTAGCAGATGATTTAAAAGTAATTCAACTGAAAGACATTTGAACCAATTCAAAAGATTATCATGAAGAATTAGTGAAAAATATGCTAGTTAATATAATAGAGGAACGGCTTGAAAAAGAAAAACAAGCTGAATTCGAAAGAATCACCCAGCAAGAAGCTGCTAAGGAAGAAAAACTAGCCAAACAAAAAGAAGAGGAACAACTATGCATTGAAAAAGAGAGAGCGTATGGATTGCAACGCTTATAACTTCAAGTGGAAGTTCAGAAGGTACTTTCCTCCACTGCCACAGCTCCAGCCAATGAAGCAGAAAACAAGTTGGTATCTGAATCGAATTCTTCCAAAATTTAATCCCATAAAGATGAAATAGGACTTTATTTGACAATATTTGAACATGAATTAAAATTAGTGAATATACCTGAAATTGCAAGACTTAATTATAGCTGACCAGTTAAAGAAAAGAGCACCTCCAGAGGTTAGAGGACATTTTGTTGATCAATGGTCAGAGCTGAATGATCCTTTAGAGCTTGCAGAAAAACTTGACAGTTATGAAACTGTAAGACTAGGAATGAAGAAAAATTCACCTAGCCTTGCTAAGAAGCCAAATTTCAAAGACACTGATAATCTGCTTCTGAGAGAAACTAGAAGCTCCATTACTCTAGGGAAAATGACAAAATCAAATATTCCAACTAAGAAAGTCCAAAATTTACCAAAGACTAGCCAGAAAGAAGATTTTCTGTTCATTGCTATGGATGTGGTAATCCTGGTTTTATTCAGTCTAAGTTTCCAAAATGTAACAAATTAAAAGAGGCTAAAACAATTGTTGATGGTGTAAAATAGTATACGGCACAAACTTCAGATTCATTGCCCAGCTCAATTTTTTTTAACTGTTTGTGGTTAAAAAGCAGCTTTTTGTGTTGACACCGGTGCATCAAATTTTATACTTTATTGAAAGAGAAATTATTCAAATTTCAAATGAAGAATATTACAATGGTACTTACCGATGAAAAAGAAAAAAATGTCCCAGCTTTGACAACAGTCGTAAATCTTAATTTAGATGGAAAGGAAATTCATATGAAATTTATTACATTACCAAACGCTAAAGGCAATGTTGCTTGGCACTTTCTCCAGTTTGCTGGTATTGTGCTTAGCATCCAGAATGGAACTTGACATTTTAGTGAATATCCACACAGACATTACCCATTTTATCGTGAACCATCGGAAATCGTAAGTAATGCAAAAGTAATAATGTCGCAGAAATTAACTTCTCCTGGTAAGTCTGCTAAAATTTCAAAAACCTCTAATTCCGTGAAATTGCGAAATGATGAAGGAAAACACTTAACTAGAGAACAACGTCACAAATTAAATTCATTGCTGGGACAATTTGAAAATAACTTCAAACCAGGGGGAGAACCTACTCCTTTTATTGTACATAGAATCCAAATAGCCTCCCTGTTACTGAACCTCCATATAGAATGACATCTGCAAAGAAAAAGTTGTTGAAGAAGGAGCTAGATTCGTTACTAACAGAAGAAATAATTGAGGAATGTGAGTCTCCTTATGCAAGTCCTGTGGTATTAGTACCGAATCGAAACGAATGGGATCAAGTCGTCGATGAACGAAACTTGTTTACGATGGCCACGGTATACCTAGTTCTTGGGAAAATGAAACGAGTGGCCATCTCGACAAGAATAATGACACACGTTGACATGACCAACGAGCACACTGATCACAAGCTACGACATTTCTTCCAAACGATAGACGAGTTCTCTCAGCAAGAATTAAGAGAGTGGATTTTCTCGTCAGCGGACGAAGTGTGACGATTTTCACACGCCACCGTATGCCCAAGATTTAGAAAAAACGGAATGCGAATGCTATTTCGGAAGAAGCGCTTGTGCTGAGCTTCAGAAAGAATCAAGAGACACCAATCACTCGTCAGCGAACAAAGCGTGAAGACCATTTGCACAGGTCACTCAGGTATGCCCAAGCTTTAGATAAACGGAACACAAAGCACAAGCGCTAAGCTCTGTCAGCAAGAACCAAGAGAAACCAGTCGCTGAGTTTCAGCAAGAATCAAGAAGCACCAGTCGCTGAGCCTCAGCAAGAATCAAGAAACACTAGTCGCTCGTCAGCGGATGAAGCGAGAGGAACATTTACACAGGTTACCGTATACCCAAGCTTTATAAAAACGGAACACGAACGCTGTTTCCGAACAAGTGCTTGTGCTGAGGCTCAGCAAGAATCAAGAGACACCAATCGCTCGTCACCGGAAAAAGCGTGAAGAACATTTGCACGAACACTGTTTCCGAACAAGTGCTAGAACTTGTGACTCGTGTTGAGGTTTCCACGTGAGACTTTAAGACATGTTCGATTTGTTAAACATTTCCAGAATCCGTTGGTCTCGCCAGAACGAATGCAAACCTTTAGAAGACAATCGTTCTACAGTGGGCTTGTAGAATTATCAGAGAATCAAGTACGAAAGACGCGTCAGAAGAATTGGAATAAAACAAGACCAATAATAGAACTAGAACCAAGAGGAAAATTGTCAGAAGAAAAGAAAAAAGAAAAGTATAAATATATATAAAAAATATAAAAAATCTAATGATATATATAATTATTTTTTTTAAATACGTATATTCTTCTTTTTTCTTTTCTTCTGACATTATTCCTTTTGGTTATATTTCTCTTACTTGTCTTGCTGTATGTCCTAGTTCCATTTTTAATTTGCTTTCAATGGCTCTCCGTCAAATCGCACAAGTTGAAATGACTGGTATGTCTTTATTCTAGATTGACCTGACAAAGTCACAAAGCCAGCGTGACAATGTCGTCGTTCATCTCGAGTCATTGAGATGACTAGTTACTTGTCTTGTGTCTCCATTTTCAAATTGCTTTCAATGGCTCTCCGTCAAATCGCAAAAGTTGAAACGACTGGCATGTCCATCGTTTAACTTGTGCTATGAAGACCATCGTGACAATGTCGTCTTGATTCGTTGAGATGAGTGTTCCTGTCGAAAGGCCAACTCGTCGTGTTGTTATTTGTCTTGTGTGTCCAAGTTCTATTTTCAAATTGCTTTCGATGGCTCTCAGTCCAATCGCATAAGTTTAAATGACTGGGATGTCTTTATTCTCGATCGACCAGGTCAACAAGATCAATTCCAAACCTATCAAGACCAGCGTTATAATGCAATCTTGAGTCATTGACATGACTGTTCCAGTTGAAAGATCAACTCGACTGGGAACAAATCAATTTGAAGAGAACCGTTCACATGAATTCATTTCGATCGTTTTTTTTTCTCACTGAAGCACGAACCTCACGATTGGCTTCCGATCAAGACAGCCCAAGCGAACAAATTCCAATGACTCGAGTGTTCTCAGATGGCAGTCGCTTTCTTCGTCCAATAAAGACGTCGTATCACTTTATTTGTGAGATAACCGACTCGAGACGAATAGCAACAGATCAGCTGACTGGACGAGACCCAACGTCATCGAGACGCTACACGCGATTAGTTCAAGTGAATGAATCTATTCCACAGCCATGAAGACGTGAAGCCAGCTTCTTCGATCAAGACGAGTGTTACACATTATTCATGAATCAAGATACGCTTGACTCGCTCGATTGTGTTGCTCGGACGGCTCAACTTTATCAATTCGATTCAAATATCAAAGAAAATCAAGACACGTAAGCCCTTTGCAATTCCCCGTGTTTGAACGAGTACAACAGGAAACGATCTCATTCAAACCGGAAACGACCACACCCATGTAATTTCAAAGATTCGAATAAGACGTTTTATCTTTTCAGTTCAGATTTCCGGAATCATGTATATTTAAACAAGTGTCACAGAACGGTCAGTTGTTCATTCTGAAATTTGAGCTCGTGCTGTCAACATGTCATCTTATTCTATTTGTTCTAAAATTTGCGATTGCTGTCACAAGAAAATTGTGAATAGTCGTCCTTACTTGTTGTCGTGTGGACATTATTATCATACATATTGTCTGATGTTATTCAACATATACAGAGGTGCGAACAAATGTTGTCCGAAATGTTCTGCAGACTTTGAGTCGATAGAATATGAGCTGCTAAACTCGATTTTCCGCCGGTGCCACCTGAAGACGGGAAAAATGAACTCAGATCAATCGACGAACCGGAGCCGGCTTGCAAGACATGCGAAATTCCGTTCGTTCGAGGCAAATGCAGGTCGTTTTGTGAACCGTTCGTGCTCTGGATATGCGAGCACAAGTTTCATTACATGTGCATCAAATCTTGGGTGAACGGTGGAAATCAACAGTGCCCGCACTGTGACACGCCGATAACGTCGATGGACTTGGCGTTTCTCGATATTTATCCATAGCCGACCAAAAATATATGTCATTGTCCATGGTCCAGTGACGATGAAATGGACGTGGATTCATGGAGCGACGCCTTAGAAGATATTTGAGGATTTTGTCTTTCCACTATCACAAAATAAATGAAAGTTGGTAGGAAAATGGCCTCGGGTTTGGCTTTAGGGCCACGGCTCGAAGCCATTTTTTACATCGCTTTGTTAACCAATATTGAGAAAAGCTATTCGTTCAACAAGCTTTTTCTCTTGATGACATGAGATTTATTTTTTACACACGGCTTGTTCATGTCCAACAGGCTTCTTTTATGGGTTTTATTCCACACGGCTGGTTCATGTCCAACAAGCTTCTTTATTATTGGGTTCCACATGGGCTGGTTCATTTCCAACAAGCTTCTATTTTGAGTTTTGTTCCACACGGTGGTTTCGTGTCCAACATTACTGAGTTCTTGTTTCACATGGCTGGTTTGTGTCCAACAAGCTTCTTTATTACTGGGCTCTTGTTCCACACGGGCTGGTTTATTTCCAACAAGCTTTTTGATTAACAAGTTCTTGCTTTTAAAAGACACACACGCACATTTTGAAATGATTTTGTCGCAAAATGATGAACATTGTAGGAGACTAACAAATAAAGAGTCAAGACTTTTGGTTTTCACAATCTTGTTAAATAAATCGTCGTAGAAAAACAAGAAGAGCCCGGTTCGACAGGCTCTTCTTGTTTTTATAATTTCTCTTGTTGGACATTCTGAACAAAATTTTCACAAGACCCAAGTCATTCTGAAACGCAAATATTTTTCCAGTTCTTTGTTCCAGTACTCTACCGGCATCTTGGTGACCGATCTTTCCGAAGCCAACAGCAAGTCTCTTTCCGAGTGCGGCCGTTTACAAAATTGGCATGGTTGATTCTTGTGAAACAATTAGCAAGTGGCGTGAACCAGTCTGTTGCAACAATCCAGTCGGAACAGAACGAGCATCGACTCGTGAATCTTGTAGTTCTGTTGGAATCTGATGTGGCAGTACGCGCACGACGACATTCTTAATTTATGTTACGTCTCGAAAGAAGCCAAGACTAAAATTATTTTCCAAAAAAATTTAAATGGGAGAAGAAGAAAGCTAATGTCTGATTGGTTCAAGTTTATGTGCATTCTAATGACTGTAACCATGACTCTATCACTTGCCATTCATTTTCCGAAACGGTTTCGAACATATTTATTACGAAGGGATTGTAGCTCAAGTCCAATGGTTTTTCTTCCGTGTAAGCTATCGGACTAAAATTTGTGACATGAGCCGGTAAAATGTTTTGTCGATCATCAGCCATTCCAGTCAAAAGTTTCTCCAACGCGTACCATTTTGTCATGTCTTCAGGCTTTCGAAAACCGTAACTGAAAATTGGTTTCGGCTTAACGTCGAAATATTCGAAACTGAACAAGACTTGTGGAATCTGGGGCTCGACGATCGTTTCATTTCTCGATTCTTCGATGGAACTGTTCGCTCGACAATCGTCTGATCACTAGAAAAACTTTTTGAGTCTTCGTTTTTAATTTCACTCTTGGACATCAATGGTTTCGAAGGCACCATTGGCTTAAGAAACGTTTCGTTCTCAGACGAGCTTCTTATTTCTTCACTCGATACGTATTTCGACGACCTTTTCTTAGGCTTTAAATCCACATCATTACGCTTTCGCTTGGGCGTCTCGAAATCTGAATCGTTCTTCGTATTTTCTAGTTCTGGAAATTCGTGACCAGTCAACGGCGTCATGGGTGGCAACTTGTACGGATCGTTCACAAACGTTCTATGCTGGAACGGATCTTCTTCTTGAGAAAATTTGTTTAGAACAACGTGAACAGACAATAAAGTCTTTTGAACGCCCAACAGAACGTAGACCGTCTTGTCTCGAATCTTGTATACTGTTTCAGGCTGTAAAATGAATTTTTTATAAAAATACTCGTCGCATTTGTTGAAATAGCCGGTCTGAATGACAGTCTTGGTCCGTATCAAGCGTTCTCTCGGTAACACGTACAATAGCATTGGAACGTTCGTCGTTCGAATGATGTGCGCCGTGTCGAACTTTATTCTTCGCTGTCTGAACGTGAATCTCGACTTGACTAAAAAGTGAGGTCCATCGATTAACACAAGCGAATGTCCGTATTCTTTTGCTGAGACTTGACTACACTTCTGGACAAGCGCCTTTCGACGAGATCCCAATTCAATATTGTATTGAATGGATTCATCATATTCGATTCATGAGCCGTTGTGAAGAAATTTTTAATCATGTTGTCAGTCCATTCGTCGTCTAAACGTCCGGCGGAAAATCGAGTTTTAGCAGCTCATATTCTATCGACTCAAAGTCCGCAGAACATTTCGGACAACATTTGTTCGCACCTCTACATATGTTGAGTAACATCAGACAATATGTATGAAAATAATGTCCAAACGACAACAAGTAAGGACGACTATTCACAATTTTCTTGCGACAGCAATCGCAAATTTTAGAACAAGTAGAATAAGATGACATGTTGACAGCACGAGTTCAAATTTCAGAATGAACAACTGACCGTTCTGTGACACTTGTTTAAATATACATGATTCCGGAAATCTGAACTGAGAAGATAAAACGCTTTATTCGAATCTTTGAAATTACATGGGTGTGGTCGTTTCCGGTTTGAATGAGATCGTTTCATGTTGTACTCGTTCAAACACGGGGAATTGCAAAGGGCTTACGTGTCTTGATTTTCTTTGATATTTGAATCGAATTGATAAAGTTGAGCCGTCCGAGCAACACAATCGAGCGAGTCAAGCGTATCTTGATTCATGAATAAAGTGGAACACTCGCCTTGATCGAAGACGCTGGCTTTACGTCTTCATGGCTGTGGAATGGATTCATTCACTTGAACTAATAGCGTGTAGCGTCTTGAAGACGTTGGGTCTCATCCAGTCAGCTGATCTGTTGCTGTTCGACTCGAGTCGGTTTTCTCACGAATAAAGTGATACGACGTCTTTATTGGACGAAGAAAGCGACTGCCATCTGAGGACACTCGAGTCATTGGAATTTGTTCGCTTGGACTCTCTTGATGGGAAGCCAATCGTAAGCCTCGTGCTTCAGTGAGAAAGAAAAGCAAAATGATCGAAATGAATTCATGTGAACGGTTCTCTTCAAATTGATTTGTTCCCAGTTGAGTTGATCTTTCAACTGGAACTGTCATGTCAACGACTCAAGATGACATTGTAACGCTGGTCTTGATCAGTTTGAAATTGATCTTGTTGACTTGGTCGATCGAGAATAAAGACATCTCAGTCATTTAAACTTATGCGATTTGACTGAGAGCCATCGAAAGCAATTTGAAAATAGAACTTGGACACACAAGACAAATAACGACACGACGAGTTGGCCTTTCGACAGGAACACTCATCTCAACGAATCAAGACGACATTGTCACGATGGTCTTCATAGCACAAGTTAAACGATGGACATACCAGTCGTTTCAACTTTTGCGATTTGACGGAGAGCCATTGAAAGCAATTTGAAAAATGGAGACACAAGACAAGTAACCAGTCATCTCAATGACTCGAGATGAACGACGACATTGTCACGCTGGCTTTGTGACTTTGTCAGGTCAATCTAGAATAAAGACATACCAGTCATTTCAACTTGTGCGATTTGACGGACAGCCATTGAAAGCAAATTAAAAATGGAACTAGGACATACAGCTAGACAAGTAAGAGAAATATGACCAAAAGAAATAATGTCAGAAGAAAAGAAAAAAGAAGAATATAAGTATTTAAAATAATAATATATTATTAGTTTAAATATATATATACCGGGTAAGCCAAAAGTTCGTTACAATTTTAAAAATTCATAAAAAAAGAAGAAAGTGAGATAAAGAAGTGCGGTTTGCAAGAAAGGGCTCACAAGGTAGTCGGAGTTTTTCAGCAGCAAAAAAAATTAGTTAAAAAAGTCACCTATAGATGGTGCAAACATCGAGAGATTCAGCAGAATTATGCAAATTAATCTTGCGATAAAAGGCCGTGATACTCGAGAATTTCTCATTTGCTTTCAGAATGTTATCATTACCCGATCGAGCGTTGTTGGTGTAGTTTTTCTATTTGAACGAAGAGTCAGCAACTATTTCTTTGCGAAAATTTCGCACGACGAAAGGACTGAAGACGAAGAAAGGCCCCATATCGTGTCCTGGAATAGTCAAGCTTGTCAAGAGGTTCGAGGACACTTACTCTTTGGAGGATCGGCCACGCAGTGGAAGATCCTTGTTGGCGGAGAGCCGAATTACTGCGGTGGAAACCACAATGAATGATTTAGCGGCGGAATCGTCCATTGGGAGTAGCAGTGCTCGCGAAGCCGGAAGAATATTGGATGTGCCTCAATCATCGATTCGACGTATCCTCCACGGGATATTGCATCTCTATCCCTACAAACTGCAGTCACTGCAGGAGTTACAACCGGGAGACACAGCTATGCGGGAATCATTTGCCGAGTGGGCTATGGCAAGAATCGAAAACGACCCTCAATGGTTGTTCAACGTTTTCTGGACGGATGAGGAGCACTTCACACTACACGGGGATGTCAACACCCATAACACTTGTATATGGGCAACATCTAATCCTCGTGAATACATGACGAAATCTCTGCATCCAGCCAAGTTGACAGTCTGGTGTGGCTTCACCTCATCTTTCATTGTCGGACCTTTCTTCTTTGAAGAACCGTGTCCAAGATTGGGCTGGAAAACGTGCACAGTAACCGCTAAGCATTACCTTACTCTTTTGCGTGACAAAGTCGTGCCCGCATTAAATCAAAGCGGTGTGTTATCTGTAATAAACTTTATGCAGGATGGCGCACCATCACATTATGCATATCCAGTAAAACGATTCCTTTTGAGTACCTTTGGTGAAGAGAGACTGATCAGTCGAGGTTGCAAGATCGCATGGCCTCCATGATCAACCGACCTCACTCCGGTCGACTTCTGGTTGTGGGCTATTTGAAATCACGTGTGTACCTTTCATCTCCTTCAACATTGGCCGAACTCAAAGATTCCATCTGTCGGGAGGTTTCTGCAATTCATTCCGACATATTGCATTCAGCTGTAACGGGCGTTGCGAGTCGCCTTAGTAGTGTCTGTTTAAATGTACTGGAAGTCATATTGAACAACTGTTATTATCAGAATAAATGAATGGAGCGTACTGTTGTCCTTTTCATTGTGTTTCGGACAGTCAGCGCTATCTATAGGCGACTTTTTTGACTAAAACTTTTTTGCTGCAAAAAAAAAATCTGACTACCTTGTGAGCCCTTTCTTGCAAACCGCACTTCTTTATCTTACTTTCTTCTTCTTTCATTAATTTTTTAAAATAGTAACGAAATTTGGCTCACCCGGTGTATATATATATATATATATATATATATATATATATATCTATATATATATATATATATATATATATATATATATATATATGTGCTTTTCTTTTTCTTTTCTTCTGACAATATTCCTTTTGGTTCTAGTTCTATTATTGGTCTTATTTTATTCCAATTCTTCTGACGCGTCTTTCATACTTGATTCTCTGATTAATGTATAAGTCCGCTGTAGAACGATTATCATCTAAATGTTTGCATTCGTTGTGGCGATTGCAACGGATTCTGGAAATGGTTAACAAATTGAACAAGTCTTAAAGAGTCTCACGTTGAAACCTCAACACGAGACACAAGTTCTAGCATTTGTTCGGAAACATTGTTCGTGTAAATGTTCTTCACGCTTTGTCTGCTGACGAGCGACTGGTGTCTCTTGATTCTTGCTGAGTCAGCACAAGCACTTGTTCGGAAACAGCGTTCGTGTTCCGTTTTTATAAAGCTTGGACATACGGTAACCTGTGTAAATGTTCCTCACGCTTCGTCCGCTGACGAGCGACTAGTGTCTCTTGGTTCTTGCTGAGGCTCAGCGACTGGTGTCTCTTGGTTCTTGCTGAGGCTCAGCGACTGGTGTCTCTTGGTTCTTGCTGAGGCTCAGCGACTGGTGTCTCTTGGTTCTTGCTGAGGCTCAGCGACTGGTGTCTCTTGGTTCTTGCTGAGGCTCAGCGACTGGTGTCTCTTGGTTCTTGCTGAGGCTCAGCGACTGGTGTCTCTTGGTTCTTGCTGAGGCTCAGCGACTGGTGTCTTTTGGTTCTTGCTGAGGCTCAGCGACTGGTGTCTCTTGGTTCTTGCTGAGGCTCAGCGACTGGTGTCTCTTGGTTCTTGCTGAGGCTCAGCGACTGGTGTCTCTTGGTTCTTGCTGAGGCTCAGCGACTGGTGTCTCTTGGTTCTTGCTGAGGCTCAGCGACTGGTGTCTCTTGGTTCTTGCTGAGGCTCAGCGACTGGTGTCTCTTGGTTCTTGCTGAGGCTCAGCGACTGGTGTCTCTTGGTTCTTGCTGAGGCTCAGCGACTGGTGTCTCTTGGTTCTTGCTGAGGCTCAGCGACTGGTGTCTCTTGGTTCTTGCTGAGGCTCAGCGACTGGTGTCTCTTGGTTCTTGCTGACAGAGCTCAGCGCTTGTGCTTCGCGGTCCGTTTATCTAAAGCTTGGGCATACCTGAATGACCTGTGTAAATGGTCTTCACGCTTCGTTCGCTGACAAGCGACTGGTGTCTCTTGATTCTTGCTGAAGCTCAGCACCAGCACTTCTTCCGAAATAGCATTCGCATTCAATTTTTCTAAAGCTTGGGCATACGGTGGCCTGTGTAAATTGTCTTCACGCTTCGTTCGCTGACGGGAGAATCCACTCTCTTAATTCTTGCTGAGAGAACTCGTCTATCGTTTGGAAGAAATGTCGTAGCTTGTGATCAGTGTGCTGGTTGGTCATGTCAACGTGTCTCTTTATTCTTGTCGAGGTGGCCACTCGTTTCATTTGGCCAAGATCTAGGTATACCGTGGCCATCGTAAACGAGTTTCGTTCATCGATGACTTGGTCCCAGTCGTTTCGATTGACACGTTCTCCTCACTGTTTCAATTGGCGTAAGGAACGTGCTTGTCTTTGAGCGTTAAAGCTCGAGCTGCAGCAAGGAACGTGCTTATATAGACGCTTGTCTTCGAGCTCCTGGCTTTTTCAAACTGTTCGTACGACTTGTAAACCTTTATTGTTCAGACGGCTCACAAATAAAGAAGTTAAAGCTTCAGAAGTGGTGATCGAGTGGTCGCAAAGCTTTCTCGAGTGACATGAATCAAGTCTTTGTCTATGAAGAAATCTGTTGACGTTTTCTTTTTACATTGAACGTGTTCCATTATTGGTTGGTTGTGTATCGTAAAAAATTCGCAGAGAGCCCACACGAGTGCAACTCTCTGCGAATTTTTTACCCCTTTAGTTTCTAATGCTAAAGGGCTAACCTTTCAAGGCGCGTTCTTAAATTTTCAACAGTTCGTCAATCGTTGCCTTGGGAAAATAAAACACGGCTGGCAATACATTTCGAAGATAACTGACTGTCCATGGCTCGTCATTGGCGATACTGGACTCCCAGCCATCGTCACTTTTCAAATATTTTTCGTACAAGTGATCCTTCAAGAATTCGTCCAAGTCTTTTACGGGAACGACGAATTTTCGACCGTCGTTTGTCTTTGGCATTTCGAAAAAACTCAAGCCAGACACGACCGAAATCTTGTCTCCATCGAATGTGCTGGTGAATTCTAATTCTCCAGCAACAGTTTCTCCGGCTTCTTGAATCAGCTTGATTCTTGCCACAAAATTCACGACATGACTGACATGTTCGAAAAAGAGAAGAGAAAAAAAAATGATCTGAACGTATTGAAATCTGAGAAGAAAATGTGAGAAACATCTGTTTCGACTCTTGCTTTTATACAGGACAAGTCGGAAATTGTTATCAACATGAAGATCTTTGGCTCTTGTTTAACGTTAGAAAAGAAAACTTGCGACAATTCTCGTCCCAAAAATTACTTTTCGACTGTTTATTTTTTGTACAAGACAAGTCTTTATCAACATGAATATCTTAAGCTTTGGTTTTCAACGCTTGAAAAAAAAAACTTGTTGGGACAATCGTCCCAAAATTGGTTCATTGTGTGTCGTGAAAAATCACAGAGAGCGCACATATGTGCTACTCTCTGCGATTTTTTTACCCCTTTAATTTTTATGACAATGGCTAAAGGGCTAACCATTTCCACAGGCCGACTAGTCGAATTTTAAAAGTTCGTCAATTACGTGTTTTGGAAAATATTGGACCAGTGAAATGTAGCATCGCAAATAGCTTAATGTCCATGGCTGATCACTTGCAATTATTGTTTCTTCTTGGAATAAATGTTCTTTTAAAAAGTTTCCAATTTCATGAGATGGTACAGCGAATCTTTTCACGTCATCGTCATTTGTCTTTGGCAGTTCGAAAGACGTCAATCGGGACAAGACCGATATCTTTGACCAGTCTACAACGCTGATGAATTGCAATTCACTGGCAACTGTTTCGCACTTGTCGTTTTGAATAGTCGATAGTCTTGCAAAGTAATTGGTACTGAAACTCATTTTCGTAAGAAAAGAAACAATCCGCACGCTTTGATAGCTGAGAAGCAATTGTGACAAGTCGTTTCGACTCTTTCTTTTTATACAAGACTGGAAGTCGTTATCAACTTGAAGATCTTTGGATTTTGTTTTCATCATTTAAGAAAAACGCTTGTTGTGACAATTGTTTCATCGGTTATTATGCTTGTCGCAATAATTCGTTTTGAACGAACTTGTTGAAAGCAAACACTTCGACCATAGCACAATGACATTCTTCCGATTCCACAATCTCCGAGTGCCAATCGCATTACCATTTTCTATGGTCTTCTTGATTCGCCAACGCGTTGAATTTCGGACAACCATGAATTTCCAAATTGATATTTGGAATATTTAAAGTGTCCAATAGTTCCTTTTTGTATCGACCACCTTTGTAAGCCACGACATCTTTAGTCGTGTTTTTCGTTCTGTTGTAAAATGATTTCGCGATGTCTTCGAACTCGTTCAATGGCTTCACATCCCGTTCGTTAAAGTCGGGTCAAAATCTGAGACCGTGAATTCGTTTGCTGCAATATTTCGCGGTCCGCCAGTCTTTCGAACTCGGATAAATGTGACAAAGGTCGAATCGAAATCCGTACGGCACTGGATTTTCATTGACGACTTCGATCAACCCGAATTCGCGACACAAGAAATTTCCATCGTGAACGAATCCGTCCATGTCCATGATCATGCAAATCGTATCCATTGTTTGTTTCTCACTTCGGAGATCTTTGATCTTTATTGTACGAGACTGGCTCTGTGAATAAAATAACACGATTGCTGTGACAGTGTTGGATAGTCAAGATTTGTGAAGACTTGGTTTAATGGGAAAAATCCAGAGACTGTGTCTCAGTGGAACTGAAACTCGAACGAAATGCGGATTCTTCTTATACCCGGAGATTTAAAATTTGGAAATATTAAATATGAAACATATTTCATACTTTATAGTTTTCCAAACAAGACGAAAGACACATCTGGTCAGACGAGCAACGGACTTGACCGGACGCATGCTGTGAGATTAATTTTTTTCCAAGTATCTGAATTCCGAAATTTTCAATTGTTTGTCATTTCATAGTTTAATAATACGTGATATAAAAAAACTCGTTCGGATTTAATTTGAATGACACGTAAATTTATTTCGTTCTTTTCAAAGGTCCGTATTTTCCGATGGGAACAAAATTCAAATTTTCATGAATAAAGTGGAATCGATTCATTCGTCTGTTCAAAATAATATGGGCTATTTCTTGAAAAAATAAAAAACATTTATCTAACGTTTTAAGTACATACGTTCAATGTATTCCGTTAATTATTGTACAATAAACAAATTTCGGAACGTTATGTGAAATGTGCATGCTTGAAATTATTCTTTAACTGTTTTCAGAAAATATTTAAATTGATACAGTCATTTCTAATGTCCTTTCCAAATATCTTCATTATAATGCAAGCTTGAATAAAGTGAGTTTGTTTTGCCGTCCGCGTAAATTCGAGAAGAAAAAAATATATATTCCAGCTGGTCCGTCTGTCCGTGAATTAAAGAAAACCATAAGCTTCGTCAATAATAATAAAGTAAAGATTGAATCGTTCGATTGAAGACTTGTAAAATTGCCTTGAGATTCTTGTAACTTGCTTTATTGATATCCGTGAGAAACGAGAAGAGACAAAAAAAAAAAAAAAAAAAAAAAACCATCATCAAGAAATGTCGCTAATTTGCCAGTGTGAATCACTGAAAATGAAGCTTCAACAAAATACGGATTCCTTTTAAAGCCAAAGATTAAGAAAAATAAAAAGCAAAATATTTAAAAATGAAAAATAAAATTTAATAGTTTAAAAAAAAATTTCCAAGCTTGAAAATCTTTTCAGAGTCCAATTGGCCTGGAAATGAAGATCGAATGTGTGTGGACCCTTTATATACGCAAAGATTATAGAAAATTTTGAAAAATTAAATTTAATAGTTTTAAAAAAATTCCAAGTTTGAAAATCTTTTAAAGTCCAATCTTTGAAATGAAGATCGAATGTGCGTGGATCCTTTATATATACGCAAAGATTATAGAAAATTTTAAAAATTATAAGATTGGAAATTATAAAAGATGGAATAAAGTAATAGACATAATAGCAAACTTCATTTTTTTGTATTTCATATTCTCGCTATTTAAAGGCCGGAGACTTCCACTTTTTCAGCCAGATGGGTTTGTCGCATCGCTTCAAACAGGACGTTATTCCCAGTGATCAGATATGGTTATAAATTTATACAAACTAATATGTTTTCATTCGTTTTCTTCAAACTTGGAACTTATTTTTCTGGAAATTCTGAATCTTTTATTTTTAAAAGGAATGAGCTTTCTGATAATTCTTCAAGTATTTAAATGAACACGAAGAAAAAATTCTATCTTTATTTCTTACACAGCGGAAAAATTATTTTCGCCGTCCGTAATATGCTCTATTTATTTTATCAAATTTTTTTTTCCCCTACAAAAATGTGTCTCTTTCTCCTACTAGAATAGTTTACACAGATACATTTCACAATTCATGTTGGAATTCTTTAAATGTACAGTTAACGTATGAAATAGAAAATAAATTGAATTAATAAAAATTTTCCGAGCAAGGCGAAAGACACAACTCTTCAGATGATCAATGGATTCGACTTGACAGGACGCACGCAATGATTGTGAAATTTATATTTTTTTTCCAAGTATGCGATATCTTGATTTCAGAATCTGCAACTGTTTGCTGTTCCTTAATTTAATTTTACGTGATATAAGAAAAACTCATTCGGATTTAATTTGAATGCCACATAAATTCATTTCGCTCTTTTCAAAGATCCACATTTTCTGATGTGAACAAAATTCGAAAGGGATCCGGTGCTCACACATTTTTTAGACCGAATGTAGACATCATATCCTCCTTGGTGGTCTTCAAGATATAGTTTCCTTTTGAGTAAGAAGAGACGGTTGTTGAGATTGACAAAAAGGTCTTGCAAAAAGAATATTTGGGTCAATTATAAGCAAAAAGCAGCTCAGATCCACTTAACTTATTGTACTTCTTAGCCGTAAGTATTGGAATGATTAAATTAATTATGCCTGATTCATCTAAAGATATTGTTCACATACTTAGACAAATTTCTAGTAGATCTTCTACTTCGCCCACTTCTCACTTATTATTCAAAGCTGGTGACACTTTCATCTCGGATTCCCAAGAACAAGCTAACCTTCTCGTAAATTACTTTTCAAGACCTCCTATTTCGGTAGGAATTCCTATAGATTTAAGATCACAGATTTTCTATCAATATAATAGGAATTTTAAATTAGCAGAGCTTAAGGGTGCTATTACTAAGAAACACTCAGATTTTGGTCCCGACCACATGTCAAATAGAACACTTAATAGTTTATCTTCTTCATCCATTAAGTGTCTTCTCTCTCTTATCAATGACTCATGACCTTCAGGAAGCATTCCCAGCATTTGGAAATCTACCACAGTGGTTCCCATTCCTAAACCTAATAAACCTCTGAACGAGATATCATCTTACAGACCTATTTCTCTCACTAGCAATTTATGTAAAGTGGTAGAGAGAATGGTTCTTAAGCGTCTTCTTAACCATACAAACATTGGAAAATTTCTTTCATCCTCATCATTACAGGTTTCTACGTTGTAGAGGCTGTGATAGTATTCTATCCATGATACATTATTATATAATCTATGTAAGATCATAAAGGAAATTTATTGTTTGTGTATCGATTGATATTACCAAAGCATATGATTCTATTTGGCATGATGGTTTATCATATAAACTTACGCAAGCTCATATCACCGGCAGAGCCACAAAATGGATGATGAACCTCATACTAGACAGATTTTTCAGAGTGAAATGGAACTTTCCATCTGTTAAATATCGTCTTTCCATCCATCTTTCAGAGAACTTTCCATCTGTTAAATATCGTAAATGCCTGCATTTGTGGAATCATCAACTATGGGTGCCACATACTTTTGTCTGCAAGTAAAAGCGACGAAATAAATTTAGATGCCATTCATCATGCAGCAATCCGAATGGCTACTGGGCTCCCAAAATGGACTCCAATTCCTATCCTGTGCAAAGAAGCGGGAGTACTTCTATTATCATATCGCCGAGAATTGCTTTCCCTAAAAATGTATATTCAAAATTTTAGTTTTGATTCAGAGTCGCCTTGTGCTAAATTGGGGAAATCATTATCATTCAATAATATCAACAAGAGGCACCCTCTTGTTTTTTGTGACAGAATTTGGCATAGCTGTCAGGGAATCAATGAAATAAACATAATTAAGTCACCAAGATTTCAGACTATGGATTTTTCCAACGTACTGTTTTCACTGACAGATTTCCCATTTCAATCTAAGAGCATTCCTAGTGAGATTATAACAAAAATTTTCAATAACTTCTATCATACAGATTGGACAAATCATACTATAATTTTTACAGATGCTTCAAAGAAAATGTCAAATCTTGATTTAGTTGTTTTTAATTACTCCCAAAATTATCTCTTTTCTGGAAAGGTTGCATCCCGAAATACAATTTTCACTGCCGAATGCCTAGCTATTTTACTAGCACTGATAAAAGTCTATACGAAAGCTCAAAACTATGTGATACTGTCTGATAGATTTTCCTGTATCTCAGCTCTATTACACACCTCTAAGGAATTTCCTACAGTAATACAGTTAATTAGATCAGTAATCATCTATGTAATGCCAATTTAAAAATCAATTCATTTTGTATGGGTTCCTGGGCATTCTGGAATAGACAGCAACGAAAGAGCTGACTGTTTTGCTAAATCTGCATTCCACAGAGAATATATTGACAAATCAATTTCTCCAGATGAACTCGCTCGTTACACTTGGATTCATTTTAAGAACTCTTATCTAAAGGAATGGCTGAACAGCAAGTATGCTAGCAGTTTTGCTCACCTGCTATCTATAAAGAACTGACATCGTCTCCTTCCAAAATCTCGCATGGAAGATGTCTGGATTTCTAGAGTTAGAACTAGGACAATTCCAACAAATGCGTTACTGACCCGATTTAAATTATATAATACAGACAAATGCACAAGTGGAGCGGTCAAAACTATAGATCACATATTACTTCAATGCTCCCAATACAAGCAGATACGAGAGCTCCTTCGCCAAAGAA
The DNA here is from genome assembly GCA_030067965.1 of Latrodectus elegans. NCBI lineage: Eukaryota > Metazoa > Arthropoda > Arachnida > Araneae > Theridiidae > Latrodectus > Latrodectus elegans. The sequence goes on from CM057811.1 coordinate 1,414,563, forward strand.
ATTATATTGGAGCGTTATCCTTCTCTTGTTTGTTTCAACTATTCGTAAATCCTTCCAATAAAATCGAATGTATCGTGGATTTCAAGAAACGATCTAAAAGGTTTTAACCTTTAAGATGGAAATTCGGCACTAAAGATCATATTCGATCCAATTAGAAGTACGTGAATAAATTTTGCCATGCTTTCCTCCTGGAAAGTAGAAGACTCTATCAACGAGAGACTATTGTATCAAGTTTCATATAAAATCTATCAAAATATTTGTATCAATTTATAAAAATTTATTAACTGATGTTATATTTTCAATGTGAGCTAAAAGCATTTTAGCATAGAGCTCCAAAAATACACTTTGCAAAAAATGTTTACCAATACATGTTGCCATTCTAAAAATCAAAACTATATCGTTGCCATTCCATAAAACAGAAAATTGGAATTTAAAATAATTATTTGTTTTAAAAACCGAAACAAAAACTCACAAAGCAGTAAAAAAACATTTAAATTCACCAACAGGAGAAAAAACAACTTAACTTAGCAGCAAAAGAGAAACTAACTCAACTCAGCAGCAGGAAGGAAACAACTCAAAGCCGCCACTCGCAGTCACCACCACTGTGTTAGAATAGGCTTTTTCAATTACTTCTGGTATTACGAATGCCTGAACAAGTAACACACCTTGGTGTCATATGGCACATCTCGGCACTATTTCAGAGATTTATGATTTTATATTTCAATGTTGAAGCACTGCATCGCCAATCTGAGTCTTCTATAGTGCTTAACTGAGACACCGCAGATATGGCACAATGACCGGCTGTCATACATACCGGCACCATCTTGTACCGAAACAATGTGCACCAAAAATAATGGCATGATTTCCCGCTTTCTGGGTGAGTCATTCGACTAACCAGAGCAACATGAAATCCAATAAGGCATAAGTTTTCCTCGATATATTTGATTTGAATAGTGAGGGGAGACCCGAGTCACCTACATTTTTGGTTTTTGTTTTTAAGGACTTGGATATCAGTAAATAATTTAGTGAGCTCTCTACGAGCCAATTTAATAAAAAATTTTTGATTATGACCAGTGGTCTTAGTTTCAAATTCTTGACTGAATTTTTCTTTTAGGTTTCTTAGAAATTCTACGTGGATTTCTCCATTCTTCACTCTAATAGAGGAATTTTTCCTCGATTTCGGAGGACTAATCCATAGGTTGCTCGGCCTCCTGTGTGGAATCAAGCCGAGCGAAGGAATTGCTTGTTGACCTGGAATTGGAACACCCTTGGTTCCTACGAAATAACTTTAACGGTTTCTTAGACTGAACGAATTCCTCCAATAACTTGTTCAGGGATCGTTTCTCTAGATGAGACATCAACATTAGCTATTCTAACGTTATTTTCCTGAAATGGAATATGAGTATCGCTAGAAGGTGGCGATGCCAGACCAGTATCATTATTGCTACCACTCAAGAAGACTTTTTAGGTTCTCTGGAAATTAATATGATGCAAGTGCATTCTAAGTCGACTCTCAGCCTCGCTGATTTGTTCCATGAAAAATTATGCTCCTCCAGTTCTTTTTATTTTTGGCTGCATATATTTCCTCGCTTTTCTCAAGACCTCCTACATGGGAAGGGGTGTGTGGCTTGCTGGAGTTTGGCTGAAGACATGAAGGTTTCCCGAAGAAAATCTAATAGTTCGACGGTAGTTTCCCAAAGCAATATCTGTTCACGTTCTGGTGCGTACTCGAGACACATCTGAGCAAAGCGAGGCTTAACTGCGAATCTTACAGGATGAGCACGTGCTCTTGCAGACACAACTTTTGATAAGACCTTAAAGAACACAAGAGTTAGAAAATGAACCTTTAACTACGCATAAGCTGAAATCTCCAAACGCGTTCGCCTCTTCTGGAAAAAAAACCCGAGATCCAGTTTATTGGAATACTCACGTATAAGTGCAGGTTATTGCATTGGCCATTCCCACTCCCCCAGTGTAAGTGTTAATTACAATTTATTGTTTTTAAATACACAGAGTATTCCAAAATGACCACATAAACTCTGCACAGCTAGATTTCTTGTTGGAAGTACAGAAAAACTGCCCAAAAAGGCGTTCATGTACGATCAATAGTTTACGAGAAAAATACGAAAAACAAAGTATGACGTCACTTCTGGTGCAAGAGAAAACATTTTATTGAACATATCAACAGCATTATACGCACAATTTAAAGCAGATGTTCAAAGTATCAACCCTGAAAGTCGAGGCAGGCTTGAGAACGTCGTGGAATGTTTGTCTATCACAAGTTGCAGCATCGCGGGGTCCACAGAAGTGTAAGTAACGTACAGGCGAGCAACTAAGTTCGTTAGGGTTGGCACTACGTCTCGATACACCAGTTCCTTAAGATGGCCTCAGGCCTCATAGGAAAAAATCCAATGGTGTAAGATCTGGTGGACATTGTACCGGACTCTCATGAACATGGATAGAACGATCCAGTGGTCGGGGTAATTCATATCCAGTCAACCACAGAGTAAGGACGTAAAGGACCACAGAAACGCGCCAGAGCTCCATCATGCTGGAACCAAAGACATTTCCACTACATCGACCTTATATTAAGTACATGTCGTAGTAGTCAAGAATGGAATACCATACGAAGACAACCGGTAGCTCCAAGATGCAGCCTTTTAAATACTAGCTTAACGACGGATTAGTCATTCCATGGCACGCGCGCATGCATGACGCAATATACGTGGTGAATGTTTTAAACATTATCGTCTGGAATGATATGCAAATACTGTTGTTGATATGTCGAATAAAGTATTTTTTCTTGCATCGGAAGTGACATCATTCTTTGTTTTTCGTATTTTTCTCGTAAAGTATTGATTATACAGTAACGCTTCGTTGGGCAGTTTTTATGTACTCCCAACGAGGAATCTAGCTGTGCAGAGTTTATGCGGTCGTTTTGGGATACCCTGTATAAAAGATATAGATTTGGCTGTTTAGGAATTCAAAGTAGTTTCGTATATTTTGTATTTTTAATACTTTTACACACCAGTTGTTTTCATCAATCAGCAGATATTCTTTCTTTAATGAAAAAAAAACTTTTTTTAATCTTGATGGGTTATTTATCGTTTATTGATTAAATATGTTTAAATAGAAGAACCAATAAGTTATATACGAGCACTTTTATTAAAATATTTACTGCTCTACTGGGGTAAGATTAAAGATGCACCGACCCACCCGAGGGTATACGGTGTAGGAGCGTCGCTTCATAATCCAGTCAAAGTGTACGAGAGATATAGAAAGTAGGAAAGCTTTCGCTAAGTGTCCAAAATAAGGTCTCAAATGTAGGAGAAAGTCTCAAAAGTACGAATCGGGAGGCAATCCATTGTGACCTCCCTGACTGGAAGATTTTTTGGTGGCTCAACAGCCTTTATTTATAACAATATACAAGGTTTAGAATACAATGGTTATAATGATAGTGATAATAATAATAATGGTTAACATTTGATTATATACAAATTTACATATTTACAAAGGTTGACAGTAACATGAGCTTTAATCTTCGTCTGAATCACTAGAAGAGGCGTCCATTTGGAGCTGGATCTCCCTTAGAAGGATTTCTCTTTTTCCTCTTTGAGCAGCAGGAGTCATTAGTAGGCGTCTCATGGGAATGTTCTGGAACAATGGAGGGAAATGTGCTTTCCTGATGTCTGCATGACGTTGACAGTGAAGGATAACATGTTCAGGATCTGAGGTCTCGTTGTCATGGTCGCAGATTTTGGACTGATTATGGAATCTGTGTCTATAGGTCCCAAATGCCCCATGACCGGTGTAGACCTGATTGAGAAAGAAGTCCGGTAGAAGGCGCTTCCTGGTTACCTTGGGACAAAGTTCAAAAAGTCTTCTTGTTTTGGAAGAGTCATTCCAGGATTTCTGCCAGCTTTCTATTTCCCATTCTTCCAGCAGTTTCTTTACTTGCTGCCTGCTAAATTTGATGTGTTCATAAATCTCATCTGCTTCTGTTGCCTCTTTAGCTGCCTTGTCCGCCAGTTCATTGTAATAAATTCCCACATGGGCTTTAACCCAGTGGAAGGTGATCAAATTAGGAATAAAACTTAAAGTGTTTTTGATGTCAGTGATAGTGTCGCTGATGACATCTATGGAGGAAAGTGCCAAAAGAACTGATCTGGAATCAGTATGAATGTGAAGTATAATGTTGTTATCCCTGGCATATTTGATGGAAGCCAGAATTGCTCTTGCTTCTGCTTCAAAAACTGTTGCTTCATTGTTCAGTCTTCTCTTAATGGAATGGATGAGAGAGTTTTCTCGGAAAATAAGTGCTGCAAAGCCTGTCTTTCCATTAATCCTAGAGCCATCTGTGTAAGCAAAGTGATCCTCATGATTGGGAACGAGGTTCCAGTCTATATATCTCCTGAGCCAGGGAGGTTCAATGTTTAATTTGTAAGTCCATGCGTTGTTGTTGCAAAGTTGTAGTTGATTAATTTTTATTGTTTCTCCGCATTTCCACAGCTTGAATCTTTTCTTGAGTGAATCAGCTTTAAGAAAAATTGGAACGCATCCGGATAGAATCTGAAGGGCTGGAGTGGAGGTGGTTCTATATGCTTTCGTAATTTTAAGCAATAGTACTCTTTGAATTTGCAGAAGAGTTCTATTCATTTTAACAGTTCCATTATACCAAACTTGACATCCATAGAGGATGATGCTCTCTATTGCCATTAAATAGATATGTTTGAGAACATGAGGTTTGACACCCCATGTCGCCCTGGTGATTCTTGCAATTTTGTTGTTTAAGTTATTAATGTTCTCTTTAATATTGTTGAGATGGAAGTTCCAATTGAGTTTGGGATCAAACATCAGTCCCAGGTATTTCAAATTTCTTGAGTACTGTATACTTTGTCCACTAATTTTGATACCTGGTCTCCTGGTGATCTCTTTATTAAGTTCAAAGATGGTATAGTTGCATTTATGAATGCTTAATTGCAATCTATAGTGTTTTGCCCAATTGGATATAATTTCAAGAGGACGTCTAGAAAGTTTTGAGAACTTGAAGTATGAGCTCGCTGTAAGAATTAAAGCTATGTCATCAGCAAACGCCTGGCAGTGTACTCCTTCACCAAAATTTTGAACTAGGAGTTCATTCGCTATGAGTAGCCATAGGAAAGGCCCCAGACTGGAGCCTTGAGGTACTCCATTTGTGTAGGAAGTTTTCTGATTTTGATCGTTTAGAAAGGTTCTTTCTTTCAGAAAGGAATAGACACCAAAGTAGAGATTTCTTGGGACTCCATGCTTGATGAGAATGGAGAGAATGTCTTCCCAGCGAGCACTATTAAAGGCATTTTTAATATCTAAAGAAATAAGGCAGGTATAGTTTCGATTAGTCTTGCTATTATTGATGATGTCCACAATGGTTTTAGTGGCATCATTTGTGGACTTTCCTTTAAGGAATCCGAATTGCAATGGATGCAATAGTCTGTTGGTATGGTAGAAATAGTAGAGGCAATTCATCAAAAGTTTGTCAAGGATTTTACCCCAAACTGGAAGCAGGCAGACTTTGAAGATTCGCAAAGTTTAGGATCCTTTCCATCCTTAGGAATTAGAACAACTTTTGCGATTTTCCAAATTCTGGGAAACACTCCTTTGCTGAGACAAAGGTTAAATAGGTCACATACCCAATTTTTGTCAATTTGGAATAATTCGGCATAAATGATGAGGCAAGTCGCATTGAAGCCTGGAGCCTTGTTGTTGTTCATCTGCTTCATGGTCATTTCAATTTCATCCGTCGTAAATGGCGGATCGTTAGGAGTATTTGGTTCATTGGTAGGATATTAGATTGCTGAAAAAGGAAAGTGAAATTTAAGAATTTCATTTGTTGATTCAGTAGCATTATCTGTTAAAGAGCCATTTCTGGAAATAACTAGATTAATGACTTTAGGAGATTTGAGTTTATTTTTAATGATTTTATAGGCACCTCCAAAGGCGTTAGAATTTGTTATGCTGTTTAGATAGTCTCTAAATGCTGACATCTTGACCTCAGAAACTCTCTCCCTGTAAGAAGCTGCAGCCTTTTTATATTCAATCTTGAATTTTTGTCTGAGACTGTCTTCATCTTGAGCTTGGTATCTGCGCCTGAGCGCTCTAACTCTGCTTCTTTCACGGGTTAGTTCTTGAGTCCACCAGTAATTTTGATTACTTTTTGTTGGAGCCTTTTTGGAGTAAATTTTACAAAGTGAACTGATCCTGTTTTCTATGGAAAGAATTGTGGTGTCTATGTCCTGTATTTTGTCAATGGGGAATTCTGAAATTAAGTCCTTAAGGGCAGCAGAGAATGGATCCCATTTAAGGGTTTGGTTATTCCATCTTATGTTATGTTTTGCTCTAATCTTGGCATTACAAATAGAGCAAGTCATTAGTAAATGATCACTTGCAGTAAATTTGTCCTTGATACACCAGTCTACTATTTAGACTTCATTAAGGTTTTTCGTTAGCATAATGTCTATCCAACTGTCTCCAAGCGTACTATGAAAAGTCGGCTTGCTTAGAGGGTCGTTTTCAATGATCAGATTGTGTTTTGAGATGAAGTCAAGAAGGAGTTCACCTCTGTTATCAGAGTTGCGTGGTCCCCAAACTGGGGATTTTGCATTGAAATCTCCGAAAATGATCCACCTTTTGTCGCAATGAAAACTGAGCTGTGTTTCTAAGGACTGTAGAGAGTGTTGTAGACGTTTTGAAGGAGGACAGTAGACGGAGCAGAAAAGAGTAGGTCTATTGTTAATAAACGTCTGTATAATGATCGTTTCAGGTTCGATGAGAATGGGTGAACTTTGGATATTGCCTTTTGTGATAATTGCCGTTCTGGGATTGTTACTGGCCACGATTAGAAGGTCTTTAGAGAGGCCAGTGATATGATTTTCAAAAACATGTGGATCGTTGATGGATGCTAAGTCAAGGTTTAGTTCCTTAAAGTCTTCAGAGAGTAAGGAATTTGCCGCTTTACAATGATTGAGATTAATGTGGGCACAATTTAATTTCAAGTTTTTGTTGTGTTTATTCATAGTTGGTCCTGGAAATTATTTTGTTAATCTCTTTTTCATAAATTGGACATTTTTTGCTGTTGGCGAAGTGCTCGACATTGTATTTGGTCTTATACTTTTTATTACTCTCTGAGCAGTTAATGCAACAGAATTTATGTTTGCAATCCTTATCAATATGGGTTTCTGCACATCTTTTGCAGGTGTCTTCCCTTTTGCAATCAGAGGCCTTGTGTCCAAATCTGAGACATCTGAAGCATTGTGTGACCCTTAAATATTCCCTGAATTGGATGCTAGACCATCCAAGGAAAACTTTTTGTTTTCCATTAAGTTCAGATAGAGCCTGTCCGTTTAGTTTAACAATCCAGTTCATGCCAAACTTACTTTTGAATCCATGTACCACCTCTAATTCCACTTCATTACTGAGTGAATTTTGTGTAATGATTCTCTCAGCAATCTCCTCCTTAGGAATGTCTTGGTCTACACTGTAGAGAATAATTCTTGGCTTTTTAAGTTCTGGCTTTTTAGCCTCATGGGAGTGTTTGGTAATGTCATTATTTTGCACTTCAGCAATAATTTTGTCTATCTCTTCGTTTGTGTATGTCTCGACCAGGATTCCACCTTTTCGAACTGGTCTCACTTGTTTGATTTTGAGTCCCAGTTTAGTAGGATTGATCGCTTTTTTGATCTCGATTTTGGTTTCTTCCGACGTTGCCTCCTTTTTAGGATAGATAATGACAACGTTGTCTTTTCTTTGCCTTGAGCGCTCTCTGCGAGTGATAATTTTGCTTGCTTCCCTTTGGATTTAGTATTAATTTTCTTATTAACCACTTCAGCAAAAGTTGGTGGAGCTAAAGTTTCTTTAGCCTTAGCCATGCCTTCTAGATATGCATTCTTCTCAATCTGTGAGATGGCAATGTTCATTATCTCAGAAAGTGTCTGTCTAATTTTCTGCTGGAATCCAGCACTTGCTTTGCTTGAAGCAAGTGTATTTTGAATGTCTCTATCCAGCTCAAGTAATTTAAGAAGGTCAGGTTTAAGCTCTTCGTTAGCTGTCTCACAGTTATACACCTCGAGTTCCCTTTCGGGACACTCTGAGGATGAAGCCATGGGGAACGAGTGAATAAATCCACTCGTTGAAATCTAGCTTAAAGCAAAAAACAGCTCAAAAAGATCCCTCTGCCTTCGTTGGCCGTCAAAATTTGACGTTACCAGGAGCCACCACGAGAAGGTGAAGGACAGATGGTTCGCTATTTCCAAGAACTTGACTAACGAAACCCTGAGGAATCGAACTGTCAAGGCAGAGTTTTTACTTCCCGGATAGACTCTGGGCCGTTGTCCGGGAACGTATAATGCTCAAAATTACACTTGGAAATCGCTATGGGACTGGCTCCCTGCTCTACTGGGGTAGAAACGATTTGCTTATTTCAGCATACAGTATGAATAAAAAAATCATTGACAGTTGTATCGTTATTTGATCATAATAGTCAATTGAATGTATACTTCATAATTTTAATAATGTACTAACTTTGATGATTAAAAAAGAAAAAAATATATTTTACTTATCAAAGTTAATATTTTAATAAAGTGATCTTCATAAATTTAATAAAATGATCAAGGTATCATTATTAAAAAAGGTAACTGTAAAAGGCTATTTGTAGGAAATATTTGGATTAATTGGTTTGTATATACATTTTTCTAATGTCTTTTAATCTTCTTATTTTTGATTATTGGTGTAATGTTTTCCTGTGATGGCTTGCTGTCAGCTGCTTCCCAAGTGGGGTTTTTCTAAGATTTGTGCCACTTCTCTTTTTATTTAATTTAGAGTTATCATAAAAACTAATATTATTCACCATTTATTTAGCTTTATTACTTAATTATTACTTAATTTATTTAGCTTTATTACAATGAAATATAGTAAATATAGTAAATTCACCATTTATTTATAGCATTATTACTTTATTATTACTTAATTTATTTAGCTTTATTACAATGAAATATAGTAAAAAATGATTGCATATATTCTGTTGATCAAGCACATATAAGAGATATTGATTTTTAAGTTTTTTAACGTGTTCCAATTCCCATAAATTGTATAAAATAGCTTTTTAACATTTTGTCATGAAGTGATAAGTAAATAAAAAGTATTCAGAATTCCAAATTATCTAATTTCAGTTACTGAAGAAGTGTTTTGATACCTTTTGTTTATGCTGTGTAAATTACGGGCTAAAATGAGATTTTAAAATATGAGGAATAGTACTTAGTTTTTTGGAAGTAATTCAAGATTCTTATACTCTTTGGTTTTTCACGGGTTCCTATACTCTTTTGTAACCACAATGCATTCTTGCATTCAAAATAAAACACTTATTTCATTCCGAAAATAACACAACATAAATATGCTATTTGTATTATTTAAAAGTTCAAAATTGTTTAGATATTGGCTATATATTTTATTTTATTTTAACAAACATGGGTACTCTTGAATTTCATTTTTTCTATGATAGACAACTAGAATGAATGACAATCATAAATACGAGACCTTTTCAGTTTCATTTTATAAATTACATGATATCATAAAAAATATAATTTATATAAACATTGTAAAAGTTGTGGTGACAATAGTATTGTATATAACATGTTTGGCTTGATTTTTAAAAATGTTAGAAATAAAATTAAAAATAATAAATTGACATTTTTGTGATAGTCCTCAAGATTTGGCATAAGCAGAAAATATTTAATCTCAAAACATCAAATACAGAATTATATCAGAAGAAGAAGAAAAATCCCACCAAAATGTTGCCAAATCTATGGAATTTCATACATTAAGATTGAATCGTAAGCTTGATGATATAGTGGTTGCTGTTTGCACTCCCAAGGTTCAAATTTTGGGCTAATCAAGATTAACTCAGCCTTTAATTTCTTCGGTGGGTTGATAAAATCAAGTATCAAGTACTGAACTGAGTATCACTCTTTGTACAGTTAACTTTTGTTCTAGATTATTATTAACTTGAGTACAAAACAATAATTTAGATGCATCTATCCAAATTATTGTTTTGTACTCAAGTTATAAACCTAGGTTTCAACAAATATTGCACCACTGCAATATTTGTTGGAGCATAGTTCAAATTTTGTTACCATCTCATATAAGTATTCTCAATTTCATATAAATTGTAAATGATCCGTTGGGAATGCACATGTAAAATTAAAATTAAATAAATTAATGTAAAATTAAATGTAAATTAGTGTAAAATTAAATGTAAGTTAATTTAATATAAATATTCATGTGAAATTAAATATATATGAATCTTACAAAACATGTTTCTATTTTATAGTATTTCAAATGTAAATCAAGATGGCGTGATTTCTCACAGCATCAATGTATATTCCTTTCACAACACTTCTTAATTGACCCTTCCAAACATTGTGACTAAAATTCATATGATAGGGAAAATTCTTTAAACCAGACAAAATAGTTGCCATATATAATAATCTATTTCCAAATATCAATTTTATTTAATGGCTGCACTGTTCATATTAAATTTTGTTGAAAGTCCTGAAAAATAAGTCCCTTTGATATGATTCCATAGTTAATTTTCACTTCTGCTTTCCAAAAATTTCTTGTAAATTAATATTGAATGATAATCAGTTCAAGGCTTAAACTCCCAGCTAGTGTATAATGTTTACTCTGATTCCAAATCCACTTTAAATACAGACCCTTTTTTGAATAAGTTCGCATGTTCAACTTATCAACAAATTTTAACTTTTTTGAAAAATTTTTATTAATTACGTGCATACAAAATTAAAGCATTTCAGATTTTTTTCTGATTTTTCTTTTTGTCATATAAATCTAATACAAACTCTTGATTTCCACAACATTTTATTTTATTTTGTTTTATTTTATTTTATTTATTCAAACTTAAAATCATAATTTATTTCACAAGGTATGGCATAAACAAAAAGAATCAAATCAATATAATTTCAAATAAATAACGAAACCACTCTCTTTCTCTATTTTTTCTAACTGAACCCGTGATACAAACGAATAATCAGAAATAATCGGATTCGGTTTCCCGAACGAGGCGAAAAGTGTTCCTAGATTTCAGCGCATGAGCATTCTGAGGTTCACTTTCTAAACCTGGTGTCTCTCTCTCTCTTCTTATAGACTTGTCAGATTTTGTACTGCTCTGGGTAACTAGTGGATGCGCTGGCGGTCACGCGAGTTAAGCCTCTTTCACACTAGACGACTTTTATCGTACGATGTAAAGTCGTCCAATATTTTATCGTGAGAAGTTATTAAAAAACTATACAATAGACTGCTCTCTTTCACACTGAACGGATAACAATATTGTGTGACCAGTTAATTGTGTGGTTTTTAATAACTTCTCTCATAAAATTTCTGACGATTTTTTAACATACGATAAAAGTCGTCTAGTGTGAAAGAGGCCTTAATATAAAAACTCCCCTTCTTCGAGACATTCTATTCTTGCACCCTTAATTCTTTCCTTTGAAGACGAATTTTTGGAACTAGGATTCTAATTAAGTTCTCTAAATTACACCTGAACGAAATTTTTACATTATTGCTGCATTCATGCGTTTTTCAAGACTTGTAGTTCCGTCGTACATCGTTGTGTTGACATTTGCGCATATTTTTCTTTTTAATATGTGAAATATTCACCAGAAAAGATCCTTTTGATAGAAATTTAAAACGGAAATGAACATGTTGATTATGCTCTTAATATAATGATGTTTTCATACATCGAACAATTACCAAATAGTTTGTACATATAGTTAAATAATAACAATAAATATAATATTTTATTTCGTTAGTACTCATAGAAATCTAAGTATAAGTTGTTGAGACAAGATGTAAAAATTATAAAAGAAGGGAAATAAAAAATACTTTAAATATTTAAATGTCGGCAGCAATTATATAAGGATTTATTAAATTTACAATACTTACATATAAACATTCCTTATGCGATTTTTTTCTACACTACTGGCCATTAAAATTGCTACACCAAGAAAGCGACATGCTACAGATGTGAAATTTATACGAAAGGAAGAAGGTGCTGTGATATGTAAATGATTAGCTTTTCAGCGCATTCAGACAAAGCAGGCGCCAGTAGCGATACCTACATTGTGTTTAAATGAGGAAATTGTTCAGCCGGTTCCTCATACACAAATTGCATTTAAAGTTGTTGTTTGGTGAAAAGTTGTTGTGATGCCTCGTGTAAAAAGGAGAAATGCGTACCAGCACGTTTCTGATTTTGATAAAGGTCGAATTGTAGCGTATCGGGATTGCGGTTTATCTTATCGCAGTATAGCTGCTCGCGTCGGTCGAGATCCAATGACTGTTAACAGAATATGGAATCCATGGGTTCAGGACGGTAATACGGAACGCCATGCGGGATCTCAATGGCCACCTACCACTAGCAGCCGAGAAGACAGGCATATTATTCGTATGGCCGTAATGGATCGTGCAACCACGTCACGAGCCGTGAGTCAAGAAACGGGGTCGTTTGGAAGATAACAAGTGTCTGCACGAAGAGTTCGACGACGTTTGCAGCAGCATCGACTCTCAGCTCGGAGACCATGGCTGCGGCTTCCCTTGACGCTGCATCATAGACAAGAGCGCCTTCAATGATGTGATCAACGACGAACCTGGGCGCATGAATGGTGAGACGTCATCTTTTCAGATGAATCCAGGTTCTGTGTACAGCATCATGATGGTCGCATCCGTGTTTGGCGGCATCGTGGTGAACGCACGCTTGCAGCGCACATTCATCATCGTCATACTGGCCCATCACCTGGCGTGATGGTATGGGGTGTCATTGGATACACGTCTCGGTCACCTCTTGTTCCCATTGATGGTGCTTTGAACAGTGCATGTTACATTTCTGGTGTGTTACGACCCGTGGCTCTACCCTTTATTCGATACCTGCGAAACCCTACGTTTCAGCAGGATAATGCCCGACCGCATGTTGCCGGTATTGTACGGACCTTCCTTGATACGGAACATGTTCGTCTATTGCCCTGGCCAGCACGTTCTCCAGATCTTTCACCAATAGATAACGTCTGGTCAATGGTTGCCGAGCGACTGGCTCGTCACCAAACGCCATTCACTACGGTTAATAAACTGTGGCATCGTGTTGAAGCGGCATGGGCATCTGTATCTGTACATGCAGTCCAATCTCTGTTTGACTCAATGCCCAGGCGTATAACTGCTGTTATTACTGCCAGAGGTGGTTGTTCTGGGTACTGATTTCTCAGGATCTATCCAGCCAAATTTTTTGAAAATTTAATCACTTGTTATTTCTAATATAATATATTTGTCCAATAAATATCATTTTTTTTATCTGCATTTCGTCCTGGTGTAGCAATTTTAATGGCCAGTAGTGTAGATACAGTTTTTATTTCTCCTCCTGCGAATGTTCCTCAAGTAAAATTTCTAACAGAATCAATGAATAAAATGATAGAAAAGGACGAAGAAAGGAAAATTTCGTTTTTAGTAAGCAAATAGGATTACGCATATCATTTAAAAAGCAAATTCATTATCAGTTGAGTTTAAAATACGTTGTAATTTCTCTGCTAATTTTATTATGAATATTTATAGTACATTTATTTTTTCTACTTGAATAAAATGTGTTGTTTTTAAATTTAAATAAATTTTTAATAAAAAATGTATCAGTTATATATTTATTTGTTTTATTAATAATAGAATTTCATATTTTTGCAAACAAAAAATATTATATATATATATATATATATATATATATATGGGAGTCTGTGGGCTTTATTATCAGGAATAATGACCGATAAATGTTAAACTATTTAATTATATTCAAAGAACAAGATAAAGCTATTTACAGTATTTACAAATTAATATCAAACACATTGTAACATCTAGTTATAATTCGAAAGTTCAATATAAATTCGCGTCTTCACGTCAACGCCTCTTTTTTCATTCATCAGTTCATCGTTCTTTTCGTCGTCCTCTCTCTCTCTCTCTCTCTCTCTTCATGTCCGGCGACAAACATGTGAATGGTCCTCTGGTGGCCCTTTCAATCCCACAATCGGTCATCCTGATGACAATAGCTGATCTCAGCATTGGTCTGAAATCAGAATTTTCTGAAATAAATAATGAATTGCAGCAGTAACATGTTCAAGAAGAAATTTGCAAACATTGTTGTCAATTCTCGTCTAATTTGTCTTTTCAATTCTCATTTAAATCATCGTTGTTGTTCCTCGAATCTAAGATTCCGTCGTGGAGGACTCCTTCATCTTCATCTGGTTAGAGAATCGATAGTGGCATCTTCACTCTCGTCATTGGCTATCTTCAAAAAGAAACATCTTAAACATATCTCAGTTACTATTCTTTTTTTTTAAAAAAAATGAAAATGTAACATTCTGAAATAAAAAGTTTTAGTCTTAAAAAGTAGCAATTCTGAGGGTAAAAATGTCAAAATCTTGAATTGGTCGTCATCGGTGTCTTCTTTTCCTCTTTCAACACAATTTAAGTTGCATCGGGCCAAGGCTTCATGTACTCAGCACAAGTACTAGTAATCAGAGGACCTTCTGTAAAACCAAATTTTTGAACATCGTAGGTGTCATCGCTTTTAACTTTTATTTTATTTTGTAGAGGCCTAAATATTTGCCTGGGCCTTGTTGTATACGTTTAATAGCAACAATATCATTTTTTTTAACTTTTTTGCTGGTTTTCTAAAATTATAGGTTTTGCGATTTTCATTTTGAACTTTTAAAATTTGTTTTTTAGCTTCTTTTCTAAGATTATCTCAATTATTAATGAAATCTACTCTAACTATTTCTGCGTTTAAGAGATCTTTAATTTTAACGTCATTTTTATTTATTTATTTTTATTTATTTATTAATTTATTTATTTGTTCATTTTTGTACCAAATAACAATTCAAATGGTGTTGTATTAATACTTCTGTGAAAAGTTGAGTTTATAACTTGTTGTACATTACTAACATGCAAATACCATTTAGCTGGGTTCTCTATCGACAATTTAGACAGAAAAGAAAGTATACTAGAGTTAAGGCGTTCTACTTGACCATTGGCTCTAGGTAAGCTGGTAGTTATTCGCGGCGAAAAAATTTCTGTTCAAAAATGTTTAATTTCTTCGCGGCGTGGTAAAACTATCAATCACAGCAAATATATATTTATATCTCTTATGAGTACTTTCTAATGGACCTAAATGATCTACATGATAATTGTGTAAAGGAGTGTCGGCTTTTTCGATTGGATGTAATTCTTCTTGTTTACCTCTTTTTCGAGTGCTTAAAATACACGGTTTACAATTAGATAAACATTTCTCGATTTTTTGTTTAACTTTAGAAATGTCAAAGTTAGAATTTAATCTATCTTTTGTTCTTTTAACTGCAAAATGACCTTTGTCATGTTGTCAAAAATTTCTGTTCAAAAATGTTTAATTTCTTCGCGGCGTGGTAAAACTATCAATCACAGCAAATATATATTTATATCTCTTATGAGTACTTTCTAATGGACCTAAATGATCTACATGATAATTGTGTAAAGGAGTGTCGGCTTTTTCGATTGGATGTAATTCTTCTTGTTTACCTCTTTTTCGAGTGCTTAAAATACACGGTTTACAATTAGATAAACATTTCTCGATTTTTTGTTTAACTTTAGAAATGTCAAAGTTAGAATTTAATCTATCTTTTGTTCTTTTAACTGCAAAATGACCTTTGTCATGTGCAAATTTAATTATACTCATTTGCATTTCGTCAGGTATTACTAACTGTTCATTACCATTAACACATTTATAAAGAACATCGTTTTTGAGTAAATAATCATCATGAGGTTTTTGTTTTAATATCTCTTTAATTGTTTTGATATGTTCGTCTGTTTTGTGCTTAAATTATTTTTAGAGTTAATTTGTCTTGAGCTATCATACAAATTGGATTCCTGCTTAAAGCATCGACATTTCGCATACTAGAACCTTTTCTGTGCTCAATTGTGTAGTCAAAATCACTTAGCATTAGAGCCCATCTAGCAATTTTTGTGCATAAATATTTTTGTTCACTGTCATAGCAAAAGCATTACTGTCAGTAACTATTTTAAAAAGGAATCCCCAACACTTATACCCTAAATTTTTTTAAAGCTTCTATGACATAACAATGAATTTTGGTTTCACTTTGAGGGTTAAAAATTATAATAACGGGTTCCGTAGATAAAATACATTTCAATTGGTTAAAGGAATTCCTTTCATTTTCTTCAAATTTAAATTTAGACTTTTGGTGTTTTGTGTAACCTCCGAAATTACGATGGACTCAAATAGAAACCAAGAAGATTTATTTTACGACTTCCACAACATGTAACTGACTGGAGTGCATATTTACTTATCTCTCCACACAGTCAGAGGGAACATAAAACAGCCTTCACGCTTGTGCAGCCTCCAAGCTCATAGGAGAAATCCAGCTTGTAATGAGGTACTGCCATCTTATGAGGCATAAAAGTATTAATTATATTGTTTACCACAAAGTATCCCCCCAGTGAGGGACGAACGATAACATTAAAAAAATATGTGTACAAACAATAGGAAAATATTTTTTCTAGACGTATGTGCTAGTCTATTTCAGTTATGAGTCTTTTAGGAAATTGAACTCTCCGACCAGATTTTCTTACACTGGACTGTCTTTTGGGTTGTGAAACTAATGCGATTGAGTTAGAATTTGGCACAGTCACAATGAAGGCTGGTTTGACTCTGTTTAGAGAAACACAACGTTTCTTACCATTGAAATCAATGGTGATTGTTTTTTTTTATCCCTTTCATAAACCTCGTGAGGACCAGTATATGGTTGGGAAAGTAGTGGTGTCACTTTATCCACCCTAAGAAGCACATGTGTACAGGAGTTTAGTTCTGGGTGTACAAATACTTTGGATTTTTTATGTGCAGATGTGGAGCATGGTTTGATGCTGTTCATCTTACTCCTCAGTTCTCGTACAAAGTCGTTTGCAGAAGGATGTGATGTAGTATCTGTACACAGATCAGCCGGTAATCTCAATGAAGTACCATACACCAGTTCGGCACTGGAAGAGTTAATGTCGGGCTTAACTGCTGATCTGATTCCCAAAAGGACTTGAGGCAAGGTTTCAGTCCATCTGTTATGAGTATGGGCCGTGAGTGCACTTTTCAGTACTCTCTGGAGACGTTCTACCAAACCGTTGGATTGAGGGTGAAATGATGTGTTTCGAATCCTGTTGGTGCCCAATAAATTGGACACTTCCCTGAACAAGGAAGACTCAAATTGGCAGCCCTGATCAGTAGTTATCGTAGAAGGACATCCAAACCGTGAAATCCAACCGCTGAACAAGGTTCGAAAAACGGTTTCAGCAGTGATGTCCCGAAGAGCTATCACTTCAGGCCATCTGGTGAATCTGTCGATGACAGTAGGTTTTACTTTATGCTGGAGTCCAAGGACCCACCAGATCGACATGAATGTGTGCAAACCTTGCTTCTGGCACTGTGAACGTTCCAAGAGGAGTTTTGTTATGTCGGTTAGTTTTAGATCTTTTACGCGAATTACAACTCCTTACCCAAGATTTGAGGTGCTTCCTCATAGCAGGCCACACGTATCTTGCAGTTATCAGTTGTGTTGTGGCTGTTATTCTTAAGTGGTACAGAGAATGAAAATGTTCGAAAACAATTCTGCGGAAACTTTTTGAAACAAAAGTCTTGGTGCGCCTGTTGACACATCACAGATTAGTTCTGTGGATGTTGGAGGACAAGGCATTCTTTTCAATTCTAGAGAAGTGGTGTTATTTTGCATTAATTCTTTCAGTTCTGTGTCGCTATGCTGTGGGGCTTCCAAGGCACTGAAGTCTAGGAAAGGTGATGCTGAAATTTTGCAGGTTTCAACTCTTGTCAGAGTATCAGCCACTGTATTCCTGGATCCGCTGATATGGCGGACATCTGTGCTGAACTGAGAGTTGAAATCCAGATGTCACCATTGACGTGGGCTGCACTTGTCGGGGTTTTGTTTGATGGCATAAATGAGTGGCTTTTGGTCAGTGTAAATACTGAACACTCGACCCTCAAACATGTGTCTGAACTTTTTCACAGAGGTATACATTGTCAACAACTCCCTATCATACGTTGAGAACTTTTGTTGGCTTTTCGTTAGCTTCACTGAAAAAAAGGCAGTTGGTTCCCAATTGTGTTCGTTCAGCTGCATTAGGGAACCTCCAACCACAAAATCACTTGCGTCGACGAGCATACTCAGCTTAACGCCTGGTATTGGGTGTTGAATCAAAGCTGCATTGGCTAGAGCGTTCTTTGCCTGTTTGAATGCTTCCCCTACCACCTCAGACCATTGTATTTTCTCCGTATCGGTGTTCCTACCTTTCCTGCCTTTTCTGTTATTTTTAATCCCTTCTAAAAATTTCGTTAGGGGGTGATAAAATATGGGCTGCTTTCGGAATAAAACAACGTCTGTAAAAATTAAACAGACCAAGAAAACGCCTTAATTGAGTTAAAGTTTTTGGTTGGGGAAAATTTAGTATGCAATTTACTTTTTCCGTTAAGGGTTCAAGACCAGAGCTTCAGATACTTTGAAACCTAAAAAGTTTACTGATGTTTTACCAAATATACATTTAGAGGGTTTTAAGCTGAGACCATAAGTCTGTAATCTACCAAATAATGTTTTAAGGTGTTCGGTGTGTTCTTCAGGTGATTTTGATGCCACCAAGATGTCATCCACGAATACAAAGACGAACAGCAGATCCCGATTGACCTCATCAATGAACCTTTGAAAGGTTGCTGCAGCATTGCAGAGGCCAAATTGCATGCGTGTGCTCTCGAATAATCCAAAAGGGTTTTTTTTGCACTTTTATGAATATCAGCCGGATTTATGGGAATCTGGTGATAGGCTTTTACTAGATCTATATGTGAAAATATATTTGTACCAAGTAAATTTGATGTGAAATCCAAAATATTTTCACAAAATTATCCTTGATTGTTTGAGAATTTAGTGCTCGGTAGCCGCCAACCGGTCTCCATTCAGTGGTATCCTTCTTTGGGTCGGTGATGTGTAATTGCTTTTAGAGGGGCGCATATGTCCTAATTGAATCATGGTTTGAAATTCCTCCTTAGCAATACGCAAGCTGTCAGGTGCAAGTCTACGCGCTTTGTTCGTTACGGGTGGAGCAGTCGTGTTAATAAAATGAACCACTGAAATGTTATATGTCCTGATCTGGACGCGCCGGTCCAGTAATTTCCACAAAACTCCTGCAATAGCTTATGATAAACACTATCACCTGATACAGATTTTACAGAGTGAACATTGCTATTGCGCAATATACAGTCAACATTTACATTGGTGGTTGCATCATGTAGCTTACGTTGCGATAAATTTGGTACTAAATTAAAATTAAAATGAAAATCTGAACCGATTATGGGAGTGGTTACATTTCCCACTAAGAATGTCCACTGAAATATTCTTCTCAGACCAAGGAAAGAGTTTGAGTCTAAGGAAAGAGTTTGAGTGGTGTAAACTTGGATGGGAGAAGTGTTGACTGCGGTAAGTGTCATGTTCAGTGTGTTCCTACGCTGTATTTTTGAGGCTGGAATTATGGAAACATCCGACCCTGTGTCTATTAAAAAGCTTGTATTTGTCCTTTCGTCGCGCACGAAAAGGCGACGAGAATTTCGCGGCAAGGCTATAGTCGCTATTACGCTTGGCCTCTCTCGTTTTTTGCAAACTTACATGGCGGCGAGCACATTTAGAGCTGCTTCGCCGAACTTATAGTGGTACCAACACTGGTCATATTTCCTTGTATTTGAGTGGCTACGCTTCCTGAATGAGTGGTTACACTCATGGCTACGACTTCTGTGTCGAGAAATCTGCTTTACACGCAAGCTTAGTTTTTTTATTTCATCTAGTAAGCGGTTTTCAAGGGAATGGTTTGAGGAAACAGAGCAAGCATTTACCGGCACTGGTGTTACATCTATGACACGATCTGCCACCTCAGCTGCTGTATACAGGGTCAAAGCACTTACGGCTGCGAGGATAGATTGTACAGACGTCGGTAGTTGGTGCTGAAAAAGTTCCAAAAGTAATTCATCCGACACATTGTGCGATGGCGCACGCCGACGCATTTCGCGTAATAGTTCACTCGGTCGTCGATCACCTAGTATCTCTCTGGCTAACAATTTTCGGATTTCCTGCTGTGATGACTCACCACTATGCTTTATCAGTTCCAATTTCATCGTCTCGTAGGGATGTGTGGCGTCAGGTTTAATAATCACGTCTCGAATTATGGTAGCTGCTTCCAGCGGTAAGTGTGCGATGATGTAGTTGAACTTTGTTTTGCTATCCTTCACCGGTTTGGGGTATCCAAGTTCAAATGTACTTTCGCACATGGTAAACTACAGGGCAGAGTCTGAAAAATTATATGCGGAATCTTCACGGCTGTGACCTCCGACATGATATACGTACAGGTATGTTCGTCACTCGTTGATGTTGAAAAAGGGAAAATAAGTTCCGAACTGGAAAATAACTGGTTATAAAAGTCCTAAACGTAGTAATTAGTGCGGGTGACCATTTTGGTGTTTTATGTAGCCTCCAAAATTACGATGGACTCAGATAGAAATCAACAAGATTTATTTTACAGACGCGACTTCAAAAACATGTAACTGACTGGAGTGCATACTTACTTCTCTCTCCACACAGTCAGAGGGAACAGAAAATTTGCCTTCACGCATGTGCAGCCTCCCAAGCTCATAGGAGAAATCCAGTTTGTAATGAGGTACTGCCATCTTGTGAAGAGTAAAAGTATTACTTATATTGTTCACCACAGACTCTTTCCTCAATAAATCTCTTAAAGGTTTAGCAATTATAGAATAATTCTTAATAAGCCTTCTAAAATAACCAGTCAATCCTAAAAAGTGCTGAACGTGATTTGCACTTTTTGGTTCGGGAAAATTAATTACAGCTTTCATTTTATTTGTTGAGGTATATAATTTACCATTTATTATTTTATAGCCCAAAAATTCTATTTCAAGTTTCAAAAATTTGCATTTCTTTTTGTTTAATTCCAGTCCGTATTCCGACGCTGTTTGTAGAACAAGTTTGAGTTTTCTAACACCTTTGGTTTCGTTTTCGGCAGGAATAATTAATTCATCCTTGTAAATCACTGCAACACATTCTTTTAATAATTATGGGAACACATTATTAATGTATTTTTGAAAAGTACGCAGAAAATTAGTTAATCCAAATGGTCACTTCAAAAATTCATACTGACCATCATGTGTAACGAAGGAAGTATATTTGCAAGAATTCTCTTCAACAATCCAAAGTTGTGAACACCACGGAAGACTATAATTTATCTATCACGTAATCAATAACTAGTAAAGAGAAGCGTTCACGAACCGTTTTCTTATTAAGCCGTCTATAATCAATACAAAGTCTGTGAGAATAATCTCTTTCTTAGCTAATACTAACGGAGAAGAGAAATCGGAAGAACAATTACGAATTATTCCCTTAGCTAACCATTCTTCAATTTGAGCTTCAACTATTTTTTTCTAAAAAGTTGGTAGTCGTTGGGGGGAAAGAACAAATGGGGATTTCATCAGTTAAATTCATTTTCATCTTAACATCGAAAGTTTTAATTTTATTTGGAATATAATTTTTTTATTAATATATGTAGTGTGTTCAGAGCACAATGACTTATCTTTAATGTGACTTAAATCAATTTCTGATTCATCGTTAAGATTTAAAAAATTATCTATTTCGTTCTCATTAATGTGAAATGATACTCTATTGTTTGAGACAATTAAAGTACCTTGGTTTATAATATCTGTTCCTACAATTAAATCAAAACTTACAGAATCATCATTTATAACAAAAATATTTGTATTAACTTTCGAATTTTAAATTTCAACTTCTGCTTTAAAATAACGCAGTGGCTTAATTTATTTCATTCCTAAACAAGTAAACTAAATATTAGAAGATTGTAAGCTAATAGTGTCTTTAATTTAATTAAATAAACTCTTTTTTAAAATCGTTTTCTGACTTCCAGTATCAATAAATGAAGTTACATTCAAGTACCAATTTTAACATCCTTAAGAATTAAGCTTTCAGAACTGATCGCATTTATTTTTGGTTGAACATCAATAGAGCTCGTTTCTTTTGATTTCGGACATTCCGAAGTTTTATGCCAAAAAGATTAACATGAAAAATATTTTAAACCCTTATCTTTATGTATACAATATTTATAAATATGTGAACATGAATTACAATTATAATATATTCTATTTCTTGAATCCAAATTACCATCAAATTTTACTTTATTCATATTCATATTTTCATACTTAGAATTAAATTTATCATTAGATTCATACCTTGAATTATATTTATCATTACCATCTTATTTCGATTTATTTTTATCAAAAGAATAAGATCTAAAATTTGCATCATGTTTAGTTTACCTTTTATCGAAAGCATATTTACTATTTTCTGAATCACTTTTTATTACTTCATACACTTTAAGTTTATTTTTAAATTCTATATTAAGTTTTTGCATCAATATAAAATAATTTTATTTTCATGTTTACCATTAAGTCCTTTAATCACATAATGTATTAACGCGGCGTCATCAATTTTTTCTGAGTGACAAAGTTCTTTCATTTTTAAAAAATATCCCTGAACGGATTCTGAATCCTTCATTTTCCTTTTACTTAGTAATTCGTGAAGATTTGCGGAATTTATTTCAATGAAAAATTCGTCGATCATAGCATTTTTTAATTTTTCCCACGAGTTTATTTCCTGCTCTGTTGTAACAAATAATAAGGCATGCACCAAGCGATCTTTTCGCAAAAATAAACTTTTCTAAATCTGATAAATGGAACAGTTTCGATATATTTCCAAAATTCTCAACCCAGTTGTTCATCATTATACATCATTATAGGTTAGAGCATTCTATTTAAAATTTCTTAAGTTTATAATTCATATATAAGTTCTAACAACGCGATTTCAATATTTTCTTTACACTTTTCTCAAATTTTAATGTTATTGTGTTCAATTCTATTTTAATTATGTTTAAGCAACACATTACCCAATTTTGAGGATTAGAATATAATACAGTGAATGTGTACCACATGGGTGAGTACGACGAGAGGATCACTGTAGTTCTAATTAAGCTATAATTGGTAAAATAATTTTTTTACCAATTATAGCTTAATTAGAACAATTAGCCAATAATCTCAGTAAAATAAACCTTAAGAGCTTAATTCTAATCATCATTATATTTGAAATTATTCAATTCCATAAATTTTAAATTATAGTCATCCAGCAGTTTCATAACTCACGTTATAACTTTTCTAAGAACATGGTATTTAAACTGAATAATTCCCCATAACCTCATTGATTTTTAATATTATTTAGGAATTGGGTCATAACTTTCTTCGAACTCCTTAAATGACCACGTCCCCCATAGGCTTAGCCATACCTCTGACCCTATTTGTTTAGGTGACTTAGGGCCCACCACCTCTTTTTATTTACTTATTTCTTAAGTATATTTAGATTGTTTACCCTACTAAACAAAAGAAATTGCTGAACAATAGCATTAATCATTTAATAAGAATATATTAAAATTTTAAATTATCAACATAATTTTAAAATCTCCATTGATCCCATAACAACAGTCCCATATTAACCGAAGCAACAAAATTGACTTCAGCTTAACTAATTCCTCCCAATTAGGCCCATTTTTTATAACTTTTTCAAATTTCAACGCCTTAAAATTTTTCGTTTACTTAAAGATCTTAAAATTACGGTTTAAATAACAACAATCGAGAGAGAGAGGAAAATAAAAACTTAAAATATTCCGTTTAGCTTAACAACTTGAGCCCTACCTCTCTCATTCTAATCACCTGAATAATTTTTTAACAATTTAAACAGCATTTTTAAATTACAATAATAAGCCCCCTAACCACACTACTGAAGAGCAATTTTCGGCACTAAGCAAAGCGAACGACATTCCACATTTATTTGCCAATTTATACTCCTTTCTATTACCCAAAACAGCTGTTTGGTATCCCATCCCCTCCTTTTTTATTTTTTTATTCTTTTTATTTATTTATTTATTTTACAAGGATCTGCTTCTTGATTAGTGAATCAAATGCTTAGTTTTTTGTGCGGGGTGTGATGGTGATGGCATCTGGGTCACTTCTGTTCATCACTGTAGAAAACCACAAAATTCCTCATTCTTACCTATATAACAATAAACACGACAAAAAGATGGAAACAGGAGCTAATTCACGTATATCAACCCTAAGAATATCAAAATTTACGTCTAGCTTAACCAACCTGGAACAAGGAAATCTATCAGTTGGCTCCATATACTTAGCAAATTCCAACCGCTCCATTGACAAACAGTCAAAAGTATTAAGTCCAAGAGCAACAATGAGTCTCACAGAAAATGGCACCCATCGTACTTCAAAATTCTTTCTTCCCTTCAGACTATTATTGACTCTAAATCAGATAAGGCAAGAAAATGTTTCCTACAACAAAATAAAAGAACCGAAGCGCATAATTTGCTCATAAAACTTAAATTATTTAACCCAACCCCAAATCTTACCTTACAAGACCAACTGTCAAGTGAAATTCAACAACTTAAATACTATCAAGAAATTTTAAATAAAAAAATATAGAACCTATCAGAACTACAAAATGCTCTCCTTGAATCCTCAGCAAAAATATTAAAAATGATTAACATAAAGTCTAATAAGCTTACAGAAATCAAAACAAACTTATCAACTCCTCAACTCTCAAACCCATTGGACGATTCATCAACTGCTCCTCCACTATACAGTGAAATCCTGTAAAAACCCCCAACATTTATTGTAAAGAAATCCCCCGAAACAGATATCCGCCAAATCATTCATTCAATTGATACAAATATACGCCCTAAAAAAGTTATTTATAGGAATAACTTTATACAAATGCAATGTAAAACACATAAGTTTTCAACAACTATCAAAGAATTACTGGCCAAAGAAAATTTAGAAGCAAACCATAAAAACCCTCCAAAATTAAGACTTATTCTATTAAGCGTTCCAGAAGCTATAACAAAAAAAAAAGAAAAAAAACAATAACAGAAGCAATCAATGAAGATCTAAGAAACGCTAAGAAACCAGAATAGATGGAATTGATCTTTGAACTCTCTCAATCCCTTGGCTACAAACTATTAGAAAATTAAACTATATATCTTGGATTCAAAAGATTTAGACTAGATCGATTTTCCACCATTAAACGTTGTTACAATTGTCAGGACCTGAACCACAATGCCTGGGACAGTAAAAATGCTACATTCTGTGGAAGATGTAGTGAAGAGCACACCACAAATCAGTGCAAAGAAGAAGTAGTGTTTTGTATTAATTGCTATCAAGAAAACAAAAAAACTATTCTACTATTCTACCAATCATGTGACTTATGATTCAAATTGTGCAACAATAAAAAATTTCCTAAAAAATTTAAACTATCAATAATATAAAAATTAATCACTTCAATTAAACTTCTACCTTTCATCAACGAAATTTACAATCCAGAAATTTGTATTCTTCAAATTAATTTACAAAGAAGTCGATCAGCCATAGCATAATTCGTACATCATTTCAATAGAAATGAACAAGACAGCGCTTGCATTCAGGAACCATATCTACAACAAAACCAAATTAAAGGATTACCTTTGTCTTGGAGAAAATACATTCAACAGATGAGGCTCCCCGTGCAGCAATAATGCCCAGAGCAAATATTAATCCAAAAATCATTCATTCTCATAAAGACTTAATTGCAATACAAATAGATTCTCAAACGACATCCTTATTATTAATTTTTTATATGTCTCCCCAAGTGAATATCTAACATTAATTCTTGGAATCCTCAGAAATTTATTACTTCAATACAGATCAGCACGAATTTTAGTTTGTGGAGGTTTTAATTCTCAAAATTTGCTTTGGAGATACCAATCAAACAAACGCGGTGATTTGATTTTAGAAGAATTTTTAAGCTGCAATTCCCTAAATCTGCTAAATACTTTTCCTAGCCCCCGACTTTTACAAAACCAATGGTTATTGGCTAGCCGGATTTAACCTTATAAACTGGCTCTCTGTCCAAGTGATTCAGGACTGGACTGAGTGTGACGAGGAAGCATGTTCAGAATATAGCTACATAACATGTGTCATAGCTGAACCAATAATTAAAACATTTAATAAAAGATTCAAAACGTTAAATAATCAAAAAAATTCTAAAATCTATAAAAACCAATCCTAAAATCTTCAAATAAACAAATGCACAAAATTAAAAACGTAGGAAACTTGGATGAATTCACCAAAAAATTTTAAATAATGTTTATAGAGCAGCAGAAGCAGCATTAAGCAAAGAACTGCAAACAAAAAATTTGACACACACTGGTGGACATATGACACCAGAATTAAAGGAACTAAAGCGAAAAAAAGGCACTTAGAGAAAGACTTAAAGCATTTACTTCAGAAACAGAAAAAAATTCATGGTTACAAAAATTTAAACATCAACAAGCAACTTATAAAAGAGAAATTTTGAAAGCAAAATCAACTAGTTGGGCCAAATTTTGTACAAGCAATAACAAAGAATTTGGCATATTGCAAAAATAGCAACTGGTAAAGTATTTTCTCCGACTCAGTTTGTCGCACTCCAAAACTGAACAAATGAAGATATAAAATCCATCTTAAAAGAGCTCATGGAAGCTAATTTTTCCAGAGATTACCAAGAAAAGGACACTTACTACCATACAACAGTAAGGTCAAGTTCACTAATCCTTTCAAGTCCAAATGATCCACTCTTCATACAAGGAGAAGTTAGTTTAATAATTAAAAACCTTAAGAATTATAAGGCCCCAGGTATCGATAGATTAGACAACATAATATTTAAGCTGGTCCATAGAGCCAATAGCACATTCTTGCTTAACTCTTTTAATGAATGTCTACAAATAAATTACTTCCCAAAAGCATTTAAGAAAGGTCAAGTGATCTTCAGTAAAAAACAAAAAGACCCAAAGTTGGCCTCTTCCTACCACCCAATATGTCTTCTGGCGTCATTTAAGAAGGTTCTGGAAAGACTCATAATAGACCGCCTAAAGAATGCCTTATTCAAAAATAACTTTTTACATAACAGCCATATGGTTTCAGAGCAAAAAGATCAACAGACCACGCTCTAACTGCAGTAATGGATTGCATAAATAGAAATAAAGAAAACAACAGATATTCAGCTCGCATTAGCCTTGATATACAGAAAGCATTCGACTCTCTGTGGTGGCCAGGTCTAAAATTAGCACTTACAAAATGTAACGCCCCGAAAAATGTATCCCAGTGCATTTTTAACTTCTTAAAAGATAGGAAACTGATAGCCATAGGTGACTCTCTCTGGCTCTTAGTACAAATGGAACATAACAGAGGCTGCCCACAGGGCTCCGTAGGTTGGCCTATATTATGGAACATCTATTTCAATTCAATCTTATCTGCTTCTTGGCCAGAACCCACTGATATTATAGCATTTGCAGATGATACAATGCCAGTAGTTGGAGGTTCAACAAAAGCAGAACTAAAACATAATTGTAAGAAATCTTTACTCCAATTCTCAAATTCCTGTAAAGATCTAAAATTAACAATTTCAACAGCAAAATCAACAGTAATGATCCTTCGTAAGAAAAATAAAGGTCTAAAATCCAATCTAAAAATTACCTTAAATAATGAGTCTAAGGCATACAAAAGGCTTGGTTTACTTAGGCATACATCTAAATTCAAAGCTTTCCTTCCTACCACATCTTCGCTACATCAAAACAAAAATAATACCAATAGCTCAAAGACTACGTGGAATGATCAGCCAGAACTGGGGTATAAAAGGAAGAATTTCTAAAGCAATATACCTAACCGTTATCGAAAAAATAGTTATGTATGGATGCTCAACTTGGGCAAATCATATGACAGCTAGGAAAGAAAAATTGTGAAATAATATTCAATGTTTTTTCCTGCTACTGATAAGAAGAGCATTTAAAACAACTTCTAGCATAGTTTAAATACTATATCAAGCATTCCACCCTTACCATTTACCATCGAAGCTGCTACCCTAAAAACAAAAATCCTACTGCTTAAAAAAACCAATACAAATAGATGGTACTCACTATAACCCGAAAGATTTTGAAGATCCGGCCCACAAGGATTCTATCCATCCCACCCATAGATTAAGTAACCTAATAGTATAAAACCTACCTGAAGAATTCATAAGATTATGCAAACCTCCAAAGTTTATACCAATAGCAATAAATCTATAACACAGATGGATCAAGACATGACGAGGCAACGGGAGCAGCATTCGTGGTTACACAAAAAGACCAAAATATTTTCTCCCAACAATTTAAACTAAATAAATATAACTCTGTGTTTCAAGCAGAGAAGCGGTAAAACACATAATTACCAAGAAACTAGCCCCGACAACAATATGGACTGACAGCTAGTCTCTTCTCGTGTCATTGCTCAACCCAGTGCACAACTCACAACTCATCCGACTTGTCTTTACACAAACACAGTCTTTACAGGATTGTCTTTACACAAACACACCGTGTAGAATCCAACTAAGCTGGATTAAAGTTCACATTGGCAATTGGGGGAACGAATTTGTGAACAAAGAAGCAAAAGAAGAGGCTACCAATGAAAATATGTCAGTCATAAATCTGCCGAAACCAAGCTCCTTCCTAAAACTCCTCCTATATAAAAGAATCATCAGAAAATGGCAAATAATATGGGTGACATCGCAAAGTTCACCCACCATTTACTTCCAACAATCTCCACAAAATTCTTCATCTCAAGCCCTTTTATTAACTATCTTATAACGAATCATAGACCCTGTCCTGAGTACTTCGCAAGATTTGGCAAATCCAATTCGAACATGTGCAAATGTGGTGATTTTGGAACTGCCCTTCACTACATAGGGAAATATCCATTCACAAAGTCCCTCCACATCAAAAGGCAAAATAGTCAAACAGATTTTCAATTTGTGGAGTTTTGTCTAAAGGAAGGTTTTAGACGAAAAAAATAATTCAATTAATCAAATTCTTAATAGTACAGGGACTCACATTATGCCGTGACTCTGTAAAATCATCAACAATGGCAGATGATGAACTTTATTCGTCATCAACTTCATCAGATGAACAATAATATTTCCATTTCCTTTTTTTTAATATTTGTTTATATCTAATGATGTTCATATAATAGTGTAATTTTTTTAACTGTTAAAACTAATGCTTCTAGTAATATGTAACATTAATGCCTTGTCAATTCATGCAAAATTTTTAAGGAAATAATGAACACGAGTACTTTATAACAATTATTAATGCTCCATAACATCATGATTTAATATGTTAATTGAGTCGAATGTATAAAAAAAATTAAATCTTGTAAATAGTGTCACCTTAGCTTGCATAATAATTCTATATATTTATGCTTTCATTTAATTCTGTATAGATAACATATGTTTTCATAATAGTATAATTATTAAATTTAGTATTTCAAGTAATATGATACTTTAATGTTTTGTCAACTCATGTAAATTGTTATTAATTTAAGATTGTATAACTCCTTATTTACTTTTCCTGTAATTACTTCTACATTTTCTTTATATAATACTTTCACTAAATTTCATAATTTTAAAATTTCCAAGTTTTAATAATAAATTTAAAATTTGCAGTCTTTAAAAATGAAACTATAAAATGAAATTTAAATAAAAGTACATAGTGACTAAGCTAGAAAATTTGAGGAAAAAATGTTTTTTACCGAAATGGTTGACAGGATAATGCATAAGTAACAAAGTTTAAAATAGAATTAAGCACCCATATATTTTCATGTAATTCTGTATAACTTAACTAGATATTAAAATCCATGCTCTTCCCTTAATTTACTCTTTTACCTATTACATCTTTTATAGACTTACATATATTTATCCAAAAGGATCATAAATGTGTTTTCAAATTAAACATTTATTTTATTAAACATCTTAACAATAGAAGACAATGAAGTGAAGACAATGTCATCAGTAAAATTTAAATGTCATGCGGTCGCAAAAATACAATGGCTTTGCTTATTTTGGAGATCACATTTGAAACTGATGATTGACCTACCTCTGCTATATCACCAATTTACAAGCTAGAGAGAAGTGGCGACATATTTGTCCGTGCACCTCTAGAAGAATGTCTCCATTTGAAATAACAGTTTTGTTCTAAATTTTGGGGATATTTTTATATATCCAGATCTGGCCAAAATTTTCGCCAAGAGATTTTGCTTGTGGATTTCCATTTCATCCTCTTTCAGGTTTCTTTTCAAGTCTAATGTTCCATTTACAACGTTCTAGTTCTCAAGAAACTCTAACTGCCTCAGATTATAACATAAATTAGTGTATAAAATAATTATTATTAAATTACGACACATTTGATATTTGTTTCGCAAATAGAAAACATTAAAAAGCACATAAGAGTTGAAAAGAAATGCGCATGTTCATTTATCGCATATATAGATTGCACATACGCAGTCATATTTAACCTTGCTGAATAGACAGGTACGGTTCTTGAAAATAGAGCCAGATTTTCTCCTCGGTTACTCCTCTTGAAGCTGATGGTGAATACCGTTTCTGTTTTGACCCGGGATTTCTCTCGTATCTAGCGGTCGAGGTCTATGGTATATAACACGTAACACATATATTATATTGTCTTTTTGGTTCCTCAATAAGCTATTCAATTTTATAATTTGTAATGCAATCTTTAATATCAATCTTTAAAAACTCTGCAAGATCCCATATCCGAGGAAAACCACTAACAAGATGGGTCATTGACACTGAAAATGACCTGAAGATGCTGAAAGTTTGGAACTGCCAAAGAGTCACTCTGAACTGACTGGGCTGGAAAAGGCGTGCTGTAGAGACAGATAAGACCTGTAATGTGTAGGTTGCTATGCTATTAAAGAAGAATGCAATCTTTGATTTCTCCAATGAAATACATATTTCTGAAATCTTAATCGAAATACGAAAAGTAACTTTATATTAATAAAAATATCTTTTATTCTAATATAAAAATTATGTGGAGAAAAAACTTTATCTTCTCCTGAATAATAATCGAAAAATTGTGCGAAACACAAATCTACGAAATTGCTAATAAACATATTCAAAAATATGTTGAATATTTTTGAACATTCATCATATAAACTGCTAACTTTGTTTTCTGCTGTTTTTTAAAACTGCTAACTCTTATATGCTTCTGTGTTTTATGCTAGTATTTATTATATATACAAATCCAATAACAAATAAATACATTTTGTTTGTAAATACATTATCCTTTATATATTTGTATCCAATACCATTATCCTCCCCTCATTTTATCGGAACTCTTCGATTTTATATTTATATTTTGTTTATAAGTATTTCAGATATCCTAAAATACTCCATTTAATTACCAAAAACAAGAGAATGATTAAATATTTAATAAACACGACAAAAACCTTTGTTTAAACTTTTAAATATCCTCATTACAGTTCGCAAAAATGTTTTAAAAATAAATCACTCGCATAAAATGTACAGATATTCAATCAAAAAAGAGTGATTGGGAAATATTTATATAGGATTCCCATCTCAGTCTCTCACATTCGAATATAGAAAGGGAAAAAAAAATTACAGAGAATTTCTTTATCGGATATGATAATATAAACAACACAGTGTAAATATAACCTTAGAGTCACCTATATCTCTTACGAGATTTTAAGCAAAATATTTGTGCATCTCCACATTTTGTTTAATAATTTTCCCTGGTATTCAGAAGTTGATGTCTTATCCTTTACAGAGAGTTTTATCTAGAAATTAATAAATTACTTTAAAGTCATTTCTAAACCCAAAGTGTTTTTTTTATTTATTTATTTCCTTTGAGCTGAATTTTTTATTAATTTCTAAGCGATCAATTTAATGTATGCTTCTGTTTTATTTTCCGAATTTTTTATGTTCAAATAGCGAATATATATAGAAAAATTTATGAATCTAGTGAAGGGAAGAAATTAACATATTTAATATAATCACTCAAATTTGCAATATAATTAATTTGGGGAATTATGTTAAACGCTATGTATTACGTTGAAATCAGAATTACATTGAAGGGAGTACATTCAGCAAGCGATATAAGTAATATAGGAGAAAAAATAGTAGATTATCAAACATGCATATTAATTACTAGGCATATTTGATAAGAGATTTATGATTTGCACATTATTTTGCTGATAAGTAAATAATTAATCTCTGTCCTCATGGCACACGAGAAATAAATATGCCTATTTCTGGTGCGTCATGGGGACAGAAATTAACAACCGTTAAAATGAAATCACATGAACGATAAATTCTCAAATTCTTTACCACGTCATTTATTGTGAAAGTTTCTTTTGTTATAGTTGAGGTTCTGAGTATAATAAAGTGCTCATTTATAAAGCATATCTTTGACCACTTATTTCCTATGCCTACCCTATCTGGCCATAATAGTAAAATTATAAAACTGGAAACTCTCCGAACACTCAGATGAGTTCATTAGAAATAAAATAATCAGACAAGAATTAAAAATCACTACCCTGAGAGAATTCTTCCCGAAAATAATATATAACGTGATTAAAAATATTTTTATAAAACTAATAAAGAAACAATAATTAGCCTTCCATCCTGTAATGACCTAAGTACCCATAATAGATTGCGTCCTCGCTCATTGCTCAGATATTGCCCAAAATTTCTTCACCAACCACCATGAAATAAACTGGAAACAGAAAATTTTTCTTTGATAACTACTTCTTTGTATAGAAAAAAAAGAGACTACTAAAAAGATAAAAGGATTTTTTTGTTACATCTCATTCTATATATGAAAAAAACTATTAAAAATAAAAATGATGATGAAAAATGCATATATAAGTGTGCATACTAAATGTATATAAAAACAGATATTTTTTTAAATGTATATGTACATGTAAATACATAAAATATAAAGAAAGGATAAAGATAGATATTAAATACTATTACAGACCAAGTTATACCTTGTAAATATTATAGAGTGTATAAATTCTTGTAAATTACTTTACCTGTTCTTATGTAAATATTTTATTTCTCTCAATTTATTCCTTAGCTATTTCCTTTATTATAAGTTTCATTTAATTCCTTTACTATTAGTTTCATTTAATTTAAATATATATTTCTCATAAATAATAAATAAATAAACAATACCTTTTTAAATTCTGAAATAAATTTTATGAAATAACCATAGTCCCGTCCATTAAAATTTCAAACTCATTTTAAGCCAGTCAAGCTCAAGTTATAGCTCACCAACCAAGAACCAGCTATCTAATGAGAGTAGAGGATCGCCTGATACAGGGACCTCTGAAAACTGCCAGCCGGCTTTCACTTCAGGTTCCCCCTCAGGGGGTTTACCTTCTTTAGGTAAACACGGGTGTCACAATCCCGAGGTACCCTAGTGATCTTTCCTCTTCTTTATTTTCTTCTCTCCTCTACTCTTCTGCTTTTCCTTCCTTTTCTCCCTCAGTGTGGTTGCCTCGTAAGAGGTTGAGGGCTCCCCTTGAGTAGCTTTCGCCGCTCTGTTGCTATTAGCTACTCTTGAGGACTAAATCACCCACGTGTTTGCCGTGCGTGGAGACCCGTGTCCCTGGAAAGGAGGATCCTGGTAATTGAGGCCTCCTGAGACCAACACATTGCTTTGGCCTCTGCTTCAGGTAAACGGGAGGTGTGTTGTGGTCCTCAGCACATCAATCGGCTTTATGGATCAAGCGATCGGTACATCTACTGGGTGACTCGTTAAGGGTGGAGGCCACTTCAGGGATGTACTGTGAGCGTATAGGACCTGGCTAGCACTGGTGCAGCTGGTCTGCATCCCCTTGTTGGACTCGGTGGTGGGTGGTGCCGTCAGGTCCCGAATTTTCCATGTCTACTATGGAAACAATAAATTTCTCTTCTCTCCCACGGGAGCAAACCTTGACATTATTAAAAGCAAAATTTTATATTGTTAAACGGAAAGAGGGTACATTTGATAATGTATCCCCTTTCCTAATCCAAAAGCAATTGCTGGAAATATCGGAGAAGTGAAGAGCATACGGAAACTTCGTTCTGGAGATCTAATGGTAGAAGTCGCATCAGATGCACAAGCTACTCTTATAAGCAGCATGAACATGCTTGCTAACCTTGAGGTGTCCGTCCAACCTCATAATAATCTTAACTTTTCACGTGGTGTGGTATCCGCCAGGGATTTGTTAAATACGTCTGCGGACGAGATCTTAGAAAATCTCAAAGATCAAAAGGTCTGTGCTGTAAAACGCATAACTGTCAGACGCGATGGGCAAGTTATTAATACTAAACATCTCGTACTGACATTTGCGACGCCAGACCTACCGCAGCATATTAAAGCTGCGTATATGCATCTATCCGTCAGGCCATTTATTCCAAATCCTTTGCGTTGTTTCCAGTGCCAGAGATTTGGTCACTCCAAAGCGGCTTGCAGGGGCAAACTGACTTGCGCTCGCTGCGCAGCAGTTGGCCATGACAGCTTGTCTTGTACTGCAAAGGAGAGGTGTGTCAATTGTAAAGGTGACCACACCTCCTACGCTAGAAGTTGTCCTATCTGGATACTGGAAAAGGAGATCACAACCACAAAAGTTAAGAACAATTGCTCATATCCCGAGGCGAGACGTGCTGTTACCGCTCGTACACCTCAAGCAGGAGTTAGCTATGCAACTGTCGCCGCCAAGGTCACTAGAACGGCTAGTACTCAAACTGATGCTCTGTCACTTCCAATTGTTAAATTACCCCTTAATACTGAGAAAAAGTCAAAATCAACATCAGCAACTACTGTCCGTAGAAAAGCTCCAACGGCTAGATCTAAAGCCTTAAAGGCTTTAAAACTAAAATCTGCAAAGGAGGGCAACCCTAGACCCTCCATATCCACCCGTAAAGCCTTATCCCTGGAAGCTGACGCTGTTTATCTACATCCCTCTGACGAAGATCTCTCTTTGGAGGAGATGTCAGATGACATGCTTTCCGGCTCCGGGAAAGGAGCTTTCCTAACTCAACAATAACTTCCTTTGTTTCTTGGAACTGCCATGGTTTGCGTTCTCATCATGATGACATCAAGTCTATAGTTTCAGCATACAACCCCGCATGTGTTGCACTTCAGGAGACATTCTTGAAGTCAAACAATAACTTTTCCATGCGAGGGTTTACATGCTCTAGAAAAGACTGTGGTGATGATGGTGCAGTATCTGGAGGTGTTTGTATATTAACATCTAATGCTTACCCCAGCACTGCCCATCCATTAAATACTACTCTACAGGCAGTTGCTGTAAGAATTCATACTACATGCTTATTAACTGTCTGTAGTTTATATTTACCACCACATGATGTCATCCGCCAAGAGGAACTCGATGCATTAATAGATCAGCTGCCAACTCCATTTCTACTGTTAGGTGACTTTAACGGCCATAGTTCTTTGTGGGGAAATGATGATACTAATTCTCGCGGTCGGCAGATAGAGCGGTTTATTGCAGACAACAGTCTCTGTCTGCTTAATACCGACGAGAAAACATATTTCCATGTACCCACGAGAACTTTTCATTCTCTCGATCTTGCCATTTGTTCCCCATCTCTTCTGCCATTGTTAAATCTAAATGTAGGAAATGATCTGCATAATAGCGATCATTTTCCTCTCGTCATCTCCCAGACTGGAGGTAGTAGTGTAGAACAACGTCTACCTACTTACGTGTACAGTCGGGCAGATTGGACATTATTTACGCAATTGGCAGTTGTTGATGATGAAATGGTTTTGATCGAAGATATTGATATTGCTGTTTGTAAAGTCACTGAAACAATTAAGAGTGCAGCTGATGCATCAATACCTAAAAGTTCCTCTATACCACACAGGCATTGCAAACCTTGGTGGAATAAAGAATGCCAAGACACATATAAAAACAAAGGAAGTTATGGGGGCTATTCAGAAGATACCCCACAACGGAGAATCTGATCGCCTTTAAGAGAGCAAAAGCATTAGCTCGCAGAGCTCGTCGTCGAAGTCAGAAGGAATCTTGGTCTCGCTATGTATCATCAATAACTTCTTCCACATCCAGTAAGCAGTTATGGAGAAGAGTAAAAGCAGCCAATGGAATCTATAAGGAATTTTCTATTCCTATATTAAAATCCGGAGCTGCTGTGTGTTCTTCTCCTAAGGACATCGCTAACGTTCTTGGTGAAACTTTTGCTAGCGTCTCAAGCAACGACTCTTACAGTCCTTCGTTCTTAAGGACTAAGAGTCGCGCTGAGCGAATACCAATTCGTTTCAACCATGGACAAGCTTTTCCGTACAACTGTAAATTTCGGATGTTGGAATTGAAAAGAGCTTTACAGCAGGCCAATGATACTTGCCCAGGACCTGATGGAATCAGCTATCAAATGCTTCGCCATTTAAGTCCAGACTCCTTGTTGAACATGCTGTTTTGTTCAACAGGATCTGGACTGAAAATAAATTCCCATTACTTTGGAGCGAAGCAATAGTGATTCCGATCCTTAAGGCTGGTATGGATCCTTCTGTTCCTTCAAGTTATCGACCAATAGCTCTGACGAGTTGCTTATGTAAGACTCTCGAACGTATGGTCAACGCCCGTCTCGTATATGTCTTAGAAAAAAATAAATACATTCATATTAATCAGAGTGGCTTTCGTAAAGGAAGATCCACTCTAGATAATATTACTTTTCTGGAAACGCAAATCCGCAATGCATTTGTGCGGAGAAATCATCTGGTTTCCATTTTCTTCGACATAGAGAAGGCTTACGACCGTACGTGGCGTTATGGAATTCTCCGTAGGATGTATGATTTTGGCTTTAGGGGTAATTTGCCGATATTTATCCAAAATTTTTACGCTCCCGTGGTTTTAAAGTTCGTATTGGTACTGTTTTGTCCAATACTTTTAACCAACCTGAAGGCGTTCCTCAGGGAAGTATTTTAAGTGTCACCCTTTTTAATCTTCATATCAGTAACATACTTCATCAACTTTCACCTTCTGTGCATGGTACCTTGTACGTTGATGACCTGCAAATATCTTGTGAAGGGTCAAACATGCGTTTAATTGAGAGACAACTACAAACATCTGTTAATAAATTAGCTGCATGGTGTGCTGAGAATGGCCATACACTATCTCCTAGCAAGAGCAAATGTGTCCATTTCTGCAGGAAGACTAGCCTCCACAATGATCCTGTTATTTGTATAAACAACACGGCTATACCAGTTGTCAGTCAGATAAAATTCCTCGGAGTGATATTTGACCATAAATTAACCTTTCTTCCGCATGTTTTACATTTGCGGAAGAAGTGCAAGCGATCACTCAATATCCTCAAGGTGCTTTCAAATACATCTTGGGGTGCTGATCGCACGTCACTCCTCCGAGTTTACCAATCATTAATTTTATCTCGACTTGACTATGGTTGTGTTGTTTATGGATCCGCTAGATCTTCTGTTCTACGCAGACTGGACACTGTCCATCATTCTGCTCTGAGAATATGTTCAGGCGCATTCCGCACATCACCCGTCCATAGTCTTTATGCAATATGCCAACAATTGCCTTTAGACATGCGACGTATGCAGCTGTCTCTCAATTACTATTGTAAAATTATGTCTGACCCTCATCATCCATTATATTCTTCTGCTCTTACTCCTACTCTGAAGAGGATATATGATGCTAGACCATACAGCATCCCACCCTTCCTCACTCGAACAAAAAATCATTTATCCTTGTTTGACCTATGTGATGTCCGTTTTATTAAAACGGACATATTAGCACATCTACCTTGGTATTATCCACAAATATTGATAATTAATCCATTTACCAACTGTAGAAAATCGGACACAACCTCTGCAATTTTCCAACAGCTCTATTATTCACATCGCTGTCAGTATTCTTCCTACACGCCAATATTCACGGATGGTTCAAAAACTGTAGGACATGTCGGCTGTGGTATTTTTATGAACAATAATACATATAATTACAGCCTTCATGCTTCCTGCTCCATCTTTACAGCTGAAGCTACTGCAATTTATAAAGCGCTTCAGCTCGTGAGTATTGTAAATTCTCATTCCTTTTGCGTGTATACTGACAGCTTGAGTGTATTGGAAGCGTTGGGAAATTCGAATATTCACTGTCATCCGGTTGTGTCCAAGATTTTCCAAATTTTGGATTCCCTTGCTGGCAAGGGTATGATATAAAATTTTGTTGGATCCCAGGTCACGTAGGTCTCGAGGGAAATGAAAAGGCAGATGCGGCTGCTAAAGCAGCATCAACTCCAATACCATCATCCATCCCCCTTCCAGATGTGAGGAAGTGTGTTAAAAAGTATGCCTATTCCCTCTTCCAGGAGTTTTGGAGCATGCAGGTCACCAACAAATTGTACGCCATTTTTCCATATCTCATATCATTATCAGTTTTACCGCTACGAAGTGCTGATGTTAGATTAACTCGCCTTCGTATCGGACACACACGTTTCACACACAGGCATTTGTTTCTAAACGAATTAAATCCTTATTGTGAAACGTGTGATGAACCATTCACTGCTTATCATATTTTAATTTCATGTCCAAATTTTAACCAGTATCGTTTACACTTTTTTAACTGTGATATTTTAACCTTGTATGATTTGCTTGGGGAGCCACCCCACAGGAACCTATTCGCCTTTTTGAGGGCAATAGGTTTTTTACATTATATTTAAATTTGTACAATATATTTTTAAAATTATATATATATTTTTAACCTCTTTTTTGTATTTTAAATCTGGATTTTAAGATATGTATATACACTAATTTTTGTTTTTTAAAATTTTAATGTTGCTTGGGTTTCTAAAAAAAAAAACGAAAATAAGTAAATGAAATGTAATTTGAAGCAGAAATGAATAGCTGCTACAAAACTTAATTTTGGCGCAGCATGTCCATATTTGGACCTTGCGCCATAAAACCCAACCAACCAACCAACCATTCACTTCAGGTTCTAAGTATGCCAATTCGTTACGCTTCTCATTGGTTTAAAATATGCATGACGTCAGAAAACTTTTAATATATGTAACACCATATTGAGAATGTTTTATGAATCCGACTTCGCGACGAATTTTCTGCCTACCTTCAAATCACATTTTCGGTTGGATTCTAACAGAGCCCACACCGTTGGCGCGAATAATTTTGATTGGTGATAATTATGACTTGCGCTTTTCTTGGTAACTCTATTTTGTTACACTAGATTTGGTAAACCTAATTATTTCTGAAATTTCGTTCTGTCTTGGCCCTTTTTCCTTCAGTTTGTCGATAAAGGCGTGGGCTCTCCTAGCATTTTACCACATTTTTCAGCAGCAGCAAACAAGGAGAAGTTCATTATTGAATGTATGAGAATACTGTCGAAGTTCATTCCAACTCCCGCTCCAGCAGCCGAGCTGATAAGACGTGTTTTTCACTCGCTCTTCTCACAAACCGGTTCCTGAAGGTTTCTCCCCGCTCACAACTACAACGGACGCGGCAAGGCGAGCTAAGCCTTTTACGTCCCGCATGTTGAGCAACCTAGAGATATTACTATTTCGTCTTCACTAAAGATAATTTTTGGAATTCAGTTCGAACAAAAACAGCACTTTTTAGTGCTATCAACTGCTGCTTTTTTTAAGCTGACTGATTTTCTTGACCTCTGACTAGACCTGACTGGGACAATGGCTGCAAATAAAGGAATAATACAACCTGCCAAGCTGACGGACATTATGAATCCTAAATACAACAATGCCTCGGAACTCCATCTGAAGCAACTCTTCGAAATCCAGATGGCACTACTGGGTAGCAGAGACTGCACTACTGAAATACATCCACAACAAAACATCTTGGACATGATGGATATCAACATTAAAACCTGCAGAGAAACTTTAAAGACTGCAAGAACAGGTAGCTATAATCTTGTTTCTGATATGGCAAACCCCCCTACTACCCCCATAATACTAAAAGTGGCTAATATTGCCAATCAAAATGATAAACTTAATAAAAAAAAGAACTAATGATGGTGAGGAACCTTTCATTTTCCCAAAGAAAACAGCCAAAGTTGTGAATGAGAGTGTCACTAAGATCCCCATAGCTGTGGCTAACTCGTTTAGTGGGCTAACTCCAGAGGAAGAAAACCACGAAAAAATGGATGACCAGCCAGTGACTGAAATAGCCCCGAAAATTCCACCCATAATTGTAAGGTATGGTGAAAGCTATGTTTCATTCATGACCAAACTAAAAAAAGAATTACGAATAAATATTGAAGCGAAAGCTTCAGGTGAAAATTTGAAATTGCTGCCCAAATCAGCAGATCACCATAGAAAAATTACAAAATTTCTTGAATGTAACACATACGAATGTATCCTCCTAAGAGGAAAAAATGAGAAACCCCGTAAATTTGTAATCAGGGGACTTCCCATGACCACAAAAAGTGAGTAAATTGTTTCTGACTTAGCCAATCAAGGATATAAAGTCCACAAAGTAAACAGGATGACTAGCCGAAGAAATGGAAAACCCCAACCTCTATTTTTGGTCCAACTCTACAATGGTCCAGAAATAAGTGCTATATTTAAATTAAAAAGTTTGTGTCACATTTCAAACCCTACCATAGAACATTATAGGGGAAACAAAACAGTTATGCAGTGTTTTAATTGCCAACGTTTTCACCACTCAAGCGATTTCTGCCATATGGCACCCCGCTGCGGGAAATGTGCAGAAGCCCATAATACAAAAGAATGTCCCAAGGACAAAAAACTAGAATCCCCAGTCTGCTGCAACTGTAATGGGAACCATCCTGCAAGCTATCGGGGGTGTGAGAAATTCCCTAAAAAAACCTAAACCGAAAACAAAAATATTTAAAAATAACCATACAAGAGAAGAGATCTCATACGCAAGTATAGTGGCTGGTCATAAAGAAACCTCCGCTACCGTGGCACTTTAACCCGCACCCCCCTCAACCGATACAACTGTTCCAAGCAATGGACAAAATCAAAATAAAAACGACTTTAATGATTTATTCACATTCTGAAGAGAAATAAGAGAAGTATTTAATGGAATTAATATTACCAAAGCCATCAAATAAATTCAGTCTAAAACTGACCCAATGGATAAAATATTTGTCCTCATGGACATGTTTAAGCAAATTAATAACACCCCTTAATGTGTGCCACACAACGGAGATTTCTAGTTTTATCGTGGAATTCCTGTGCTTTTAGAAACAAAATGGTCGAATTTTGTGACTTTGTCAATGAGCATAATCCAGATATAATCTTAATTCAGGAATCATTCCTAACAAATAATGTAAATATTCACATCCTAAGATATGCATTCTATAGAAATAATCGCCCCAGAAATACCACACAAGCAGGGGGTAGGATAGTAATTTTTGTCAAGAGTAGTCTCCCACACTACCAAAACACAACACACAAATTAATTACAATAGAGGCAACTTTGGTCACATTGATCTTGCCAACCCTACCCCATATTACATTCTGCTCCACATACATTAAACCTAGACCACAATATCAATACATAAACATGGATCTTGAAGCAATGCTTCCAACAAACTATGATATTCTTAAAAATTTATAAATAATTATTGTATATGTCTTAAAATATCTCAGACAGATCGGAAATACTCACATTTTGGGCAAAAATTGCGGTATTTAGACGTGTTATACGTTAAAAGCGGGTTTTCTAACGATTTGGCAAGTTGGCGACATTGTTGGCGACTTGGCGAGAAATGGATATTGCTGGAAAAATCCATCACTTAAGCTCTAGGACCAATATTTAGCAAGATAGCCTAGAAACTTCCAGAACCTTGGCGAAATTAGTAGATTTCTCCGCCAAGTCAGGTATAAATACCGCAGCCCAACATGGTTAGGCAGGTATCGTACACACAGTCAGTTTTGTGAAGACGATTAGTCGTAACTGCTAGTTTAGAGAAGCTGTTCTCTGCCTGAGGTATTTGAGACCTGTGATTGGAAGCTGTAACTTATCGTATCTGACGAATTGTATCTGTATAATTGTGATTATTACAGCTGGTATTTCTTGTGAAATTTTTGCTAATAAAAGTTTTGTGTTTATCGAGTAGTTGTTTTCTTCAAGTCTCAATCCACACGAACCCCGAAGTTGGGTACAACTGGTGTCAGAAGCGGGGTTGAAGAGTTGATGCAGCGTGTCACAAGAAAAATGGATATGGATTTAATGAAAAGTCTTCTCAAAAAATTAACGGAGCAGATGGCTGAGATGTAAGCTGGACAAGAAGAGATGAAAGCTGGTAAAGAAGAGATGAAAGCTGGACAAGAAGAGATGAAAGCTGGACAAGAAGAGATGAAAGCTAGACAAGAAGAGATGAAAGCTGGACAAGAAGAGATGAAAGCTGGACAAGAAGAGATGAAAGCTGGACAAGAAGAGATGAAAGCTGGACAAGAAGAGATGAAAGCTGGTAAAGAAGAGATGAAAGCTGGACAAGAAGAGATTAAAACCGAGATGACGAAAGAGATAAAATCTGGGCAGGAGGAGCTTAAAAAGGAACTTAAGAAGGATATTATAAGTGTTAAAGAAGAATTCTCCAACATCATTCAAGAGAAGATGAATGCAGTGGAAGCTAAGGTAACTTCAGTTGAAAATAAGGTTTTCGAGATCGAAGAAATCGTTGAAGAAGCATTAGAAAATATGAATAAGGAGATTGAAAGCTTAAAGAAACAGATGTCAAACAGACATGAGGAACCCAATGTGGAAGTTATGCCTTTCCTGGCCACGATTAAACTCTCAACATTCGATAAAAAATCCTCATGGCAGGTGTACAAGACCCAGTTTATGATGGTAGCGGAAGCTAATGGATGGAATCCCCGGGCCCAAGCTTTTCACCTGGCGGCTTCTTTAAGAGGAGACGCGGCCGATATCCTCGAGACGCTTCCGGAAGAGCAAAGGCACGATTTCCATGCCCTATCGAGTGCGCTTGAGCTGCGGTTTGGAGAGAAGTGCAATAAGGAATATAGCAGATTACAGTTAAAATCCCGCTTTTGCAGACTTTCACCCGCTAGAAAGCGGGTGAAAGTCTGCAAAAATTGGCTGCCGATATTCAGCGACTTTCCCATTTAGCATTTTTGGACTGCCCAGCTGAGACACGGCAAGATCTGACTCTCCATCACTTCATTGATAGTGTGCGGGATCCAGAGATACAGAAAGCACTTAGAGTCGCCGATGTCAAAGATATCGGATCTTCTCTAGTCTACGCACTTAAGATAGAGGCTGCCCAGCAGGCCACGCGTAAAGACCGGCATTCAATCAGAGCCGTCTCTGCTACTGATACAGACTATGATCTAAGAAAAGAAATTGAAGATCTGCGGCGAAAATTCCGTAGATTAGAACTGAGTAAAGGTGGCAGAAACACGAATATTCAATGTTGGACTTGCGGTGCAGTCGGACACGTCCGTAGAGACTGTCCGAAACCGAAAGATGGTGGAAATGACCTTCCACAACAGCAGGGAAACTAATATGTGGCCATCTTGCGCGGCGGAGATGTCCAGAGAGTCAGAAGCTCCATTTCAAATTGTTTCATATTTTTTCCGTAAGTGGCGGTGACAACGAACTTATTGTTATGTGATATGTCAACGAAGTTCCCCGCAGAATAATAATCGATACTGAAGCCTACGTAACTATAATTAGGACAGATTTGGCTCGTGAACTTGGTGAGAAACTCCTCTGGACGCCGCCCTGCATTACCCTCCAAACTGTGACTGGTGATAAGATTAAAGTGCATGGAAAAGTCAATCTAAACATTGCATTTGGTAATGCCGTGTACCATTATATGGCATATG
Source organism: Latrodectus elegans (assembly GCA_030067965.1). Taxonomy (NCBI): domain Eukaryota; kingdom Metazoa; phylum Arthropoda; class Arachnida; order Araneae; family Theridiidae; genus Latrodectus; species Latrodectus elegans. Next base: position 1,458,554 of record CM057811.1, read on the forward strand.
TCGCTGATATAAATGACGAATTTATTCTCGGATTGGATTTCCTCAAAGAAAACCATTTCAAGTTAGATTTTAAAAATAATGAACTACACTCATGTTCTAAAGACATAGCGATTTTTAAGACGAAATATTCAGATATTAAAACAGTCCATCATATAACTGCAAAGAGTGAAACAACATTACCACCAAGAATTGAGATGATAGTTTCCGGAGCTCTTTCAGAAGATAATAATTTTCACTATGGATTGATTGAATATCCAGATTCTGACAATAGCGTTAAAGGAGTACTAGCGGCTTCTTCACTCGTCGACCTTTCCCGGAATGCAATCCCGGTAAGAGTTGCTAATCTAAGCGATAAGGCAAAACTAATAAAAGAAGGAGAAGTGCTGGCGACTTATACTCCAGTGACCTGTATTAACAGAAATTGTCAAGCCACACTATCTGAGCCTCCTGACACTCTAATTAATGAACTCCTTCAGAATGCCGAGTTAGATGACAAACAGAGGAATGCTGCAAGAAATCTATTGTTAGAATTCGGAGATCTCTTTTTCAAGAAATCAGATGATGTTGGGTGAACCAAAATAACGCAGCACCGAATAGATACAGGAAATCATCCACCCATTAAACAACATCCGAGAAGACTACCATTCGCTAAGTAGGAAGAGGTGGATAATCTTCTGATGGAAATGCAACAGAATGACATTATTGAGCCATCAGAGAGTCCTTTGGCTTCACCTATTGTTTTGGTTCGGAAGAAAGATGGTTCCACCCGATTCTGCGTTGACTATCGTCGATTAAACAACATCACTAAAAAAGATAGTTACCCTCTTCCTAGGAATGACGATACACTTGATGCTTTATCCGGAAATCAATGGTTTTCGACTTTGGATATCAAGAGTGGTTACTGGCAAGTAGAGATACATCCTGAGGATCGGGAAAAGACTGCGTTCACCACAGGACAAGGACTTTGGCAGTTCAAGGTTATGCCATTTGGGCTTTGCAATGCACCTGCAACGTTTGAACGCCTGATGGAGACAGTATTACGAGGACTTTCCTACGAAGCTTGCTTGGTATAATTGGATGATATCATCATTGTAGGGCGCACATTCGAAGACCATCTAAGAAACATCCGAAAGGTGCTCGAAAAATTAAAAATGGCCAACCTGAAACTGAATCTTTGCAAATGTAATTTATTTCGACGTGAAATAAGCTATCTGGGACACATTATCTCTGCTGAAGGTGTAAGAACAGATCCTGAAAAGATTTCTGCAGTTAAGGACTGGAGCCGTCCAGAAGATGTCCACCAATTAAGAAGTTTTCTTGGACTATGCACGTATTACAGGAAATTTGTTAAGGGTTTTTCAAGTATTGCCAGACCCCTTCACAAGTTGACAGAAGTTAAACAGAGATTTCTATGGACAGATGAATGTGAGAAAGCTTTTAAACAATTGAAGGAGGCGTTGACATCTTCGCCCGTTCTTGCATATCCCCAGTCCGGAAAATTATTCATTTTAGACACAGATGCCAGCAACGAAAATATAGAAGCTGTTTTGTCGCAGGAGATCGAGGATAAAGAATATGTCATTGCTTATTGGAGCAAATGTTTGTCGAAATCGGAGCGAAATTATTGTACAACCAGGAAGGAATTGCTAGCAGTCGTTAAAGCCATAGAACATTTCCACCATTATCTCTATGAAAAAAAGTTCTTGATTCAGACAGATCACGCATCCTTAACCTGGCTTTTAAATTTTAAAAATCCAGAAGGACAGGTAGCCAGATGGGTTCAACGAATCCAGGAGTTTGACTTTGAAATACGTCATCACAAAGGCACTCTTCATGGAAATGCTGACGCTTTATCAAAGAGACCGTGTAATGGAAGCTGCCGATATAGTTCTAGAGCAGAGAAGAATTACCAATTAGTAAATCCTTCGGTACGCCAAGTTACTGTTTCTCCGCCATCGAAACCAGACCCATGGAGTGATGAAGGACTTAGAGAAGCCCAAAAAGAAGACCCCGATATAAATCCAATTTTTGAGTTAAAAGAATCTTCCAGTATGAGACCAAGTTGGTAGGACATCTCCATCTATTGTCCTGCTACTAAACAATATTGGGCTCTTTGGGACTCACTTCATATTAGAAATGGCGTGTTATACAGGAAATGGGAGTCCGATGATGGACGTAATTTCAAATGGCAGCTTGTTCTTCCAAAATCAAGAATTTCAGATGTTTTGAAAGAATTGCACAGTAGCTCAACTGGAGGCCACTTCGGAGTAATGAAGACTCTACAGAAAGTTCAAGAACGCTTCTATTGGAGCAAAACTAGACAAGATGTAGAGAAATGGTGCCAATCTTGTGATGACTGTGCGGCATGTAAGGGACCAAAGAAACGTTGCCGAGGAAGGCTGCAGCGGTATAATGTAGGAGCACCTTCTGAGCGGATAGCATTGGACATTTTGGGTCCTTTACCACGATCTTCAAATGGCAACAAATACATCCTAGTTGTCATGGACTACTTTACTAAGTGGCCTGAAGCATTTTCAATCCCTGATCAAGAAGCGACTAGAGTAGCCGAGGTTCTAGTGCAGCAATGGGTTTCCAGATGTGGCACACCCTTACAAATTCATTCAGATCAAGGGACAAATTTCACGTCTGCTGTGTTTAAAGGAATGTGTCAAATTCTCGGAATAGACAAGACGCAGACCACGCCATTACACCCACAATCGGAAGGCATGGTAGAGAGGTTTAACCGAACCATCTTAAATAACCTCTCACTTATGGTTTCCAGAAATCAGCAAGATTTGGATTTGAACCTACCGCTGTTTCTGCTTGCATATCACAGTGCTGTCCATGAGACTACCGGATACACCCCATCACAAATGCTCTTCGGTCGCGAACATCATCTCCCTTGTGATCTTCAGCTTGGTCGTCCATCGGATACATCTTCATCGCCAGAGGAATACTTTCGAGACCTTCAGGCACGTCTTGAAGATGTCCAAAACTATGCTCGAGACCGAATCAATCTGACGATCGTAAGAATGAAGACGAGGTATGACACAAGAGCGACAGGACACGAATTTCAGGAAGGTGATAAAGTTTGGTTGTGGAACCCAATTCGACGTAAAGGACTTTCTCCAAAGTTGCAAGCCAACTAGGAAGGTCCCTACACAGTCCTAAAAAGACTGAATGACGTTGTGGTTCGTATAAGGAAATCATCTTCTTCAAAACCAAAGGTAGTACATTATGATAGATTAGCTCCTTATCGTAATGTAAAGTAAAAATTAATATACAATAGTATTTTTGTAAATAATATAGATAATTTTAATATTTTGTCATTTTTTTGTATATGTATTTTTAATTGTTTGTGTATGTAATGTGTTCTGTATCCTCTTGAAATATAAATTCTTTTATATTACATTTGGCCTCGTATCAGGGGATTGTACTGCCCGGGACGTGCAGTCCTTGAGAGGGGGGCAATGTTACAAATTTATAAATAATTATTGTATATGTCTTAAAATATCTCAGACAGATCCGAAATACTCACATTTTGGGCAAAAATTGCGGTATTTAGACGTGTTATACGTTAAAAGCGGGTTTTCTAACGATTTGGTGACATGGCGATGTTTTGGCGAGAAAACTTGGCGAGATTTTTGGCGACTTGGCGAGAAATGGATATTTTTGGAAACATCCATTACCTAAGCTCTAGGACCAATGCTTAGCGAGATAACCTAGAAGCTTCCAGAACCTTGGCGAAATTAGTAGATTTCTCCGCCAAGTCAGGTATAAATACCGCAGCCCAACATGGTTAGGCAGGTATCGTACACACAGTCAGTTTTGTGAAGACGATTAGTCGTGACTGCTAGTTTAGAGAAGCTGTTCTCTGCCTGAGGTTTTTGAGACCTGTTATTGGAAGCTGTAACTTATCGTATCTGAAGAATTGTATCTGTATAATTGTGATTATTACAACTGGTATTTCTTGTGGAATTTTTGCGAATAAAAGTCTTGTGTTCATCGAGTAGTTGTTTTCTTCAACTCTCAATCCACACGAACCCCGAAGTTCGGTACAATATTTTAATATTTGGAGATCTTAATGCTAAGCACACTGCATGGAGCTGTAGGGCACGTAACGAAACAGGTCAAATAATTAAATTTGCTGATATAGCCGAACTAAAAATCCATGCACCTGACACACCCACACATTTTAGTGCTAATTCAGCAACAACAATTGATATTGCACTCATCAGAGGAATTAATTATATCACTAAAATTTATACAATGACGGAACTCAGTTCGGATCACAATCCAGTCATGGTCGAGTTTGACTTTAATATTCCTTTGATTAATACTCCCACTCTTCATAACACGGATTGGATCAAATACAACCAAATTTTAAATAATTACCCATTTAATATAATTCATACAAACACAGGAGATGAAATTGAAAATGAGACGATTCGCTTGGAGGCGGAACTGCTTGCAGCGCACCGTGAATGAGAAAAACCTCACTCCTCCCGTCCCACTCACCTCCTACCCCGCTACCTCAGAATTTTGAAAGCAAATAGAAACAAACTCAGGAAACTATATCAAGTTAGCAGAGACCCCCGAATAAAAAATCAATATAATAAAGCGAATAACGAATTTAGAGCCAAGATAAGTTCATACAATTCAGAGAAATGGAGAGAAAAATTAGAATCATTAAATACGCACGACCGATCCATTTGGAAGGCCGTCAGTATGTTCAAGAAGAAACCACAGTATTTTCCGCCCATTCAAGGCCAAAATATAATTGCATACACAGACAAACAAAAAACAGAAGCAATTGCTGACGTTTTTGAAACACAATTCACCACTAATGACCTACACGACACCAGAACTGAAGATCTGGTTGCTAGCAACATACTCAGATTTCTCTCCAGACCACACACACAAGTCATACAAAGCACCACCCCTTCGGAAATAATGGCAATAATCAAGAAATTAAAGGATAATAAATCCCCAGGAATTGAAGGAATAACAAACAAAATGCTAAAGAAAATTCCAGTCAAAACATTATTCAAAGTTACGATGCTTATTAACGAGATATTAAGAAAAACGTATTTTCCTCAAAAATGGAAAATTACAGTAATAGTACCAATATTAAAACCAAAACAAGACAACTACCTTCCTTCAAGCTATAGACCTATTAGTCTACGGCCGTCTCTAAGCAAAATAACCGAAGCAATTATTCTAAATAGACAAGATAAATTTTTAGAAAACAATAGTATACTTATATCTGAACAACACGTGTTTAGAAAATCACATTCAACAACGCATCAACTTATGAGAATAGGGGAAATCATCACTAAGGGATTTCAACATAAAAAAAAGTACAGGAGCAGTTCCTCTTGATATTGCCAAAGCTTTTGATCGAGTTTGGATTGGTGGACTTGTACACAAACTCATTAATATTAGTCTACCAGACCCACTTATTAAAATACTAATTTCATATCTTTTGGGACGAAAGTTCCAGGTTCGCATTGGTACTACATACTCAACACATAGACAAATCTTTGCTGGCGTGCCACAAGGGTCCAAATTGGGACCAAGACTCTTTCTTATCTATGTGAACAACATTCCAACATCAACACTAACTTCCCTGCACCTTTTTGCAGATGACACATTTATACTAGCACAAAGTAAGAAAACATCATATATCACAGAATCGCTTAACAAACATTTAGAACAGATAGAGCTTTGGTTTGTTAAATGGAAAATTATTATTAATGTAAATAAAAGTGTATCCATAATTTTTAACAAAAAGGACTACTTCCACCCAGTGCAATTAAGATCAATAACGAAATTATACCATAGTCACAAACCTGTAAATACTTGGGAGTAACTTTCGACAGAAAATTAACATGGCACCCGTATCTGATTCAAATTATTAACAAATTTAAACGCCAAACAGCTGCATTATACCCACTTTTCAACTGGAATTCAAAACTTTCCATGGAAAATAAAGTGCTCATTTATAAAGCATATCTTCAACCACTTATTTCCTATGCCTGCACTATCTGGGGTTACACCCACGATAGTAAAATTAAAAAACTGGAAACTCTTCAAAATAAAGCCCTCAGATGGGCAGTTAAGGCCCCCTGGTTCATTAGAAACCAAAAAATCAAACAAGAATTAAAAATCTTTACCTTGAGAGAATTCTTCACGAAAATAATGTATAACGTGATTAAAAATATTGATAAAACTAATAACTAAACAATAATTAGCCTTCCGTCTTATAGTGACCTAAGTACCGGTGATAGATTCCGCCCCTGCTCACTGCTCAGATATTGCCCAAAGTTTCCTCACCAACCACCATGAAATAAACTGTAAATAGAAAAAAAAATTATCTTTGATAACTACTTCTTTGTATGGAAAAAAAAGAGACTACTAAAAAGATAAAAGGATTTTTTTTTGTTTTTGTTATATCTCATTCTATATGTGGAAAAGAAAACTATTTAAAATAAAAATGATGAGGAAAAATGCATATATAAGTGGGCATACTAAATGTATATAAAAACAGATTTTTATTTCTAAATATACATGTATATGTAAATACATAAAATATTAAAAAAAGATAAAGATAAATATATTGTATTACAGATCAATTTATACCTGGTAAATATTATAGCGTGTATAAATTCTTGTAAATACCTTTATCTGTTCTTATGTAAATATTCTTATTTCTCTCAATTTATTCCTTAACTATTTCCTTTATTATTCTATTACTTTCATTTAATTTAAATATATAAATGATAAATTAATCAACAATAATTATTTAAATTCTGAAATAAATTTTATGAAATAACTAAAGTCCCATCCATTAAATTTCAAACTCATTTTAAGCCAATCCAGATTCAAGTTATAGCTCACCAACCAAGAACCAGCTATCTAATGAGGGTAGAGGATCGCCAGATCCAGGGACCTCTGAAAACTGCCAGCCGGCAATCACTTCTACTAAGTTTATACCGTTAATAAAATGATTTCTTATATAAGAGCCAAAGCAACGATTTAAGAAGCCGTTTTCCATTGATTCAAGGCATTAACACATGGATGATGGAACAGCAGAAAAAGCAAAATGAAAAAGAAATGACAAAACATCCATGGTTAATTTAAATCGGCAAATGTGATTTAAATTTTTAAATATTTCATTAATTAATAGAATTTGAAATTAAAGTTAGGTTATTTTACGACAAAAACTGCTTTAGAGTTTCAAGCTCGTAGGCTTATAGCTCATATCCAGAAATATTGAATTTTTTCAGACTGTTGATATTTGACGTCTTCTGAAAAAACTTCTGTTCGTAAGCAATTTGTTTTCAATCTTTATAAGACTATTTCCTTGCTTACGTCAATATTATTTATTTATACAACCAGTATTTTGCACAAATGAAATAATGCATTTGTGCATTCGTAAATAACGATATTACACTTCAAACCGGAAAAAATATTCACTAATGATTTGTAATAATGATTAAGTTTCAAACACAAATTTATGTTTCATTTTCCTAATACAATTACAAATTGATTTCTAAAATTTAACTTTTTTTTTTTTTTTTTTTGTTCGAAACAAGCTCAGCACACTTAAGATCTGTATCCTCAAACGCAATAAAACATCGGGTGGCAAACCTCGCTCTCTTTAAAAAATAGGTTAGGTTACGACAAAGAACTGCTTTGGAGCTTTATGCTCGTAGGCTTATAGCTCGCATTGAGTTGGATTGAGTTTTCATTTCCTTAAAATATACGAGAAATTCAATTTTTTGGTATTCACCTATGAGGGTGCCATTTTCACTCAGACTATTTCAAAACACAAATTATCAACACATAGAAATATTATTTATCCATCTTTAAAGACATATTGGAAGACAACTCTATGTCAAATGAAAATGACCGCTATCTTGTTCACAAATAATGAATGATCTGATGACCGGATCTTGGAAGTTGTTAATACCATCCATATTCACCTGATATGATGCTTGTGACTTATGCCTATACCTAAATTGAAGATGTGACGTCTGTAATTCGAGTAGTAAGGCAACAAACTAAACTTTACTAATGATATTATGATTTCTCACAAAAGTTACGAGTAAAAGGAATACAATTTAGCAATTTTATTTGTAAATTCTTTTAATTAAAATTTTCTTCTTGTTAAAATTTTTTATTAAAATCTTTCTTTCTCTTAATCTTTCTTGTTAAATATTTTTTTACTTTGAAACATTTAAATTTCAGATTTTAAAATGACCAAAATGGATTTGCATAATACAAGAATTACAATAACTTACTAAGAATTCTAATAATAGCTAATTATGGAAATATATAATACGAAAATATTAAGTAACTATTCGTAAAAATAATTGATTTCCTTTTTCTAACTACATCCTAATTTCAATTAATTATTTAATCACGGCGTTGAAATAAGCAAGGTATTTTAACTGGTTCCGAAATCAGTTTGTAATATTAATTTTCTCCATTATCAATCCATCAAGTTAGTCGCGTTGTATTGCTTGCTTCCGGTTACTTCATTGCAGATGCAAAGCGAAATCTGAGGGTTCGATCCCGGTTGAGAAAAAGTATTATTGTATGTATGTTATGGCTGAATTAACGGATGATATTTTATTATATTTGAAAGATGCAAAAGATAGTTCTATCGATTCCTTGCGTTTAGCAGAAATATTCAAAACTGATCATCAGAAAATCGTGGGAGCAATTAAGAGTCTTCAATCTGCTGGAAATGTAAAATCTCGCTTATTTCTTATTGTGATTATATTAAATATAAAAAAGCACTTTAATAAGCTTTTAGTTGTATTCATATAATTACAATATAAAACTGATCGTGTTATATTTACTTTAGCTTATAACTGCACAACAACACGATTCCAAACACTGGAAGCTTACAGCTGAAGGGGAAAACATTGTTTCCAACGGCAGTTATGAGGCTCTTGTATTTTATGCTATTCCTCCTGAAGGAATTCCTCAGCAGCAATTAATGGTAAAGATTTTTGTTTTAAATTTGAGTGAGTGATTGTAATCATACCACGGTTTTCATCATTTAAGCTCATTAAATAATAATCCTATACTTTTTTATTTATTTATTTATTTTTTTGAAAAGCCAATTGCATTTTGCAAATTTATACCCAATTTCAACAAAATTCTAATCAATAAAATATTCATGATAAAACTTTTAAATTAAGTAATGTATTCGACTTGAAGTAATTAACAAAAAAACTGTAGCTTGTATTTTAAAATTTGAAAATTTTTTTAATTTATAGGATAAAAATTTTTTTGAATTATCTATACAACAATCGATTTTTGTATTAAATCAATTTTTTTTGTGGCCTATAGATTTGAAATATAGAATTATCAATGTTTATTACATCACTGTTAAAGGTACAATTTTGAAAGTATGTGTATTATATTTGTGTAATGACATTGTGTATTATATTTTTGTTTTAAATTTAGCATTTAATTTTTTATACTATAAATCATTTGTTATTTTTTATACATTCATAATCTTATAGTAAAGTAAATTATAATATGTAGTACTTCTCCATTACTAAGAACAAATAATGTTAAGTAATGACACTGATAAAATATAAATTCAGGTACAAAAAAAGTAGCATTGGCACTTTTTATGTCAAATAATGTATTTAAAATTCAAATTCTTTGCCTATTATGATATAAAAAGGTTAAAATGTGAAAAATGTAATTTATTCTTTCATAAAATCTTTTCTTATCCACCAAATGAATGAAACTTTGTTTACTCACATGTATATTACATTAACCTACATATGTTTACATCATAGGTTCCCAAAGTGGTCCAGGTGGACCCCAGGGGTCCATAGGAAACTACATGGGGGTCCATGTAGACTTGAAAAAAAAAAAAAAAAAAACATGGGTTTACAAGTTGTAAAGGGGGATCCACAAAAAATTTTCTGATTTTTGTAATAAAGAACAAAAATTTTGGCTTGGATTTACCTATCAATGTAGGCAGCTAGCATCACTTACTAGGTAGGTACACAAAAATATTCGAGACTCAGTTCAAACACAGAATTGGATTGAGCAATAGATAATAGTACAAGTGTACACCACATGTTGAGACTTGAAAAGTGCTGCCCGTGTGCCCGCTCGTTCAGTATGCTTGTTTAGACCTTCAAAAAGATAAAATGCTACTTGCTCTGTGCTTGCAATCTACATTAGTATAATACAAATGTCAAAAACAAAACGTGTGACTATTTTTTATTGTTGATTTTTTGTCAATTGTTGATTGTTTATATTAATAAATGTTTATAATTTTATAGAATCATAAGTATTATTTTAATAAATAGGACACAAGAAAATATTCTACTTTTTTTCTTCTTAACTCAGTTTAGGGTGATATATTTTAGGAGTTTTGGGAATATAGTAGAAATGTTGCAGCAGGGGGTCTACTGAAAATAGTAAAACTTTGAAAGTGGTCGACGAGAAAAAAACGTTTGGGAATCCATGGTTTGTAAAGAGTCGGAACTAATTTTATGTGATTGTCAAAATTTGTATCGATTTTTGACTTGATTATTTCTTGTTGCAGTAAAATAATAGTTTTTTTTTTTTTTTAATTTTTAGGAGAATAGTGTAAAAATCTTTTTCTTTAATATACAGCAATTTTATAACGAAATACTGTTCTTTCCTAAGTTTGGAAAACAAAGGAAACTATAAAATATTAAAAGAAACCTTAAAGTTATGTTAGTAAATATCTTGTATAAGAATAGTAAACAACAAACACATTTATAAACTTATGAGTAATATGAAGTTGTTGAATAATGATTATAAATATGTTAGCTTAAGTATATTGTTACAAATTTATAAATAATTATTGTATATGTCTTAAAAAGTTAGTAAGTTTTGTGAAAACAGTCAGTGAGTGAGACGATTAGTTGTGACTACTAGTTTAGAGAAGCTGTTCTCTGCTGGAGGTATTTGAGACCTGTGATTAGAAGCTGCTACTTATTGTATCTGACGAATTGGAGCTGTATTATAGTGATTGTTGCAGCTGGTATATCTGGTGAAAATGTTTTACGAATAAAAGTCTTTTGTTCATTGAGTAGTTACTTTCTACAACTCTCAATCCACATGAACCCCGAAGCTCGGTACAATATATTAGAATATTTTGTAAATATAATTTAAAAAGGTTTTATTATAATTGAACTATCATTTATATGATTAATAAATAAATATAATTGATAGATATTAACCATATTGTTTATGGTTTTTATCAAATTTTCATGAATATGGGAAATGTACTACAAATTTTCTTTTTAAATTAGGTTTCATTTAAAATTCTCTTTAATAAATTGAAAATTAATTGATGTGATGCTTTGATGTTTCTTCAGATATTAATGTTGTATTACTGTCTAGTAGATAGTTTTTCCTATGAAGTAACATATAAACATAACAACAGTACATAGAACAAGGAAAATTTTAAGGATATACTATATTTAATTTGTCAACGAGAGTTTCTATATGCATAAATTGCTATAAATCAAAGCTATCCCAAATCGTTTTTATGTTAATTCTCCTAAGGTCATTCTGTAGTGAGTTTTATTTGCTTTATTTATTTTGCTTAAAATAAATTTCTCTGTCTATGTAATTTTTAGTCCAAAGAGATTAGCACTAATCTTATTGTTGGGGCATTAAACCATTTCAGTAGAAGAGGTGTTCATAGAAATGGCTGGCTGTTGAAGGATAATATACTGTTTAAGTTTAAAGCTAAATATCAGGAATTTATTATAGTAAGAATATTATTTTCAAAAAATTTATAAAGTTTGAACAGAGTGCATGAGGGACAACTCTTAATGATAATGGATCTGTTGATCAAATGATTTTTATAAACAATGTAATGTTTATTAAAAATTTTAAATTATACTAATTTTTAAATTGTATTTGTTTAGAATAAGGATTTTTTTTAATTATCAGTTATTTAAATAATTATAATTTAAATGTGTAGAACTCAATTTCCATATATTTTTTATTTAATATTAGGTTTAAATAACAAGTGTCATGTATATTAGATGGGGAAATTTTAAAAGTAAATGATGTATATAAGTAAACAATTATAAGATTGCTTCGTTTTCAATTATTGTGTGCTTTTTCCACATCCTCATTGCATTTCCTGTATTTTAGCTTTTTTTGAAAGAGCCCCATTTTATGAAGGGGTTTTCTGAAATAATAAGTGCCCAGTGATGAAGAATGATGATACAATTGTTTGTATCTTGGAAACCTGAGAATTTCAGAGATGATTTTTGCAGAAAAGTTATTAATCATACTTTTAACATGTTTTTGTCTAGGAGTATTATGCCAAACTTTATTCATTTTCTATTTTTCTCATTAAAAAATGACTTCTTTTCCAGTCTTCAAATTGATGCTACAAAAGGGCTCCATTCCAATTGGTTTGAAAGAAGATCCCTGTTTTGCAAGTTCATTAGCTTTTTCATTTCCTTCTATTCCCATGTATCTGGTCATCCAGATGGGAATAATTCTTTTTAGCTTGTAGTTTTTATTTATCAATATTATCCCAAATCAATAAAAAGGAACGATTTTTAATTATTACAGATATGGAGGAATTGTTATGTTATTTTGTGATGCAGGAAGATAGAACTGAAGCATGCTATTTCCCAATCATTATTTAGTGAAAAATTATTACTGAGCTTTGCAATTTAGTTCTCATTCTTGTTTTATATTTTTTACTGTGTTTAATCTTGTCTCATATTTTAACACTTACAAATTTTTAATTTATTATTAAAAAATTGGTTTATGAATTAAAAATATTTTTTTCCCATCATATTTTGAAAAATGTATCATTTGGTGATATATTTTTTAGAAACATTTTTGACAAGATAATACTTGAATACTTAGAAAGGTTGAGAAAATTTAGTAAGGGAAAACAAATATTGCATTGCCTATTTGATGAGCATATTGCTTTTTTTGAACAATGTAATTTGTCAACCAATAATGCAATATGTTGTAATTTAAAGATAGTTTTTTTTTTTTAAATAAATTGTATGTTCCCCCCCCCCCCTCCAAGTAATGGGATTATGTCATTAAGTAAATTGGTGAATATCTCCTGAGCAACACAATTATTATATTGATATGAAATCAATGTGACATGTGTTTCTATGTTTTATTACCTTCTTATATCTATGTTGTTGTTTAAATCTTGTAATTGAATATAGTAACTCACATCTTTTTTTTTTTTTTTTTTTTGCTTCTATCATGTGGTTGTTGTTGTACCAGCATGAATTTTTTACCTAGCTCAGAGATATGCTCTTCCTGTTAGATAGAAGCAGTCAATTGGAAATTTTCATAATTTAGAAATAAGTATGAGCAGAAGACTTCCTAATGTTTAACTTGTCATTCTCATAAATATCATTTGATTGGAAGGATGTTAGATCACGACCTGTTGAGCATGCTCGTCATGCTCCTAACATTGACATTGAAGATCATGTTGGGTGACTGGTTCACCCCATATAGTTTTAGTAAAAAATGAGTTACAAATTAAAAAATAATTTCATTATAAACTAGGATTACATTATTTAATTTTGAAATTATAGCTGAAGAACTATATTTTCACAATTTGCAAGAACTGTTTTTGAAGAAAAGTCTTCAAAAAACATTTTTAATGTTTGAGAATATAAAACATTTATAATTATAAATTATGAATTATATGATTGATTTAAAGATTCTGAATATTTCTAGCACACATAAAAATAAATTCTTGAAAAAAAAATTATACCTTATTGCGCAAGAAATTGTAGTTTTATTATCCTTGGATCTTGAGTTGTAACACATTAACATTTGTTGGGTGTTGTTATGGATTGTTGTTGAACAATGAATCTTTTCTGGTGGTTTTTCTTGAATTGACATTGTTATTTCTTGAAGCAATTTTCTTGTCTTTATTATGTGTCTCTGTAAGAGATAAAACTTTGTATTCAAGATCTTTTATTTTTACATATTGCTTTAGAGTATTCTTTATTGACACCAGAACAACTCTTGTATTTATTTCTTTGACGTTCAATGTGTAATAAAACAACCATTAGCTGTCTGTTATTTTTTTTAAACTGTAAAATGGGATACAGACATTTTATTTACTCTATGTTCTTTTTTTCTTGCTTTATTAAATTGAATAATTTTCGTTCTTTTTTTTCTTTTCAATTTCATTATAATGATCAAATTTTCAGAAGTTTTTTATTTGTTAACTATTTTTAAATTTAAACCTTTTGTTTTTACTTAAATATATTTTCTGTTAATTCAGATCCTTTCTTATTGCACCACTCTGCTCAAATTCACTATTACTATCATATGAACTGTATTTTTCTATGTTCATCCTTGATCGGTTGATTGATATCTACAACTATGGAAGATTCAACTGAATCTAATAAAGTTCTCAAACATTCCATTTCTTTTTTATATTGATTCATGTGTGTACACTATTGTTTAGAAATAACAATTGTGTACACACATGAATCAATATAAAATATGGCAAATAAATGTATGAAAATACTTTGAAACATAAGACTGAGCTGTTTTTAGAAGACATTTTGAAGCAATAATGGTTGTATGGGCACAGAAGCACCCTATGTCATATGAATTTCAAGAAATGAGTGTTTCACACAAAGAAAGATAATCATGAAAATAACAATGTCCATTCTTATGGAAGCGTCAGACAGGAGTACACTGAAAGGATGATTTGATTATGTGGTTTCCCCCTCTTGTTGATTTTCGAAGCTTGGAGTCATTCTGTGTCCCATGTGCCCTATACAATGAACAGGACAGATTTTTGATTTAACTGAGATTCAAAGTCACTACTTTCCGATAATGAGAATAACACTTTAATCAACCAGGCCATTGTGGCTCTTATTCTTTATTATGTAATTAAATACAAATTCTTTTGTATGCAACAAAAACTAAGCAAATACTTGATTGTTTAATGTTTCTCTGCTATTTCATTAAAATCATTATCAACTATATCTGGATGGAAGAACTTCATTGCTTATGATATAAATGGGTTTATAATGACAATATTATACATGGAGTACAAAAGAATTCATTTTAATATTTTTCTAGTTTATTTAAAATTTTCAGACCTTCATTTTTTTATATATTTAAATTATAAAATACCATCTGAAGTGTTGGTTATTTATTTATCAGCTATTGATAAAAACATCTTAAATGGTTTCTTGAGTTTGTCTTTATTAACATTATTTTAACTTTTTTTTTATTAACAGAATGCACTTTTTTGTAGATTATTAAATGCCAACAAAATACAAGTATGTTTATTAGTAAGTGGGAAGTTCAGTTCTATGATTTTAATTTTCTGTTTCAAACAAAGATAATGACTAGTACTGAATGTTGTATGATATATTTTTAATAAGGATTAATAAAATTACATGTTACATAAAATTCACGTAACTTTGCATTCAAAAAAGTTTTTGAAAACTCCTTTTTTAAAAAGCTCTTTCCCATACTTTTTTGTATCTATCCATCATGGAAGAAATATCAAAACCATATTAATCAAATGAATCATGATCAATATTGTTTCAATTTTTTTAAGAAAAATAAAATTGCAAAACATTCAGAACAAGAAAATTGCTAAAGATTTTGAAAAAACAATTTAAATTGTCAATATGACTACAAATGTTAAATAATATGAAAAGCAAACAAGTATATGTGAAGCCAAAAATACAACAAAATAACCAAATTCGTGCTAAAGAAACAATTTTTTTTACTCCAAATTTCTAATACATGTGTTCCAGCAAACTTATTTCTTGTCAGAAAAGTTGGGAAGTTTTTTCAGGGTCAGTTATTGAAGCTCATAATTAGATTGGATGAGTGCCCTAAATTAGTGTTGTAAATTTAAAAATGAAAAAAGTATTGGAATCTTTTCTGCAGTCTGTTTTTAAATTGAAGTTAAATTGCATTAATAAAACTTGAAAGCATTTGAGAAGCTTCAACTTCTTACAAGCTACAAATTTAAATGAATGAATTGCAATTATGACAAACATGAATACAGTTTATATACTGTAATTGATCATTATAAACAAGAATATACAAAAATTGCATTTGATATATTTCTATCATTGCTGGCTGCCAAAATCATCCATAATGAGAAACATTGTAGTGACAAAATGTGTCAGTTATTATTGCATTTAGAATGCACTTGCAGAGCATGCAGCAATATTGGTCTTTTGCTGGTAACAAATAAATTTTACTTGTGGCAATTAGGAAAATATATTTGCAATTTAGTAAAAATTGATAGCTGTAATTTTTAAAAGTGTTGCAATCATAAGAAATATAAACACTATTTTTAAGAGGTTCTAAAATTAAATTCAACAGCCCTGAGTGATAAATATCTTATCTGGGACTTGATATTTCTTTTCTTTGCTGCTCTCATTAATGTTCATTGAATGATTGATTAAAGTCATATTACTATGGATATCTGAAATTTCCTTCTTGGTTATATCATAAATAAAGGATTATATTCATTTTTAGAAAACTGTTCCTCATGCCAATGTTGGATTCAGCAAAGCTATGTCTGCAGGTTGGATTTATATTGAAAAAAAGAATGGTTCTACAATAGCATTTCGAAAGGTACTGATATTTTAAATCATGTGCTAAAAAAATCACATTTTTTCTTCATTTAAGTTATTGTTTGCTATTGTGTTTTATGTTAACTGTTTCAAATATCTTAATTTTTAGTAATTCTGCTATCATTATCCAAAATTGTAAATTATACATTTATGTGTTATATTATTTTTCTTTAATTAAAGTTATATAGAATTTTATAATATGTAAAAATAAGAATGTTTCATAATTTAAAATATTAAATTCAATTATTCATGTTTCTGTGAATAGCAAAATGTTTCACATTTTTTTAACACATTTTAAATTTCTGATAATTTTTACAAGATCAAATATGCTTATATTATATTCTTCCATATTCATTACTTTTATCTTTTGACTTCCAACTACCCAAAGTTTCTCATTTCTGATTGAATGATAATTTTTTAACTTTCTGAATTTTTCATTTTTTTATTTGATACTGATATTTAAATTAAATAATGTAGAATAGTTTAATAAAGATAATGTTCTGTATTTTAATTGAGCAATATTATCAAATTATTTATCTCATGAGTACATGAATACTTCTACAAAATCAACATAATTTTTATTCAAAGCAATTCCTATTTTTATTTGTTAATTTTTTACTGTCTGCATAATCTTTTCAGTAAAAAAATACAATTTGTATGATTTTTTTCCCTTAAGTTATATTTTATTAAAAAAGGAATAAATATATTAAAATTTGAATTGATTATTTTTTTTTTAATATCTCTATAGAGTCATTTTTACATTCCAGTATTTGTAGTATCTGATCAAAAATTTTCATGCAGTGATCTCTGCCACCTGTTTGTACAGATTGGATTTCTTGGAAATCCTTACTACAATCAAAGCTAATTGTTAAAAAAATTCAAGGCAAATTATAAGCCTGCCATAAATGATACAATTTACTCTTTTGATTTATATGACATGTTAAAAACTGCACTATATGTGCAGCAGTTTTGTGGTTTGGACAAAATTCATGTAAGCTATAATTCTCCTTCCAACATGGGAAAAAAGACAGGTAGTAATCAAGAGTCTTAAAGTGTCCACTATTACTTGACATAGGATTGTAAACCTTTCTTGAAAACACTTAAGAAAAGATATTTAAAGCTCCTATTTAGTTCCACACAAAGTGTCTGTATTATGGAAAATTTATAAATTACTGTAGAGAGTGAGCCTTGCCTGTGGTAAGTCATAAGTATTGGCTATATGAATAAAGTAAAAAGAAAGTTACCAGATGAAGAATAATATATTTATGAAATAATTTATTAAAATGCTATAATATATAAAAAGAAAAGAAAAGCTGCCCACCCATTGAACTTGTGAAAGTGTGAAGAAAAAAATTTAAGAGCTCAGAAAAATAGCATAAATGCACAGATAATATGTTTGTATTGACTCTGTTATTTTAGTTAGATGTCATCTTTAGAAGAAAATCTAATTGCACATGAAAGGACTTCTTCAATGAATTTGAAGACTTTTATCAATAAAAATAGTAACAAATATATATATATATATATGTAAAATAATAAATACAATACAGAAAATACAATATAATAGGAAATCTAGCCAGCGCAAAAACAGCTGAAGAAAGATTTGCCAATATAAATAAGATAAAACATAATAAATATGAAATTGGAAAAACAGTAAAATATACGAAACAAATAAAAAGAAGAAGGCATAGGGACCACGTCTTCATCAGGAGGGAGATGGCCATCTATGCAAAAAGAAAGAACACTCTTTTCTGACATGCTCGAACGACAAATGTCTAAAGATCTTCGAGCGATTCCCCCAAAGAGTGTTCGTATTAAAATAACTTAGGTAAGACATTTGAATAAATATAAATGCAGAAAATTAGAAGTACTAATAATAAATGAAACATAAATGCAGAAAATTAGAGATACTCATATAAATGAAACATACATACAGTAAAAAAATAAATAAATAAAGCCAAAGTCATCAAATCAGATTAAATTTATATATGAAAATAGTGGGAGAGTTGCCAAAAGTAATTTTGAAATTAGAGTAAAGAAGTGTTGCCAGGAGTAATTAGATTTAAAAGTTAAAGTAGTTTAGAAAAAGAGTATAAATGTAGGTGTTTTCAGGATTCTTGTAAGAACTTCAATGCTTGAGTAGTCCCTTCTGTAATTATAAAAACTACGCATTACTTCAATATTACAAGCGATCTCCTACTTCCTACATATTTTAAAATAAAATTAATTGGAATATAATTTTTTTTAGGTGAGCTATCAGGCGTTTAATTTGATTTTTAGTAGATTCATGGTTGTTTCAGATATTATAAATGTGATTAAGTTCATTAATTATAACATTTCTGTATATTTTAAAAGAAATATTTGAGTTCCAGGAAATTAACTAATTAACATGAAAATTAAATTTATTTGTTTTGTCGAATACATCAATGTATGTAGTTAAATTATCAATAGTGATAAATAAATCCAAAAATTCTGTTTTAGTACCAAATAAATTAGTTTTAGTTAGAGAAAGCTCTTCAGGGTAAATAGTTTTAGAAATATCTTCAAATTTTAAATTGTTGAAAATAATGAAATCATCTATGTATCTGAAAGCAAAAGGATATTGATAAAAGAAGTTTCTTTCAAAATAATGTAGATATAAATTTGCCAGTGTGCGCTGGAAAAGTTGTATCCCTGTAGAATTCCACAATTTTAAATAAAAATATTTTCACAATTAAATATAAAATTATTATAAATACACATTTTAACTAGATTATTCCAGTGTTCAAAATTAATATTTAATAATTTTCTATAGTTCTGATAATAAAAGTGTAATACATCGTTTAATTTATCAATGGGAATACTTGTAAAAAGGTCTTTAAAGTCAAAAGAATGGCTGGCAAAAGAATTGGCTTTATGTATTTATTTTTTTACTGTATGTATGTTTCATTTATATGAGTATCTCTAATTTTCTGCATTTATATTTATTCAAATGTCTTGCCTAAGTTATTTTAATACGAACACTCTTTGGGGGAATCGCTCGAAGATCTTTAGACATTTGTCCTTCGAGCATGTCAGAAAAGAGTGTTCTTTCTTTTTGCAAAGCTGGCCATCTCCCTCCTGATGAAGATGTGGTTCCTATGCCTTCTTCTTTTCATTTGTTTCGTATATTTTAGTGTTTTTCTAATTTCATGTTTTATCTTAAATTATAAACTTATTTCATAACCTTTCTCTATTTAAGCAATTTTATACTTTACCAATTGAAGTTTTAAAAAATTTTAATATCTTTTAACAAATGAAAAGATTAAAGAATACATTTTATAAACTTGGCAACAACCAATATTGAAACTTTTAAATCATGATAATGCACTAAAATTATAATATGCAAAACATATTATATAATTTTATTATACCTATGTAGAATAATCCTGTACATGAGGTGCCTAATATTATAGCAATAAAGACTAGTTTAAATTTTCATTTTTAAAAAACGACTGTAAATTCAACTCATTTTATTGATTTTATTAAACGCATGTTTTGCAGAAATTTTATCCTTTATTACATTGTATATAATTATATATTACATTTTTTTAGTTAGTTTGCAATGGAAACTTACATATATAATACTCAACATGCCTTATTGCATACAGTACAATATCAAAATTATTAATTTAAGTTGAAGAATAAAAAGTTTTGTCTATCATTGAAATGAAATTGTTTGCATACACAATCAAGATGAATAATTAGTAAACCAATAAATGAAGTAATGAAAATTATTAATTCATCAAGTTAAACAAGTTAACTGAATAATACTTTTATAATTTGTTAATTAAAGAATTTTGTAATTTTCCATTTGAAATTGTAAAGCATTTGTTTCATATGAAAAGTAATAAATATTGGATAGTGGTATCCTTAAAAGTAACTAGCCCTTCTGATAATACTTCAGAAATATTTAAAGAGATCTCCTATCAGAATTTGAAAGGATAAGTTGTTCTGAGTATGTATGAGAATTTTCTACATTTTTTGAAAAATCTTATTAATTGAATATTGTGTAAATTATATATGTTATAAATATTTATATTGGTATAAAAATTATAGCCACCTATAAATTAATATTGAGAAACAATTTTAGGTTGATAATATTATTGATGAAGTTCAAAATAATTTGATAAAAATACAGAATTCAAGAGGACATGAAATATCTCAGCAAATTAAGCAAGAACTGAAAAAAAGAAAACTGCTGCAAGAAATGTAAGATAATGTGCATTGGTGTTTGAAATCATAAAGCTTGAATCAAACATCTGATTTTCAATAAGAATCATTTTCACAATTTCTTAATTTTAAAAAAATTCTAAGATGTTTTATTTCTTAAAGTTAATTTTCTCTATATTTTCTTTATTTAGATGCCTTTAAATCATTTATACCTTGAATTTTTTCTAATTAGCATTTGCATATTAAAAATATATAGAACAGGAAAACTGAATCTGATGTTTTATTTTTAGAACTTCAGTTTTGGAAATTGAACTATACTTGGATGAGGTTTAATAGCAAATAAAAATTATTTAGAAATTGCAAAAATTCAAAGAAAAGCTAAAATTTTTAAAAGATAACTGAGGCAATTTTATAATTTTTTTAAATTTTAATTTTTTATTTTTTTTTATTCATTTATTTTTTTATCATACCTACAATAGTTATATTAAATAAAGCCATGAATTTTTATAAAGGCTTCTGTAATTTTTTAAATTTTTTTGGCATAGGGTCCACATATGGTGGCAAAACTCTGATTCTCTTAAGTTTTAGCTGGGTAATTAATATTGCTTATCAGATTATAATGATAACCAAACTTTGGGATATAAAGTAAACTTGAATCTAACTCTTAATTAAGTTAATAATATAGTTTTTTGTGCATTTCCTCAAATAACCTCTTAGTGAAAGTTCAAGATGCATAAGAAATTTGACAAATATCTTATTGATTACAGTATTTTGAAGAGGCCATTCAAAAAAGTTCAGTGTTTATTGAATGAATAAGAGTTTTCTTATTAATAATAAAGAATATGTTTATCAAAATTTTGGGTTTTTGAAATTTCATTTGCTGAATTATTTTCATGCTATGAAATTTTAGACTGAGATTATCTTTTTTTTTTTTTAATCAATTGATTGAGTTGAACTTTTATTGTTTTGTAAAAAACAAACATAAGCCTAAAGGTTTTTTAATCCACTTTAGCGACTTTTTTAATCCACTTTTTTAAAGCATTCACCCCTTTCTACTTTTTCTTATATTTCATTGTATTTGTTTCTTGATTATAAAATTGTCACTTCTCAAACTGTGTGCATGTAAAGTGACTAATCCTTTCATTAACTATGCATTTTCCTAAATCTATATCTCTACATCTGAAAACTATCAAAAAACATAACATTATTTTTAAGAAAAATCACATTTACACATCATTCACTTCTACAAATGCAGAAATTTTATGCAGAAAAATCGTACGCCTTTATCTTGTGTTATATAAAGTATGGGAGAACTATTACTGAAAATTCAAATTATTTTATTTATATTTTTATGTAAAATAATGGTTGTTCGTGATTGGAATAATGATGAGTTAGTGCAGTATGATTTGGAAAACTGTTAAAAATTTTATATTATGTTTAAAATCTATGAAATCTTCTTGAGAGTAAATTAATAAGATGATTATTGATTTATACTTTAATATGTGTACTTAATTTAGCAATTATCAATTTGAAATTATGAATAAATTAAAGTAAAATTTACTTATGAAATGAAAACAAGAAAAAGGAAAGTTGTCAGCAATGTTCAACATCTATCACAAACAATAAATTTTATATGTACAATGTTATTAATTATAAAGTTTTTGCTAGTTAATTTAAGTAGCAATGGAAATTACAATAAGTATTCATATTTTTTATTTATTATGTTAATAGATATGTATATTTAGTTTGAAATTACAATTTTTTTAAATTTAAAACATATGTTTAAGATAATTTTCAGATTATATATATATATATATATATATATATATATATATATATATATATATATATATATATAAAATCTGAAAATTATCTTATATATATATATCCCAATTTATTTGGAATCCTTAAATTTTTTGCCACATTAGTTGTTTGGAAGTCATGAAAAATTGACTGCACTTCTTGAAACATTCTTTTTATTGTATGAAAAATATATAAATGTGTGTGTACATAATTAATAAAATTTATTCAAAAAATATTTTTAGGCTCATTAAAAATTATATCTGTTTTTCCCCTTTTAATTTTGTATTATATTTCATATATGAGTGCTAATTTAATGTTTTTAGGACTGTGAAAAGCTATACTTTAATGAAAGGACCGGATTTTACTGTATCTCATATGAAACAAATTACTGACTTAACACCTGAAATGATTGCCAGGTAATTGGTATGAAATATTTTATAATTGTACTTGGTTTGAATGTATAAAGAATATTTTAAAATCAATCAAATCCTTATTTGTTATATTTATTTTTCTGTCCTAATGATATGTATTTCCTATTATTTTACTCTAATATGCCATTTTCTTTAATTTCTCTTATATTAAAATCTAAACTATAGATATAGCCTATAAACTATACATTTTAAATGCAGTTGATTCTTGATATCTTATAAACTAAAGTGACTATATATATATATATATATATATATATATATATATATATATATATATATATATATATATATATATATATATATATATACATATACATATATATATTCCTTTTAAGCAAAGCTCAAGAAATTAACAAGAATGCACATTATTTACTTTGAAATTCATGTTTGTTAAATCTGTAAAAAATAAATAAAAAATGCTATTCAAAAAACCAAATATTTCGCTTTTATTTTAATACTTGAGATTTTGTCTTTTAGAATAAACATAAGAAAATAATAACACAGTTAATAAAATAACACATTTAATTAACAAGAAAATAATAACACAATTGCTAGAATAAAATTGATTTATTAAATTTCATTTACTACTAAATAATTTTTCTGTTTAGATTTGCTTTTGTAATTTAAATTTTCTCTTATGTGATAATTTCATGTAAAATATGAAGTACATTTTGTTTTATGAAATTCGATCCAAAAATGAGGCTCTCAACTATTTTACTAATAAACAACATTGTTTATTGTCACAGAAGCTTATATGATTGGAATGAAGAAACTTTGCTCTATTTTTCTACACAATTGCCATCTTTTTCTATCCATATTTGTAGATTCAGCTTTAATTTCTATATTCCAGTACATACTTTTCCACAGACCTGTTTAGTTTGGCACAACACATGTGTAAGTTGATTTCATGAAATATATCTGTTGTTTCCCCATACCATTCCAAGAAACACTGACTATATCTTTGTTAGTAGAACAAAAATCCTTTATGACTAGTGACACATTGTAGTTCAGAATTTTCTTCTATGTTTGAAGTGAAATGAAAGCCCATGTTTTGTCTTTCATAGCAATGGAGTGAAACAGTTTTTTCTTATCTGCTTCACATTTTTGAAGGAATTGGCAAACACAGTCAAAGCCTCTATTTTTGTATTCTGATGTCAATAGCCACAGTCCCCTCAGGGGGTTTACCTTCTTTAGGTAAACACGGGTGTCACTATCCCGAGGTACCCTAGTGATCTTTCCTCTTCTATATTTTCTTCTCTCCTCTACTCTTCTGCTTTTTCTTCTTTTTTCTCCCTCGTTGTGGTTGCGGGCTCCCCTTGAGTAGCTTTTGCTGCTCTGTTGCTATTAGCTACTCTTGAGGACTAAATCTCCCACGTGTTTGCCGTGCGTGGAGACCCGTGTCCCTGGAAAGGAGGATCCTAGTAATTGAGGCCTCCTGAGACCAACACATTGCTTTGGCCTCTGCTTCAGGTAAACGGGAGATGTGTTGTGGTCCTCAGCACATCAATCGGCTTTATGGATCAAGCGATCGGTACATCTACTGGGTGACTCGTTAAGGGTGGAGTCCACTTCAGGGATGTACCGTGAGCGTATAGGGACTGACTAGCACTGGTACAATTAACCTGTATCCCCTCGTAGGGCTCCGTGGTGGGTGGTGCCGTCTAGTCCCTGAATTTTAACTCACTACATATGAACAAAGCAACTTTCTCCTCACTCCCTCGGGAGCAACAAATGCCTATGTGCAGTGCGAAATTCTTCATTATGAAAAGAATAGGAGGATCGTTTGAATATGTTTCTCCTTTTCTTATTGAAAAGGGATTAATATCTCATCTGGGTGCCTTGAAATCAGTAAAGAAATTACGAAATGGAAATTTACTGATTGAAACCATTTCTGATAAACAGTCAATGATGATACAGGCTATGAAAGAACTTGCTGAAATACCGATCACTGTTGAGCCTCATACGAAATTAAACTTTGTACAGGGAGTAATTTCTGCAGAGGATTTATACCACACATCAACAGATGAAATTCTTGACAATTTGAAAAGTCAAAAAGTCTGCGCGGTTAAAAGAATAACAATCAAAAGGGATGGTATAATCTTAAATACCAAACACCTTATTTTGACTTTTGCAATGCCAGACTTGCCAAAATACATCAAAGTGGCTTATATGCCTTGTTCAGTGCGACCATATATACCAAATCCTCTCAGATGTTTCCAGTGCCAACGTTATGGGCATTCTAAATTGGCTTGCCGAGGAAAACCTACTTGCGCTCGCTGTTCCCAAGCTGACGACCATGATAGTGCTACCTGCAAAGCCAAAGAAATGTGCATCAACTGCAAAGGAGACCACCCATCATATTCCAGATCATGTCCCGTTTGGCAACAGGAAAAGGAAATTGTCACTATTAAGATCAAGAACAATGTGTCCTATATTGAAGCTTGTCGCATAGTTAGTTCCCGCACTCAAACTCCTGGTGTTAGTTATGCATCTATGGCAAAAAAAAGTTACCCGATCCTGCAGCACCCAAACAGATACAAACTCTGCCTCTTCAACTAGCTCTCTTCCAAAGCAAAGATCAATAGAAGTATCAACACCTACAATCACCAAATCAGCTTTGGCAAAATCAAAAGCCTTGAAGGCTAGGAAATTAAAATTGGCCAAGGAAGGCCCTAGAAAGTCTTCCTTGACAACAAAAAAAACTCTTCTGTGTTTGGATGCAGACACTGTCAAGCTGCATCCATCAGATGATGATTTCAATTCTGAAGACTCATCTGAGATGACCATGAGCAACAGTGATAAAGGTTAGAATGTATTCCATTCGTGACTTCCTTTGTTTCCTGGAATTGTCGGTGTTTTTTTTCTTGCATTGATGACATCAAATCCATCATCTCTCGCTTTAACCCCGCATGTGTGGCTCTCCAGGAGACATTCCTGAAGCCCACTGTTGTCACCAAAATGCGTGGGTTTCAATGGTTCAGAAAGGATAATGATGGTGATGCTGCTGTGACATCAAACAATTACCTTAGTACAGCACATCAGTTAAGAAGTACACTCCAGGCAGTGGCTGTGAGAATCCACACCACATGTCTAATAACGGTATGTTGTCTTTACTTACCACCGAATGATGTCATCCAAGCAGAAGAACTGAATGACTTGGTTGATCAACTCCCAACTCCATTTTTATTGCTCGGTGATTTTAACGGTCATAATTTTCTGTGGGGTAGTGATGATACGAATTCTCGTGGTCGACAGATAGAGGAATTCATTTCTGACCATAGCCTCTATCTGCTGAATACCGACGAGAAAACTTATTTTCACGAACCTACACGGACATTTCACTCTCTAGACTTAGCTATATGTTCTCCATCACTCTTGCCATTGCTGAATTTTGAAGTTGGAAATGACCTTTACAACAGTGATCATTTCCCTCTAATCGTGTCTCAGGCTGGAAATAATAGTATGTGTCTCAACCCACCTAGTTATGTGTACAGTCGAGCCGATTGGACACTTTTCACGCAATTGGCTGTGATCAGTGAGGCAAGAGTTAAGACAGATATGATAAATGATGCTGTTAAATATGTCACCGACACAATAATCCGAGCTGCGGATGTTGCTATCCCTAAAAATTCCATCATTCCACATAAACACAGGAAACCTTGGTGGAATGAATCATGCCAACTCTCTTATAAGAAACAAAGGAAGCAATGGAATATATTCCGAAGATACCCTACTACAGAGAATCTTGTTGCTTTTAAAAAAGCCAAAGCTCAAGCTCGAAGAGTTAGATGTCAGAGTCAAAGATAATCTTGGATTCGCTATGTGTCGTCAATCAATTCATCGACAACAAGTAAACAATTATGGAGGAAAGTTAAAGCAGCCAATGGTATTTATCAGGAATATTCCATTCCTGTATTAAAAACCGGAGCTGCAATACACTCCTCAGCGGTAGATATTGCTAATGTCATCGGTGAAACCTTTGCTAGTGTTTCCAGCTCTGATTCATATAGTCCTACTTTTCTAAGGATTAAAGGAATCACTGAGCGGACATCTCTAAGCTTTCATGATCGACATAATCTACCCTATAATTGTGATTTTGAACTGTCAGAATTGATGACAGCTTTATTTAAAGCAAACGACACCAGCCCAGGACCAGATGGAATCTCGTATCAAATGCTCCGTCACTTAAATCATGATTCTTTATTAAACATACTTTCATTGTTTAATAGAATCTGGACTGAGCATGCCTATCCTACATCATGGAGAGAAGCGATAGAGACCATTCCAATATTAAAACCTGGCAAAGATTCAACTGACCCTCTGAGTTATCGTCCAATAGCTCTCATGAGTTGCTTGTGCAAAACCTTTGAGTGTATGATCAATGCTAGACTCATTTACATCTTAGAGAAGAATAATTGCATAACTCTTCAACAAAGCGGATTTCGAAGTGGACGATCCACTATTGATAATATAGTAGATCTGGAATCCCAAATTCGAAATATTTTCGTGAGGAGAAACCATATTGCTGCAATTTTCTTCGATATTGAGAAAGCATATTATCATATGTGGCGTTATGGTGTTCTCCGTAATATGCATAATCTTGGATTTAAGGGTAATCTTCTAATATTTATACAGAATTTTCTAGCTACTAGGCTATTTAAAGTACGTATTGGAAGTACAGTTTCCAACACTTTTACTCAAGCTGAGGGTGTCTCTCAAGGTAGCGTTTTAAGCGTAACCCTTTTTAACCTTTTCATCAATAACATACTTCATCAGTTACCATCTTCAGTTCATAGGAATTTATATGTTGATGACTTACAAATTTCATATCAGGGTTCAAACATGAATATAATTGAGAGACAATTGCAAACAGCTGTAAACAATCTAACTACTTGGTGTGAACAAAATGGTCTTAGTATATCTCCTAGTAAGAGTCACTGTGTCCATTTCTGTAGGAAAACTAGTCTTCATCCCGATCCTGTGCTTCACATAAGCAATAGACCTATTCCTGTGTCCTCGTAAGATAAAATAGATAAAATTCCTCGGGGTAATTTTCGATAAGAAGTTAACTTTCCTTCCGCATACTTTATATCTGCGGAAGAAATGCGAGCGATTGCTCAATATCCTCAAGGTGTTGTCTAATACATTTTGGGGTGCAGATCGCACTTCATTATTTCAAATTTATCAATCAATCATTTTATCTTGTATTGACTATGGTTGTGTTGCTTATGGATCGGCTAGATCTTCCATTTTACGTAGATTGGATACCATCCACCACTCTGCTTTAAGGATTTGCTGTGGAGCATTTCGTACATCACCTGTCCAGAGTCTATATGTTATCTGCCAACAATTACCATTAGACCTGCGGCGGATACAGCTGTCTCTTAATTATTATTCTAAAATCATATCCACTCCTCATCATCCCTTACGTTCCACGATTCCAAGTGCTGCACTTAAGAGATTATATAATGCTAGACCATCAAGCATTCCACCTTTTCTCTGTCAAATTAAATCTATTATTTTGCTTTCTGACCTATGTGATGTCCAAATTTAGTCTACTGACCTTTACGCACATTCACCTTGGTATAATCCACGCATTATTGTGTTAAATCCCTTTGGTAAAAATAAAAAATCAGACACAAATACTGCTATTCTTCAACAGCTTTATTCATTCCATCGCTGTCAGTATACTATGTACACTCCAGTATTTACGGATGGATCCAAATGTCCAGGATCAGTTGGCTGTGGAGTTTATCTTGATGATACTTCCTACAGTTATAGCCTTCACAAATCCTGCTCCATCTTCACAGATGAGGCTACGGCTATATACCGAGCACTTCAGTTGGTAATAACTAAAAATGAACGTAAATTCTGTGTGTACACTGACAGTATGAGTGTGTTAGAATCTTTGAGGAATAACAACTATAATTGCCATCCAGTTGTGTCTAAGATATTCAAATTAATTGATTCTGTTACTAACAAGGGATTTGAGATACTGTTTTGTTAGATTCCAAGCCACATAGGAATAGATGGCAATGAGAAAGCTGATGCTGCCGCTAAATCTGCAGCTACTTCCATTTTGCCTTCAATACCGTCAATGGACATGATAAAAGGATTCAAACATTTCATATATTATCTTTGGCAGGAATCCTGGGACCTGCAAGTCAGCAACAAACTCTGTTCCATATTTTCATACATCATTTCATTATCTGTTTTATCTCCACGAAGCGCAGATGTCAGGCTGACTCGCCTTCGAATTGGTCACACGCGTTTCACCCACAAACATTTGATCTTAAGTGATCTCCAACCATGGTGTGAAAAGTGTGATGAACCATTTACAGTATATTATATTTTAATTGTGTGTCCAGATTTTAACCATCAGCGTTTTAGATATTTTAATAGTAATATTTTAACATTGGAAGATCTGCTTGGGGAACCACCCCATCGCAATCTATTTGCGTTTTTAAAAGACATAGGTTTTTATGAATTTTATCTGATTTAGGAATATTTTACTCAAAATTCAAGTTTTAAATTTTATACATGTGTATATTGTATGTTTACATACTTTTAATATATATTTTAACTATATTTCTATTTTATACTTTTAATGTACATTTTAACTTTATTTCTATTTTATACTTTTAATGGGTGAAAAAAAAACTGGAGGTGTATAATATCTTGTGGTTGGCACAGCTTGTCCTTATCTGGACCTTGCGCCATAAAAACCAACCAACCAACCAATAGCCACAGTATCCATTGCACAATACTTGTGGTAACACTTTTTTTTTTTTTTTTTTTGACAAACTTTTTTTAACTGTGCTGTAAAAACATCCAAGAATTAAAGCAACAAGTTCACTTATGGTGATCCTTCTGTTCTGAAGCACTTCAAGCTCAGTCACTTCATTGACCGCCTTCAAAACTGAATTTTTCATTTCTTTATGGACTTGTCTGATGGGCATAGAACTACCTGCATGATTTTCAGATGTGGTGAATGGATATACAGTTGTTGCTATAAACCTCTGTCAACTGATAATTAACATCCTTGGATGGAGTCTCTTTGACATGTTGGCATACAGAAACGAATTTTAGTACAAATCTCACAATTAGTGAGATCAACAATGAGGGCTTTTGTCTTGGGTGGCTACTGAGCAACACAAGGAAATGTGGTAAGGGAAGAATAGATAGTGGAGGAACAGCCCCACCTAGCACTGTTGCCAGATTTTGCCTCATATCTTCTGATGTGGCTATGAAGCCTATTTGTGGATCAACCTTTGTTTATTTCCTTAATTTTTAATTATGTGTTGAATATTTGATCATTGGTTACCAAACTTAAATTGACTTACAATAGTGTAGAAAATCAGAAAATTTTTTCAACTCTTTTTGTTTAGTATGACTTCAAGAGCATCACATTTAAATGAAAGCAACATTCTAGTATTAGATATGTAATATATTGTACCAAGCTTCGGGGTTCGTGTGGATTGAGAGTTGAAGAAAGCAACCACTCATTGAACGCAAGACTTTTATTTGTAAAAATTCCACTAGATATACCAGCTGTAACAATCACAATTATACAGCTACAATTTGTCAGATACAATAAGTAACAGCTTCCAATCACAGTACTCAAATACGTCAGGCAGAGAACAGCTCCTCTAGACTAGCAGTCATGACTAATCATCTTCACTCACTGACTCTCTTCACAAAACTAAACTAACTATGTCGGGCTGTGGTATTTATACCTGACTTGGCGGGGAAATCTACTAATTTCACCAAGGTTCTGGAAGCTTCTAGGTTATCTCGCTAAGCATTGGTCCTAGAGCTTAGGTGATGGATGTTTCCAGAAGTATCTATTTCTCGCCAAGTCACCAAATCATTAGAAAACCTGCTTTTAACATATATCACATCTAAATACCGCAATTTTTGATCAAAATGTGAGTGTTTCCGATCTGTCTGAGATATTTTAAGACATATACAATAATTATTTATAAATTTGTAACAATATACTTTGCAATGAATTAGAAAATCAGTAATTTATAATGAATCATACTTTTTCTAATGAGTTCTGAAATTTTCAAATAAAAATAAAATTTTAGAAATTATTTTCTTCATATGAAAAGAATTTGCAAATATGATACCAAACTTTTCATTCAAAAATTAAAATAATGTCCTATGTAATTTTTTTAAAAAATATAACCTACAAAGTAGTATAAAAATGATTGAATTTTTGTTTTCAACACATTTTTTTGAAATCCATAATGACTAATTACAATTATTTTCAATTAAATGAAACAATTCTAGTAAAATAATATTATTATTAGTTTATATAATATATGAAAAATGTGCTTTCTAGAAATATTTGTCATATTGATTCATCAAGTCTCTTCAAGGAAGAATTATATAAATGTGAAAAATTTAATGATAATAAAAAATTACTATGTAGTTTATGTAATGGAAGCCCAGTGGTTTAGTGGTAGCACTTCATAATATCAAGGCACATGTCCAAGGTTTGATCTCCAGACTGTTCAAGGTCAACTCAGTTTTTCATCCCCTCAGTAGATTGATAAACTGAGTACCAAAAGTATGCTTGGGAACTAAACACTAAGGGTTTGGCATTAGGCTGGCATCTAACCAAGACATATGCTCTGCACCCCATGAGCATCAGCTAGGATGGCCACTGTAGGCCTTGGCCCACTTGAGTTGTCATGCTTCAGGTTTAGTTCTTAGTTTATATAATGAGTGTTGAAACATGCTTTGAAAAGGAATTCAAGAATTTATGGTGTTTAAAAAGTTTACAGGGAGAGAAAAATAGAAAATTTATTTAAATATTGTTAATGCAATGAAGAACACATAATAAGAAAAAATTTCCTTAAGAATAACTAAAATTTCACAAACCTTAATATAAAATAAACATTTCTAAATACTTTTATTACTGAAAATATCTTAATAAATAATTTTATTAGTGCAGTATATAATCATATGAATTACCTTTAGAAATACAATTTCTGAAATATTTACCTGAATTTTAAGTTATAAAAGATTAAACTGTGCCAAAAATATGGATTCAAAATTTAAAAGGAATAATAATTTCATGTTGTGTTTAAAAATTGAAATATTTGCAAACTTTTCTGGGAACATAGGTTTAATTTTTCACTTGTAAAATATTTCTATATGTGCTTTAAGTGTTATATTAGGATTCAGTTTCTAACAGTTTTAAAGGTGACCTTAATTATTTCTGAAATATTTATCTCCATATTGTTAACTGGATTTATATAGTTATCTTTATTTCATTTATGGAGTAAAAGATAGCATAGTTAAAATTATTATCTTTCAAAAACATATTCAATTACATCTTGCATTGTCAATTATTGAGAAAATATTTAATCATTAAATTAAAAATAAAATGAACAAGAACCCCATACACATTTTTATTATGTAACTTGATGCTTCTAAAAATCATATCACAAAGGAAAATATTAAAATTTAATTTCATTATATAATTAATTATCATTAGTTAAATTTTCACCTGTTAAATATTGCATATTTGCCTTGGATTATATTAACATTCTGATAAAAGTAAATTGTAAATAGAGTTTCTTAAAAATTTAATAAGTAATCATTTTAGTGATTTTAAACACTTTGTGAAAAGTTGTCTTTATAATTAAATAAAAAATATATTTTAATCCATTGGCCTTAAGAAAATTTTATTTCAAAACCATATTGTATGCAGAATTCAAAAGCAGTTAAAATTCTTGAGCTCTGATATTACATTTTAGCTCTTCTTGGAAAGAGAAAGTATTTAAACCATACAACTTCAGTGCTCTTGGTATAGCTCCTGAATGTGGACACAGGCATCCTTTGATGAAAGTGCGAGCAGAATTCAGACAAATATTTTTAGAAATGGGGTAAGATGAAACTTGCAATTGCTTTGTTTTTTATTATATTCAAATAACTTAAATATAAAGATGGAAATTAATTTGTAATTTATTAATTGACTGCAGTCACTGTTGCCAATTCTTAACTATTGCTGATTTTTTAACTGTCCAAATTTTCAAAAATAAATATTTCTTTTGAAATATTCATAAACTTTTATGTTTACAAAAGTAAATAATTTATACCTGGTAGCACAATTTATAAAACTTATAAGGTTAAAAAAATTCTTATTTTTCACTAATAAATAAAACAAATTATATATTTCAATAAAGAAACTAAGAGTATGTCTTCAAAGAAATTTCAATCTTCTATGTGTATCTCAAAAAATCTATAAATTAGTTATAATTAATTTATTTGTTTTATGGAATTAATATCAACTTATCATGGAAACTAAGCTATTAATCAAAAAACAATTTCTGTCACTAAAATAAATCTGATTTTTTCTTACATAACAGTTAATTTTTATCTAGTCTAAATACTAATTTTTAGTCAAGTTAGAAAAAGTGGTTTTGCTTGCAATTTATTGATTCAATTTTTATTTTGGGTAGGGATAATTATACTAGTTTAAAATTTTGTTCAAAAGTAAGCTTTTTGATGTATTATCCATTGAGAGCAAGTGATATAAAGATGAGATATATTGTTACTGATCTTGTGAAAGTTATCTTTATAGTTAACCCTTTAACTTGAAGTTATGTCAAGGATCTTTAAAATTTACTTGCAGTGACAACATATTTTGTATTTTTACTGCAAAGCTAGTTCATTTTCCATAGCACTTGTCAAGAGTCTAATTCACATAGGATGTGTATCTGCTTTTTCCCTAACCACCTCAAGGTACTATCATTCGATGATTGATTTACAGTGGTGATATCCATCGGTCTATATCACCCAAAGAAACCAAAATGTTTGTAGCTTACATTGTGAAAATTTCTCAAAACATTATAAATCTTAGTAATTTACATATTGAAATGCTCAAAAATAGAAATAAATGTATCACAGCAATTATAATTGAGGATCATACTCTAATATACTATGAATCTGAGACTATTTGAAAAATTCATTTGAATTATACATGACTTTATATTATGCTTTTTTATACTTATAATCTGCTTATTCACAAACAAAGGTAATTTGTGTTTACGCCTTAATTATGAACTTGATAAAAAGAAAAAATGTGACTTGTGACAAATTTAAAATGTAAGAATATGTTATACATAAAATTTGCATTGTACAAAATATTTTATTTTAAGAAGGGCAAGTTTTTCTTGCCCTTCTTAAAATAAAATATTTTGTACTATATAAAATTAACTAGGTATAATAAGTTATAAATTGAGATTTTTTAATATATAAAATAAGTTCACTGTTGTAGTACCTAATTTATTCTCAATTTTGCAATGAATCTTTTTAGCAAATTTCTCACATTTTATTATATTATGAACATTATTAATATTAGATCATGCTTTTTATTGGTAGAGTAATTAATCTTTGTAATCTTTCAAATTTTAATTAGTTCCATAAAAATTCTTTTTTTCACAAAAAAACTGTGGGAAGACGTGGTACTAGAATAATCATTTTATATGCTTGACTGCAGTTATGAGAATTACATAACAGTTTCTGAGTAAATTAAGTTAGTTTTTTTTTTTTTTTTTTTTTTTTTTTCTAAATTAAAAAAAAATAGAAACTGAAAGAATGCTTACTTTATTCCGTTTTTATTTTATTTATTAAGAACTTTTTTACTCTACATGTTAAGGCAAAATTAAATTAAATGTTTTTTTTTATTATTATTATTCTATTGCCTTTATAATTTTAAAATTAACTTCATGATATTAGAAATATTTTGTTAATTTTAAAAATGTCTGCAATTGTTCAGGCTAACTAACAATTAAACAAACAACCAATAAAACCAACTAACTGATTAATATAACTACTTAAAATCACAACAATTTTGTTTATTTAGGAAATTAAAGAAAATTCATAGCCTTTTGGTTTACAATGTAAAAATGATAAAATTAATTTAATTCGAATGATAATTAAAATAACTATTTTCTAATTTTACTAAGTAGATTTTTATTTATAAAATTATTAAAAGGATATTTTTAACTGGACGATCCTCAAAAATTGTGAGTTGAGTCTCTTTTTACTATCCACCTATTTTTTGAATCTGCCACATGCTTGAACTTAAATATATTTTTCAATTATTTAATAGTAACAAATAGAATTCAACAAGTTATATTCAAAAAATAAGCTAATAAATTTGTTTTGGTTAAAGTTTTATAAAAATATTTCTGCATACATATAAATGAAATTAGGAAATACTTTAAAACTTAATTCCATAAAAAAAAAAGTAAAATAAAAGGGATATACACAGCTTTTAAACTGCAATAATTAGAATGTTATTAACTATATAAACTGAAATGTGAATAAAAAAAATAGCATAATTAAAATTATTTATTACTGTACTTTCCCTTGAAGCGGTGCTCTCACTCTATTTTGGAGTAAAATAAATGCTCTCATTAGTTTAATGAACCATGCCAGTTCAACCAGTGAGTTTCCCAAGCCCCAATTTCACATCAATCTATCAAATGCATCAGTTGAACTTAAAACATTGCAGTGAAGCTAGTTGCCCCTTCCATGCCGTTTTTTATATTGAATGAATTGAAGTGTTTATTATGCCTTTGCAACTGATTTTATTAAGATCATATCATAAATTACTTAACATAAAAATTTAATGATCTGTATTTAATCTCTCACTTTACAGCATGGAATCATGTCATTTATATATCTAAACATTTTAAACAACTACAATTAAGCCATAAATTTTGCATTGTGAAATATAGCTGACTAATTGGGTGAGAGTTTTTCAAATTTCCTTTTTTATGATATATCATATTTTTTATGATATATCAATATGGCTTTATATGAATAATTTTTTGAGAATACCTATTTAGTTGTTTCTGAAACATGAATCAATAATTAAAATCATAAAAATATTCATATTAACAATACTTGCATCACATAATATAAAATGTTCCCATTCTGATGTAAAATTACATTATCTGGTAAAAACAAAATATGTGTATGAAGTCATTTGTTTTATATTATGTAAATAATTCATATGATAAATATTATATCCTCTAAGTAAATAATTTTATCTATTATTAGAGATATTTAATTTTAATTCAATATACATCTGTTTCTAATAATTTTTCATAGTTTGTTGGAAAATTAACGTAAGTGTTTAGTTCTAATTTTAGGAAACTTATAATAATAGAATATGTATGCATTTTATTCTTTCATTTGCTATACTTTTCATTTCATATTATTAATTATGCTCTATTTAATTTAACTCTAAAATTATTAGATAATAAGTTATTTAAAAAATTAAAATATTGCTTTAGATTATTTTTATGAAATTGAATGCTTAAAATTAGCATCAGTATTTATAAAACTAAATTGTGAGTTTTAATAATTTATTTTATATAGAAGGGCAGATTTCATTTGTTTGCTTGTTCAGTGATGACCTGTTACTCTACTTTTAATAATTTCCTCTGGGAAGCATTGTTGAAGAAGTCTAGCATTTTAGATTCATATTATATTTTGATTTCAATATTGATCAATATGCTTTAAATTCTTTTGTTAATATTTATCTAATGAAAATGTTTACTTTTAAATCAAATCCAACTAAATAGAAATTTTCAGTAATCTGCTGTTCTACTTCAATTTCAGATCTAAAAAGTACTTTTTGTTTTAATAATTTTTTACTCCGTATAGGAAATTAAGTTGAGAAAAACCATTCATAGCTTCTTAGTAATATCATTATAATGCTATGATAAAAAAGAATAAAAATCGAATTTTATACTTGTAAAGAAGTAAAAGCAGCTTCAGTCTCAAAATCAATTAGCAATTTATCTTGTATTTACATTGCCCAAAAATTCAAAAAAACAAAAAAAAAATCATTATAAATTGGAAAAGTTATCAGTCCAATCTTATCTCAAGCCCATTTCCATCTTTTAAGTAAATTTTCATTTTAAATTAATAGAATTTCAAATTGCTAATTTTTATGAATATGGATGGGAAACTTCTAAATCTGTTATTGTAGAAATCTGTACTTCTGAAATTTTTGAATCTGAAATCTGTTTTTAATACTGATGATTTTGGCATTTTAAAAATAATTATGAAGCTAATAATCATCAGTGTGCTTAAAAATTTTGGATCTATGATTTTGAGAAAAATACCCTGCATACAGTTTTAACAAGAAATAAAATAACTTCTTCTAAAATTACATACTGAATATATCTTGCATTTTTAATTTTATTTAATATTTCTTAACTTTTGAGTGTACATATAAATTTTGTGATGGAATAATAACCTTAAAATATTGATTATTGGGGGAAAAAAGATAATAGAGAATTAAATTATCCAACTATGAAGAATGTGTGTATACTGACAACTTGAGTGTATTGGAAGTACTGGGAAATTTGAATATTCACTGTCATCCAGTTGTGTCCAAGATTTTCCAAATATTGGATTCCCTTGCTGGCAAGGGATATGATATTAAATTTTGTTGGATCCCAGGTCATGTAGGTCTCGAGGGAAATGAAAAGACAAATGCTGCTGCTAAAGCAACATCAACTCCAATGCCATCATCCATCCCCCTTTCAGATGTGAGGAAATGTGTGAAAAATATTGTCTTTTCCCTCTTCCAGGAGTTTTGGAGCATGCAGGTCACCAACAAATTGTGCGCTATTTTCCATACCTCATCTCATTATCAGTTTTACCGCTACAAGTGCTAATGTTAGATAACTCGCCTTCCTATGGGACACACACGTTTCACATATAGACATTTGTTTCTAAATGAATTAAATTCTTAGTGTGAAATGTGTGATGAACCTTTCACTGTGTATCATATTTTAATTTCATGCCCATGTTTTAACCAATATCGTTTACTCTTTTTAAACTTGTTTGATTTGCTTGGGGAACCACCCCACAGAAACCTATTTGCCTTTTTGAGAGCAATAAGTTTTTTACATTATATTTAACTTGTGTTTTAAAATTTAAAATTATATATATATATATATATATTTGATTTTCCTTTTATATTTTATATATGGAATTAATATATATATATATATATATATATATACATATATATATATACACTGATTTTTGTTTTTTAAAGTTTTAATGTTGTTTGGGTTTAAAAAATAAATAACTAGGAAAAAAAACCAGAAAATATCAGAAATATATTTCTTGGCGCAGCATGTCCAATTTTGGACCTTGCGCCATAAAACTCAACCAACCAACAAACTATGAGGAAATATTTATTTAAAAAATATTATCACTTTGCTAGTAAACCATCTTATTTTATACCAGGATTTCGATTGTTGGAAAATTGTGTCACCATTTTTACTGTCTATAATCAAAGCATGGGCGATGTTTAGAAATATTTACTTTAAAACAATATTTTAAATAACCACATTAATATATAATATTTTTATTGTCTCTCTCTATAATTATATTGCATTTACATAGCATGACAAAAAATCTTGCATATTTCCAACATCCATATTAATTATATTTTATGATTATAATCTTAAGGGAATCATGATCTCGATGATGTGGCCCATATTGATAACTTTGATTCAATAGTAATTTAATAAAGATAATGTGGGCAACACATTGATTGAAATTATTTAAAAAACAAAAGAAATAAATTAATATAAAAAATAAGATTTAAATATTTTCAAGACTTTTAATAGAATTTAAGCAAGCTTTTTAATGAAATATATTGCTATATCTGGCTTTCAAAAATTGATGATTCTTTGAAAAATAAAGGAAGCTTTAAATGTGATGTATATAACATTAATAAAAATTATTTTTATGTGTATCCACATGTTTGTTACTTGCCTGTATGTTTGTGCATTCATTTTGTGTTTTTCAGAGTTACTTATAGACATATTATTATTGTCTTTACAATTTAGGTTTACAGAAATGCCATCCAACAAGTACATTGAAAGTTCTTTTTGGAATTTCGATGCTTTATTCCAACCTCAGCAGCATCCTGCAAGAGACCAACATGATACCTTCTTCCTTTCAGGTAATTTTATTTTTTTAGTAAAACTGTTATTTATATGTTTAGTTAGATTATATTGGTATTGATAACATTACATTGATTCTTAATAGTTTAAAAAGCTATGTATTTTTAATTATTTAATATGTAAACTTTCAATGAAATATTTATGTTCACGGTAATAATTTTTATAGCAAATCTTTGTTAAATACTTTGTTTAATAAACTAACATACTCACCTGTAAATCAATGTCTCATTTGTGATCTTTTAAAGATTTCTTATGCTTAACAAATAATTATGTAAACTTTTGGATACCCATTTTAAATATTAATAATGAAAAGTATGCAATATAAATTTTATCTTATGAAATGTTGATCTTATTCTTTGGAAATTATGTATTGCTGGTTAAATTGGATAAAGTAATCAATTTTTTTTTTAATAATAGTCTTACTTTTTCATAAACAAATTAATTTTATTTTCACTGCATAAGAATTTGCATTAAAATTGTAAATAGAATATTGAATTCTACCCTTGTTTTACATAATAGTATTCTGTGGTAACATTTTTCCAACATGAAATTTTAATCTTAAAATTCAATTTACTTCATATTCTCATATTGTTTCATGTCTTATGATATATGTATATATATATATTGTTTCCTTACTATATGTTCTTTTTTTTTTTCTTTCTTCTTGCACTCTACTAAGTGACTACACTATATAACTATATTTACTATAGTAAGCTATAACAACATATTTTTCACTAATGAAATTTTATTGTCTAGTCTTGGTACTTTACTTTATGTAGAATTTTTCTTCTCCATCATATTTTTCCTTTTTAAACTTCTCTTACTACTTTTCTTTTTCTTCATTTTCTTTTACTTCTATATTTTTTATGATTTTCCTTAAAAATTTATGTAATTTTTCCTTATAATGAATGTTATAACACAAATTACATAGTTATATAATTTTAGAGAATAGTTACTATTCTAACTTGTCTCCAAATTTAATTAAGCCTTATTTTATACTTTCGCTAAGAAATTACATGATGATATATATCTGAAATTATGATATAAATACATTATTTATAAAAGTTTAGTAAATATTAATTTAGTTTCAATGCTTTTTAGTTTTGTAAGATTTTAATGTTATATGTGAATAATAAATAAAATGAATATTATGATTATGAAATGTAAAAATTTCTTGGTAAGTAAATAACCATTTCCATAAAAACTTTCATTATAAATTTGGTATTATTTTTATGTTGAACTCAACAAATTGTATAATTATGCTTACAAAATACTGTTTTAAAAATATAGCTTTAGAGTTGAAGATAGTAAAAGAATTTGTCACCTTTTATGGTTTACTGAATCCTTTCTTCAAATATTATAAATAATTCTAGGTTTTTGTCTAAAGCTGCAAGATCTTCTGTGATAAATATAGTGATATTGCTAACAGATAAAGAATACCTCGTTTTCTTTTACTTAAAATTGCAAGAAATAATTTCACTAATTTATTATCTTTTATGAATAATGCAATCAAATATAATATAAAGAGGTAGGAGAACTACTGTAATGTTAGTACCAAGAAGTAATAAAATGTAATTTCGACAAAAATAAGAAGAAAAATAATTTCAGGATATATATTTGTCTAATTAAACATAAGTAAATTTATTGTTCCACTCCTTAAAGTGAATCTCTATGGTGTTTCCAATTTTAAATATAATTGTAATACATCAATGAAAATTTTTGAACAAAAAGTAAATTTAATTTTATTAGTTTAAATAATATAGCTGATAAGTTTTATACATAAAATATCATTTATTGTATAATTTATATTGAAAAACTTTTTTTTCATGTTTTATTAAATTTATATAATTATTGTTTTCATGTCTTATTTATTAAATAATATTTAAAAGTTCTTAAATTATAATTGTGTTAATGAATTTTTAGTTTAAATTACTTTTTCTAAAGTAAACCTACTTATTCCTTCAGAGAAGATATATTTCTAAAATATATATTCATAAAATTTTAAATTATACTACATATTTGAGAAAAAAATTATTGTTCTTACTTAATTTGTAATACAAACATAAGTTTGTTCAATATAATTTAATTCAGATGTAAAATAAATAATAATGAATATAACATGAATAATGTATAAATAAAAGTAGTAAGGAAAAATTATATTAATTGCTTTTATTTACACTTTCAATTTTGTTTAAGTAATCTAAAAGTAAAAATTAAAAAGAAGAAATAAATGAAGAAATATTTAATGTTATCATTTGAAAGTGTTTCTTCTGATATAATAATGATACCATTGAAAAATTATTAATTTAACTTGGAACAAGAATTTTACCAGTTTATTGTTAATATTAATTTCATAATTTAAAACAAGGTTGAATTACTTCAATTTAATAAACATCTTTGTGAATGATTAAAGTTTAATATATCCTATACACCTTATTGTGAAAAAAAATTAATTTCAATAACTTATGCATAAATATTTTGTTAAAGAGGTTTTCAAATAATTTTTTAAATTATTCTTAAAAATGAAAAGGATAATGTATTATAAACAAATATTTGAAAATGTATTGATTCTAAAGTATTAAAAATGTATTCATATCTTTAGAAAATAAAATAAAAACAGTTTTCTTTCAATTGTTTAAAATAGTTTTCCTCTAAAGTTTAAAATATTTGGGAAATATGAAGAAAATGATACTTAAACAAATATTTTGCTTTTTCTTCTCATTTAATTCCATTTTTTGTGAATATATTTAGAAAGGAAAATATAATATTTTATTCTCAGTTTTAGATGCTGTTATTGTACTTGTTTGAAACTTTTTCTGGTATTTTTAAAACTTACTGTATCAAAGAATGATAATAATTGAACCAGAGAATTTCTCTTCAATTTCAACAAAATTCTAGAAAAAATCATTTATATTTATCATTTTTTATAACTTTATTATTTTTTACGCAACCTTTAAATCTCATTTATAACTTTTAATTATCAGTTAAATTATGATATAAAAACTGCAAATTCAAAGTTATATCTGTTTCTTTGAAACTCAATTTTATTTGTATTTCTTAATATTCTCAATGAGTAATAAATATATTGTAACTTATAAATAACAATCAATATGTTTTTTTTTTAAATTAATACTCTTTATAAAATTAAAATGTGTTTCAGATTTATTGTTGTCTGTTCAGAAATCATACTGACACAGAATATTTTAATTTGTTAGTTTTTTCTACTTTTATAAAACATTTTGATAAGAAAATATCTACATCAGAAACATAATTGCTAAATATCAAAACATTTCTGAGACATATATTTGTTTATAACGAATAAATGCAACAAAATATTATACTCATTTATAAAATAAAAATAACATAAGCTTAAAAAATACTCAATTTAAAAATGTTCTATTTTAAAATTAATAATAATAATTGTTTATGAAATACAGAATAAATAATTTTGAGAAGAGTTCAAGAATATTTCGAGAGTTTATTCATATGTAGAGGAATATTTTGAATAAAAATCAGGACTATTTTAAATATGAAAGATAGTTAAATACATAGAAGATTATTTTTAGGTGGGCCAGATATAAAAATTAAATGTAAAAGATCAAAATGTGAAATCATAAGAGAAACTAAAGGAAGACTGAAAAATAGAGCTAGTGTGTAAAAAATAATTCATGAACTTTAAATGATTATTCGAGGTGAATATAAACATTGATTGAAAACTCCAGATTTTTTCATTTACAAATTTTTTTGCTGATATCAGAATCATGGTCACTATGATTCTGAATATAAAATCAATTTTAGTCTTATAAATTTTCATGCATTAAAATACATATCTTTGTAAAATTTAAAAAAAAAAAAAAAAAAAAAAAAAAAGATTGATAAAATATTGATTTGTATGAGATAGTGTCCAAGTGTGTCTCATTAATATATATCTTTAAAATTTGTCGATAGCGATTTTTAATTTTTTAAAATTATTATCATAATATATTTTTAAGTAGTTAAAGTTCAGTATTATTTTATAAATTTGTTGTTACTTTTATTAAAATTCTTGCTTTTTTATGATAATTTTATAGATAATTTAAATTCTAACATCATTAAAAATGAAGAAATTATAAAAATTTGCAGCTTTTTTTAACTAGGCTTTTATTACTGAGGAATAATCTTAATTCATTGAAATATTTAATTGCAACCTTTTTTATTTTTTTTAAAGATCCCCAATTTGCTGAAGAATTTCCAATGGATTATTTAGAAAGAGTTAAGAAAGTTCATTCATCTGGAGGCTATGGATCACAAGGGTAATAAAGTTTTATAAATCCTATGTAGCACATATTTATAGGCGCATATGAGGATTAGGAAAATATATCTAGTCAAAGATCTGTACATAAAATGAATACAATTTTAAAGTTATTTTGAATGCACTATTTAAGTTATTGGGGGGGGGGTATGAAAACACTATTAAAGTGATTATAAACTTTCATGAATACACTATTAAAGTTATTTCATTGTTTAAATTGCTACTTTATATTAGTATTCAAAATTTAACCATATATTGATTAAAAGACAATATTTATGTTTGTGTAGGGTCAATAGCTCTGGTATCTTAATAATGGACTGTATTTGTTAAAAATAAGATACTCTTTATTTTTTATAGCTGATTCACCTCACTCATTTTAAATCTGCTCTCCTCAAAAGCAGTAACTCGACTTTCTCCTCTGTCATGGTTTGGAACATTCCACCCCATGTTGCAATGTTACATTCAACCAATGAACATACAAATAATTCAATAATCTTATGCACAATGATTAATATAAACACAAAAACGCAAAATTAATATAAACACAAATTATTATCAGTAATACATATGAGGATAGGTAATACCTATAAGTAATACATAAAATATAGTGATAAATTATATACTAATAGGTAAAATACAAATTTTTGAAAGTTCCTGTAGAAGTTTTTACTTTAACAACTCTAACCCGTTTGTCATTGCCCAGATAGAGTTGCACTATTCTACCTAATGACCATTTTTGAGGAGGTAGATTTTCATCTTGGATGAGCACTATCTCAACAATTTTAAAATTTTCTTTCTCAATTCTCCATTTGGACCTCTGTTGCAAATTACTAAGATATTGCACCTGCCATTTCTTCCAAAATATTTGATTAATTTTTGTTAATTTTTTTCAGTTACTCAATTTATTTTCATTAATGTCAATTAAATTAGGTTCAGCAATAGCATTTAAAGGTCTACCAATTAACAAGTGAGCAGGGGTTACTACATCATACACATCAGTATCTGGGGACACAAGTACAAGTGGTCAGGAGTTAAGAAAGAATATCCTC
The DNA here is from genome assembly GCA_030067965.1 of Latrodectus elegans. Taxonomy (NCBI): domain Eukaryota; kingdom Metazoa; phylum Arthropoda; class Arachnida; order Araneae; family Theridiidae; genus Latrodectus; species Latrodectus elegans. Next base: position 1,502,984 of record CM057811.1, read on the forward strand.
TATCTGAGTAATGACAGTTAAAAACTCTTCATAATCAAGTTTAGCATTGTAACACACTCTATTAAAATGAAATTTAAATATTTTTACACCACTCTCCCACAAACTACCAAAGTTGGGGGTTCTAGGAGGAAGAAAATCCCAATCAATTCCCTCTGTTGAAAGATAATTTGCAAGTTTCTTATCTGGTTTTAAAACCAAATGGTGCAGTCTGGACAATTCTTTATTTGCGCCTGTGAAATTTGTTGCATTATCAGAATATAGTTTTGAATATAAACCTCTACGAGCAACAAATCTCTTTAAACATGCAATGAATGTTCTGATGTCAAATCTGTTACCATTTCAAGATGAATGGCTTTGGTTACCAAACATATAAAGATACATGCATATACTTTATGCAAGACCTTTTCTTTGATGTCTATATTTTATATTAAATTGTCCACAGAAATCAACTCCTGAGCAATTAAATGGGAAATCAGGAGTAACTCTCTCTTTAGGCAGATCACCCATTAATTGCTCAACTCCTATAGGTTTAACTTTAAAACATGTAAATACAATCATGCACAATTTTTCGACCTGTTGTTTTATCTTGTATAAGCCAAAATTTTTGTCTGACATAATTCAGCAAAGTAGTTGGACCTAAATGAAAATATCGCTTATGATACATTTCTATAATGATTTTTGTGGTCTTATAGCCCTTTGGAAGTATAATAGGAAATTTACTATTGAAATTTTATACTTGCATTTTTTTATTCTACCATTTACTCTTAATAATCCATCCGGAACTAAAAAGGGGCATAAACATTTTATTTTTATCAGGTACAGGTTTTTGTTGACCCAAACATTTCATTTCGAAAGGGGAATTCTAGTCTCTGAACCTCTTTTACTAAGAATTTTTTTGCTACTTTAATTTCTTTGGTTGACAATTCTCTTATCCTCTTTTTAGTAGAGCTCTTTAAGTTGTATAGGAATCTGAAAATATAACTTACAGCATGCAATATTTTAGTGTAATTATTACTAATATTGAGTAAGTCATAATTAAAGGAATTTGAAGTTAAAGTCAACACCGATGAGTCATTGTAAGACACATTTCTCAGTTCAGAGGTAAGCTCATCTTGTATCACTAATAAAAAAAATCTTAGTTGGGATAGTCTTCTTCAGCAAGGAAACTGAGACTGTTAAACCATAGTTCACTTTCAATCAGTTTATTAGGTTCCATTCCTCTCGAGATAAGGTCAGCAGGATTGTCCCTCGATGACACGTGGCTCCACTGATGAATCTCAGTCAAGTCTTGTATTAGAGCAACTCGGTTTGCAACAAACGTCTTCAGTGGGTAAGGCTCCTTCCGGATCCACGAAAGAGTTATCATGGAATCACTCCACAAATGGATATTCTTACTGCAGTCTTTAAGCTGTAGGGCATCTTTAACTTTTGTAATCAGCTTCGCTAAAAGAACTGCTGCACTCAATTCCAACCTCGGGATTATAACTCTCTTAAGGGGTGCCACTTGTGACTTGCTACGAACCAAAGTCACTTCAGTATCTCCAGTCTCAGATGTTGATTTGCAATAGATGACACATCCATATGCAGACTCAGATGCATCCGCAAATCCAGAAGCTCAAAATCTTTACTTTAGTTATCACTGGACCCAAGAGGCCAAAGGCATCAAAAGTTCTTGCAATTATGGGAAGCACTGATCTTTTTGTTGGAGGAATTGCACTCTCAAGGTGTATTTGAAAAGTGAAATGATCTGTGCTGGCATTAGGAGATCTCCACGTTAGAGACAAAGGCGTTAGGAGATCTCCACAGAACTCCTAACGCCTTTGTCTCTTCTTGGAAATAGCAGTCATTATCAGAACCTGTCTTTAATTCAGAATTATTACTACACCACTAGTGTAGCATCATTCTTCCACTCCTATATGCTCCAGTTTAGTTTGAAGCTGTTTGGTTTCAGTTATGGTGGCAACTCCACTAAGCACATCGTCCATGTAAGTCTCTCTGTAAGACGGGTGATGCTAGAGGGTACTTCTCCCTTTCATCGTTTAATAACTGAAAAAGCACTCTAGTAGCAAGGTGTGGTACACTAAGTATGCTATACGTAACTGCTTTGAGCTCATAAGTTTTAACTGGTTCATTCACTCCCTCTCTCCAAAGAATTCTCAAAAGTTTAGTTTGATTAGGGTCGATTGAAACCATTCTATACATTTGTTTAATATTTGCTATAAAAGTATAAATGTGTTTACAAAACCTCACCATTATTGAAAAAAGATCCTCTTGTAAGGTACCACCATTAAATTGTAAGGAATTTAGTGAATTTCCTAAAGTTGTTTGTGAAGACGCGTTAAATACTACGCGAAGTTTTGCAGTACTTTTATTGGGGCGATAAGTACCTAAATGGGGTATATAATACGTTCCTATTTCTAACTCACAATCTGGAATTTCTGTCATGTGACCCAGTTTCTCATACTCACTCAAAAATTCCTTATATAATTTTAAATACTCAGGCTCTCTTAAAAAAACGATCCCATAAATTTAATTTTTTAATTCAATTTCTTTAGATTTACCTAAACACTTTGAGTGTTTTTTTAAAGTTATTTTAACTATATGTCTGTCTGTACTGTCTCTCTTAACATTTTATATCTCCCAAAATCTCTCTGTTGCTTCATGTAAAGCAGTATTATCTTTAATTAATCCGCAATGTACTTTTCTCTCCATTGCATTGGGTAAGCTCCCACTAACAACATAACCAAAAACGGTATTTTGAAGAACTAAATAAATTATTTACAGGAAAAATATGAACTGGACATAATAATATGTAAAATGTTTCAGAGTCTAAAAGTAAATCTATGCAACCTGGTTTATTAAAGTTTTTATCTGCTAATTTTACTTATTTTAACTCTGATGTATTAACTTTAAGCATCTTTGATGGCATGAAATCAGTAACTTTAGAAACAACTAAAAATTCTAATTCTTTTTTAAAATTTTCCTCTAAATTAGAAATTATAGTTTTAGCAACCGATTTAATTGTTGTGCATGTATCATGTATACCACAGACTGTCAAATTTGTTTTATTTTGTTTTAAGCCTAAGCTATTTGTACAATCAATTGTTATATAACTTTTCATTGAACCTTGATCTAAAATAGCGCGTGCTCTGTAAAAATTTCCTCTGCAATCTCTTAGCAAACAATTCACCGTACTAAGCAAAAAAGTTTTTGACAGATTTATGACTCGCGTAGAAAAAACTGGGTTGTTTTGGTTAGTAGGGAAGATTGGGGAAAGTGAAGACTCTTCATGGGGGCTGATAAGGGTGGGTTAACACTTTCATTTTGTGCAGGCAGTAACTCCTCAGTTCTTGGAAAATGCAAAGAGCAATGATGCCGCCTTTTGACACCCTGTCTTTGACATAAATAACATGAAAACCGCAATTTGCAGTTACTTACTTGGTGCTTACCAAGGCAGTTAAAGCAATAATTATTTTTCTTAACTATCTCTATTCTATCAGAAACAGGCAAAGCCATATAATTTTTGCATTTATATAAGAGATGATTTTCCAAACAAAGAATACATTTTGCATTATTAGAATCGGATAAAAATACGCTAGAAATATTTCTTCTATTTGCAGGGTATGTTTTAGAATTCACTAGTTTATTTTCTACCGTTGGCGGTTTCCCTCGGGATACATAAAATAAATAAATTTCTTTTGCTAAATTGTATGGATTCAAACCAAGTATCTGACTGTTTAATACTGATATGAGCAGTGGTTTCTCTATCTAATGTTTTAAATATTTTATCAGATACAATTAATTGCTTTAATTTGGCAAAATGAGACAATTTTCTCAATTTTAAGTAGTAATCAAAAATTGTTAAGTGTGAAGCGAACTGGACATGAGTTTAATTTGGGTGTCTTATTGTTTCTCTGAATTGGCATGATTGTGGTGTGGGCTCAAATTCTCTGAGATTAATTTCCTTAAATTTTTCATGATCACTTAATTCTTCCTCACCTATATAAGAAATTACATTTGATGTTTCTCACCAAGCAAATTTAAAATAATCTCTGTTTTAAATTTATTTGAAACATTTTTTGTTTCAAATGCTCTCTCCAAAGAAGTAAAAAATAGATTCCAACCTTCTGGTTTACTAAGTATTTTAATCGTTAATCTTTTAATGCTTTTTATTAAGGAATCTAAAGAATTGCAGTCCTCAGTTTTATTTTCTGTATTAGTTACTACAATTTTTGAATCTGAAGCGTGTTAATTCTAATTCAGCTTTCATTCTCTCTAATTTTATTTGCTCTAATTGCAACTCTGTTTGCTTATTTTTCTCAATTATCTCTAACTCTAGTAAATGGTTCTCTTTTATAGATTTTAGGAGATCAACTACATATTCGGGTTCATTTTTGAATGTGACATTATTCTTTATAATATTCTTTAACTCTACAATAGTCATTTTATCAGTAATGACCTCTCCTAACTCTCTAGCCGCAACTTGCAAATCAATTTTATTCACATTTTTAAACATTTTGAAATCGGAACTCAAAACTCAATTTTAAATTCATATATAATTAAGTTGATCAACAACACAAATGATTAAAATAATTATTAAGCTCAACACAATTAATTCAAATTGATAATATAAATTTTCTCATGGGAGTGAATGACCAAAAAAGCTGAAGCACATACCTCAAAGCAACTGATACTGCTATCAAAGATAGTTGGGTTGTTGATGTTTACTCATTCTCGATTTCGTTATAGGCAATATCTTATCAAACCTCTGGTGAGCTGGACCTTATGTTTGTGTAGGGTCAATAGCTCTGATATCTAAATAATGGACTGTATAATTTTAAATATAGAAGACACTATTTATTTTTCGTAGCTGATCCACCTCATTCATTTTACATCTGCTCTCCTGAAAAGCAGTAACTCAACTCTCTCCTCTCTCACAGTTTTTTGTTTAATTTTTCTCACTTACAAAGATGGCTGCTGTCACAGCGCTTCATGGGTACAGAACAATTTATGCATAAAATATTACATTTGTTTTTTATTTATTTATTTCAAAATAGATTAATTTGACCTGGCAGCTGTATGATTTTCACCCTGTTATGCAATTTAATAGTTTATGTATTCACAGAACATCTGGGGGATCTTTGTGTAGCTGATTTTAAAAAAAATTAGGTTATTGGATGTGTTGTGCATCATTTTTGTTAGCAACAGTTTGATACCCACCACAAACGAACAATAACACTTTAGGTGGGGATACTTGTAATGGTTCAAAACTCACTTTAAACTGTAGATATCTCCTTTGTGTGCAAAAAGAGACTTTATTGTAACGAAATAAATATTCAATCAAATTAAATTTACTAAAATGCTAAAAAATTTATAATTTTTATCTTTTTTAAATATGCTTTTATAAATAGTAGGGGCACACAGAATGTGAGCCTAAGTAAATGTTCATATTTTCAACAAAATCTGACAAATCAAACTGAATGTTTTGATTTGTTTTAGGAAAAAATATTTATATATAAACTAAAATCTAACTAAGCATATGTTATTTCTGAATGAAAAGTTCCCAGAGGAAAGAAATTATTAATTTTAAGTATTAGATTTAAGAAGTTCTGCCTGTTGATCAATGACAATGTTATTAAAATCTTATTAGAGCAAAATCTTTTTCTGACAACATTGGAGATCGCAGAAAGCTTAATTCAGCTCAACGAACTATTTCGGAACATATTCAAAAGGTAGGATTAGTGAGGAAATATTCAAAAAGGGTGCAACATGAATTAAGTTAGAAGAATTTTTATGATAAATTCATCATATGCCTATTTCTGCTTGTTTGGAAAAAATCGAGCCTTTCTTGAACGGGATGATAACTTGTGATGAAAAGTAGATTACCTACAAACACACATATCCTAAGCAAAAAGATATATTGTGTGGAAAACCTACCCATTTCAACTCTAAATCAAATTTGATTCTGAATAAGGAAATATTGTGCATATTTTGGGTCATTTGAGGATCAATACTTTATGATCATTATAAATTGAACAAAAAGCTCAATTCAGAAAAGAATTGTTAGTTATAATAAGGGATCAGTCAAAGAAAGAGACTGTGATGTTTCAAGAAAGAGCTGTTCGAAAAAGATGCCAGGAAAAGCATTTGTCAAAAATTGCACAACTAAGTGTAAAAATTCTGTTCTATACACCATACTTCCCTGACTTATCACTTTCCAACTATCACTTGTTTTGGCCTTTACAGAATTTTTTGAAGGGCAAATATTCACAAATGAAGAAGATATCAGTCAAGCATTGTTTCCATTTTCATATGAGAAAATTAAATATTTTTTTAAATGGGGTATGAAAATCGCCTCCACAATGGCAAGAAGTTATTAACCAAGCTGGCAGCTGAATGGTTAGCGCTCTTGCTTTCGGTTCAACAGTTCATGGGTTCAAATCCCACCTTGGGCATGAATGTTTGTAGTGGTTCGGAATCCACTTTAAACTGTAGGTCCCAGTCTAATTAGCCCTCTTGTGCAAGAAGTTATTACTAATAATGGCAATTACATTATTTAATAAAGTTAATTGATATTGCAGAAAATTTATATTTTGTTTTATTCCAAAAATGAATAGAACTTTCTGGTAGACATAACAGTATGATCTCTGCTTTTTTTCATACACTTGTTTTTTTTTTTTTTTTTTTTTTTTTTTTAACTCAATTGTTCATTTTAGTAATAGCATTTTTATTTTGGTGCAAATAATTCATGAAATTCTATGAAATCCATCATTTATAAAACTTTAACTATAAAGTCTTATAAAAAATTCATTTCATCGAAATGAGTTTTAAAATTTTTATTTTGTTGTAACTTCAATATATATTTTATTAAATTTTAATGACTAAACTGATTCAGATATGATGACAGTTTGAATAGGTTTCCAAAAACTATTCTTTTAAAATCAGGAAATTATTATACTGCAATGAATTTTTGGTTAAAAAATATATAATATTTTTAATTTAATAGTTTTAGAACATATAAAATATCATCATAATAAATTGTTTAATAATCATTTCTTTAGTTCATATGTATAGCAAATGAATAAAATTAAATTTAACTGAAGTATTACTAATTGAGTCATTTAAAGCATTTAAAGATTTACTATCTCTTTTCTTTTAGTTCCTCTTATTTGAATCTGTTTTTCTTCCGCCTACAAGCTTTTTTCCCAAAAGTGATACATAAATATTTATTGCTATTAACAATCTTATTTTCAAGGTATCAGTATGATTGGAAATTATCTGAGGCTCAAAAGAATTTATTAAGAACACATACAACTGCTGTAAGTGCAAGAATACTATATGAACACGCCAAAAAGGTAATTGACTAACTATGGTTTTTCTTGTGGTGCCATCAAATTATTTTCTTTTAAAATAATTTACAAATGTTAAGCATAATTACGATTTTTTTTTATTCTAGAGTACTTCATTATGAAACATTAAAAATTTAGATTGTTTTTTTTTTAAATTTATTTTTTATTGTGTGTGTGTGTATGTTTTGTCATTCCAATTGATTAATTGTCGCTTACCATTCCAATTGGTTGCACTAAATTTTTATTCATTTTTTTTTTTTTTTTTTTTTTTTTTTAGCTTTTCAAATTATTATTATTTTGGAGTATTGAATTATCAATGACTTTTATTCATACATATATTTCTCCTTTAATATCTCAAATTGAGATAGTTTATGTTTACTGCATTAGCTGGATAAAACAGTGATTGAAACACAATTGAGTATGATTAATGAGATTATCTCATATTAATAACCATCAAAAAATAATTTTACATCAACTTAATCTTTTTGATTTTTAACACAAGAAAATTCTTTATTTCAGTTTTATAGTAAATGAAAAGATAAATGAAATAAAAAGATTGGAATGCTGCTTTGTGATACTTAGTTTCTCTTAAATAAATCTTGCAAAAATTTTAAAGCATTTGAACAGAAATGTATGATCAGCTGTATTGATCTAAGATCATTGAACTTAAATTAAATAGGAAAATGTATGATGATATATTAACCTCCTCCATGCATGTACTACCTGTAAAAAACAAAATAATTGAAAAAAACTCTAAAATAAGAAGAAAAGACATGTGCATTGTTGTAAAATAAGAAAAAGTTTCCATGCTTTTAGAAAATTCAACATTTGAGTTCAAAATAAAAATTATAAATAGTACTTATTGTAAAAATGTTCAAATGAAGATTCATTAGTAAAAGGCTTAAAAATATTGTGTTTTTGGATATGAAAATATTCAAAATGAAAACCATGTTAATAAGCAAAATGTGAGTTATACTCATTAAAATTCTTTATTAATTTTATTATGTTATATTATCTTGATTCCCGAAGCCTGTTTTTAACATATCAGAATATAATTTTCTTGCTTTTATTATTCTTCAATTTAAAATTTATGAAAAAATGAACACGCAGTTAATTTTTAAAAATTGTATTTCTATATAAGAATTGGACTGAATTTCCCTTTGGAAAATCAACATATCTCATTTTCTTTATGTAAAAAGTTTTTTTTTTTTTTTTTTTTTTTTTACATACAAAAAGACTAAATTAATTCTGAATGGGCCAATTGATTAATCTGTTAAATTCCAGTGCATCAAATTTCTCATAATTTTGAAATAGTCAAGTGATACTTGCTGTAGTATTGTAGTCATACATACTGAGTGACATTAGAATTTCTTAGTTAGAAAGTAAAAAAATACTTAATGTGCAAAGATTCGCTCAGCTTATCAGAAATAACATAAATTTTGCCTTGACTTAAATCCTTTTAACTATATTATGAAAATTTTATAGAGAGCTAAATTTTAACTTTGATGCTAAAGATTTTAAGGTACTTTAAAAATGATTCCTTTGAAGAATAATAAAAATTCTGTCTAATGAGCGATTTTAAAAATTATTTAAGATTAATAATGAAAGTAAAAGGGATTTTATTAAAAAGCAGTTACAGTAGCATACATGAAAAGTATTTGTAGAATTATTCTTGACTTTTTATGTGTTATGTTATGACATCTTATGTTGTGCCTTATATTATTGAATTTGTTTGTATTTTAATTCTTGAGTATTCTGTGTCAGAAAACTCACAATTTGAAATAATTATTTGAATAGAAACAAAGAATATATTTAGTGATATATTTAACTTTGAATTATTTGCTTATTCCTCATATATAGTTTTTATAAACTTGAAATATGTAAATTTCTATAATATTTTTATCATGAATAAAATTCTTTACTGCAGTTTTCAAATACATTAGTACGACTATTTATGGGATAATTTGCAAGTAATACATGAGAAATAGAAATATATTTTTTAATTCAGACAGTTTTTCCTTGATTTTTCACTGATATCTTGAACATTAATTTTGAAAGAAATTTAAAACTGGAGATTTTTATTGAAATATTTTTTCTGCAAAGAAGTAACTATAAAACAACAATTAAATCATTGGCATTTTTTTTTCTGATAGCTTAAATTTTGCTATAACATATTTTAATTTTCAAATATTTTTTTAAAATATTCTATTTATTTATGGTATTAGTTCTGTTACATTATATTAATTTTGATGCAACTAATACATATTTCATGCCATTTAATTTTTTTCCTTCTTGAACATTTTTTTTCTAAGCAAAGCGTTAATAGGAATTTGAGTAATTATATGTAACCATTATTTTACTATAATTTTTTAAAACTTACTATTTTATGAGTAACAAAACATGATATTATCATGTTTTTCACATATAATGATTCATTTTGGTATATCTGTATAGATTTTCTTGTCCTTTCAAACTGGAAATACATTTTCATAATTAATATTTGAGCATTTCATTATATTTAATATAATTTTTTGATTTCATATTAGGACCCTTTTGTTCCTGGAAAGTATTTCAGCATTGACAAAGTATTCCGAAATGAAACATTAGATGCCACTCATTTAGCTGAATTTCAACAAATTGAAGGTGTAGTTGTAGATCGAGGTTTAGCTCTGTGTGATTTGATGGGAGTTGTATATCAATTTTTTGGTAAACTAGGTATGTATTTTAAAGAATCCTTCTTTACCAGTTATAAATAATAAAAAACCATATAAAAGTAAGTAGCAAACTTTGATCCAAAATTAATGATATTTTCGGCAAAGCAGGATTATAAAATTATTCTGTTGAAATAAACAAAATTTATGCAAGCACTTTACCAATTTTTTAGAATATCTGAAAATTATGATGAATAAATATTTTTGTTGAAGTTTACAAATTGGTAAGTATAATATAATTTTTAAGAAATTTAAACATTTATTTGTAAAAAAACAACTGAAAATATTTGGAAAGAATATTTAAAAGCAATAATTGATTCTACAAATTTAACATATTTTTTAATCTTTGAATTTAAATGCAGAGAAAAAGTATTTTTAAATGAAAAAGAATTTTGAAAAACTGTGGGCTGAATCTAATTCCAGGAAGTAGATGAGCTCTTTTTAAGATATAATCTATTTTTTTTTAAATTTAATTAAAAATCTTTGGCATCCATGCGAATAAACAATGTTGACTATTTAATTGTATTTTAATTTGCATATAATCTGTGTCTTGTAAAATCCACATAATATTTACCCATGTTGGATGTTGTAGTAGTTTGCAATCCACTTAAATTGTATGTCCTTGTTTCTTTTTATGCAAAAATTACTGTATGCAATTAACAAACGAAATCAACCACATAACATTCTTCTAGTTTATTAGATTATCCTCTAGTTATTCAGTTCTAATAATTAGCCCCAGTTATTAAAAGTGAAAATTATTAGTAATTAAATGTTGATAACTAATATGGTTTTGAAACTAAATTGTTATCAAGTTCTTTTATCTATTATAATTGTGTTTATTTCAGTGTAAAAATTGTTTTATTTTTTGTGGAAGTTATTGTCAATTTACCCAGTTGTATTTTATTTATGTTTATTTTTACTTTTTAATGAATTTAATTATCTGCTTTTTTTAGGTAAAAGTTATCTGTTTAATAGATAAAAATTATCTATATTTTAGTTAAAGTGATTATTGTATTTTATTTCTATTTTTTAAAATTTGGAAATAACTAAATCAACTGTTTAAAACAATAATTGATGTATAAATTTATAAAACAAGTATTGTTTAGTAAATTTTTATTAATTTTTAAAGAAATAATAAATAAAAAATTTTCTCTTTGATTAAAAAATTGTTTGCTGCTTTATTTCCCTTGAAAATATTGCTTGCTTATATAGTATTTCCTTAATTAAATTTATTCAAAAAGTTGTAATCTGAAATTATTTAAAAAATTATGAATGAGAAGAAGCTTCATATTTAGTTTATTTGAATTTTATTAAATTAAGGTTAAGAACTGCTTTGAGGTTCTTAATTTTCAAAAATTCATGTCATATGGTTAAACTTTTTATCCTGAACTCAGTTCCACAGAATAGACTATTTTAGTTTCCCTTGTGAGGTGATTTATATTAAAATATAAAAAAAAATTGCATGAATTTGTTCAACTTAATTCTATTAGACAAAGATCAATGTGATTGAATTTATGTTTTGTCAGTTAAATGAAAATGTTTCATTAATTTTTTAGATTTATATCTTAAATTACAAATAAAATTTCAGTATGTCTTGACTTAAGTAAAATGAAGTAAAAGCTTTTTAAATTATTAACAAATTATATTAGTTATAAGGTAAAAACAATATTCCTTATTTTATTTGAACAGTTTCAAAATTTTAACTCCTATACTGAATTTTTTTATGTTTAAAAATGTAGTGAAAGATTTATGTTAAATCATTTATATATATATATATATATATATATATATATATATATATATATTACAAACTTCCATGATTTTTATATAGGTATTAAAAAATTACGTTTTAAACCTGCTTACAATCCTTACACTGAACCAAGTATGGAGATATTTAGCTACCATGAAGGACTAAAGAAATGGGTAGAAATAGGTAATTCAGGAATGTTTCGTCCTGAAATGTTATTACCAATGAATCTTCCTCCTGATGTGTCTGTCATTGGTTTTGGATTATCTGTAGAAAGGTAATTTATATAGTTATATTTATCCATGCTCTTGCAAAATTTCTCCAATGTTTCTAGAAGCTATATTTAATTTGACCTTATAAATACTTGAACTCTATAATTATTTTACTACTAAACATAACAAAACTCAATTACATTAAAAATTGTTTAAACATTCAATGTTTAATTTGTAAATGCATTTGTGTGTCCTATTTTATTTAATTTATATTAAAATATTTTCATTTTCATTTAGTTTTATGTAATACATTTTTAAAAATCAAAAGTTCCCTGATAAGACTCAAGCCCTACTATTTAAAAAACCATAAAAATATTCAATTTCATAAAATGATTGAACTTGATGTAATACAATGAATAACAATGCATTATTTTAAATTTGAAAATTAAATAAAAATGCATTTTTAAAAGTAAAAATGGTACAGATAATAAAGTCTCTGCCCATCTCACCTGTAGTATTTTATACATAACTTTAATATTCATGAGTAATTTGTTAAATTGTATAAAAATAGTTTTACGAATTCAGTTAAAGATCAATTTCTTTTTTAGTCTCTATATTTTTGTAGCAGTTATGTTCGAGGTTGAGTTAATTTTGACAAATTAAATTCTGCCTGGATTGAATCATTTGTTCATTTGGACTGAAAATTGTACCAGTAAGTTTGTGTGATTAAAGATTTCAGTATCATTTGTCACCTGTTGCAAAGAAGATTCATGCCTCTCAGAAATCGATTGATCTATTCAGTGTGTAAGCCAGTTCCTTTGCTGTACTTAGTATTCACTTCAATACCAGGATGCTTTTTGCATCCAAGAAGGACATCGACGTTATTTTGATTTGATTTTATCTCATTTATCTTTGCTGGTTTTCATGACAATTTCACAATCATTCCTTACCTGAAAATGTCATGATGTCCTCACCATACGATTCGTTTATAAATTCAGCTATTTCTCTGGTATTTTTGCAAGAAAACAACAAAATTGAACTATCCCTCAATATGAAGTTTAACAAAACTGTGATAAAAGTAAAATGATGGTTAATATTTGTGAACTATTTATAAAAAAAATAAGTAAAGACAAATGATGAGATAAACTTTATGTTAAAAATGATCAGTGTTTGTTTGAAGATAGTAACATGTATATACAATTTTTAGAATTTTAGTCTTTTTTATCTGAGTTAAAGCTTTAACAAAATAACAAATTCAGAGAAAATGCTGATTTTTTTTTACTAAAAACATAAATTGAAAATATGCAATTTTATTTTCTATTACACTGTATTTAATATGATGGCAAATTGCTCTTTTAAACTCAATCATGATACAAAAAAAATATAATCAAAAAGTTTAATGAAATTAAAGAAATATCAAGAAATATAGATAAGAATCTTGATAGGATGTTAATAGGTTGTATTTTTCTTCAAATGAATATAGAACAATGCACATTTGATTGTTTTATTAAGTTTTCATTTAAATTTCACCCATTTGTGATGCAATTTTTTGTTCTTTTCAGGCCTACAATGATCAAATATAAGATAGATAATATACGTGAGCTGGTTGGACACAAAGTGAACTTAAATATGGTTAATTCAAATCCCATCTGTCGTTTAGACAAGTAATGACTTATTGCAGCTGTATTTATTATGTATTTAATAAAAGAACTTTTATAGCTATGCTGTTGATTTAGAGAAATTATATCACTGTTACAATAATTGAAGTATGAATTGGGAAGGTTATTTTTACATGTACTGAATAATAATAATAATAATGCTTTGAAACCAAATTATATATTTTTTTATTTCTATCAATATGTTCTTTTGTTTTTTTTTCTATCTAAAACTTGCTAAATTACATTTTTTTAATTGAAAAATGTTAAAATAATGTTTAAAATGAAAAGTATTCATAAATATGCATATAAAAATTTTAACATGTACATTTATGAATACATTTTTCGTTTCTATAAGAATTTGGGTTTTTTTAAGTATATAGTTAAAGTTAATTGATAGAAAAAAATATTTCTTGGTATCAATTTTTTTTTTTTTTTTTTGCATATGTGGTAGAAAATGATTTGATTCAAATTCAGAATTTCTTCTTTTGTTAGATATGGATTGATTGTTAAAAGCATGTAATTTTTTTTAAAAAAAATAGCCAAAAACAGAAGATGTATAAAAGAAATTCGCAATAAAGAAATTTTTCAAAATTTTAGTTTCTGAATGGGAATTAAATTGATCAAAATCTTTTAAAAATTATGAGTGTTCCTAAATTAGATGTTCGTTAAAACAAGTGACCACTGTATTAAAAACATTGCACATATTTCTTTAATTCCGATCCCAAACCATGCAATTTCTGGTTGTTTCTGATGTTGTGAAAAAGCTCAATGACAGAAAATTTTTCATAAATTGTAACTTTGTGTTTGCAGCCTCTAAAAAAAGGATTCTCTGCTTGTTTTGAAAAATTGGTTCAATAATTGTTGGTAAAAGTATGGCAATAAATTTGTCTATGTAATATATTTAATTGTTTATAACCTCAATAGAACAAGTGAACGCAGGCCTTAGCAGAGCCAATGCACATGTAAAAGGCTAGTTTATTAGTAACTAGTGTAACCACAAAAATGTTGAATACAAGCATGTAAACGTTTAGTTATGTTGTCGTATAGTTATTGGATATCACTTTGTGGAATGGAGTTTTATCATCGTTGCTGTATACATGGGTGGTTGTAGTTCAGTTAATGTCTCATACATGCTTGATTGGTGACTAACATGTCAACACTGTAGAGCATGTTGAGTTACAATTATGGTATAATGACGAGTGTTATCTTGTTAGAAAACACCCACATGTATGATGCTCATGAATGGCAACCCAACAGGTTGAATCACCAGAGTAATTTGCAGGCTGAGTGTGCTCTATAACTGAGAGATCTTTTGTCAGAAAATTGCTCCCAAGAATATAACTGCCTTTGTCATTATGGTGTATCTAGCTCCCAGACAGGTAGATTACCTGGCCATTGTCCATAGGGCCATTTAGTCTCCCTGAACCTTGTCTTTTTTTTACCAGTAGCTTCAGTTGACCATTACTGGCAAAAATTATGCACTGCGGATACATTTCTGACCAATTGTTTTGCAATATGACAGAAAGAATTTCCAACCTGTCACATCTTGAATGCTCAATTTCGTGCAAAATAATAGAACAAGTGATAATTGTTTTAAAGACTTTCTTGACTAATAACTATTCATTTTAATCTCAACGATAACTAATATTCACGAACGTTAAAGAATCTGTAAAGTAAACTTGATTCGTCTGTTAAAGTGGCACAATATACTAATAAATCGATGTCACTGTTCAGAAGCTTATCAAACTTTGTATATTTCACACAGTTCTTAGGTTATTTTTTTCCTGCCCGCAGTTAATTGGATGAAAATTATTTCTTGATTTCAATCTCAGTATTTATTAAACAGCACTTGTATATACACGTAGTCACAAAATTAAAGTGCAGGGTGTATGTGATGATGTCCTATGAAAAAAAGACAGACCTACAATATTAGCGTTTTATTTCGATTACAGCAAAATCAAGCTTAATCATAAATGAAAAATATTTAAAAAGTACAAATATTTGAATTTTTATGAGCTTTTTTATGATTTTCAAATGAGCTTGACTTAAAATAGGATATAATTTACATCATAAAAGTAAGTATCTCTTGGGTATTCAGCGCATTAGGACAACATCGTACCATCCATCATCTAATGGACTCGTAGTGAGATGGCACATCAGTATAAAACAGTCTATTATGGTACATGGCAAACAACGCTGGACGGGAGTTCTGCCAACTGTGCTGCTTGGTTTGTGTTCTTTTTTAAACCGGAATTCGAAGAGACGTGCCGAACTGGAATATGGCACTTTTCTTTCGTTTACCAGGCGACTTCCTCAAGCCAAGTTTCACAAATGCGTCGTCTAGTCTCCCGGATAACTCGTTTGTCGAGGCTTTGAAACAACACATGGCAAACTTATTACCAGCTCCTACGTCTAGGCATGCATTGGCGTCCTCTCCGTTCTATATTCCAGCACAGCTTTTTTTCTGCACTCATGTTTTTTTTAAGACACCATGCAGTAAAGCGTCCGCTGCAACAGCCATATTACGGACCTTTTAAAGTGTTATCTCGACAAGAATCAATTTTCACTTTGGATGTGAATGGTCGTCGGATAATTGTCAACATAGATAGGTTGAAACCAGTGTTTTCCCTCTAGCCTTGCGAGAGTGACAGTTCATTTGGCAACTCGGATGTTCCACCGCCGTTCCAGAGAGATGCTACACCAACCACATTTTCCAAAAGCTCCACTCCAAAGATCCAGGAACCAACAGCTTATATCACACGTTCAGGTCGTCGTGTGAGAATTATTCCACGATACTCATAAACCTGCTGCGCACTGGGGTGGGGATGTATTGTGGCAACACAGCATTCCCCACGATGTTTAATGTTGGCTGAATGGCAACTGGAGAAGAAAAAACAAAACTGAAAATATATAAATGATCAATCAGTGTATTTCGTTTTTAATGTAACTCGTATATTAATATTTGTGTAACGTGCAATGTAGATTAGTTAATGTTTCAATAAATGTTTAAAAGCAAACTCCGGTATGTTGCACTGTTGTATGAACATAAACATCGTCAAACGAAAACAGCAGCAACATTGGTGACCCTACTTCTAAATTTTGTTGAATTTAGAAGTAGAAATTCGTCGCGAATTTCACTGGCCTTTCATGCTGAGAGAAGTTCTCAACCTATTATTGGAATAGATTTTCTCAGAAATTTGGGTCTTCTAGTAGACGTTCGGCATGGAAAACTGCAGAATCCCTTGACCAAATTAGCACAACAAAGGGATCAGTTCTAGTTAAGCCAGGAGCTGAGGTTAGAGCAGTTTTGGATGTCTCACCTTTTCACGCACTGCTTAACTACTTTCCTAGTCTAACAAATGTATTGTCTTCTCTGACTCCACCCAAACACGATATGCAACATATCATTGAGACAAAAGGTCCTCCTGCGTTTTCAAAACCACGGAAACTTCCTCTTGATAAACTGCAGGCTGCCAAACAAGAGTTTCAATTCACGGTTTCTGCAGGTATTTGCAGACTGTCCAGCAGCTGTTGGGTGAGCCTACTCCACATGGTGCCTAAATCTAATGGGGATTGGCGTCCGTGTGGTGACTACAGAAGATTGATTGCGGTAACTATTCCTGGCCGCTATCCCGTTCAACACATTCAGGATTGTATGCAAGTACTGTATGGAAAAAACATATTTTCCACATTAGATCTTGCGAGAGCTTACAATCAAATTCTCGTGCGTCCTGAAGACGTACCAAAGACTGCTGTAACAACTCCATTCGGGTTATTGGCGTAGCTTGTCCTTATCTGGACCTTGCGCCATAAAAACCAACCAACCATTCGGATTATTTGAATTTCTTTATATGCCGTTTGGTTTAGCTAACGCTCAGTCAACTTTCCATCGATTTATACACAAAGTTTTGCAAGGTTGTGATTTTTCCAACCTTACATCGACGATGTTTTGGTTGCCTCTTCGAGTCATGAAGAACATACATCATAAGCATTTACAAATTGTAACTGATCGCTTCTCCGAATATGAAGTACGCTTAAATGCATCTAAATATATTTTTGGACAGCCCAGTATTAAATTTTTAGATCATAACATCTCTGCGGAAGGCATTCGACCCCTAAAAGACAAAGTTGAGGTAATCCTTTATTTCCCGCGACCTATAATTATTAAAGAGTTACAACAATATTTAGCTATGCTGAATTTCTATCGACGTTTTGTTCCTCACGCTGCACACACACACAGGTGGTTTTAAACAAATATTTGAAAGGTGCGAAGAAAAATGATAAGAATCCAGTGGTATGGATGGAAGAGGCAAGTAAAGCTTTTTTGCAGAGCAAAGAGGAACTTGCTCCCTCTGCTACTTTAGCTCATTTTGTGCCATCAGCTCATTTGTCTCTTGTGGTAGACACATCAGACATTGCTATGGGAGCTGTCTTGCAACAACGGGTGAACAGTGACTGGCAACCATTGGCTTTTTATTCGAAGTCTCTTACACCGGCCCAGCGAAAATATAGTGCGTATGAACGTGAACTTCTTGCAGCTTACTCAGCTGTTAAATATTTCCGGTATATGTTCGAGGGTCGCACTTTCATAATATTCTCTGATCATAAGCCCCTCACGTATACATTTCGTCAGAAAACGGATAAATGTTCTCCCAGACAAATACGACAACTGGACTATATTGGTCAGTTTACTACGGACATTCAACATGTCAGTGGAATGTAAAATGAAATAGCTGACACATTATCCAGCATTCTAGATATATCTATTCCTTCTACCATTGACCTTTCTGCTTTGGCAGAAGCACAACAGTCTGACACGGAGTTACAGATGCTGTTAACAAATCCCAATGGAAGCCTTAGCTTCAACCATTGAAGTTTAACTAAGATTCATCAGTTTATTGTGACACCTCGAAAGCAACAGTTCGTCCTTATTTGCCTGTGCCTTTTCGTGGACTCGTGTTTGAGCAGTTACACAACATCCGGGAGTACGGTAACTAAAACACTGGTTTAGCAACGGTATGTATGGCCATCAATGCTTACGGATGCTTACAAGAAATGCATGGATTCAAGCATGCATTTCTTGTCAAAAATCCAAAGTTCAACGTCATACTAAGAGCAAGTTTCAACGATTTACAGTTCCAGACAAACGGTTTGTTCATATTCACCTGGATCTTGTTTCATTTTCTATATCAAAGTTCTTTTCAGGAGCTTGATCGACTTTTTTTTTCCTGAGGTTTAATTGCATTAACATTTGGATAGGACACATATTTTTGTAAAATTTGACTGTATAACCTGGATTTTTCATCATCATTAACTTTTTTTTTTCAAAATGTTTTTCATTTGTTTTTCTAATTCACTCATATGGTCCTCCTCAAATTGCTGCATGTTATCTATAGGCACCAAAGCAAACTTCTTACTATATTCCATGAATGAGGGATGACAAAACACTTTGCAGCAGGAATGATGAAAGATAAGAATCCTTCCCCTTTTTGAACTAACAGTCGTCTTTTCTTATAAAGTGGAACTTTATTCATAGCAAGTTTTCGTAAAGTTCTCTTAAAAGGAATTAATTAATTTTTTTATCCTTTTACTGGTATGTAGATTCCCTTTTAATAGGTTTAACACACATTCACATATTGATTTAATAAGACTATTTGGACATGTTTTTAACAAATTTGCTTTTCTTCTACATTTTCTAAGGATTTTCAAGCTTGCCACGTCATTCTGGTGAAGCATTCCACTTTTGAAATGAATTGTTTTTCTGGTAAACCTTTTTTTATATAAGCAGCACAGACACCTGCTTTGGTCAAAACACAGCAGAAAAATGACAAAGGATGATAAAAACAGCTCAATAAAAGTACATGCGAAAAAAGTCAGTTCTTTTACAATATCATTTATGATATCTTTTACAATATTCATTTAGGCTCATATACGTAATGTTTATCCCCTGGAAATATGCCAGTGCGCAGGCGCAGTCGTTCAATAGTTTCAGGTCTTAAATCAATGAATAAGTAAGTAAAAGGATTCAAAGTAGAATCAAGAAATATTTCCTGAAAAGCTTTAATTTTTCCAGGAAACATTTGCCTTGCCAAATGCAATATTTGACTTTTATCTCTAGGGTTTTTGTATAATACCATATAATATGAGAATTTAAATGAATATTACGCATTTCTTTACCTTGATGAAACAAATTTTGCGTTATAAAAATAATTGAAAGATTTCGATGATGACTTCCTTTTGTAAAAAGTTTGCTTAAACGAGCATCATTACTTAATTCTGTCATTAAATCGTCTATAATAATTAAAACGTTTTGATAAGAGCCCAGATTAGAAGGCAGGCCTTCTTTAAATTGTACATTTTTCATTAACCTGAAAAGTGGTTGATAGCTCCCGTAACAGTAAATAATATTTGACGGCATAGGACTAAACATTTTGTACTCTATCAATTTTTTTACGAAAACTGTTTTTCCTGATCCTGTTGGACCACTCAAAAGACAAGTTGATGGATGAACAAGCTTTGGTAGTTCCATTTTAAGTAATAAGATATAAAAGCAAAAAACTTATCCTTTTATAGGAAACAATAAAAAAATATCGATCAACTTTTAATTACATTTGTAACAAAATCAAATTTACAGAATGAATAGATGTAATTTTATATAGGAAATATTTTTTTAAAAATAAAAGTGCTATTCTGAAAAACGATTGAAATAATAAGTGCACGCATTGATTTTTTTTCATGTTTAATGCTATTAAACTGAAAAATAGAAAAAATATCGTAATACACATTCATATGATAAAAAATATTTTAAAAATGTTTTTCATGCGAATAAATTAATTTAGTAATATAAAGTAAATATTCTATTTCAAATAAATAAAATAAAAAACGCATAACAGAGGAAACTTCATTATTTGCAAAACAAATTTTATTACTATTTCTTAAAAATCATGTTTACACCATATCTTAATTTTACAAACTTTAGCATTTGAAAATCATTCTTTTTTTTTTTTTTTTTTTTTTTTTTTACTATTGAAAAAATTATAGATTTCATGCAGAATCCTTGACATTTCTTCACTATAAAATAAATACAATACTGTCCACAGACATTAGACATTAAACTTTGAAGTGGTGTCTTGTTCCAACGAATGCAACGATATTGACGAACAAATCTTGAAATATCTTCTCCATATGATTCGTGTGGAAATCCATAGGAATCAAAAAAATCACAGGTGTTTTTATTTGTTATGCAAACTGCTAACCAGTGAGTTCCTTCTTTATCATGTGTATCTGTATTCACAACTATTGTACTTGGAAAATTCTGAATGTCAGGAATTTGGTCGGATCGAAAAACATCTACGAAATATCTCATCGATACAGAATCGCGAGATAAAATTCTATAAATTTGGGATGTATTCATTTAGTTTCTGAAATCATACAGAACTTGTCTAGCTTTATTAATTTCGATTAAATTTTGAAATTCAGCATAAACTAATAGTGAGACAGTTTGCTGCATAGGATTACTAAATTTTATTCCCAATCTTAAATTGCTGCGACGAATAAGATTTAAATGTGAACCATTACACAAGTCAGGAGACAAATCAAAATGAAATAAAGAATAACCTTTCGCAAATTCTGATCTTGAAAAAAGTGGTCCTCGATTTTCTGCATTTAAAAAATAAATTCTTATAGGAACGAATAAAATTATTGGTGTCAAAGTTAGGTTGAAGTGGATTATGGGGTACTGGTTGACCATCCACATAGACTCCTATAAAATTAATATTATAATGCTTAAACTGAAAGGGTGACTTTCTAAAACTGCCGTTGAATGCGTCATTATCAACACATGCAATAACGATCTGACCCGTAAAAATATTATCTTGGACAAAGCTCATATTTCCACAAGGAATTGCTTTGCAAAGTACTTTGTTGATAGGATACTTGGCAGTTGATTTCTCAAGACTTTTTCTGTGTCCCAATAAAACACCTGGACTGACTTTTACTTTTCGGACAAACAAAGAAGCTTGTTCTAGTGAGACTTTAAAGTCATAGTCTCCTAATAAACAAAATTCTGGTTTACTGCATATAAGTTTGATTTTTACATCTACCATGTTGATAAGAAGTCTTTCTTAATGAAACACATCAAGGTGTAATCGTCCAATCTTATCAACTGATGAATTAAGTTTAAACATTTCAGCTCGTTTATTAAATCTCATTAGGGTCAGGATCTTCGATATCAAAAACATTCATATGATCTGCTGTATCTTTAAAATATAATTCTGATGATAACTGTGACGGCTTTGTTTCGAAACCATGATTCAATAGCTTTTCTATCATAGCTCTATATGGGTAGGTATTATCGCTTGAAGAAATAAGTCTTTCATTTAAGCTTATGTCAACTTGAGAAAACATGGAATGTAAAAAGAGATTTACAGGCCCCACTTTACTTTCTGTGGTAATCGGTTTACTCTCACTTTTTAAAATTTTAACTTTGACGTATATTTGAGTTTGCGACAAATCGAGATTATCATCTCCGCTGCCTGAGATATTAAATTCTACAGGACCTGCATTTGAAACATTAGCTAAAGGATGAAATTCAACCCAATGACTGTTTGAGTAGGAGGCAGTGAAAACAAGTCCAATTCAGATTTTACGCATTCTGAGGAATCTTTTCAGAGAAAAGCCATCATGTAATTAAATATTAAATCCGATCAAAAATGTCACGTCCTTGAACCTTCCCAACTTTTGCTGAAATGACACGTTTGGAAGGCTTACGCTTCCTTTTAAGCTTTCCACGACCAATCATATCATCTGTTTTTTTAATAGCCTTTCTAGCTAAATTTTTTCCGGTTTCCTTTGCCCTAACTTTGAGACACAATTTGAAACTTTCACCCATCCATACACCCTTAGCAACCATTCTTCCAATTCTTAAGGATTCCTTCCCTATTGCTTTTGCAATACTAATTAAAAAAGGCATAGCTCTGCGAAAAAGCTTTGCAAAGAATCCTCCTTTTCCATATCCTCTTTGTAAAGCTACACCTCTGTAGTAAGGTAAACCTCTTCCAGTCTGTCCTGCATAATATTCTTCAAACTTTTTTGTACAACAATCATATGGCACTAACATTTTTTTTATCCTCTGTTATTGGAAACAATTTGTAAATGAAATGTATGATGAAAAACTAGCTCTTTTATATGATTTGTCGGAGACAGAAATGCAATACGACAAAAACAGTGCCTCTCTCAAATGGTACAAGGTTTCCAGAATGAAGCCTAATATCAATATGCACTGTTTGGAAGTGTTGACGAATAACTGGTAAGTAGAATGGTCTTGGGTATTGTGCATTAATTATTTCTCCATCTTTCCCATTTACTGTTACAATTTTTAACAAAGGAGCTTACACATCACCTATGATTTGAGGTTCAACAAGATCGTAATAGACGTACATAACTGGAAAAGAAGAACTTGGATCGGCCGCAAAAGGACTTTGATTTAAACCTGTTTATACACCAAATTCAAATCCTAGAATCTTGGCTATACCTTCGTGAAGAACAACTTTTGATTTTTCATTCGTTTTAATTTTAACCTTTTACGTAACAGGATTATATAGGTATTGTATCTTTTTTTATGTGATGTTATCGACATGGCTTGGATAAGGTCTGGTATTGTTTCGTAATAGCCTGGAGGAACTCTTCTTGCTTCCATTTTCCCATTTCCCAAGTCAAAACCAAATAAATTATTATCTTGGTGAACGTTATACCAGGTATGGGGATAAACCAAATCGACTAAAGCCATTTCCCATTCCCCATTTAAATTAATCGATCTGGGAAGTTGAGTTGTAAATTGTGATATTTTATTATTTGGGAAAATATTCGAAGAATTATCAGAAATTAGTATTACATAAAATGGCATGATTTAAAATGACTGTTTAAAATATAGTGCTGTCTATTTATACCATTCTTACATGTTTTACCCAAGCATTAAATTTTTCAGGATAACCTAAGAATTTTACAAAGTATTCAGTTGAACCTTGCCTTTTCCTTTTCCTTATCACTTTTTCTACGGGATAAAAACCAATCAATTACTTTTTGTAGCTCCTGGGAATAAAATGTACCTTCAATAATTTCACCTGATAAATCTTTTAATTTATAAACTAAAGGATTTCTTGCTATGATTTTATGAACTGTGAAAATTTCTCGTGTCCAATTTTGCTCGTATCCCTTTTCAAAGCGCAATTTTTCTTTATGTATGCGAACTGTATCTCCAACTTTTAAAACAGTTCGTGTACTGTATTCTTTCTGATTACCATGTAATGTTTGCCATACTTGGGTTTCATTATGATGATTTATTGCAATAGGTTCCATTTTTATACTGCGATGCCATGTATTATTATAACTTTGTATTAATTTATCTATTACGTCAATACATCTTTTTGTATTCATTTCTGTGAAATATTTCCACATTTTGGTTTTCAGTGTTCGATTAAACCGCTCTATTACACTCGCTTTTGTTTGATTATGAGTTGAAAAGAAATGTATGTTTCTGTCTTTTAAATATTTTTGAACCACTTTGATTCTGAACTCGACCCCATCATCAGATTGCAAAATTTCAGGAGTTTTTTCACTAAATATCACTTCCAAGGCTCGTTTCGCACTTTGACCTGTTTTATCTTTTAAAGGAATGGTCCAAGCATATTTGGATAAAATATCTGTGCAAGTGAGTAAATATTTATAACCATCATTAAAATTTGCGAGAGATTGCAAATCAGCTAAATCCACTTGAAACTGTTCGTTTAAGCCTCCAACAATAACTTTATTCCTTGGAAATTTATGTCCCAAAGGCTTATGTAGAGTATATGAATCCTTTGTTTGTAACCATTCTTTAATACGTTTCGTTTTTACTCTTCCCCCCCCCTTTTTTTTAAAAAAAAAAAGCTCTATGTAAACTATTAATTCCTCCAAAGCTTCCGGGAACTTCAGGATTTCTATACAAAACGCGTCAAAGCAGCGTCCATTGCATTTCTGTTAACAATGAAGAATGAATTTTAAATGTTGAATACACTTGCTTTTATACTTATATTTAAAACACTCTGTTTACATGAGACATTTATTTTCAAAATGTTCTTTTTTATAATTACAAAATTTTAATACACTCTCATATTATCTAAAAGAAAAAATAATAATTAAACACACACATACACATAAAATTTTAAACAATGATATTTTATTTAGCATATTTTAAAGTACATTTATATACAAAAATATACATCAGTATTACATATTTTTTATCAATTATTCATTATTTTCGAAATACTCAAATGCATCTTCAGGACATAAGGCATTTCTTACATTTCGAATAATGCTGTCTAGACATAAATTTTTCAAGAAATCAACTGTCACATACATAACAGGTTTCAGAGCTAAAAACCGTTCATTTTCCCTGAGACTGTGATAAAAAGAATCAGCAATTTCTAAAAGTTCTAAAGAAAATGCATGCGAATTAAAAGTTTCTACACCGTTAGCCCATAGTTCTTCATCCAAAATACATGGTTCTTTTAAACCTTTCTCCTTAAAAATGTCACGCACGGCATTCTCAAGGGTTTGCAATAAATGTTGGGTTCCGAAGCTGACATCAAAGGAATTTGGCAAAGTTTCTACAATAACGCCTTCAAAAACACAACGATAAACATCTAAGAAATTCACTGTGCGAAACATGTGATCTAGAACAACATTCGTAATAGTGTTATAATTTCGCAGCATATTATTATATTGATCTGCAGAAATTGTAAAGGATTTTGAATTCCATCCTTGTTTCACACAAGGGAATGTAAGCACTTTAAAGTCCTTACTTGTAATCTGAATTTCTGATTCAGGATGAAAACACTGCTTCGTAGATGGTTCTCATTTTGAGGCACAGTTTCTCTATCCATAATTTGTTCAATCCACCATGGTCGAAAAGTAATTCCTTCTGAAGTTGGATAATATTTCATTCCATATTTCTGATACTTTCTAATGTGTACTGAGACAACTCCATGGAAAGTACAGGGTAACACAAATACGGAATCTCCTGTAGGAAATACATCATCTGGAATCTCATTTTCATAAAATATTCCTGATGCCTAGAAAACGTAAAAAAAATATAAATTACTTGTCTGTATAAACCACATCTCACAATAACGTTAAACACTGAATAACTATAAATTATTAATCTCGTTCGTTTAAAATAAATACAAAACTTACTTTAGATTCTTCTATCTTGACTTTTTTGTTGCTTTTGTCTACATCTAAGTCAGAAACATTGATAGTCATCTAAAAAATAAAATGAAATTTTTAAGTTCTAATTACATTTCTTAGTAAGATTCACAAAAAGCACTTAAAATTTTAATATAAAATGCAAGCAAATTAAAAATTATCACTTACCGGATCATCTGATTCTTTCAAAGTACGTTTGTTGTATGATGAAGACATGATGTTTTGTCAAATTCAAAATGAGTGCAACTTGAAATCACCTGTAGAACAGCCGAAATGAAACATTTAATACTTGAACAAGAATTATTTGCCAAGTCATCACCAACGCAGCATTATGATTGGTCCAGAAACTGTATTCATCCACCCCAGCGTAAGCATATTTCAGTACACAGGTTTTTTTCCTTGAGTGAACATACTCATCACGTTGAAACTTGTTTATTCTCATATTATGACGACAAACTTCGTCAATGAGCATTTTTCTCTGGTTAGAAAACTGGCTTATATATATTTTATTTAGTTCTAAAACAAAAGGTCTACTTAAGATTCACTTGCTTTAACAGGAATTCGTGAGGTATTCATTAGGGTATGCAAAATCTATACTCCACGAATTCTTTTTGGGGATAGTGAGTTCGGACCCCAGCCTCGACAGTTTTTTAAAAATAAAATTATTTTTTTGTAAAGAAAAGTAAAGTTTCTTTTTTGGTTTATAGATGGCACCATGAGCAAAAAATTTAAAAATCATTGAAATAAATCACAAATAAAAAATTTAGGTGCAACTCAACTCAACTCGAATGAGTTATTACGATTTAAGCAATTGACTGACGCCGTTTACTGGCTCCAGAAAACGAAATTACTTTTTGAAAGCAGCAGGAACCCAACGACTCAACTCAACTTGAATGAGCAACCACGAGGTAAGCAATTGATTGGCGCCGTTTAACCACTCCTGATACCGAAACAAACATCTGGATGACGTCACACAAATACCCCCGTACTCTTACACAAATTCCAGTGACGTCGTAAACCGGAAGTCCGTGGTCTATGGTCACGCCCCCAGGTCACGTGAGTTCCGCTTCTGGTAGTGGGGCTATTACTACTACCATTAGTATCTAATAATGACTGTGCCATCCAGCACATATGAATTGGAATAAAGCTGGCGATGAAACTACTTTCGATACTTATTACTTTTAAACAAAATTTTTAATAGCGATACTTATTACTTTTAAACAACATTTCGATACTTATTACATATTACTTATTAACAACATTTCGATACTTATTACTTTTAAACAACATTTTTAATTTGCGCTTGGTGACGAATGTGCACTAGAGCTGGCATCCTCTTCTCCACATTCACGCAACTCCAGCGGAAGGACTTTGGATGCAATAGATGAGTGTGGACACGTCTCCAACCCATTGAACTGAGCAATACAGTGAGGGAGAAGTGCTCACCCTTCTAATCACTGTCTGCAGCTTCACTTTACTGATCTTACGGAATATTTTCGCAGTCCCAGGAATATCAAATAAAAATACATTTACTTTATTTGGAGTTTACTGTGACTTATGATGGTATCAAGTAAGTCCATTTTCTTCACCATATTAAGAGCTTGAAATTGAATTTTTTCAAAAATTTAATTTAAAAGTGGATTATTTTACATTAAAACTTAGCTGATGTTTCAAAAGCATTATTGAATTGGGGTTATTATATTCAGCACTTAAGAGATCACATTCTTGCTTATTTAATATAAAATGTGATCAACAAACGATCATTTTTTTTATTAAAAATATGTTCTTCGTTTCTTTAAAAATTTCAACTGATATATTTTTATTAAAATTAATTTATTTTGAACGTGTATGTTTTGTTTAAGTAGAATATTTAAAACACTTTTTTGAACTGAAAATTAATTGTAAGCAAATTTACCGCATTCATGTTTGGCAGCATCATGGAGAACATTCACTGCCAAGTTAGGCTAGGTACAGGAAAGTACACTGTTGCTTCACAAGTGTACTTTCCTGTACCTAGCCTAAGGTTGGAGCGAACCATTTTGGTGAAAGCAGCTGAGAAGATCCTTCGTCATTCAGAGTGGCGGGGTCCTAGCAGAAGACACGTGATCTGTCACCTCAGAGGTATCAATTCACTCAGTTACTTCAGAAGTGCATTGCGATCGCAGCCTATTTAACAGTAGCCCTCAATGAACTCGTCGGCTAAACCAGGAATCACTTCAATTATTAGAACGGTGCTCTAACCAACCAGGCCCAACACGGCCTGTACTGCCAGAGTCTCATCATCGTATCGACCCATCACCTGTAGTAAGTTATATAGGATATAGATCTCGGTCACTTAATTGCATAAAAATCTTGAACAATAGGCTTTATATTTCTGTTGCGTCACCGTGGATTTACGCTTTTGCTGTTTCTTTGAAAAGCAACATTTAAAGGTGAAACGCATGTGGTAGATGTTGTATGGAAATTTCTTAATATGGAAAACATTCCCCTATTTGAAAATCGTGGCCAGTAGAGATTTAGGTTTTTCACTAATGGATAATTTCTGATCAGTAGAGCCGGTTTGCCAAACACAGTCGATTATTTGGTCACCAGATAATATCCATTATTTGTTGAATCTAATGCCCAAGCTTATGGGTGTTGTTATTGATGCCAGAGTTTGTCTAAGTTTTGATTTCTTAAAACATTTTTTCTGTTTTTTTACAAACTTAATTGTTTCCTCTATCCTACAGAATACGAATACATTCATACAAGAGTTCATTTTGAAAAGGCTATGTTTCCAAAAATATTTTTCACCAAGTTTATTTATTCTACAGATATTCACTATGTACCCTTTTGGTGATACGATATACGCTCATATGATAATCCATACATTTTGAAGCAATCAACAAGTGTTGTTGAATTGATAGTGATACTACTTCAAAATATTATCTTATGCCAGCACAAATTATCTGTAACACAAACAAAATGAGTATGCCCAAGGAAAAATATGAGTGCTGAGATACATATTTTACTACTTTGGATATCGTGCATAAAAATTAATTAAAAAATTTTCTTAAGATTTCAACCTAAGTCACCGTGAAAGTCTTACTGTACGCGATTAAAATATGCAAGTCATTTATAGAGGAAATACTTAAAAAGATATGCTATATCTAATTTGTTTTACCAGAAATTTTCAATAATTAGACTGCCATTAATAAGTTTACTTCAGATAATCGATAATAACAGCATTTTTTAGAGTTTTCAGAATAAATTTAGTTCATGACTCTTAATCAGAAATGTTATACCTGAGTGTAAATATATTAAAAAAAAGTTTTTGCTTCTAGAAGCTGATACGCTTAGATAATTTAAACGCTTCAAGCAGCTTGTAATAAAAAATAGTTTTCTTTCTTCACTTTTCTTTTTAAATTAGAGCAGTGTTGTTTGATATAAAACAATGTTTAAGTACACAATTACAATGTTTGCATTAGATTTAGAAACAGAAAGACATAATTAGCATAATCCAAGAAAACATTTTATGAAATATGGAAAAAAGGAAGTTTTTTGTAGAGCATTAGATACATCCTAAATGCAAATTCCATTATTTTTGCGAGTGAGCTTTAAGTCATACTGATTTCCTTCTTACAGATTTTATAGACTTTAATTTAAAACATAGGTAATTGTGCCTCATGTAAATATGTAACGCTTACATATTTACATGAGGCACAATTGATTATGAGTACCGTTCTCGAGCTATAAAGCTTTAGTTTATAGCTCGAGAAGGGTACTCATAATTAACTGAACATAATTAACATGGAAAACATAATTATACTGATACCCCACATCAGTATAATTATGTTTTCCAAAACAAAACATGAAAATTTTTACAAAATATTTTATCTTAAAGCACTTCCTTTCCTACCACTCGTTGGATTTAATTCCTTGTTTTATTTCCATTTTAATTTATTTAAATTATATGTGTTTTCAGAATCTTTTTAATAAAGTTAAATTATTTATTTATAGTAAAATAAAAATATAGAGCTGTTAAAATATATTACATTGATAGTAAATTAAAATATAATTGGAACAGAAAAAATGTCAATAGATTTAAATGTTTTTTAACTTGCGTCAATTCAATGCTTATTTAATTCCCTTCAGCAAAATAGTTTTTTAATTGTTTGAAAACAAAAATTATAAAAAAGGGTAGACTAAATTTTTGACTGAGTAATTCCATCTAGATCCGGACTAATGCAGGGGCTTGCGGAGGTTTCTATTCTGCTTAGGAGCCCCACATCAGAGGAGTTCCTAAATCGAATAGAAAGTTTATTTACGTTGTCAATTGTTCGCGTTGTTTGCCGAATCGCAGTTCATTGTTGTGAAGCAGGGGGGGGGGAGGCCCAAAGAAGTTTTTTGTCCCGGATCCCATTTAGACTAAATCGAGCCTTGATCCAATCCCTTAATTTAAAACAGAATTTAAATTATTGGAAAAGTTTACTTTTCCTCGCAATCTTTTGAATTGACGGTTTATTAATAAATAATTTATTATATTCACATTGTTTTTTTGATATGTTAATTACACTAACTTTATCCATGCTTAAATAAATGCTAGTCTAACTATTGAATAATCCCGATTTCCAAATGCAACAAACCGAAAATGAAGAAAATTAAAAAGAAAAAAGTTAAACATCTTGGAAAAAAATCTTGCAGGATATTCATATTTTGTGAATTTAATTGGGGTATCACATTTTCTCACTAGATTAGGCATACAAAATCATTTCTTAATGGCAAATACAATAATTTTCAACAGCAATAATGGCCTGCACGGGTGTTCCAAGTTGCTTATGATATTTTCAAAAAAGCTGCGCGTATTGCCACTCATTACGTAAAGAGGTCCCGCGCAATCGTTTTAGGAATCCCGAGAGCTTCATTTCTTTTCCAGTGTGGTTGCACCATTGGGCTGTAATTTTTTTTTTTTTTTTTTACAAGATATTGTTGCAAGTGGCAAGTAATGCAAAAGCAAAATGGAAAGCTGTCCAACGGTCTATGGACGGAAGCAGCATGTCCCCTCTAACTAGAGACAGTTTTGTATAGCAGTGTGCATCTTTGCTCTTAAGACCAGGCGCAAACTACTAGAGCAGGGATGGCGAACCTTTTTTTGTGTGCGTTCCTCAAAGTCATAAAAATTCTTTTTTAAATAGGTTACGTGCCACAGTAAAATTTTATTCGAAATGTTAGCGTGGGGAAAGTATACGTAAGTGTAATTAAATAAGCAAATAAAAGCAATTTTTCTTTAAACAATGTTCTATTATTAATCAATGTTTTACAAAAAGCAATATGCTAGAAGCAAAATTCACGTTAAAAACAATTGTTTTTAATGGGATTTTTGTTGCTGTACACAAGATGATAAAGATTTAATCTCTGGTTCATATTTAGTTAATTTCAACAGTACGCAAGCGGATCCGTCATTCTATTCCTATATTTATTTTTTATAAAATATAATTATGAAAAAAGAGATTCACATGCCCACGTCGATGAAAATATTGATAAAATTGCCTTTGCTAATATTTTTAAACAATTAAACGTGTCAGGAATAGAATTCCATGTAGTTAGAATTCTGCAATTTTATTTGTTTTATCTAATAATTGATTACTTTCAATAATTTTTAAATCATTTCTTAAAACAAAAAAATTTTGTTCCATATAATACTTGACTGAAATTTCTGGTACTTGACTAATTCCATTTCTAATTCATTAAAATTTAACCACTTAAGGACTTTTAAATTTAATTTTTATAATGGTATAGAATCAGGATATAAAATAAATTTTAAAGTTTCTTCAAATTCTGTAAACTGCGTAAATCTCTTTAGTTTGCTTTTCGTTTCAGAAAAATAAAATTTTTGCGTTCGGAAAATATTTATATGAATTTAAAAAAATATAACGATTAAAAACCTGGAATTTGACTTCGAAAGCTTTGATAAAATCTAACATTATAATGACTCTTTTATTAACACCTTGTAGTTTATTTAATTCATTTAAGCGAGAGCAATTCTACACCCAATAATTGATTGCATTGGTCAATAATGTTCTGATTATTTAGAAATCTCATTTCCTATACAAACAATCTACAAATCTTTGCAAAGCAATTCCGCGGCATAACCAGACATTATTATATAAAAGTAAGCTATTGTGTGTATGACGAATTTACTTCGTTTAACAATTCTTGAAATTTTCTTTTATTTAGTAATCGTGCTGATATAAAATTGACTAATTTTGTTACAAAACTCAAAATATATTAAACATTTTTAAGCCTGCTTTGGCACATAACGCTTGTTGGTGAATAATGCAATGAAAATCAAGAACTGTGTGTCTAATACGTTTTGTAAATAAATTTATAAATCCATTTTCCCGTCCAGTTAAGCTGCGGGCATTGTCAGTTGTAATTGACACAATTTTAGAAGGACATATTTCTCTTTTTTCCAATACATCTATAAGTGCATTACAAATGTCTAATCCTTTTGTTGTTATTGTTAATGTTGATAAACTTATAAACGCTTCTTTAATATTGCTCTGAGCAAAATAACATACAAAAGCGGCTAAGTGGGTAGAGCCTGTTACGTTGGTAGACTCATCAGGGCAAATGGATATAAAATCACAAGAATGTATATGAATTTTTTGTTGAAAATTTACATTTTCCGCCATACCCGAAATTCTCTCTTTCATATATTCCTAGCTATCGGCATGTCTTTAATTCTTTGGATAATTTTTTTATTTTTTATTTTATTTTTTAGTTTTCGAAATCATCGAATAAGTATGGTGACATTGCCTTCAAGCATACTTTAAAAATTCGCCTCCATTAAAAGATTTCGCATATTGAGCAATTGGTTTTGAAACTTGATAACTAGCAGCAGTGGTTTTTGATTGAATTCCAATACATTTCATTAAAGTAGTAGTTTGAGCATTTTTAATTTTTGATGCTCGTGATATATACTCCTTTTGCATTTCTACACTTCGATCGAGAAGAAATTTATAGTTGGTTTCATAATGCCGCTTTACTGAAGGTGTTCTTCAGACTACAGTTTTAGAACATAAAATGTAAATTGCTCTACTGTCCTCTTCAATCACACGCATCTATCGGTCAGTCAAGCTTGAAATTCTTTGATACTACATGCTTCGGATAATTTTGATTTCTTCATTGAACTAGCCATAATAAGAAATTCTAAAAAATATATTTTAATAATATTATAAATTTATTCTGCATTCGTTTTCAAAAATATATTTCGTCACATTAAAATACTGAAAATATTACCAGTACAGAATAATATATTATTTCAAGGTAATTTTTAATAATTATTTCTATATTTTACACTAATTTAATGATAAAATAATTTCTCATAACATTAAAATTGTTCATTGTTCAAAAATAAGCAGAATATAAGTTTAGTAACTTTTAATACCTTAAGGTTGTTACAAGTTAAAACTTCAGTTGTCACACGATATGTTTTTGCAAACGCGAATGCAGAATATAAAATATGAAATAAGTTGTAAAAATATTTATCTAAAAATAACACTATGTATTTATAATAAACGGTTATATTTTTTAACAAGTCACTGAAGTTCCAAAGACGACGGTTTACTAAAAATGACTAATCCAGTCTGTCGTCTGATTCGAGCGCTCCGACGGCAATTGCATTCAATAACATTAGAAGGCGAAAATGGGTACGCAAAATATTTTTCTAATGCGCATCTTTATATACTTCGAGAGAAGTCATGCGATATTTTAATAATAAAAAGTATAATTTGATGGTTCTAGTTAACATACTAAGATAGGTATTCAGTACTACAAATTTATACCATAAATTATAAATTAAGTGTAGATTAATAATTTTTAATTAATTTCTATCAAAAAAGATAACTTATTTAAAAAAAAATCCGTTTTTGAGCGTGCAATCAATGTTTTCAAACGTACCACTTGTGGCACGCGTGTTATTGGTTCGCCATCCCTGTAGTAGAGCAATCTGTGGTAAAAACCTTACTCTGAGAATTCTTCGTGTACGCCATTTAATGTGGCTATGTGACGTGATTGTTCTATTGCACCATTGAAACTGTTTACATCTCATATTGAATTATTATTTAATTTTGATTGATCGGCAATAACAGTTTTGTGAAATTATGACTATTTATTCATCGAAACATTTGATATGAACGTTAATTTATTTATATTCAAATGCAAAACGTTATTTATTGACACACACACAACGGGCCCGGGTCTCCACAGGGGTTCCGAAACTACTCTGAGCTCCGATTCAATTATTCCTCACGAACAAAGAGTAACCACAAAGCGACACCTAAACAAGCCAAACACATCTCCCTTGCGAATTTTCCAGTTTTGCTTCCTTTGCTGATACTCACTAAATGACTGCAATCTTAACTCTCCCGAAAGGCAATGCATTAAAGAGGTGTACAAGGCAGAAAGAAACTGTTTTGATGCTGCGCAGCCTCATGACCGTTTAACGAATGCCTCACAGATGAAAATATCCATCTCCCACCGTCGAACAGTGGCTGGAATTGAACTTGGGAGATCTTAGCTCAGCGCTATCTCATCTCCCATGTGGGGAGAACTATATATATATACACACACACACACATATATATACACACACACATATATATATATATATACAGTTCAATTAATGAATTCATAGTATTGCTGAAAATTGATACTCAAATTTAAAAAATATTTTTCAGTTGCTGATTTGCAAGTATAATTTTTGATGACCGTTTTATTTTAGAGGTATTCCAGAGAACACTAAAGTTCTCACAAGTAAGAGGAAAGTTTTGTTATTTACTATACCATGTTGAGGACAGGTGTTCTAAAGAATAAAAAGTATCTTACAAATGTATAAATAAAATAAACTATCTTTCAAAAATAAACTTCATCCATAAGTATGTATTAATTTACGTCTATGTAATTCAAATTGCACTCAGTTTATTAAATCTCATTAAAAGTAATTTTTTCTTAAAGAGTACAAGTTTTAATTTTTCAAGGAAAAATTTAATTTTAAACAATATAAAACACCAATTTCAAACTATCACTTTAAAATTATATGTATTAAAAAGAACTAGTTTAATTAAAATTAATGTGACAAATTCTATAATATTTAATAAGAGATAGATTTAAACTTTCTAGTATATATATATATATATATATAAAGATTTGAGCCACTTCATAGCAAATTAAGAAAAATTTAACACAAGAGATGTATGAAAAAGATAAATTAAAAACAAAGTCTTCATCTTGTATAGTGGATAAAACCTGAGAAACTGGAGAAAGAATTCAAAGGATAAGCTTGATCTAAAATACATCCATAAAAACTTTATTATAGAGCAGTGCGTATATAATACATCCAAATTTCGTCCATGAATCATCCAATGCCGACATTTCGTTGATGTATAATAAACGTAAAATGGGTGCATATTTGACGTGCCACGAATCTAAACTGGACCAAAAAGAGACAGCTATTGAATTAGAGTAGGTCCCCCAGATGATGTCATATAGACGTCAACAGGATGAGACTGTATTATATGGATCGGCAAATAGAGAGACAGCTGCGAACAATAAGTGATCTGTTCTTAAGTTGTAGGAACACAGTGGAAGGCAATACAAAAGAAGCAACACTTCTAGGCACAAAGTCAATGAAAGTACAACTGACGTCCTGAGGAATGGCTGTCCATTCCTTGCCAACCATTTGTCGAAGCGAGTCTTCTGTAGGAGGCAGTGGCAGGCTATGCAAATACGTCTAGTCATACCCCAAACTTTTTCGATTGATGAGAGACAGGGAGATCTAGCGAGCACGGCGGCCAGTGAAACTGTAGCCATTGCAGGGCATATTGGCTGATGCGAGCATTGTGCGGTAGGACGTTATCCTGTTGATAAAATGAAGTGGGCAACCCCTGAGGTAAGAGAGTGTCACCCGCTGCAGTATATCATCCACATAACGTTGAACTGTCATAGTGTCGTTGATACGAATTAGAGATGACCTGGAATCGTACGCAATGATGCCCCAAACCATGAAGTCTCGTTGCCGTGTGGTGGAGCATCTTACAGTTATAGAATTGGACCAGTCTCTACGTAGACGCCATTCTCGTATGCGATGACTAAAAATGAAGAAACAGAAGTCCGACTCATCTGAGAAGGCGATACTCCATCGTTGACATCTAATCTAAAACCATTTCAGACGCTGGTGTCTATGGGAGACTTCTTAAACGAGGCCATGAGCAACGACCACTAGCCCCCAATCGACAGCAAATAGTTCTGCTGGATATAGGAGCATCCAGTATGTCTTGCATATACTGTAATCTCCATGTATATGCTTCGAGGAGGCACCACCACCTCTCGTCGGACTCATTCATCCCCCGTTTGTTGACCACGTAGCGTTCTACAGTACCAACCATCTTCAACACAGCTGGTGTAATGTTGAATCGTTCAAGTGTCTGTCAGCTGCAATTGTCAGCAAGTACCAACCTACTCTTCTCAATTCCCCTCGTGAACTCGCCTGTCTGCTCGAACTGACTCCGTCAACGATGGCCTCACACTTTCTTATATTACAAACGTCCTTTGAAACAAGAACAAACTTTCAAC
This sequence comes from Latrodectus elegans, assembly GCA_030067965.1. NCBI lineage: Eukaryota > Metazoa > Arthropoda > Arachnida > Araneae > Theridiidae > Latrodectus > Latrodectus elegans. The sequence goes on from CM057811.1 coordinate 1,539,518, forward strand.
GATTATTTTCCTAGCAGCAATAACGACGCGAATATTGCACACTCTGGCGGTTCCTTATGTCTAAACCTACGTGCGCTGAACAGCTGCGCATTTCACATCATTTGCATAACTCGGTAAGGTGCGTCTACCCAGAAACTTGCAAAATTTTCTGGCCACTTTTTCTTGGTGTGACATTTTTAATGTAGGGGAGTGTTTGCGTGGCCAATGTGGAGGCAAGATATTGATTGATTTATATACATGCATTCACTAATATTAAATCACTGAAAATAGCTTAATATGATTTTGTAGATATTTGAAAAAGTGGAATCTCCTCTTTGAGGGTTTAAGAACACGGGAACTCCCGGTGATGATTTAAAACAGGCTGTGAAGGAAGTAAGAAGATCGGATTATATACTTGAAGACTGTTATGTTAATAATGGAACATTAAGTTTTAAAAAGCAATTTTTTTGAGCCCAACTTAAATAGTGATAAAATTTTAATTAAATCATTCAATACATTTTAATCTGAATTTGGTAGTACCCTTGGGTTCAAGTTTTTAAGTTCTGTATCATTTTTAAAGCTTTGATTACAGTTTCAAAATGTATTATTTCGTAAATTTCTAAAGATACCTTTTGAATCCTAATGTAGTTTAGCAAAAATTATTTTCTGATTAGTAATGATCTTAGTTTTAGAAATTCAGCAAATTAAGATCAACTGTTTGTTAGTTTAATTTTAAGATGTAGCATGATGTGGAAAAACGATAATAAATCTCACCACGTAATAAAATTGTTAGTCGAATTTTAAAACTACAGATTCAGCGATTCTGAAAATATGAAAAAGGTATTCCATAATGAAGATTTTTCGGAAAATACACTTTTTGACTTTTGTCGTGTTACAGGACAGTTTCTCGTTTAGCTCAATCTGTTTATTTTCAAGTATTTATTTTTAGATTATTATTGTTTATTTTATAAATAACATATTGCAAAAGCATATTTTTGAAGAGCAATAAAAAATTTTCTTCAATAGAATGTAGAATCAGATTATCATTGTGTACATTGGGTCGAAAAAATGTGTGGGTACCGGTACCCTTTCCAATTTTCTCCACATTGGAATTTTTTTAAATGAAATAAATATATTTATTTAAATGTTTTATAAGAAAATATCATGTCAAATCTTACCAAATCAATTGTAAGCGTAATGAGAAAAAAAAAGATTATCGATCTTTATAAAACGAGTTGCTTGAGAAAAAAAAATCGTTATTTATCGGACAAGATTCGAATAATTTGGAAAAAATGATCTTCCAAATCATGGTCATGCCCAATTTCAAAATGTCGAATAATAATGTCCTTCCCTAAAAGAACACCTGGAAGAAGAAAATTCTTGTTGCTCGACGACAAGTTGTCGAATCTAACGGACAGAGAATAATTGAGAGAAGTCTGGTACATTCACAAGAAACAAATAGAAATTTTTAGCATGAATGCTTTGAAGAGATCCAACTTGTTGTTGTTGTTAAATCTGATAAAAATCAAATTCTAATGTATGGAAAACAAACTTGAAAAATATATTTATATAAGACGGCTCGTTGAAATTCTTTAGCACGAATCAGAATTGTAAGAGATCTCAATATATTTATATAATAAAATAATACCCGTTCGGAGCAGTTATTATTATTTTGAAATACACTTCACCATTATTTAATTTCTTGTAAAACATGAGCTACCAATGTTACTCTTCAGAAATGTTAAATATAATTTTTTTCAACACAAAAAATGATAAACGTATTTGAAACAAAATATTATACCAAATAAGAAAAAATATAATATAAATTGTTTCTATATTCTTATTATACAATCTTGATTTAATTCATTTGTGTTGTTTCCAAATGAATGTTAACGTCTGGTCTCATGAAACACATCAAACGTTCAATTTCTTTCATTTTCGAATTCTCCAAACGTTTAATTTGTTTCATGTGTGTTCTCTTCAAATGTTCGATTTCTTCGTTCTTTAATTTCACTAAGCGCTTCATTTCTTCGTTTTTCGATTTCACCAAACGATTGATTTCTTCATTCTTCGATTGGATCTTCAACACGAAAGCTTGTGTGTTTTCTCAAAGTCTATTAAACGTTTTGTATTGAGCGAGACTCATTTTGAACCAATCACCCTCATTGTTTAAATTCATCGACATATTTCCTTGATTTTCCAAATGTTATGTCGCAAATTCACGTGTCGATTCTTTGTCCAGTGGATGCAGTTCCAGCGGATAAGAAACGCCGTTTATCCAGCGAACGAACAATGCACCGTTCATCACGTGTGCTTTCAAAAATCGGATTGGTTTCTCTTTCGCAATTCTCTGATTCAATAGATCAAATCTTGGCACGAAATTCCGAATTTTGATGCAAAATTCTTCAGTTTTTCCGTACCAACTATTGTTCAAAAATCTTTTCGTTTCAAGTGGACCCACATCACATGTTTTCGTCACGTGTTTCACGTATTCGTCTATTGCACCGTTCGCCAACAGTGGCATCCACGCAGTGGCATGTGGAAACATTAGCAGATTCAAACTGCTATGATGACCGATTTTACAATCACGATCTACGAACGACCTTTTTCACTGAGCACGAGCACAACTCAAATAGCGAATCGTGGACAAGAAATGAAATTTCGATTTGAATTTTTTCCTGTAGCCTTTCTTTTGATTTTGGTCAGTGAATCCTTTGAACTCGACACGTTGCCATCAATGATCGAAATCTTTCGGACTGAAAGTCATTACAATCATGTGTCTGTGGAACGTGTATATCGAATCGAAATTCTCTCTGTTTTCCGCATTGCAAGTGCACCAGTAAGTCAACACTTGCTCGTATGATGAAATAAGAGAAAGAAAATTTTCCATGCTGCCCGCATAAACGACCATGAGATACCATCGATAATCATCTTTTTGGAAACGAATAAAGCGACGGATCCATTTGCATGCGCCTTTTAAACCCATGTCCTCATAAAAACACGTCGTATTCAAGAAATCCAGCATGTCGTCTTCTGAGCAATGTTCTAAAAGGTCATGACTGCTCGACAATAATTCTTTAAGAGATTCCACCATCAGTCAGTCGGGAACGCTGGCTCGGATTCTGGTAATATACTTGGCAAACTTGTTCATTTTTTTCTTTTATCCTTTTCTTATGTTTCACGATTTTGTTTAAATGTAAGAAATTGTCAACGCATTTCTTAAAATGATCACCTTGTAATTTCTTTTCACCACGAGGCCAACTGTAACAATCGCAAAACGAACACGAAAGAGCTGGATTGTGATCAGGATCGAAATAATTTTTACGATGGCTAGAAAAATCCTTGATTTTCATTCGATTAAAACATTTTGGACAGTGAATCTCGTGTGCGCTTCGTTTCAATCGAGCTTAGTACTCGTCAAAAGCCATCATCATTTTATTCCCGTCTTTTATAAACATCACCGAGTCATGTCAAACAAAATTATTTTTTCAACTTTTTTTTAAAGAATTATATTAGAAAAGAAATTAAAAATACGCGGAAATGTTTGTTATATCAAGGATTTAAACAAGTCTAGATTTTTTTTCAATTTTCAAGAATAAAATGCTTTTATTAGAAAAATAATTTCAAATTTTGTTCATTCGTCCGATCTCGTTCAAATGAATGCCTCAAGGCATTTTCTTTAAATGATTCTACGACTGTAATCATGTTCGCACAAAACGAACACGCAAAAGTTTGATCCTTGATTATTCATTCGACACAAAAACATTTGCACAGTTTGCTTCAATCGAAAGCCGCCGAAAGTCATGGGATAATCATTTTATTCTCGTCTTTTAAATATCATCGAGTTATGATTTGTCCTTTAGTTTTATAGACGTTTCATTTGAAGAATTAGATTTAGAAAATTCGTACATTTTCGTTATTATCATACCAAGGATGATCAAGTCTAGATTTTTTTTTTTCGTCTTTAGTTTTACAAGAATAAAAAGTTTATGTGCAAAGTTTGTTTATTCGTCCGATATCGTTCAAATCTATGTCTCAAGGCATTTCTTTAAATGATCACACACGAGGACAACTGTAATGAACAAAGTAAAAGAAGCAAGTATATATATATATATATATATATATATATATATATATATATATATATATATATATATATATGGAAGAATCGGAAATGTAAAAAAGAGAAGACTTGGAAAAAAAGAATGTAAAGAAAGTCAAAAGTAAAGTACAAACTTTTGACTTCGACTTTCTTTTCATTCTGAACAAAAATTATACAAGTAATATATATTATTTATCGGGGAAACAAGAAGCGGTAAAAATAAAATTCCGTTACTTGAGAAACAAAATTTTAAAAAATATAGAAAAGTATTTGTAAAAAGAAAGATGGAAATTTATTAGTATTTCACACATTAAAAATTCTAAGAAATTTTGAATTCTTACCAGATATGATGTCTTGCTTGTGATCTCATCTTCTTTTGCAGCAAAGTACTTTAAAGGATAGAAATCTCTGTTCTTTTATACAACGTGGATATAAAATCAAAAATATAAAATTTTAACTATTTCAAATTTTATGCCCTCGGGTGGAGATGTATTTCAGACTTTATTTCCTTAATAATTTGATTCTTAAAATAAAATTCCTGATTTGGAAACATGTACGAAAAACGCTTAAAATTAGGAATGTGGAACATTAGTAATTAAATATTAAATTTGAATGTCTTGTGAAATTCAAGCATAATTTTTTGGAATAGAAGAATCGGACAAGTTTGGCGTATTTATCGTTTTTCTTTACTTGCGTCAGTTGAATTGTGACGTCTGGAAATAATTTAATAATTCCTTAATAATTTAATTCTTAAAATAAAATTCATGACCTGGAAACGTGTATGAAAAACGCTTAAAATGAGGAATATGGGACATTAGTAATTAAATATTAAAATTGTATGCCTTGTGAAATTCAATCATAATAATTTTGACAAGATTGGCGTCGTTTTTCTTCCGTCTTGAAACAGTTTGTGACGTCTGGAAATAATTTTTGCATTGTCTTCCACGTTCAGACAATTATTAATTTTTTTAAGAAATTTTGTGAGCTGTTCTAGCTGTTATTTCTGAAATCAGAACATTAGAAACAGAGCGATTATCTTCAATTACGTCGATCAAAAATTTAATAACGTTAATTTGTAACTCGAGTTTCAAAAGTTCAATGCACCGTTTAAGTGGAATTAATACCAAGGCCTTATCAACAGAATGGGTTTTTAATTTAGATATGGTGTCTTAGGATCTTCTTTACTGTTTTCAGATCAATTGAATAGTTTGGTTTTACATGTAACGTGTTAAAATGCGTGCTTGTGATTCTTCTTTGATAGTTGAAAATATTAAAAGATTTTTTTTTTACTTGTAATATTTTCACGATCAGAAATTTAATAAGAAACCTATCGCGAGAAGAGTTTCGAAAGCTGAGATTCTTAACATGAATAATTTTAAAACAATATTTTGAAATCGCTCATTTAAAAAAAGTTTATTATGACATACCATATGGAAAAATGCAAGGAAAAGAAATGTTTATTATCACGTCTTTAAAAGGCATATAGAAATAATGTAATCCAAAATTGGTTAATTTTTTACCCCTTTAATTTTTTTAAAATGACTTAAGGTTTTTTTTATATTTTCACACAAGATTTTTACACGAATAAATTCTCTTAATGTCTGATTGGTTCAACTACACTTTTTAATAGTTATTGTATTCCACCAACAATTGCGTTCCACCAGTGATAATCATTGTCTCTGCAGAACGTACAAATTCCTATGTTTCCAATATTTGTCAGGAAAACTGGTTCGATGGTCTTGCAAATCCTTTTGAATTTCGATTTTGTTTCATTGTTCACAACATACAGTCTTCCGATGTCTTCGATATCTCTTAACAGTTGTATCTCCCAATTATCGTTCCAGTCTTCGCTATAGGAAAATATTCCGTTTGTCAAAGTATATGATTTTGTACTGATGGGGCCATCACTGCCAGGGATTCAGAGTGGTACTTGACTTGTCTTCTTCGTCTTGAACGCTCGTTGTAATATGGTTTTCTCTCAATTGTTGATGAACGTCTTGCTTCATGTCGTCTTGTAAGAGACTTGGTTCTCCAGTTTATGAATCTTTGAAGTTCTTGGATCATTTTATGATGACTGGCAATCTGGCAATCAGTATTCTTCTCTCTGACAATCGCTGGAAATCGATGGCTTAGATGTTCTCGGATCCTTCGGTAAATTCTCTGGTTCCTTGTCTTTGGCCAATTGATTTTCATGTTCGTCGTCTTCTAAAGGCAACGGAGATACAAGAGAATAAAGTGTTTCAAAGAAATCAAATTCCATCGTGTAAGTCGAAGCTAAAGAATGATTTAAGAAGGGACGGCTTGCTTCCTTTTATACTGTGTGACAAAAAAAAAATATTTTTATCTATTCCAATTATCGAATGACCTCGTTCCAATTATTGCATGGCTTCCGGTGAACGGTTCATATAAAATAAGGACGGTGACGATCAAATTAATTCAGATTCGCAAATGTCTGTCAACATGATGCGTGATCTTTTCCCCAGGGAAATTATTCGAGTCTTTGAAGATCCGATTCTTCGTCGAGATAAGGAATTTTGTCAATATCTTTTGGATCAACGAGAACGAGTCATCCTCTTTACTATTTGTCTGGTCGGAAAACGGATTTCTTTTCGAGTGGACGACGAATGGACAAAAGAAGATTACAAATTCCTTAACGGCTCATGAATCGAATGTGATGAATCCGTTCAATGCGAAATTGAATTGGGATCTTGTCGAAAGACATTTGTTCAGAAGCATAGTCAGACCGCAGCAAAAATATATGGACATTCGTTTGTGTTACAAGATCGGTGGACATCATTTCTTGGTCAAACCAATATTTACGTTCGGACAAAGAAGAGTGAAATTCGATACGGCGCACATCATTCGAACGACAAACGTTCCGATGCTTTTGTACGTGTTGCTAAGACAATGTTTGAAACAGTTGGAGACCATCATTCAGACTGGCTATTTCAACAAATATGACGAACATTTTCACAACAAGTATATTTTACAACCAGAAACACAGTACTCGATTCCAGAAAAGACGGTCTCCTTCTGTTGGCCGTTCAAAAGACTTTATTCTTTCTGCACGTCGTTTAGAACAAATTTGCTCAAGGCGAAGATCCGTTCAAAGATCGCATGTTTGTGAGTGATCCGTACAAGTTATTACCATCGACGCCGTTGACCGGTCACGGATTTGTCTCAGAGCTAGAGAATAAGACCTGCGAAAGATCAGATATAATTAAACCAAGAAAATATTACGTGTTGAAGAAAGCTCATTAGAATCTGTGAAAGAAACTGAAAGTTTTAAGCGAAATAATAATAAAAGAAGAACCCAAAAGTTTGTCATCTGAACCAATTAAAGAATGGAAAGTGAAAATTGAACCTCCAGAAAGTTTATTCAGTTTTGAAATTCCAGATGTTCTCATTCAAGAGAAACATATTTTTAGCTACGGTCTAAAAACGCCGGAAGATAAGGCCGAATGGTACATTTTAGGAAAATACTTGACTGGAATAACCAATGATCAACAGGAAATTTTACCAGCGCATGTTACAAATTTTCATCCAATAGCGTACGTGGAACAACATCCATTGGATTTGAGTTTGAATCCATTTGAAATAATAAATGTTTCTCAAGACGAGTGGCAAGCAATTGAATCTTGGATGGCGTCAATGAATGGTTCATTAGCCTAAAAGAAAGATCCACGAAAAAGAACAAGGAACAATTTCGTCTTGTGCGCACTGCCACATCCGATTTAAACAACACTATGGGATCCACGAGTCTAAGCTCGTTTATTCCGATTGGATTGTTGCAAAAGACTGGTTCACGCCACTTGCTTACTGTTTCACAAGAATCAACGGTACAAGTCTTGTAATCGGCCACATTCAGAAAGAGACTTGTTATTGGCTTTGGAAAGACCGGTCACCAAGATGCTTGAAGAATATTGGAATAAAGAACTTAGAAATTATTGGCGTTTCAGAAAGACTTGGGTCTTGTAATGTCAGAAAAGAATCAATTATGTAAAAAATCTCGGATTTGCGAGATTTCATAACAAAAGAGAGTAGAAATAGAAGAAAATCTCCTCTTTTTTTTTTTACAACAATTTATTCACCAAGATGGGAATATCAAAAGACTTTATTCTTTCATTTTTTACATGAGTTTATAGTATTATTTTTCTGAAATCATTAAAAAATTTAGTTCTAGGCTGAATAATAAAAGACTCTTGTTGAACCAGTTGTGAGTCTATCATAAAAGAAGCTTGTTGAACAAAATCGTGAATTCTTATAAAAAAATGCACATCTTTCCGAAACAGTGTTCCTTGTAAATAGTTTTCACGTATTGTCTCTAGATGAGCATCCTTTGATTTTTGTCACTGGTTCGATTAAACCGTTCGCATTGTTTTCTGCCATGGATACAAAATGCATAGTTCCAATTATTCGCCTTTATTATTATTATTATGTGAAATGGCTTATCTTCAATGGGTGTGTGCTTGAGAGTCTCATCATTCCGTCCCAATAGTCTTGTAAATGGCACTTCATCCATGGACACTTGGTGAATCTACCGTTTGAATCGTTTTTCATTGCGATCGCTTCTCTCTTTATTATCGATTTAAATAATAAAGAGAGAAGCGATGAACTTTCATGAATAAAAAGAGGGATTTAAGCGTCTGGGCCCAAACGTCATTACTTGAAAAAAATCAAGACAATTTAATGTTTTAAATATATACGTTCAATGTATTCTTGAATAATAAACGCATCAGTTATGTTAAAAACGCTTGAAATTCTTTTTCTTAAAGCGTTACGTTCTTTAACGTTAATAAAGATACGTTTCACAATGTATGTTGGAATTATTATAAATGTAAAATTATAACATAAGTGAAATGGAAGAAAATATTCATGCAATAATTTCTTAGCGTCGAGAAGAATTTATGTAACAGCTTTCTTAAATTATTGACAAAATTTGTATTGTTTGAATATAAGAGAACTATTGATCATAAAAAATTTGTTCATTGTGTGTCGTAAAAAAATATATCGCAGAGATCACACATCTCTGCGATTTATTTTTTTACCCCTTTGATTTCTAAAGGCTAAAGGGTTAACCTTTTCAAGGATTTTCACCAATTCTTCAACATTTCGTCTATTTGTGCCTTGGGAAAATAATATACAAACGGCAAATAATTTCGCAAGTAGCTGACTTTCCAGGGCTCGCTGAGTTGGCAGCCGAATGGTTAGCGCTCTTGCCTTTGGTTCAACAGTTCATGGGTTCGAATTCCACCTTGGGCATGGATGTTTGTAGTGTTTCGGAATCCACTTTAAACAGTAGGTCCCGGTCTAATTAGCCCTCGTGTGCAAAAAATGACCATTGAGCGACAAAACAACCAACCAACCTTTCCAGGGCTCGTCACTGACAATGCTTGGATTAAGTTCGTCATCTCCTTTCAGAAATTTTTCATATGGTACATTTTTCAAGAATTCATCAATATCTTTGATCGGAACTATGACTTTTTGAAGATGACAGGCATCACTCGTCATTGGTATTTGGAAATGTGTCAGGCCAAAATAGAAGGAAATCTTTTTCCCATCGGAGGTATTAATAAACTCAAGTTCTCCGGCAACTGTTTCATTTTCATCATTACGCTACATGGTTATGAAATCCAAATACATCGAACGTGCTCAACGTATTAATTACTTATTCACCTGTGGACACGTCGTAGCTTACGGTAGCATTATAAGTTTCGGAAAATCCTACAGTCAAGACTGTCCTTTGCTCGTCACATGTGTAACATGCCAAACTGTTTAATTTTGTGCTGGAACAGTTTTTTGCTTTTCGAATTTAAGAAAAGAGACCATGCTATTATCCGACGGAATTAAAAATGGACAAATCAGCAAGTGATTCGGGACCATCAACAAGTGATTTAAACCAAGCTGTTAAACCATCAGCAAGTCCTTTAAACGAGAACTCACAAGAAAATCCTTTGAACTGATCAAGTAATCAAGCTGAGAATCAAACATCGAGGATCGACGACGAAGATTCAGGTGATCCTTGCTTTATTTCAATAGTCGAGAGTTTTTTGAGTCCTATGGAAAGAGGGAAAAGATATTTTGATATGGAAGATGAAACGCAATGCCACATTGAAACAATTGAAAGGAAAGTCTTAAAAATTGGAATATTTTATAACAATAGAGGAGTGGAATATTTTTCCAAATGTTTAAAATAATAATAAATAAATAAATAAAAAGTAATAATATTTTCTATATTTTATATATCCTAATTATTGGACTCACTATAAAAGCAAGTGGATTGTCTCTCTTGGATCTATTAGACTTGATTCTCTCTGATCAACATGGTTCTCATTCCTTTTGTTTCTTCTGAGCTCTTGGCTTCAAGCAATCCACACTTAACCAAAGAAACGATCGTCTTGCGGATTTTAAAACGATTGACGACCAATACGTTCAACATGTCTTGGTTTGATTTGCTGAACACCATAAGACACGGAACATGTCTCTTCGATTCCAGTCTTCACGAACTGTTACAAGAAATTCTGAAAAAGCATCCCGACGAATTCATCGAAAGAATGTTGGCCAAGAATTTTACCAAACCTGCTGGTGTGCTCAAGCTTGCCGGAATTCTTGCTAAGAATCCTTGCAAGTTGGTTTATGAACTGTTTGGCATCGATAATTTGGTTGATGGATCAGATTCGAAACGGTATATTGACAATCTGAGATGGACAATCGAAGATTATAAACAGAGACACGTACGAGCCGTCAGAGAAATGTATCGAAACGGTGGTTGTGAAAATCCAGAGCAAGTCGAACGGTTAATTCGAGACATGTTCATCAGACAAGAAGAAGAAATGCACAAGGTCCAAACAATCTATCTCGAAACTGTCGGAGAACATCTACACGACGTGATCGAATGAAAAAAACAAGAAGAAGCCGGAAAGAATATGAAATTGAACAAACGAAGAAGAATTGTTGATATCAAGAAGCCTTCTGAAATGGTTGTGGCAACACCACTCTCAATAGTGGAATCTTTTCACAGTGAATTCAAAGACATTAAAAATGATGATTGGAAAGAATAATGAAAAATCTCTGATAAATAAAAAATAATATATATATATATATATATATATATATATATATATATATATATATATATATATATATATATATATATATATACATTATTTTTATTTATTTTTTATTAAATTTTATACTTTGATTATATTTTTCTTCTATCTTCACTTGATTCTAGCAACTGTGAACAACTAATGTCCGTCATTATTCCAATCATCATTCTTCTGCTATTTTATAAATACCAGTAGATTGGTCTTGTGATTTGCTAACCACATTTTTCTGGATTCAAGTTCATGTGATCAGCTCATCCTAATTACAAAATTTCCTTTGCTACGTTGGACCTAGACATCTTTATTCCAATGATTTTGTCGGAAAGTTGTTTGAAATATTAGCTTTTACAAGATTGTCCAGATTCATTTGGGGCCTCTTTATTCCAGTGATTCTGTTGAAAAGTCGTTTGAAAGATCCTATTGCAAGATTTTCTTTGGATACAAGACATTCTAGTGTCATATTCTAGTGCCATGAACGTATTTTTTGGAAAGTCATTTGAAAGAGCAGCTCATCCTATTGCAAGATTTCCTTTATTCCAGTACCACGAACGATTTTGTCGGAAAGTCAATTGAAAGATTAGCTCATTCTATTGCAAGATTTCTTTTGGAACCAAGATTTCTTTATCTCAATATCACGATTCTCTTGGGAAGTCATTTGAAAAGATCAGTTTTGGAAAAGAACACATTGAACGTCAAATCTACTTTATTTAATTGTATCCTCTTGAACGATTATATTTCAAGGTGGATCCTGGAACAGACCTGTTTTCTTTATTTAACGGTGACAAGAGCTTTGGATCAAATTTGACGTCACATGATTGGTGACGTCAGTCATCACGTGACTTTTTGATTCACGATTACACTTGAATCGAAATCTTCAAAAGAATTATTCTGGCTGAAAGAAAAATAACGATCTCTTTAAAAGAAACGACTGTAAGACTAAAGGACAATTAATGTTGAATGACAAAATCTTGACTCGATGATGTTTAAAAGACGCGAATAAAAATGATTATCTCATGCCGCTAACAAGTCTGGATTGAAAAACACTGTCCAAAATATTTTAGTTTAATGAATAATCAAAGATCCTGGTTACAATCTAAATGTTTTCATGTTCGTTTTGCGATTTTAATTGGCCACGAGGTAAAAAAAAAATTGCACGGTGATTCTTTAAAGAAAGTCAAGGACCCTCCTCACAATTCCAACTCTTTCGTGTTGGTTTTTGCGCGATTACAGTTTTAAAGAAAATCAAGGATCCTGCTCACATTTCCAACTTTTTCGAGTTTGTTTCTGCGCGATTACAGTTTTACAGAAAATTAAGGATCTTGATCACATTTCCAACTCTTTCCTGTTTGTTTTTGCGCGATTACAGTCGGCCTCGTGGGTGATCATTTAATGAAAAATCAAGGATCTTGGTCAAATTTCCAACTCTTTCGTGTTCGTTTTGCGATTACAGTTGTTCTCGTGTGTGATCATTTAAAGAAATGCCTTGAGACATGTATTTGAACGAAATCGGACAAAAGAACAAAATTTGCAAAAACTTTTTTATTTTTGTAAAAATAACGACGAAATAAAATCTAGATATGATCATCCTTGGTATGATAATAACAAAAATGTATGAATTTTCTAATCTAATTATTTAAAAGAAACGACTGTAAAACTAAAGGCCAAATTATAACTCGATGATATTTAAAAGACGAGAATAAAATGATTATCCCATGACTTTCGACGGCTTTCGATTGAAGCAAACTGTCCAAAATGTTTTTGTGTCGAATGAATAATCAAGGATCAAACTTTTGCGTGTTCGTTTTGTGCGAACATGATTACAGTCGTAGAATCATTTAAAGAAAATGCCTTGAGGCATTCATTTGAACGAGATCGGACGAATGAACAAAATTTGAAATTATTTTTCTAATAAAAGCATTTTATTCTTGAAAATTGAAAAAAATCTAGACTTGTTTAAATCCTTGGTATAACAAACATTTCCGCGTATTTTTAATTTCTTTTCTAATATAATTCTTTAAAAAAAAGTTGAAAAAATAATTTTGTTTGACATGACTCGGTGATGTTTATAAAAGACGGGAATAAAATGATGATGGCTTTTGACGAGTACTAAGCTCGATTGAAACGAAGCGCACACGAGATTCACTGTCCACAATGTTTTAATCGAATGAAAATCAAGGATTTTTCTAGCCATCGTAAAAATTGTTTCGATCCTGATCACAATCCAGCTCTTTCGTGTTCGTTTTGCGATTGTTACAGTTGGCCTCGTGGTAAAAAGAAATTACAAGGTGATCATTTCAAGAAATGCGTTGACAATTTCTTACATTTAAACAAAATCGTGAAACATAAGAAAAGCATAAAAGAAAAAAATGAACAAGTTTGCCAAGTATTTTACCAGAATCCGAGCCACCGTTCCCGACTGGCTGATGGTGGAATCTCTTAAAGAATTATTGTCGAGCAGTCATGACCTTTTAGAACATTGCTCAGAAGACGACGTGCTGGATTTCTTGAATACGACGTGTTTTTATGAGGACATGGGTTTAAAAGGCGCATGCAAATGGATCCGTCGCTTTATTCGTTTCCAAAAAGATGATTATCGATGGTATCACATGGTCGTTTATGCGGGCAGCATGGAAAGTTTTCTTTCTCTTATTTCATCGTACGAGCAAGTGTTGACTTACTGGTGCACTTGCAATGCGGAAAACAGAGAGAATTTCGATTCGATATACACGTTCCACAGACACATGATTGTAATGACTTTCAGTCCGAAAGATTTCGATCATCGATGGCAACGTGTCGAGTTCAAAGGATTCACTGACCAAAATCAAAAGAAAGGCTACAGGAAAAAATTCAAATCGAAATTTCATTTCTTGTCCACGATTCGCTATTTGAGTTGTGCTCGTGCTCAGTGAAAAAGGTCGTTCGTAGATCGTGATTGTAAAATCGGTCATCATAGCAGTTTGAATCTGCTAATGTTTCCACATGCCACTGCGTGGATGCCACTGTTGGCGAACGGTGCAATAGACGAATACGTGAAACACGTGACGAAAACATGTGATGTGGGTCCACTTGAAACGAAAAGATTTTTGAACAATAGTTTGTACGGAAAAACTGAAGAATTTTGCATCAAAATTCGGAATTTCGTGCCAAGATTTGATCCATTGAATCAGAGAATTGCGAAAGAGAAACCAATCCGATATTTGAAAGCACACGTGATGAACGGTGCATTGTTCGTTCGCTGGATAAACGGCGTTTCTTATCCGCTGGAACTGCATCCACTGGACAAAGAATCGACACGTGAATTTGCGACATAACATTTGGAAAATCAAAGAAATATGTCGATGAATTTAAACAAGGAGGGTGATTGGTTCAAAATGAGTCTCGCTCAATACAAAACGTTTAATAGACTTTGAGAAAACACACAAGCTTTCGTGTTGAAGATGAAATCGAAGAATGAAGAAATCAATCGTTTGGTGAAATCGAAAAACGAAGAAATCAAATGTTTGGTGAAATTGAAGAACGAAGAAATCGAACATTTCAAGAGAACACACATGGAAGATATTAAACGTTTGGAGAATTCGAAAATTGAAGAAATTGAATGTTTGATGTGTTGCATGAGATTAGACGTTAACATTCATTTGGAAACAACACAAATAAATCAAATCAAGATTGTATAATAAGAATAAAGAAACAATTTATATTATATTTTTTCTTAATTGGTATAATATTTTGTTTCAAATACGTGTATCATTTTTTTTGTTGAAAAAAAATTATATTTAACATTTCTGAAGAGTAACATTGGTAGCTCGTGTTTTCCAAGAAATTAAATAATGGTGCAGTGTATTTCAAAATAATACTAACTGCTCCGAACGGGTATTATTTTATTATATAAATATATTGAGATCTCTTACAATTCTGATTCGTGCTAAAGAATTTCAACAAGCCGTCTCTTATATAAATATATTTTTCAAGTTTGTTTTCCATACATTAGAAGGATTTTTATCGGATTTAACAACAACAACAAGTCGGATCTCTTCAAAGCATTCATGCTAAAAATTTCCATTTGTTTCTTGTGAATGTACCAGACTTGTCTCATTTATTCTCAGTCCATTAGATTCGACAACTTGTCGTCGAGCAACAAGAATTTTGTTCTTCCAGATGTTCTTTTGGCAAAGAACATTATTATTCGACATTTTGAAATTGGGAATGATCATATTTTGAACGATCATTTTTTTCCAAATTGTTCAAATCTTGTCAGATAAATAATGATTTTTTGCTCAAGCAACTCGTTTTATAAAGATCGATAATCTTTTTTTTTTTTTTTTTTTTTTTTTTTCTTATTACGCTTACAATTGATTTGCTAATATTTGACATTTTTTTTATAAAACATTTAAATAAATATATTTATTTCATTTCAAAAAATTTTGATGTGGACAAAATTCGAAAGGCTACCGGTGCCAACACATTTTTTCCACCGACTGAACATAATGAAAATCTGAAAAACATAAATAACGGACTTTTTAATGTAGAAATAGGAAATCTTAACGGCTGTGTATTTGTGTTAGACTGAAAAGCAATGTATTTATGAATGTTACAATTTGTATGTTGCGAAATATATACGTGATTTGTTTAAAAATGGAATAAATCGTAAAAGCTAAAATAAGATTTGACGTTTATAAGAATTTTTATGCCATTCTCAAAAATCACAAATGGAATAAGTTAAATCGCATCAAGTTCAAATGCTGAAAACATTTAAAATGAATTCTCACTCAAAAAGCGTGTGACCATGATTGCCTCTTTCCATCTGTCAAGTACGGAAGCAAATCAGTTGCTGCATATTCAGCTAGTCCTGATTTTCTCGTAGGCCGATCGTAACCTGGGACAGATGAATCTCCGAAAAGAAATGTGAAGAAGTCTCTGCTCGAGGGGCCTTTCCTCCCCTAAGCCATTAAACTTCATAATAGGATAATGCTCTTATGAGAACATTGAGACATACCTAATTATCGTTTGATGAACACGAAGTTAAACTGTGACCGGCTCAGCTTCTAAACTTTAATATAACAGAATCATTCTCATATGTTTCAGAGTCAGAACTGGCGTCCTTCAGTCTCCCAGAGCTATCACATCTTCTCCATGAAAAGAGAAGGGAACACTATACTCAGAGGCGTTGCGACGGGGTGAGGGGCTATCATGCACCGTTGCGTAGCTTACAGAGGGGCGCCAAATCATTTCAAAGCTAAGCAAAAAATTCAGGAAGAATTTCAATCCTTGTTTTTTTATATCAATTTTATTCGGAGAAATAAACTTTGCATTTTATAATTACTGTGCCATGTCCAGGGAGAATAAAAAAAGCTCTAGAGGGAGGTATCAGATTTGGAAAAGAAAAGAAGTTGTTGATGGAAAATGAGGAAAAGCTGCTGGAGCTTGCCATAAACGAAAATCTTACTCTCATATTTCTTTATTAATAATAATTTTGCATTGTTTAGTTCCTTTTAAAAATTGTGATCTTTTAACCATGCTTTCGATTTTCATTTCTTAATTAGTTAGATTATCGGTTTTCATTCTTTTAATCTTTTCATTTTTAAGTTTTATACTTTGTTCAAAGTTTGTGATACTATTGTTTTGTACTACAAATCTTTTAAATATGTAAATAACGAAAATATCTTAGTTTTTTTTTTTTTTTTTTTTTTTTTTTCATATAAAATTTCTGGAATATTAGATTGGTCAGTTCCATTTTAATGCATATGAGAGGTTTTCCTTTCAGTATAAAGTTATTTACCAAATTATTTGTGTTAATGTTATATGGTAATTTTTGGACCGATTAACTTGGGTAGATTACAAAAGAGTAAGCTCATGAAAGACACCTACTTAATTTTGTGAATACGCCAAGATTCACAGTGCCCTTTATGACTCAATTGTTATACACGTTATCTAAGTCAAGTATATACTAAAAAATAAAAGTCATATAATAATAATATTAAAAAACAAATAAGTCTGTTTTACTCTATATAAAAAATAAAAACGTTCAATGAATATTATTGTCTCTGGACCCTTCTAAATGTTATAATTATTCAAATATTCCAAACTTAAAAGTTTTTTGTTGAAATTTTAGTGTTTTGAAATATTATTTACCGTGCTATTTTTAATTTCTCATAACAGATTAGATCCTTTTATTTAACAAGCAGTATTTTACTAATATTTTTAATATACTTTTATGATAAAAATGTGAACATTTAATTCTATTTTGATTATAATAATGTGCAAAAAAAGAAAATTTCATATACATATAATTGAAACATTATTAATAAAAACTTGCAAGATTTTTTTTTTTTTAAATGTTCTATTAATAACAGAAAAGTCCGATTTTACCTAAGTTATCAAGAAGCCATATAGAAAAATCAGTTTCTCTAATTATTGAGACTTAGTGAAATTGTATTATTGTACAGTGCCCCAAAATAAAAATAAAACCCTTGTATTTTTTTTTTTCAACTCAGGCTTTTACTGTTGTAGCCATTCAGTCTAGTGTCGCGTTACACTCGTGAGAAAATTCCTGCTGAAAGTGTTTAATATTAGTGGTTCCCTTTGTCAAAATGATTGTGTCCTGCACCAGACTGACCTACAAAGAAAAAGGGGAAATTTTTCATAAAATAGCACCGCAGTATACCGCTTAGGGAATTGTCTTCCTGTAGTGTTAGGATACTCCTCACTCTCTTCATATGATGGCGCTGTAGTCATTAGGAGAGAGGAGAGGATGGGGTCCGCTCCGGCGGAGAGAGATTGCCTTGGACCAGCGAACGAGGAGGTTCAGCTGGCGCTCCTTGGGTGTTTGTTCTGTTGGCCGTGTAGAGCCATGATTAAATTTCTATTAATTATAATTTTAATATACAATACTATTAATGTTAATTTTTAAATAAATGTTTGTATTTGTTCGATTTGAGCTTTATTCTACAGAGCAGACACTACACTGTCGCAGTCGACAGGATTACGAGCTGACGTTTCTGACATAATCTGAAACGTAACTGTGAATTTGTTTATTTGACTGTTTGTATTTCACAAGAAATTGAGATGGCTTTTCTCACAAAAGGAAAGAAAGAAGATTTACGAACTATTGCGGTAGAATTAGTCATTGAAAATGCTGCGAATTTAAAACTTAACGAACTAAAAAATTGATAACAGAAAGCGAGAATTACGATGAAGATTTCATTAAAGAATTCTTAAATTCGTTGATTGAAGAAAGAAAAAGAAATGAAGAAATTGAAGAACGAAAAAGAAATGAAGAAATTGAAGAACGAAAAAGAAATGAAGGAATTGAAGAACGAAAAAGAAATGAAGAAATTGAAGAACGAAAAAGAAATGAAATTGAAGAACGAAGAAGATTGCAAGAAATCGAAGAACGAAGAAGATTGCTAGAAATTGAAGAACGAAAAAGATTGCAAGAAATGGGAGAACGAAAAAGATTGCAAGAAATGGAAGAACGAAAATGAATATGGATATAGAAAAACGAAAACAAGAAATGGAGTTCGAGCTTCAAAAACTAAGTTTAATGGGAAAGGAACGAACAGGAGAAGATAACTTACGAGATACTGGTAATGATTTTCATTTTAAGGCGAAATTAGATTTAAATAATATTTTACAGAAGTTTGATTCCAAAACAAATGATATAAGTTTATATCTTGTCCTCTTCGAAAGACAAGCGAAGAGAATTGAAATCAAAAAAGAACTTTGGGTTGCGCATTTAATCGGATTATTGCCGTATGACGTTGTGCAAATTATAGCAAGAGAAGAAGAAGAAGTCTCCGAGGATTACGACAAAGTAAAGAGTTTACTTCTGAAAAGGTATAAACTAACTCCAGAAAAATTTAGACAGTTCTTCACGAAACGCCATAAGAAACCAGAAATAAACTGGCGAGATTTTGCTTATGAACTGAAAAATTATTTCTTCGAATGGATCAGTGGACTTGGGATACGAACATTTGAAGAACTATGTGATCTAATAATAACCGATCAAATAAAACGCAAAGTTCCCTTAGAAATTAAAGAACATTTTATTGATGTTTAGTCGAATTTTAAAACTCCAGAAGAAATAACAAGTAAATTGGATGATTATGAAAATGTCAGAATGAATACTGGTGTCAAACCGAAAGAATTTCCTCGCAAAGAATATTTCAAGAGATATAATTACAACGAACAAGAAGAACAAAAATATTCGGCAGAGTCAAAACAAATCCCTCCGTATGTTAAACAGCAAAAATTTAAAAATTTCCGGAAAGAAGAAAATTTTGAAAAAAGAACTGTGAAAGAATGTTATATTTGTGGAGATTCACATTTTGCGAGAGAATGTCCAAAAAGATTTAAAGCAAATAAGAAAAGCGATGTTCTAACAGCAGAAATTCGCTCGCAGTTATTAAAAGAAAAGAGAACGGAAATTGAAATAAATCCTCTTCAATATGTGGATAATACCCCGGTAAAGGCTCTCGTAGACTCTGGATGCCAACTTCCAGTCATAAATAATGACTTCATTTCAAAATCGAAAACAGAAAAAGGAAGAGTCGTTTTAATCAGTGCTTTTGGAAGGTTAGAAGCTGAATTAATGAGCTTTCAAGTAGCGTTGAAAACAGAAAATAATAAAATGTTTTCGAAACCCATCGAAATAATTGCAGCTGTTACAAGTAAAATCCAAGCGTAATGTATAATACCAATTTTTTATTTATTGGAAAATGAAGTGTTAGAAGAAAACAAGGAGTCTGCCGCCTGCTTTGTTTTGGTGTCGCAAGAAGTTGAATATCATAATGAGACTGCTGAATCCTCACGCGCCGAAAATATGGGACAGATGCTCCGTTCAAATGACGCCACGTATCCAAGTGTTTCTGATGATGTGCAAGTGCTGGGAACCGACACAAATTGTAAATTGTGTCAATCGTTACAATTTAAAAAAGAACAACAAGAATGCACCTCTTTGGATGAAGTGAGATCTTCTTTATCACGTGGCAAGGGTAAATATTTTGAATTAAATGGCATTTTATTCCACAAAGAGAAAGTTTGTGGTGAAACTGTAAATCAGTTAATTTTACCGAAATGTCGCCGTCAGAAAGTTATGGATTTGGCTCATACCTCTGTTTTTGGAAGTCACATGGGATTAAAGAAAACAAAAGAAAGAATTAGATATAGTTTTTACTGGCCGAATATGTCAACTGATATTTTAAATTTCTGCAAATCATGTAAAGAATGCCAATTACGGTCTCCTGAGAAGTCTTCCGATAAAATTCCTATTTCTCCAGTGCTTAGACCAGACCTGCCGTTTGAAGCTGTGAACGTGGATATTATCGGGCCGATTGAGCCTTCATCGGCACGTAAACACAAATATGTTTTAGTACTGATGGATCAGCATTCGAGGTGGCCAGAGGCTGTTCCTTTACGTTCTTTAACAGCAAAAGCAGCCTGTGATGCGCTATTAGAAATTTTTATGAGGACTGGTATTCCAAATATTATTGCCAGTGATCAAGGGACTAATTTTACTTCTAAATTAACGCAAGAATTTATTAATCGCTTAGGATGCTCTCCCAGATTTTCAGTACCAGCGTATGCTGCCAGCAATGGATTAATTGAAAGATATAATAAGGTTCTGAAGAACTCTCTTCATCATGTCATACGATCAGATCCCAGCAATTGGGATAAATATATTCCTTATGTACTCTTCGCTTACAGAGAAGTGCCTAATTACACTACTGGCATTCCCCCTTCAAGCTTTTGTACGGCAGAGAAGCAAGAGGACCTTTAAGTGTTTTGAAATCAAGCTGGACTGGTGAAATCCCTATTCCATTAAATATGAGTAAATCTGTTGTTGATTATTTACAAGATCAGAAGGTAAAATATGAAAGAGCCGTTGAACAAGCCTCATTGATAGCTGCTGGAAAACAACAAGCCTACACCGACTACTTCAATCGCCGAACTGTTCCTAAGGAATTTAAGGTGGGTGATCAGGTTTATTTATTGATTCCGGACTCTTCTAACAAATTGTATGCCAGGTGGACAGGTCCTGGTGAGGTAATTGAACACTGCCCACCTAACTCCTATAAAGTTAAACTTCCAGATGGAAATATTAGACATTGCCATGTAAACAAGATCCGAAAATATTATCCAAGAGTCAATGCTGTGGGAATTATCTTTGAAGACGACGAAGCATTTGGTGAAATTCATGCTTCTCCAAGACTTACTAGTAAATTACATACCGAAGATCCTCTGAAAAATGTATGTATGCAGCATTTATCTAAAGATGATAGGGAAAAGATTTTGGATTTATTACGTAATTATAAGACTTTGTTTACTGGAAATGTAAAAATAACCAAAGTTGATGAACATAAGATCATATTAGAAGAAGGGAAAGAACGTAAAAGACCCTATGTTTACCGAATTCCAGAGGCTCTTAAATACTAAATAGATGACCAGATCGATGAATTAATGGAATTAGATTTCATAGAGGAGAGCTCGGCTGAAATAGCACATCCGGTGGTATGTGTAAACAAAAAGGATGGAGGAATTAGGATGTGTATCGACTACAGATCTCTTAATGCTGTGACAAAAACGGATGATTTTCCTATGGAAGATTCAATACAATTAATTCATTATATTGGAAAGGCTAATATTATTTCCACATTGGATCTACTGAAGGGCTACTGGGCTATTCCAGTAGAGGAAGCTAGTCGTGATTTCATCTCATTCAAAACCCATAGATCTCAATATCGTTTCAAAGTCATACCGTTCGGATTGAAAAATGCCGCCGCTACATTTCAAAGGGTGATGAATAAAGCGTTATCTTCGTTTAAGGAATTTTCACGTGTTTATATTGACGATATAGCTATATTTTCAAATAATTTTGAAGAACATTTGTTGCATCTAATTATTATTTTAAGAAAGTTAAAGGAGCTCAACTTTATTGTCAATATAAACAAGTGTGATTTTGCCAAGCCTCGTATCAAGTTCTTAGGACATATTATTGGCTCTGGTGAACATCAACCTGATCCGGAAAAAGTGCAAGTTATACAGCAACTTAAAAGACCAACAACCAAAAAAGATCTTCGAAGTGTGTTAGGTTTGCGTAACTTTTATCGTGAGTACATTCCTAAATATTCTGAATTAGTGTATCCAAAAACTGAACTTACTAAGAAACGCGTGCCTGACAATATTCCCTGGACTGAAGCCCACGACACAGTGTTTATGTCTCTAAAACAAGCCCTGGTTAAGGCACCTTCACTTCACACTCCATCACTAGGTAAGCCTTTCATAATTTACTCTGATGCTTCTCAAGTAGGAGTTGGTGCTTGCCTGTCACAGCGTGCCAATGATAAGATTTATCCAGTTTCATATGCTAGTCAAAAATTGACTAAAACTCAACAATCCTGGTCTACAATTGAACGTGAGGCTTATGCAATAGTGTGGTCGTTAAAAAGGTTTGAATCAATAATTTTTGGTTCAGAAATTGAGTTTTATACAGACCACAATCCCTTACCATACTTCACCAAATGTGCGCCTCAATCACCTCGTCTTCAGAGGTGGGTGTTTGCTCTTAAGAGATATAATACAACTATAAAACACTGTAGAGGAGCTAAGATGCCTCATGCAGATGCTTTATCTAGACTTTTTCAGATAAAAACTGAATTTAGTGCTTAGTGTAAAGACCCTCTATATGTAAATACATTTCAGTGGAAATATTTTGGTTTATTTGTATTTGGTATATTGTTTCTTTATATCAGTTGTATTGGTATATTGTTAGTTTACATTAATGTTACTGGTATGTTGTTTATTTTCAATAATTTCAAATTATATATATTTAGCGGATCGATTTATTTTATATAATTTTGTTTTATATCTTTTTATATACAT
This sequence comes from Latrodectus elegans, assembly GCA_030067965.1. NCBI lineage: Eukaryota > Metazoa > Arthropoda > Arachnida > Araneae > Theridiidae > Latrodectus > Latrodectus elegans. Next base: position 1,562,582 of record CM057811.1, read on the forward strand.
ATTATTAATATTGATTATTCTATGCATACTTGTGAATTTTAAGTGATTCATTTGCAAATATTTTTTTTCTCTATATACGTATAGTTAGTTTCTAATTCTAAGTTCATATTTATTTAATGTTTTATATTTCTTTAATTGTTTGAAAAATATTATTAAGTCTGTGTTATTCTTATGTGTATATCCTAACATATTTAATTCAGTTATGTGTTTATGTGGAACATAAACCCAAAACTTGCGGGAAGGGTGTAGTGTTAGGTTACTCCTCACTCTCTTCATATGATGCCGCTGTAGTCATTAGGAGAGAGGAGAGGAAGGGGTCCGCTCCGGCGGAGAGAGATTGCCTTGGACCAGCGAACGAGGAGGTTCAGCTGGCGCTCCTTGGGTGTTTGTTCTGTTGGCCGTGTAGGGCCATGATTAAATTTCTATTAATTAGAATTTTAATATACAATACTATTAATGTTAATTTTTAAATAAATGTTTGTATTTGTTAGAGTTGAGCTTTATTCTACAGAACAGACACTACATAGTTCAATTTATATTAAAAAAATCAATCTTTTAACTTGAAAAATTCGTTTAAGAAATTTATAAGGAAATCGTACATATTTCTCATTTTACATTGTAAAATTTTAAAAGTAAGATCGTCTTTAAATAATATAAATTTATTAGAAAAGAAAAAAAAAATTTCTGCTATTGCATGAGCAACAATTCCAAAATGATTCTTAATAGAAATAAATTTTATAATTTTAATAAAAATTACTCCTTATTTTAATAATAAAATATATTTTAATATCTTTAAAAAAACAGTTTTGTTAAATGCCTTAATAATACAAAGAAAATCACTACAATGATAACTGATTTGGAAAATTTCTTTAAATAAAATTAAGCGATATAAAAGTTAAAATATATTTTTTTTATCTCAGCAATTGTAGTTCGTGATAATATTTTGAATCGATGAAAAACTTGAAAGAACAATATAGAGTGATTCAATTTTGAGAAAAAAATTATTTTTAATAATATAATATATATTGTTTGGCTGAAAATTTCTGATTAGATTAAATATATATAATTTTACTTGAATTTATGTGTGTTTTAATTTTTGATTTTAGAAATTTGCAAAATGTTTTTGTTGTCTGTAATGGTGTTCCGTTGCTCATCAGATATTTGCATTGATAATGCTATGGCATAATTTAGTTATCTGCAATGAAATTATATGAAGACTTATTAACAAAGGTCTAATTTTGGAATCAGAAAAATTCGTTTTATGGTATAAAAATGAAATATTATAAACAATCAATATATATATATATATATATATATATATATATATATATATATATATATATATATATATATATATATATATATATATATATATATATATATATATATATATATTACGTTTTGTGATTAAAATTTTTTACAGTATAATTTTGGTTAACATTAATGGCCTTAATGATATAATTTAAAAAGCTATTTTAAATACGAATTTTCCCATAAAGTTAAAGTGGTTTTTCACAGGAATTTTTCTGAAGTAAAAAAATGAAATTAAATTTTCTGTTTAATCTGTGGTAAATGAAATGTTTAAAAAGATATCAATGTGAAAAATCAGGTGAATTAATCCTAAATTAGGAGTGTAAAGTCTTACTCAATTATTATTTTGCAATAAATAGCTAAAGTTAAGAAAGTTATTAATATTATAAAATTTTTGAAAATTTGTTAATATAAGTTATAGCATACGTTCAATACCTAATAATCAAAAATTTGTAGAATTTTTCATAAATAACATAATGCACAATTAATAGGTAGTAAAAATATTTAATTTCTTCAATTGGTTATCAAGCTAGAAAAAATACATTTAAAATTTTTAAGACATTGTTACGTACATGTTAAATCATTCAAATCATTTTTCTTAAAAGTTAAAAATTAACTGATAAATCAATAAATATCCCGACTTTAAAACTGTAATATCCGGATCAAGGTTTACAATGTCCATATCTATTTTCCTAACCGAGGGCCCTAGGGTGCGAAGCATATGTTTCGGTTAGGTGGTCAGCTCAAAGCTAAATCCTCGGTGTTTAGTTCCCAAGAATGATTGGTACTCAGTTAATTGATCCACTGAAAGGATGAAAAGTTGAGTTAACCTGACCTGAGAACCGAACATTGGACCTGTATCTTGGGAGCGCAAAGTCACCGTGCTTAACAAATGTAAAAGTTTGGTGAATTTTGTCATTTAGATTTCCATGGAAAAGAAGTCTATAGAGAAATGTGGGAATGAAAGATGCTACTCAGGAGTAGAAAAATAATTAAACCAAAAACTCTATTAGAACCCCCAACATGCCTCATCTCAAACGGTGAAGGTAGAGAGAAGAGGTTGCCATACAAATACTTTTTACTATTTCTGTATCAATTGCAAGCTGTGAACGTTCATTCAGCAAAATATAATTAATTTTGACTTATTTATGATTCACCATGAGTAAAAACCGTCGAAGAGAGTGTTATAACAATTTTAAGTATAGAAAAAGAAAAATTTGAAATTATCAACTTTGATAAAGTAATTGATCATCAACTCGCTTCAGTAAAGGCAAGAAAAATGTGAATAGTGTAGTATATTGGGTTGCGAACAATTACATCTGCTTATGTATATGATATATAACGAATTATTTCCCATTTAAAAAAGTTTGTACGTTTTTTTAAAATAGTTGTATCAGCATATAAAATCAATTATATCTTTTTATAATATATATATATATTAATTCTAAATTACATAAGTCCGGTTATTCTTACGATACTTTTTCGAATTCAATATAAGTGTTTTTTAATTAAATTTGAATTTTGTTTAAATTTAAATTTAATTAAAAAACACACTACACAAACATTCACAAGCAAATTTAATTTAGCTTGATACTTTAATTAATGTATTTTCGATTATTTTAAAGTTGGCACAACATTCTGTTATTATTTATATTGTATTTTTATTACAATTATACTCTATTTATTATAATGTATTACATGTCGTTATATTATTACATATCTTTTATTACTTAATACATTTTATTCCCATATTTATAATTACTTTATTTTCAAGGGGGCGCCAAAAAAGGCATCATATCCGGGCACCAAGTATGTTTACTACGCCACTGACTATACTCAACACTTACAATCCGCCCAATCAAATGTCAGCTGCCAAAAATTGTTCAATGTTACTATACGAAAAAATCTCTCATATATCTACGGTATTTATAATTACCTTTTTTTGTATTATATACGCCATTAAGATGAAGGCCTTTTATACTTTTGAAATTTGTAAAAGCAATTTTATTATCTAAGCAAAAGTTTGATACTTTATAACAAATACAAATAAAAGCACAGTATAATTTTTATATTAATCGAATATTTAATAACAGTTGATTGAATTTCTCAAATTTGAAAGAACAATGCTTCTGTGGTATCTAGAATGCAAAAATAATTTAACTTTTATAAAATAAATACCAAAAATGAAGAACCATAAAGAAAGACGATTCTTATTTTTTCTTCTTGGTTTAGTTTTTATTATTGTATTATTAGAATTTAGCTTATAATATGTGTAAAAATCATTTGAAATCAGATAAAATATTACAATTGCTTTCTAAAACATGCTTTGAATATGTATACAGCGCCATAATTCTAGCTTTTTTAATCTAAGATTAATTAAGATGTAATAAAAATCACAACTTGAGAATTTAAGTTCAAACGCTTTTTTGTTTAAAATTCATTCGAATATCAGGTTTACTCACGCCAGAATTCACATGTTTGGAAAACAGATTATATTTTTATTTCCTCCAAAATAAGCTCTCCCACGAAACAAGGACGATTTCCCTGTGAGTTGTGAAAGCGGCAGGATTTCCGCGTTGTGATTGGGGTGGACAGCACAATCACTTCCGGCCCGTCACTTGCAGGATGTTGTGCTATCACGTATCACGACGTCAAAACACGTGATTACATTCCTGTTGCCGTGATCCCTTGCCGCTTACATTCCTGATAAGTTAGACTTTCAGCTAATATTTTCTATTCCTTTTCTTTAAAATTTATCATCGATTATGCTTTTTAGCTTTCAGTGTTCCAACAGCGATGAGTGTGGGAGGGGGGAGTCGGTAGAAGCTCCGATGTCATAAGGGCTACATAATAACTATGTGCTTTTAAATTCTGTTCCATTTTCATTTCCTATTTGCTTTGATTTACTCAATTTGAACAAATCTTTTTATAATATTTTTACTGTTCCCACTTTCCTTTCCGCGTTTCAAAAGAAGGTTGATAGTTAATTTAAAGTAAAAATAAGCCCAGGAATTCTCTTTCCAGCAATAATTATGTTTAATTACATCAAATGTGACAAAATATATCTTTTTTATTAAAAATACATCAAAAATATTTTAAATTTATCAGAATAATTATCCGCTTACACATACATCGAAAACATTAATTCCACTTATACAAAGAGTTTTCACTTATAAATTTTATGTTTGATACGATATAAACTCTTTGAACCATATACACACACAAAAGGTGTTCGCAAAATATACATTCCATCTTATAACCATATTTCCTTCATTTATAATTATTAAAATTCAAAGAAACTCTAATCGCATTAATATGAATATTAATTGCCAACAGATGATTGGAAAGTGAATGTAATTTTAGAAGACTTCTGAAATTAAAAATAGTTAAAATTAATTCAGATAAATAATACTTTCATTTACAACAAAATATAATGAACTCAGCCAAATTAATACTATTTTTTTGTCCTAGAATGCATTATATTTTCGAAAAATTCATATTTGAATTAAATAAAAGTTTTACAACTAAATATTATGCATAGATATCTGTATTTCATCGATTAAAAATCTACAATGAAATCAAAAATAGAAATTCATAATAATTTTTTCTAATTACGCTATTTCTGATAAATTTACAACGCTCTTTAATTTTGGTGTACTTTCCCATTGCGTATAAAATTTCTCAGGAACACTCCTAACACAAGTGAACTATTAATAATAATGATTTTTTTAAGCGAATGATTAAAATATTTTAATGGGTTTAAAAATTAATTAAATCATCTTAGTTATTTTCAGAAACTATATACAAATGAGAAAATGCCTTCGTCAATGCTTCGTTCTCGTCGCCTTCTGCAGCTTGTTTAATCATACAATTCTTTGTATCCATTTCGGATGCTCATTTAAATACTTTGCATCCTTCACTGGTAGGTCTTTTTAGGCGGTAAGTGCGTCGTTCTCGTTATCGAAAGGTAATGAGTTCGAACCTCGAACAAACCAACGATCGATCATGTTAATAAAAGCGGCAGGGATACGTTAAATAGCTCGACATCCCAATGTCCTCCAAGGAAAAGGATACCCCTGGGAATTAGAGGGTCATCTGCTTCATCCGCCGTGCTTCGAAATGGCTCTTCCACCTGATTGGTAGAGCTCAATTCTTGCCTAGATACAGGGAAGTATGCTAGTACATCTTAGCTTACATCTTATAACGGTTTGTTGATTAGAGATTTCTTAAAATTTATATTGAAAGCGTCTAAATTATTTTCCCACACAGTAAATGAATGGGAAATAAAATAAACATGCAATGTTTTCAGTCTTGTGTGCTCTTATTATACAGAACGGGAAATGAACTGATTGCTTATCACACTGTACCAGTTTCATAGCGTTCTGCTTAAATCATTTTAAATCTCTAACCAGATATAAAATTATTTATAGCTGTCATTTCCCATTTTGCGAATGCATGTGCGTTGATATTTGCTTATAGTGCATTGTAAATATAAATACCCTACCTTTTGAGTGTTATCTAGTTTATTGAAATTGTGGTTTAATTTGTGAAGAATGAGTGACTGCCAATCTTACGCTTCCGTTTGAATGAGTACAGGCAATCTTTGACCAACACTATGCATTGGTAAACGGACGCATTTTTGCTTCTGAAAAATGTAAAGTAAATTGTGCTAAACATTATGAATCTTACGCAAATCCCTTTCTTGTTCATAATTTATTAATTTGGAATGAAAGTGTATGTGAGTGTTAGGGGTGGGGGGAGACCTCTTTAGAGCAAACAGAATAAATGATTTTTTTCGACCAGACACCATTGTACCTGCTTCATGCATTTTGTTTTTTAAATCTTTTTACAACTTATAGATATGTAATAGGACTATTAAAAAAAATTGCTTTCATTAGTAAAGTGAATGTTGTTCAACTTGAGCCCAGCCTTTAAATCAGTATGGCTGGCAAAGTAAATTGATTGCTATATCATACATATTTTAATGTTTTTCAATATATTTCTTCACTTATTTTCCACTAAGAGGAATTATATATATTATTTATGATAAGATTTATTCAAAATGAAAATAGAACAAATAAAGATGTAGGAAATTTCTTGTTTGTAACAGTTTCTTTCCCGTCCCACTTCTATGCCGCGATTTAGTCTCCTTTACCTCCTCAAGCTACGCCATTAGTTACAGTATAATATTAATTATTCTTAATTAAATTTATATCTATTGGGTAATTTTTGGAAAATTGAATAAAAATCTAAAATGTGTAATTTCACAGATTTTTTTTTTTTTTTTTTTTTTATTGGACCATAGTTTAATTCTCAGCTTAAAAATATTTGTACAGAGTATGAATTGATATCAGATTTTATATTCATCTTATCAGGAAAAGTTAGAAAGAACACCTTCTAACAATGTCAATTTTATGACAGAGGATTGCTTGTTTTTGAGCGCAAAAGAAAAAGGTGATGATAAAATAGTAAAAAAGGTGTATACATTGTCATTTTGAAAAAATAATTCAGTGTAAACTGATTTGCTAGTTCGATGGGAAAGAAAATATTAAAATCCGTCTATTGGAGAATAGTGCTTGAACTAATTGAGATAACCCAGAAAAATATACACTATTCTGAAATAAATTGTTTATTCAGTGATGTAAAACTAATCACACACAATTTGTAATCTTATTTGAGACTGCACACTTTTCATGAAGGCAATTTGCGGTTGCAGTCAAATTTAAAAAAATTCTAATTTTACGTAAGCTACTCTGTTCTACTTTCGTTTGGCATAAATGTTATGAATTTTAATAAGACATCATTAATGTTTTTATCATTTTATAAAAGATTCGAATCGAGTAATTTTAGAAATTCAATAATTTTCTTTCGGCTTTATAAACATGCTTGTTTATTTTATGAATGAATGACTGTTATGTGTCGGCGTATACTGATTTCAATTACCAAGAGACCATCCGCCCATACTATGAGTACAGAAAAGTATTCTTTCTCAATCCATTTCCTCGATGTCTGTGTCTCAGTGATAGGAGTCAGTAACTAAGAATGCAAATGGAGTTCTTTCAGATTGGTTTCTCAGATAAGCGAAGCATTGCAATCCAAACTACCCTAAGCAATCTTCCGATAATCTTATGTTTGTCATTGTCCAGTCTGCAACATTCCAGAATAAAAAGAAATAAGCATTGCGCTTGAAAATATTTGTTTTAAGTAGCACGCTATTTAATTCATCCATATGTCGCTTTACCTTCCTTAAATCATGGAAATAAAGCAGCTCATATATCCTAATTTTGTGTTTTCAATCAAATGTAATTTTTTTAAGCAATTTATTTTTCAATCACCTACAGTTAATTTATAAGTCAGCTGTAAGTCCCTAGGAAAAACTGACATAGTATGAGCTATGTGTGTAGATTAATTTGCTTATTTCAGTTGTTTTGATTCAAATGTTTTATTTTCCAAACTTCAACAATGAATGTTGTAATTTTTATTGAAATTCTATTGGTATTTGAGGAATTAATTCAAAATGGAGCGTAAAATTGAAGGTGGAGTGATAAGCATCTTAAAATCTCTCTACATATTCTTGAACCAAGATCAAGCCATCAAGTTGGCACCTATTCCCAAAAATCCTTCAACTATAGACGTTACTGATAAAACTATTTCTAAAAACTGAACTCCTATATCCTAGTTGCTTTTTCTAACTGAGCATCCGCAATCGATGATAGCCAAGTCGAGTTGGCAGCCGAATGGTTTGCGCTTTGCACTTGATTCAACAGTTCACAGGTTTGAGACCCAATTTCGGCATGAATGTTGGTAGTGGTTCCGAATCCACTTTAAATCATAAGTTCTGTTCTCATTTGCTCAGGTGCGCAAAAAAATAACATTGAGCGACAAATCTAACCAGAAATAGTCAACAAGTTGCAGAAATATCAAATCCGAGTAATTTCAGTCTTCATTAATATGAATCACCCCAATGAATCGAGACTACAAATTTAATAAGTATATCGCATGGGTTCTATATACCTTTTTAAGAAAAATAACATTTCTTTGCGAATCTTGTAAAAATATATTTGTGTCGAGTGTTAAGATAACGCGAACAAAATTTGTAAATGTGATAAGCGAAACAAAAATATAAATTACATAATTTAAGGAAAGTTAATTAAAGTCGATGGTTATTTTTCTGATCTATTATCTGCTGTCAGCGTTCTGGCTTACGGTTCAAAAGTTAGTGGGATCAAAACCCACATTGGGTGTGGATATTTATACTGGTTTGGAATCTACTTTATGCTTCAGGTCGAGATTAGAATAACTCTCAAAAGTGAGGGGAAAAAACTTTTTTTGACAATAAAACCAAAATTATATTTTAAATTGTACAAGAAAAATTCGATTTACGAATTTAAAAAATTCTGCGTTCTATAATAAATCTGAGAAATTTTTATAATATTTTTCTTTTGAATGAAAATTTAAAAATTGGTTTAATTATGATGTACTCATTAATACACTACTGGCCATTAAAATTGCTACACCAAGAAGGCGACATGCTACAGACGTGAAATTTATACGAAAGGAAGAAGGTGCTGCGATATGCAAATGATTAGCTTTTCAGCGCATTCAGACAAAGCAGGCGTCAGTAGCGATACCTACATTGTGTTTAAATGAGGAAATTGTTCAGCCGGTTCCTCATACACAAATTGCATTTGAACGTTGTTGCCTGGTGAAAAGTTGTTGTGATGCCTCATGTAAGAAGGAGAAATGCGTACCAGCACGTTTCTGACTTTGATAAAGGTCGAATTGTAGCGTACCGGGATTGCGGTTTATCTTATCGCAGTATTGCTGCTCGCGTCGGTCGAGATCCAATGACTGTTAGCAGAATATGGAATCGATGGGTTCAGGACGGTAATACGGAACGCCATGCGGAATCTTAACGGCCACCTATCACTAGCAGCCGAGAAGACAGGCATATTATCCACATGGTCGTAATGGATCGTGCAACCACGTCATGAGCCGTGAGTCAAGAAACAGGGTCGTTTGGAAGACAACAAGTGTCTGCACGAACAGTTCGACGACGTTTGCAGCAGCATGGACTCTCAGCTCGGAGACCATGGCTGCGTCATAGACAAGAGCGCCTTCAATGGTGTGATCAATGATGAACCTGGACGCACGAATGGCAAGACGTCATATTTTCAGATTAATCCAGGTTCTGTGTACAGCATGATGATGGTCGCATCCGTGTTTGGCGGCATCGTGGTGAACGCATACTGGCAGCGTGCATTCTCATCGGCATACTGGCCCATCACCTGCCGTGATGGTATGGGGTGCCATTGGATACACGTCTCGGTCACTTCTTGTTTGCATTGACGGTGCTTTGAACAGTGTACGTTACATTTCTGGTGTGTTACGACCCGTGGCTCTACCCTTTATTCGAGCCCTGCGAAACCCTACGTTTCAGCAGGATAATGCCCGACCGCATGTTGCCGGTATTGTACGGACCTTCCTTGATACGGAACATGTTCGGCTGTTGCCCTGGCCAGCACGTTCTCCAGATCTTTCACCAATAGAAAACGTCTAGTCAATGGTTGCCTAGCGACTGGCTCGTCACCAAATGCCAGTCACTACGGTTGATGAACAGTGGCATCGTGTTGAAGCTGCATGGGCATCTGAACCTGTACATGCAATCCAATCTCTGTTTGACTCAATGCCCAGGCGTATAACTGCTGTTATTACTGCCAGCGGTGGTTGTTCTGGGTACTGATTTCTCAGGATCTATATCTAGCCAAATGTTTTGAAAATTTCATCACTTGTTATTTCTAGTATAATATATTTGTCCAATAAATATCATTTTGTTATCTGCATTTCTTCCTGGAGTAGCAATTTTAATGGCCAGTAGTGTACATACACACTGCTCGACATTGAAAATTGAACAAGAAAGTAACGAAACTCGGCAAACAGAGAGAGAAGCAGCGAGCAATAATCTCGAAATAATATGAATATTACAGAGCGAGAACAGGGTCGGGTCAGTTAGTTAACATAGCGAAGTGGCAGGACACCGGACTTTACGATCGGTTATCTGGTTATACCCTATCATCTCCGAGGTAGAGATGTAAAATTCCCGGGAATTTTGAACCACGGGAATTTACTCGAGAATTTTGGGAATAAACCAGAAATTTTTGGGAATATTGGAGGTTTTGAGGGAATAAACTCAACTAATCATCTTTCGTTTAATGCAATGTTTTGTCTCACATAAATGAAGGGAAACAAAGTACGTAATAAATATGCAAGAAAAACGTCTGTTCTGTCCTATCATCTAATAAAAAAGTTAATTAGTTTCGTACTGAGAACAAAAATACTAGTTAAAATAATGAATTAACATTTAATAAAAAATATCAAGATATGTTTTTCAGGACTTGCAGAATAAATATTGACATATTTTCATGTTTGTGTCGTTATAAATTCCTAAATTCATCGATACAAAAGAAAGAAACAATCCTTTACCCAACATTAAATTTTGAAATTATTCTAAATTGGTTATTTACGCAAAAATAATTTATTTTCCTATAAAGCTCTTCATTACCGTAATTAGAAACCATAAGATAAGTAGACTTTCATTTATTTTAAGAAATATCTGATTTAAAAAAAAAAAAAAAAAAAAAAAAAAAAACTTCAAAAATTTTTAAATCAGGTAAAAAATTTCTAAACTCTCGAGGTCTTTTGAAATTCTTAAGGAAATAAACCGGGTTTATTCCCGAAAATAAAACCGTTTTTCCCCCTCCTTTACAACAATATTCCGAGGCCGTCCGTAACATTTACGGGAGCCTGGAGAGTTTATTTAAAATTATACTCATGTTGGTGGGGCCTGAAGGCAACACAGCACTGTAGGCGTCTGCATCACAGTTATGATTACATGATTTTCGTATGTTTTACAATAATTACAAACTAAATATTATAAATTTTAGTTAAAGCATAAAAGCGAATATTTATTTAAAGTAGAAGTAATTACAGGAAAAGTAAATAAAGAACTATACAATCTTAAATTAATAATAATTTACATGAATTGACAAGACAATAATGTATATTGTTACTTGAAAAATAAAATTTAACTAAGAAAATCACACTATTATGAACACCATATGTTATACATACAGAATTAAATGAAAGTATAATTATAAATTGACAAAGTAAAATAATGAGATAAAATAATAAGAGAGAGAGAGAAGTGAGTAGAATTATTATGCAATCTTAAATGACAATTATTTACATGATTTAAAAAGTCTTTTCTTAAGAATTTTACTTGAAAGTCATGATGCTATGGGGCACCAAAGTTATAATTGCTATAAAGTATTCTTGTTTACTATTTTCTTTAAAATTTGGATAATTTACAATTGACATGACATTAATGTTACATATTACTTGAAAATTAGTTTTAACATTTAAAATAATTACACTATTATGAACATTAGATAGGTATATAAATATTAAAATAATTAAATGGAAATATTATTGTTCATCTTATGAGGAATAAAGTTCATCGTCTACAATTGTTGAAGATTGTATAGGGTCGCAGCATAGTTTGAGTACTTATATTGTAAGGAATTTATTTAAGTATTTGAATTATTTTTTCCATCTAAAACCACGTCCTTTAGACAAAATTGGACAAATTGAAGGGGTCAGTTGGCTGTAGGACCACTGTGAAAGGTGATACACGAAGTAACATGTCTAGGCACACAGCCTGTAAGAATACGGAAGATGTGCAGAGGAATGGATGTCTATTTCCTGTTAACCATTTGCCAAAGCACGTCTTCTGAAGGAGGCAGTGGCAGGGTATGCAAATGTCCTCCAATCATATCTCAAACGTGTTCGATTGGTGAACACGGTGGTCGGGTAAGCAGGTGTATACCTTGCCGGACATGTTGGATGTGCGGTAGGGCGTTATCTTACTGACAAAGGGCATTGAGTACACCCTGAAGGTACGGGAGTGTCACCGATCAAAGCATATCATCCATTTAACGTTGGGATGTCAAAGTGCCATGAGTATGAACTAGAGGTAACCTGGAATCGTACGCAATGTCACCCCTCACTTTTTCTAAATTTTTATAATTTATTTCTTAAACTATTTCAATTCCTTTGCTCTTTGTTTTTCATATTCAATATAAAAACTTTACATCCGTATTTTCTACAATTTCCATTGCTTAAAATTTATATTTAGTGTAATTCATTTATGCAACCTTTATATTTAGCTATTAATACAATGGCTTAGCTATCATCATATTGCATTTAGTGCGATTAATTCTTATACACGACTTTTAATACTTATATTAGGTGTATCCCGGAAGGTTCTGTTCGTTTCTACGACAAAAATTCTCGACACATGTTCATTTGGAGCATGTTCAGATCTCTATTTTTTATCGCTTAATGTATACTTATTGACGTAACAAATTAACTGAAACAAAGTTGGTTTCCTTAAGTTTTAAGAGTGTACCCATGGCTATTTTATCGGAAGATAGGATTAGTGTGGAAATATTTAAGATGGGGTCAGAAGAATTTGGATGATGTAATCGTTATGTATGCTTCTCTGCTTGCTCGGAACAAGCTCTTCTTAAACAGGATGATAACTGGGAATGAAAAGACCTACGAAAATATCGCAAGGGAAAGGGCATATTGTGAATCCAGAAGACCTAACCCTTCAATTTCCAAACCCCATTTGACCCCATAAGAGAATGTTGTGTATATGGTGGGAAATTCGAAGACCACAATACATTATAATTTTGGAATCCAAACAAGATAAATAACTTTTTGATTTAAAATTGAGAGAGTCACTGGGTTATACACGAACAGATATCAAGTGTCCAAAGCAATTCCACGGCAGTCACACATTAACATATACATGACTCGAATCAAGTTGAACTGGCTTGGGAAAACATGGTTTTAGGGTTTGCAGAATAATAAATGTCTAAAGCCTGCCCCAAGCGATATGATTTAAGGATTCAATCGGTATTGCACGAAGAAAATAGAACCATTTGTGGTGTAGTTTGACGATGTGAAGAAAATTCAAGCTTGCTTTAATTTGTTTTCCAATGTAGAGATGATTGTAGGAAGTATAACAGTAGGTTCCTAGTGTGGCGTGTCTCTTCCCATAGGGATGTAAAGTATTCTTGGCTACACTTATGAAAATTAATATTTATTGAAATTCCGCATTTATTTTCCCGTTTTATTTGTTGAAATACCTGTAAGACAAATAATACAATAATTCTCAGAAGGATACAAAGATGAGTCTTGCTTGTGGCAAGTCATGAGCTTTACGAGCTAAATAAAAAGAATACGTATGAAAATTATAAGACATTTCTAAAAAAAAAAAAAAAAAAAGGATGAAAATTTGCTGCAAGGAGCGATGCGGAAAGGTATTTATTTATGTCTATTATATGTTCATACAATGAAGTACTACTAAAAAATATAAGGCGTACTTAAAACCATTCGATTTCCCATACATTAAAACATAAAATGATAAAACAGTATAACTTAATTAATGTAAATTGAATTAAATTTTTCCATTACTTTAATTCTGCTTAAGTAATTATCATCTTACTTTATGTTTTAATTAAATAAAAAATATTCGAAAATTTTAAATTTAATTTAAGCCAATTTATATTATTAATTTTAATTTTATGACTACAGTTAAATAAATTATTAAATGATTAATAAAGAATCACTTTCAAGTATTCCTCGAGCAGATCCTTTAATTGATTCACATGTTTTGACTATTATTTGTACAAAATTTGAGGAGAAATTATTTTCTAAATGTTAAATCTTCATATGTTCTACTTGTTGCCAGAAAGAGCAAAATCGGATTCAATCGTTCATGAAGTCTTACAGAAAGTATGAATGTATCCTCGTTATAATTAAAAATATTACCTTATCTAACAATTTTTTGCAATTCTCCTATCATCCAAATATACTTTAAGAAATCCTTCCCATCTGAGTGCATTTTTAATCAAATTAAACTGTCAAAAAGATTCTTGCTGTGGCAACCAATTTTGGATATCTTTTATTCTTTAATTTTTATCATCATTTCAATCCAGATCAGCCACCAATTCTGTGTTTGATTTGCTCATGTTAAAATATTTTTTAAAAAAGATATTTCTGATATATATTATGTGGCAATGTAAAATAAATTTAAAATTTAATGGCAAAAATTAATTGACAAATGAGCGTTGTTCTAAATAGACTTATAAATAAGACAAGTCATATAACTGACTGAATTTTCTTAATCTATAAAACTTTTACCTATTTTTGTTTTCAATTTATAAAGGATACATTTTAAAAAAGTTAAAACAATAAATGTTGAAAAAAAAAAGACCCCTGAATGTAGCTTTTATTTCCAATTGTGCCTCCCTCTATTCAGGTAATGAGAATTTGAAGGGACAATATGTACTATGTGTGTGCTTAATTGCTCTCTATCCCCTTAACTTTTTCAAATGCAAAACCTTTTCACGCGTGTGGTGGATCTTAATAGCAAAATGTTCCTCAACAGTGTTTGGATTTCAAATTGAACTAGCTGTTGAATACCTGAGAATTATAGTTAATAACCTGAAATAGACATGTTCATTCGGCGGCTTGTGTCAATTGCGTATGGCTCGAATCCATTCCAACTTACCACAATCGTGGCCTTCCAGAATAAGGTCACGCCACAATACGCTTACCAACCAAGGTTTTCGAGAAAAATTCATCTGAATGATTTAAACGAGCGGAAACCGTTTATTTATCGCCCCAACTGAATGGTTCGAAGTCATGGATAAATGGTTTGTGTTTCATGAATATGAAATGTGATTCTCATTTGGCGAATGATAGACGTTTTCACAAAACTCGAGAACATGTCGCTTTGATCGTAAATCTACAAGTGTTGACAATAAATGAATACCAAATTCATTGCTCAAAAATATTTTTCAAATGTGGGAGGAAGAGATTTTGAAGACGATTTCAGATATGCTAAATTCTATGAGAATGAGAAATAACATTAAGAAATTTGGTGAGCCTGACAATTGAGCAGGTTAAAAGGAATTGGTTGGAAGCTCAGTTTAAGGAAAGATAATGATTTCAGAAAATTTTTAAAGCAAAATATAGTTTTTAAAATTTGAATTCCAAATATCAAAAACAATAAAAAATATCCGTAATATTACAAACTAAAAACTATTAGAATAAAGTGATGTAAACCGTATCTGAAGGAAACACAGCTGCCTCATTGTTATTCTGCAACTAATAATTGAGATTATGCCTTCAATTAATATTACCAAGGATTTATTATCCTGGAAATATATACCAGGGATTTATAATCCTATAAGTGATTTTTTTCCTTTTCATGGCATTTGATTTATTTACACCTCTATAATGATTAAAAAAACATATTTTTTATGTTGATTTTGGAAGAAAACGCTTTAAAAAAAAATCCCTTAACTATTTTATCTTATTTATTCTATTATATCCAAATTTATTTTATTCACCATTCATTTAAAATGATGACAATTGAAAAGGTGATATCTGGGACTTAAATTTGAAACGTATATTTAAATGTATTTTTTAATTGAAGACATTCTTTTAAATGTTTCTCATACTTTGCATTTAAAATCGCAAGTAACTTATTTAAGTTGTAACAATTTACTTAAGCAGAAACTTAGATTTTAAAAAAATTTTAGTTTTTAAAGTTACTGATTGTTTTAAAATATTATTTTGTGTATATTTAAACCGAGGTAAAATGTGACAAACTTCCTTTAGCCATTAAGAAATTATTAAATCAGCCGATTCTTTTACTAGTAGATATATTACTAAATGAGGCATACAAAAAATATTTAAAACGAATTGGAATTCAATATAAAACTAAATTAATTTCGTTGGAAAACATTGTTCGCCAATGACTATTTCTTGGAATCACCGTATCGTATTTACTTAGTGAAATCGGTAAAACTCCAAAATTACCCAGAATGGTAAGCTGATATTGCTCGATCCACTGCAAGAAAACGTGTTGTTTATTTAGGTTGTAAAAACATTTTGATAGTAAATATTTTAGAGTCCAAAGCTTTTAGCCCTTATCGCTAAAACGTTCCGAATTTCTCTGGGGGAACTTCGGTATTTAGCTCAGAGACGTCACGTTGTCCCTCTTTTACTGATAATCTCTTTCTGATAAGCGTTTTAGAGTTCAAACTTAATATTATTCACCAGCTGTCATCTACGTCACCAGAATTATCTGCGGAGGTGCTTTTTGGCGATAAAACTGGAAATAGATTGATCGCCTAACGTATAAAACGCAGACTTCTGCCTTTTGCTTCAGTGTTGTTTAACATTCTGTGCTTTAATCTCTTCGTGTTTGCTTTCACACTTGGTCAAGATGAGGAGCATTGTTCTCTGTCTTTTTGTCATCTCAGTCGTTGGGGTGTTGTAAGTGTATTTAATCTGGAACTTTGTTTTGATAAAATTATTTGTTTTTCATATGTAATTTATTTTTTTATTTTTTCGTAAAATTAGATTTTTAAAGCAAAACTTCATCTACAAAGCGTATCTCTGTGTTAGCTTTAACTATAATGAATGTAATTTTTTAAACTTATTGATTCATTAATGTTTTTATAAAAATACACTATATCAAAACTAATAATTTTAGAAAAGAAATCTACAGACCGGAAAAATTTCCTACCACTTCATTTCTTAATAATTTTATTGTAGTGATCAGTAAACATGAATCTAAAAATTTGTCTTCCTAGAATAAATACTAAAGTTTAAGTTTATGAGAACTTTTCAGAACGTGTTCATCTAAAATTAAACTTGTTTAGTCGACTGTAGTTTTTAACTGTTCAGATTAAGATTCAGCACCGTGTTTATAACTAAATTTAAAATGCGTATTTGTAAGCTATGGTAATATTCTCCCCTAATTTAATTTTTCAAGAAATTATATGTACTGTAATGGTTGAAGATTTTTGCAACTCTAATGTCTTAAGTGTGGATGTTCTTAATATTTAGAACTGTTATGGTTCTATTTTTTCTAAGCAAGTGATCAAGACTCTGAAGAGCAGTGAATCGTTAATACAAATGAAACTTTTACATAAATATCCGCGAATATTATGATCAAAAAAGTTTTTGCATAAATCTGAACTTTTTAGTGCAGACATTTTAAGATATTAAGTTCCCAAATAATCGAGCAACTGAATTTTTTTTTATATATTATACGTATTTAGAAGTTCTATTTAAAAATAGTATATGCTCAAATTCTTGCAAAAATGCGAGGCTTGCAGAAGAAGGGGGGGGGGAGATGTAATTAGAGATAATTGAAGCTTTTTGAGCATTCGTTTTATTATGATCTGTAAATTTATATAGAATCCAGTATTTTTATAAAATTTTTCGCATAACCTATATACACGAAATTTTATATTTAAATTGTTAAAGCATTTAGACTACTTTTATCCATTGTAATGGGTTGTTAACAGTTTGAATATTGCATAACAAAACCTCGAATCTGTCTCATCTGAGTTGATGCGTTAACATTCCTTAATTTGTCGATGAATTTAGTAATATTGATTTAAAACTTCACAGCTGATAAATATTTCTTGTAACCGTAATCTGCATTACTATGAGCATCGTATTACAGTTTTAATTTAGTTGTCCATAATTAAAGGAGTAATATTTCAAGATGTTCAAAATGTTTGCATTGAGGTTTGATTAATGTTATCAATTTTATGCAGCTTGCCTCATATCAAAGTTAAACATTAGGTGAGAATTTGTCACGTTTTTATCTCAATTTTGGAAAAGCTAAACATTTTGATTCTAGAGAATAATGGCTACAGCTGAGTTTAAAATATTTACTAAAGAAAAGTTTGATAAATTTATGTTTTCATTGATGATAATAAAAAAAAAAAAAAAAAAAAATTCAAATATCTGCTGGCTTAATGTTATTTTCTAGTTACAGATACCGCCTGTATAATTGGAATAAATAAATGCGTAATTTTAGCGTTGCGTACATTACGAGATTTAAATATGTTTACATTCTTTAAGCATACGCTGAAAATATTTTGTGAACAATTTTTGATTTAATCGAGAAGTATTAATTTTCTTGATATAGACGTATGGTGGATTTTATTTTTTTAATAAAAATGCAATTTTTTTTTAATTTACTGAGAATTTCAATTAGTTACCTCGCATTTATTTAAGCATTTTAATCGTAACTTAGGTTTAGTGTGCTTTTAACTTCACTTGATTGGATGAACGAATTTTTCTTAAGTGTAAAGTTATTGCACATAACAAAAAAATTAATTCGTAATTGTAAAATTAGATTGAAACTGTTTAAAGGACTGTCCTAGAACAAGTATTGAAGTTTGTAGCCAAGTAAAAGTTAGTTGTCACTAAAAATTGTGATCTTTAGTTGCAAACTTTTCAAACATACAATAAAATGGAAAGTAATTTTAATAAATTTTAACAGTATATTTAAAAAAAATTGCTTTAAATCACAATTCTTACAAATTCTAAGCTAGCTATAAATACTAACGTGAACTAACGAATTTCATTATAAACGGCGAGAAATTTACTTAGACAGTTTTGATTCTCTCAATAGAATTTAATATTTACAAAGTTAACTTTGAATTTATAATAAACTTAAGTAACCACAGTGGTTGAAGAATATAAGAGTGCAAAATTTTTGAGGCTTTATAATAAGCACACTTTTAGAATATTTACTTACTTTTGGACTTCATTTTTTTGTTCATTGTTCTTAAAATAAAATGAAAATATTTCGAGAAATTGGGCCCGATTTTTCTTTTGTATAATTAACTTTTTGCTGGTTATACAGAACCTGCAATATTTCTTAATCGGACATAATAAGGATTGAACATAATTCTAGTAAACAAAAATAAAAGATAGTATTAAAAACAGGCTTAATTTTAAAAGTAGATTTTTTAATCGTTACTTTCAAAAACATGGTACCACCTCGTAGAGATCACGTCTTTTAGTAAATTAATACTTGCAAGATTTTTATATTCATTTAATATTGAATTGGTTGTAAATAAAAATTCTTCCTTTAATATATCCCTCAAAATTCCATTAATACGATATTGTGATTATATCCCAAGAAAATGTTGTTAACGATATAAGTTGTAAGGTATTTATTTCAATTAAATGTACGAAATGCGAATTTTAGTGAATTACGCTCAGTTAAAAAGAAATAATTTAGTGTTGAGAGAAGAAAAAATGTTCCTATGTTTTCTAACCCAGGTATCTTTTTTTTTTTTTTTGGAGGAAGGGGGGGGGAATGGAATTCAGTTCTATTCTTTCACATTGAGATTTATATGCTACATCTTCCTATTCCCTTTCCACTTTTTTGAAAAAGTTCCTTAAGACGAAGCAAGCGTACCGCGGTGAACCTTGGCTGCGGTTCGGAATCTTTAAAACTACTGCTAGAATTACTTAGGGCGATCGTAAAAAGCGAACTAACGAAAGCTGTGACTTGCTGTAGTGTGTGTGGGAAGGGGGGGGGGACCATGAATCTTGTCCTGGTCTCAATTGAAGGAAGGGCTGCATGGAATGGAGTAAGATTTGTCTGTTAGGATTTTGCTTAGTAGGCTTCAATCTCCTTGGAAATTTTTTAGTTCACTTTAAAGTATAAACGCCAATTTGAACTCCCTATAAAGTTGCTCATGCGCTTATAGTTAATTTAGTCAGTGTAACATTTCACTCAATAATGCAGTTATTTTGGGGAGGGGGAAAAAATAGTGTTTCCCTCTTTCTTTAAAAAAAGAAAAATTGTTTTCAATGCGCTATCGAAGGAGAGGGGAAAGAATAATTATGGTAATGCATATTCACACACCCCCTTTTACTACATTCCCTCAAACGTTAAATTCATTTTTGGCGATTTTTAAATATTTTCTTAGTGAATGCGTTTGCGCCTTTCCCAATACATAATCCCTCGAAAGTGCATTAAAACACGGAAGTGAGTAATCCATATTTCAGAACTTAACATCATAATTGTGTGTAGCGTTTTCAAACGTCGTAAATCTCCTTCGATTAGTCTTTTAGTGAATCTACTCGAGAACTTTTCGTTCAAAACATTACTTTTAAAAGGTATTTATTGAACTGTTTTGTTGTGTATACTCTTTGGTGTTAAAAGTGAAAACAAATTTCTACAGTTTAACATATATAGAAAAAAGTACTTGATGTATATTCCGTGCACTTCTTTCATTGCATTAATTTCCAATTCATAATTTATCGGGGTTTCCGAAACCTAGGTTCAAGTTTTCAATAGTAAGATTTAAACATATCGAACGTCAATTGTAAATCATAAATTCATTGAACAAAGTATAAAAGGATTGATATTTAACTAGTAAAATAAAATGGAGCAAGAATATTTTATTAGTTGGAAATACTTTTATTCAGATGTTAATAATCAAAGATTGAGTAGATGAGATTTAATAATAACGAAATAAAACTTGTTCTTTTATTTTGCGTTCGACATATTTTGTCTGCCTTAATTTAATTATAAAGAAGGTGACTCCCGCCCTCCTCCCCTCCGAGAAATCTTTTTTTTTTTTTTCTCAGGGAAGGCACTCGTGAGCTTGAAGGGTCGAAATACTCTTGTCCAAAGGTCCGCAATCATTGTGTCTCGTCCCTCTTGTGTGCCCGCCAAATTTTACAAATTCGTATAGAGGAGATTGTGTTTAACTGTTTTGCTCAGTATGTTATAAACAGAACTTAAACTACCTTTGTGTGTGCTACACCGTTTTGGAGTCTCTTTAAAAGTGTGGCGCGACGAAAAAAGCTGAGAATCACTGCCTAATCCATAAAAAAAAAAATGCATGCAGAGTACATACGTCAAACAATTAAAAATTCATGTAGATTACCTTAAGTAAATATTTTGAAAAACAAGATATCGGATCGATCTTTGTTACTTTTTCGTCTAAAATCTTCCCTCTTTGCAACTTAAGAAATAAATTTATTGTGATGCAAACGTTTCATGTATAGAGAAATATCATTTTAGTCTGCTTTTGAGTAACACTTCCGTACCTCCCTAAATAATGCAGTCTTATTTCAGCATCGCCAACGTGGAGTGCCGCTCCCCGAGGGTTTGTGAGACATGTCAAGCTGAGGAATGCGAGGCAGTTTCTTGCGGTTGCGGAGTCTTCAAGGACGAATGCGACTGCTGCGACATTTGCAAAAAGGTAAGTTTCCTTAAACTTATTGTTATTACTACTTTTAGCATACGCTTAAAGGAAACGTTTGGTTTTAGTTCGGATTTTTCATCGACATCATGAAAAATTCTCTCTTGTATGTTAATAAGAATCTTTGTATCATATTGCATAATAATGTCCGAATGGAAGCGTAAATTAACGTAGAGAATATACTTCGAGTATCAATAGCAGTTCATGGAAATGAAATTTTGACCAATGTATTGCTAATTACATCGTTTTAACAGCTTGTCTATTGCTTCCTGTACATTGCGCTTTTATTTCGGAATCCACTTTAAACTGTAGTCTAAAGTACCGATGTATGTAAACAATTTTTTAGTGAAACTAAGGAAAATTTTTCCGTTCGTTGTCTTCTCACTTTAGATTTTATTCAAGAGTAAAGTTCTTGTTTTTTAGACTTTTCTTATCAACTGCGCTATATTTTTCATAAATACGAGTTTTCCAGGAAGACTTTAAATTCGGATTATAAATGAATTGAAGAAAAATAATTCGCGACCGCGAAGGATAGTGTAGCTGATTTATTACAATCAATAACGTTTCGAGTAAGAAACCGCTAGCGATAAATATTTCTGTGTCAATTTTCATGTTCAAGATATTTGGCAGACATCGTCGAAATTTTGGAGTGTAAGAAGTCTTAGCTTAGTAGGATAGAAATAACATGATATTTTCTTTTTTAAATAACCATATTGGTTGTTACAGTAATACCTAGATCTAAGCAAACATTCATATATCGTAAAATACCGTTTATTATAATAGCATTTGAAGACATCCTTATTAGTCTACTTAACAGAAGTTTCAGACAGCATTCGATGGCAGTAACGATTATTCCCCGTTTTTACCATTAAGTGAGAGACTTTAAAACGTGTATTTAAAGTTTTAAGCACAGACATATATTTTTTATATTTCTGCTTAGATCAACTGCGACTTTAGTACCATAGTACTGACTTTAAAACTTTTCAGAACATTTTGAAATTAAACATTTAGCTTTAATAATTCGTTTTGACACAAAGTATGAAACTTAAACTGCCAAGCATGAAATTCGTATTTGAAATAACAGGTGTCCTATTCTTATCAAAACGTGAAGAAGTGTATTTGAATTAATAAGTTTAAAATTAACAATGCTGGTAATTTCTTTAGAAACAAAAATTTGTTCTTCTCGGTATAACAAAGAAGTGGGTATACAAAATCTTTTAAAGTTTCCATTTCAAGATACATTTTTGTATGTTGTGTGATACAACTTCGTGAGTTGAGAGGAAATTCGCAGTCGCTAAAAAAGTTTCTTTTCTTTTTTCTTTTTTTTTTTGTTGTACAGTTTGGGATTTTGTCTAGTTTTAACTTGAGATGGGGAAGAGGGACAATAGGCCGTTCGTTTTAAAGATCGCATTCAAATCTTCCCACTCAATGGAAGAAACTAATTTTTAAAGACTCGAATAGGTATTTTCAAATATATTCTTTAAAAGTTTAGCTTTATTTAAATCAAGAATTGTGTTATCATTTGTATTTTGTCAATTTACAGGTATGTGATGCGGAATACAAAGTTTTTATAGTTTGATGAGCTATTATGCTGTGTAAAGAAAAAATTTATAACAATACTACACTTTATTGACGATTTGACTGTTGGATGAAAGAGGATTAAATAAGTTTCATACTGGTGGTTCAGCCCACAAGGAATTAAAGAAAGTAACGGAGTCTGATTCAAATAAAACTGAAGAAGTCTGAAATAAAACTGATGCAAAGAACCAGGTCAACCTGCCGATTTTTCAGACCGGTGAGGATCCACTGAGCGGATTCTTTTATTGGTGGTCTTGGAGAGCTGTCACTCCGTAAATCGATCTGGTTCTCGCGAACCAACAAGCGAAATGATCGACTTTCTCTTATTTTAACCTTGAACTCTAAATTTTTTTTTCTCGATGCCAGAAACTTCTACGCCGAGCTGGCAGCCGAATGGTTAGCGCTTTTGCCTTCGATTCAACAGTTCGTGGGTTTGAATCCCACCTTGGGCATGGATGTCTGGAATCCACTTTAAACCATAAGTCCCGGTCTAATTAGCCTTCGTGTATCCAAAAAAAAAAATGACCGTTGAGTGACAAACAAACCAAACCAGAAGCTTCTACAGTTCTTACAATCGATCTCTCCGAATAAAAGCATTGAGTAAACAAATGCCAACAAAGTGGTGTTCCAATCAAGTCTACTGAATTAGTAAAATATTAAATTTTCTTTTTTTCAGTGTCCTAGAGAGCGCTGCAGCTTGCTGGAGGGCGATGTCTGTCAAGACGGTTACGTGTGCGCCCACCCTGTTGGCACATCCTTCGCCGATCGACACAACAACCCCGGCAACTGTGTCCCTCAAGCCGAAGCACCTCGCCACGAAGACTGATTAAATTCTTGTGTATTTCTTTTCCAATAAAAGTTTCATTTTAAAGCTGTTGTATTCGTTTTATCTCCCGTCAAAAAGATTTCAGATTAAGGTCCAGATCACACTTGACTTCGTGGTGATGGTTTAATGAAAACGAAAATTACTCCAAATCTTATTGGATAAATATCCTGTTGATTTGAATTATAAACAAACTATAAATCCTCTGATTTGAAATGCTAATATACTTACCATACATCAATTTGTAGAATCTACCCTTTAAATAAAAGGTAACCGTATCTGAAATGCCTAAATTGAAAGTTCTTGACAAAAATTGAAGGGGGGGGATTAAGATTCTATTACAAGAATGTATGACTGAGTTAGCATATGGTATATTAGTGCTAGTTTTACTCGAAATATTAATAAACATAACATCTTCAGAAATTTTGTCAATCAAGCTTAGTTTTTTTTTTCCAAACCTAATTGTGAAATTTCTGTTCTAAAGCTTAAAAATGCTAAATATAATGTGTCATCAAAGCAACAGCTAGAAGTGCTTAAAAATAAAGATGCTCCAGTTAAAACTATTTTGCCGAGTAATCGAAGCTCATCACGTGATTCAACTAATTCATGATGATA
This sequence comes from Latrodectus elegans, assembly GCA_030067965.1. Taxonomy (NCBI): domain Eukaryota; kingdom Metazoa; phylum Arthropoda; class Arachnida; order Araneae; family Theridiidae; genus Latrodectus; species Latrodectus elegans. Next base: position 1,587,080 of record CM057811.1, read on the forward strand.
AAGGAAACAATGAGCAATTGTTGAAAATTCGTTTTTTTTTTTAAATAAGAGTAACTAACGAAATATTGTTTTTATTTTGTGATAAAGTAGGCAATAAACCTATTGTACGCTATTAACTTTGAATAGAATACTTCACATATTTAATAAGTTTCAGGTATAATAAACTTCGAAAGTTTTTAATGTTCTGAATATAGCGATTATATGAAAAAAGACACGTAGAAAATAACTCAACCTTATGGAATTAATTATGAATATTTAAGTGGAAAAAATGCAAGTATTTTCAAAATCTCTCTCGGTAAAGAAATGTGAAAATAATTTATTTTAAAGGCGCTATGTATACCTTTTTCATATCAATATATGTAAGACCTTTAGTAAAGTAGGAAGTTTAAAGCACTAGAAACGTACTGTGTATTATTTACAAAATCTATGTTATGTGATTGGCAGACGCAATACTAGTCTAATATGATTAACAACTCGAGAAATGTCGTAATCACAACAGTGTTGTATTGAATAGATATCTCGACTCTCTCTCGGTAAAATATTTGCAACTATTTTATCTCTCAGACAACTATTACGAGGGTCACACTCTAAAAATTTTGAGATACAACTAGGTTTCTAAAGTTATACTTACAAAATTTTAGGTGTGTTCAAAGTAGTCTCCTCCAGCATCAATGAACTTCGGTAGACGGATTTTACACAGATTAAATGCCTCAGGCTATTCATTTCTTTGAATAGATGAAAAAAAAAAATGAATTTATAGCCACATCAATCTCTTCTGAAAGAAAACGACATCCACGTAAGTTCTTTTTTAGATTGAAGAATAACAAAAAGTCGCACATAGCTAGATCAGGTGAATACGGCGGATGTTCGATCACTTTAATTTGTTTTTATGTAAGAAACTCAACTGTTAATCCGGCTGTATGTGAAGATGCATTGTCATTGTGAAGCATTAGTCCCCTAACATCAGTTCTTGTAGAATTTCTGGAAGACATTTAGTGGTATACCAGTTTGCTGTTACTGTCTTCTGTCCTTCCAACTTGATGGCTTTGACCAATTCCGTACTTCTGAAGAAAACGGCATACATCACTTTTTTCAGTGCGCGTTGTTTTTTCACCATTGTCGGCATGGGATCATCTTCAAAGACCCATACTTTGCTTTCTTGACGTGTTGGAACGTCAAAAACGGTATGTACATTTCATCACCTGTTACAATTTTAGAAATGATGCGGTACCCACCATCATTTAGCAATTAAAGAGTTTCTTTACTGATTCTGACACGTTCCTCTTTTTGGTGCTCAGTTAAATTATGGGGAACCCAACGGCAAACTACTTCTTTCATATGTAATTCTTCATGAATGATTTTGTGTATGGCTGCGGATCTAATGTTAAGTTCCTTCTGTATCATTTGATAGGTATAGCGATTATCATCCATTAACGTTTTTCTCGTATGGCAGACACATTATCTGGGATTACTGCCGACGGCGGCCTTCCTGTGTGTTCTTCATCCTGAAGAAAATTGCGACATCTTCTAAATTCTCTAAACCATCTGAATACAGTAGCACAAGCTGGAGATTCATCACCAAATGCTAATTGGAACCGTTGAACGCATTCTTCTTGATTCAATCCTGCTTTAAAATCGTAGAAAATCATAGCGCGAAAATGTTCTCGCGCCAACTTCTTTTTCTTTTTTGTTTAAAATTTTTTCTATGCTTAACAAGTTGAAGTAAATCAGTAAAAAATCATCTTCTGTGTTAAAATACTTTGTATTTTAAAATTAAACCGTTATTTTTATTTTGTAAATTCTCGTCTGCGCGTATCTCAAAAATTTCAGCGTAACCCTCGTATAATGAAAGGAATGTTTTTATCCGAATTCAATTCTATCACATACTAGGTTTGAACTTTTAAACACTTCGAACGCACTTCAAAGCACGGTTGAGATGGGGCTCATTGCCGCAATCAGAAGGTTGCGAGTTTTGTACCGATCCATCGAATTCGCTAATGGCACATAAGGCATGTAAATTATGTGTTGTCACTCGTGATGTCTGTTGAAATTTCTTTCATCTTGGAATCGCTGCCACATCCTGGCGATGATTGCGGTGATTCGGAGTTTCTCGGCTGCCGCATACGCCCGCATTCCAGGCAGGCGATATAGAGTTCCACTTCTTACGTACAACATTCTCTCCGAACGCCATGGCTATGCTGCCGTGGCAACGGTCGCTTTCATTTTTTTTCTCAGCTCTCTTATCGTCACCAGGGGCCTTCTTGTAATTTTCGCTTTTGATTTTCGTGTACTTCCGGATTATTCTTAATTAATGGACATGTGTGTATTTAATATTGCTAAAATATACATATTGCTGAAAAGGATAATAGGATTGAAATAACGGTGAAATAATTTTACTCGATCCAATGGTTAATTTAAAAAGTATGTATTGATATGTTTTATAGAGATCATTAAAATGTCAATTTTGTTAAAGGTCTAATAGAAAAGGAAATTAATTTGAAAAATTTGTTATTTTTTAAGACACGCCTAAAAATTTTCATTAAATTATCTTTTATTAAAATGAAACATCATTTAAAAGATATTCATTTCATTTATATGAAATACCTTAAAATTCCACGTGTTTATTCAATGAAATATTTCCATATATTTTGTATTGATATTACATTTCACAATTTAGAAATACACGCATATCAGCTGGACTGATTTTTTTTTATATCGTACAATCTTACCCATAAAGATTATTCTAAAAATATAGTTATTTTTGTACGGTATTCAATACACAATTGTCTTTCCCTCGGAGATATTTTTGATTCTTTTCATAAACAAAATCTAATCAAGTTCATACTTTTTAAGTTTTTCTTAGTAAGCAATTTTTTTCTCAGTAAAAAATATACGAAAAATCGTATACTTTATTCGCACAACACAAATATTTCCAACCAATCATTACAAATATTTTCTTTTTGCTACTACAATGGGTTAACCAAAAAATTTAGGAATATACAGGGTGATTCTAAATTGTTTTTACAAAATAAGGGTAATTCTACCCATCCAGGCAAGCAATAATTACTTAGCAGCATAGGGTCGCATTCCACTCTGAGGCAGGAAAGAGGTATTCCGACCTGACAGTTCTTGCCCAATACTTACAACAGTGTTGGGTAAGCGAATGAATAATACCAAAATTTTCACAATCATATTTATTGTTTAGTGAAAACCTCACAGCAAATGCTCAAAATGCCGCCCATGTGTGTCATTGCACAGTTATCACGGGAGAAGGAAGGACTGGCGCACTCTCTTGAAGATTCCTGTGGCCACATTAATTTTGCCCCGGAAACAATGATTCTAGCCACGAGATCTTCAGTTGAATCCACAGGCTTCCCGTATACTAAAGATTTCATAAGCCTCAAGAGGAAAAAACACATAGGGTTGTGAGTTCCGGACAGCGAGGAGGCCAAGCCACAGGTCCGCTATGTCCATCTTGCGGGATAAGTGGCATTCAAAACGTCACAGACCGTGATGCAAAAATGTGCTGGGGCTCCATCGTGCATCAACCACATGTCTCTTAGGATGGGGAGTGGAACAGCCTGCAGTAAATCGGGAAGCACTTGTTCCAAGAAGATACGGCATGTTGCACCGGTCAGACGGTCTGGCATGATGTAAGGGCCTACCAGGTTATCACCAAGGATACCTGCAAAGATGTTCACGGAAAATTTCTGCTGTTGTCTAAGAGGGATTGTACAGTGGGCATTGTTGTCAGGCCAAACGTGTTGATTGTATTTTAAAGGACAACGCCTACTCTGATTGGCTTTCTCCTGAAACCAATAAGAGAAAAATGCTTCTTCTTCTGTGAGGAAATTTGGATACGGGTAAATTGGTGATACATTCTTGATGCGTTTCTACTTTCCTCTTTTCTGCCTCTCAGAGTAGAATTCGACCCTATGCTGGTATGTAATTATTGCTTGTATAGATGGGTACTATCACCTTTCTTAGTTTGTAAAAACAATTTAGAATCACCCTCTATCTTATAATGTATTTGAAAATAACAGAAATGATCGTAAAATGTTTTAAGAAATTAAATTAAGCACATACCAGGAAAAAATTGGAATTTTTCTTCCCTTTTCGATTATCTTTTAAATTGCGAATTTTCCTTAATTTGTTGAATGGTTAATTTGTTTCCTTAAATTGTGATTTTTTTCTTAATTTATAAAAATTTTTACCCATTAAAACATTTTTATAAATTTAAAATATATTTTTTAAAATAATATATCTTAATGCATTTTACCTTACTGAAAGTGCGAAAGGGAAATAAAAATTGCTCTAGTGCTTATTTTTCACGTTTTAAACATGCTTCTAGAAACACTCTGTTGATAAATATTTGGTCATGCTAACCGCACATGTGCAAAATTATAATTTTTTTACAACGCAAAGGTTTTGATATTTTTAGACTTCTAAAAATATAAAATTTACTGATAATGTCCTAATATCTAACAGCTCTTTTTTTAGACATGTTTATTTCCCATAGACTTTTCTTAAAATTGCAAGCGTATCCTAGTTCTAATTTATAAAAACTTATTTTAGATATTCAAAAAACAGTATTTCGTTAGTGTTACATTTGGCGACTTGTTAATAAAGATTTGAATTTCATTAGAATTTCTGATTTCACATTTTTTCTGGATATATAATTCTTAAATATGATTGCTTATACTATCCCAACCAGTCTATATTCTGAAAGTTAAATAGAACATATTTAGAAAGTAAGATCTTTCGCAATAGAGACTATTGAGGTTCGCTATCCTGAAAATGAGTGGTTGCATGTGTTCACTGATGGTTCTATATTAGAAAGAACACATGGTGCAGGAGCAGATATCCATTGTGAGCTTTTCAGTTTTTATTTACCTATGAGTCCTCTTTCCACAGCCTTTGATGCTGAAATTGAAGCTATTACAGTGACTATCCAACAGCAATGATTCGCAGTAACTTTTTTAAAAGAGCGGTCATTTTGTCAGATTCTAAGAGTGCGATTCAAACTCTTTTGAATAATCAAAATAGTTCCCAAAGAATTTTAGAATGTAGATCTTTGCTTAAGGCTCTGGCACACAGAATTTCTTTTAAGTGAATCCCTGCCCATTGTTGTATTTTGGGAAATGAAAAGGCTGATTCAGTGGCTTAAAAGAGAACCTTGATAGATCAACTCATGAATCGCCCTCTTTCATTGCGTTCAACTAAATTGTTTGTTAACCTGACTCTCAAGAAGACTCTTAAACAAGATATGGTTCAACGTGCGACGCACAAGAGATATAAGATTTTGGGGGAGGCAAGAGCTGTTTCAGTTTTCCAAGAAAGACTGCGGTGGCCCTTTATAAAGGTCTAACTGGACATGATTGTTTGCGGGACCATCTCTTTAGGATTGGAGTGGTGGTTTCCCCAGACTGTGCTTTGTGTGACTCTGGTTAACCAAAGACTTTTGAACATTTAAATAATTGTGTGGTTCTTTCTTAGTATGAGGGCATTGTTGAAAAGTATTGCAGAGCCCGTGAACTAATGGCTTAGGCCTAATGTTCGGCATTTGTAAATAACATATTTAGAAAGAATAAATTTTTAGAATTTAACGCGATTTGAGACAAAATAATTTTTGATTGATAATACATAGAATTTGTTTCAGAATTGATATATTTATTTCTTTTACAAGGTATGCAAGTGGTTATTATTGAAACTTTGAATTTCTGAAACCTAACTAACTTAACATTTTTGTCTCAATTATCCAATGTGTCAGCATTTCATCAATGTTGTTAATATAATTATACTCGAATCCATATTCAAATAAACACTTCACAACTTCCATTTTATCTTTATACTGACGTCACTCCATGTAGCAGACAATGAAACGGAAAATTTTATTTCTCAGATACACACAAATCTTTAATTTCCTTTATAGTTATTGAAGTAAATTGCTTCAAAGTTACATGTTATTATCACTTATCATTCTTTTATATTTTGTTTATAGATCGAAATATCGTTAATCATTACGAAAAAAGAAACAGTTTGCAACCTTTTTATTTTACAAATTTAATGGAGGAGACTACTTATTGTATGTTTAAAGGTGCTTAGTTAAGATACAAGTATACAAACGTCTAGTAATTCTTTTTAAAGAGCAGCTTTTTATAGAAAAGAGTTGGCAAATTATTTGATAGTTTTGATAAACTATCGCATACATTACCAAGACTGAAGTCAGATCTATGGACACAGAAAGAGGAAATAGGTGAATATTTTTCAAATTTTGAAATTATTATTGATTGCACACTTAAAATGTTTTTTTTTTTAATAATATAAGACGCTTATCTCTTTGGTACGTGTTTTAAAATAATCCCTTAATAATCTAATCCCATGTTTGACAGAAGAATGTTATATATATATTGATTCGTTCAATTTAAATGGTCAGCAATTTCTATTAGTATCCTTATTCAGTTGAGTATATTTTGAGAGCAATCATCGTGGCAGGCGTTTTGAAGCACTGGATCTGAGCAGATGAATCACTTCACATATATAGATGCACTCCAGTCTTGAGCATGCTTGTCTGATGGAGTGAGCGCTTGAGAGCTTTCCTCCTTGCGACACGTACACACGACCCACTATCTATGAAAAATCTTCCCAGGGGACAATACGCACTAAGTGATAAAAAAAAAAAAAAACCTTAAAATGGCCTTCCGCGGAGTCAAAAGTTATCATATCAAAGCCCAAAGAGTTTGAAACAGAATTTTATCGAATTTCTCTTTGAACACATAACTATTATTTCTGCTTTCATACATTTTAAGATTAATATCGAACAATAAAATATATTGTGCTTTTCGTTTCTAAAAGTTTATTTCTTGTTTTCATTAAAGGTTATTTCTACTAGTTAAGTTTCATTCATTTCGAAGTACAATTTTCTAAAATGATGATCATCCATGAAATGATAAATTATTTTACAATTCCCTATTATATGATTTTCAATCAAATCATTGTGTATAGTATAAATAAATAAATATTAACGCTGGAATCCTAACCAGGGCAAATATTCGGTTGACGTACCCAAAATCTTAGTTGGGTACGTCAACCGAATATTTGTCCCTGGTTTTAATGAGAATGGTTGCATGAAGTGGATATCAGGTGCTAAACAATGTAAATTTAAAAAATGTTGTTAACGAAATTTTAATTGCAGTTTGTTTAAAAATAAATTAGTACTGATCTGGACTCCCTGTATAAAGTTGCTTATGCCACAATGTTATTAATCTAAGCGATGTAAAAACCTACGTTACGGTACTTCAAACAAGAAAGTAGTTCTTTTTCTTCTTCTAAAATTGCCATCTATTATAAATGTAAATAATAATAGAAAAACGTATTTACATCATCAGATCCCTTCTTACCAATCCCTCTGATCTGGAATCAGATCAGATCCTTGAGGTCGTTCGCTTTTAACTTCAACACAGCCAAACCGGGGTCCCTTAGGAGATCCTCACGAAGTAGACCAGCGCATTTGGGACTGGCTTCTTCATTGTGGCATTTGGTGCAAACTCGGAAAGTGGAAAATCTAAGGGTTCCCTAAAAATAATATTAATTTTTTTTACTGTCTGCAGCGATTGATTTCTCTAGTTTTGAAAATTAGTCAGTTGGAAATGCATTGAACATGGATGAAAAGATTATCAGTTATGTTTAATTTCAAAAAAGAGAAAGGATCCTCATAATATGTACTTTTATTTCGAAACATCCTAACTCACTTAAGTACGAAAATAACAAAATTAGAAAAACCCTCACAAGTTGCAAGAAAAAATATTTTTTCATTTTGATAATTGACTCCAATATTTATAATATTTTCGACATTTTAGTTTTGACCAAACTCCGATGTAAAAAACTAAGTTGGTAATATATCAAAGTTGGAAAAGAATAATGATATAAAATATATACAATAATAAATGTGTTTTAATCAATTTAAGATTTCATTAGACATTTTTTTAAAGTTTATTAATAAAACAGATATTAAGGGATATATTAATTCTCATATGCAATGCTGATTCAATAAATAAGTATCAAAGGACAAATTTTATGATACAAAACAGAAGTATTTGTCTGAATCTGAAAACATTTAAAATAAAATGTTTATTAGAAGCTAGAAAAAGAGTTTATGAACTATTTTAATAGTATTCAACATACACATAATCAAATTAAGAAGACAATTTTGATAAATGCAAACTTAAATTTTACACACACACTTACTTCCAAAAGTTAAGCACGAAGAGAAAAATGCTAATTTCAGGAAGCCAATCAGAATTGAAGAGGATGCAAATCGCTGCAGAGATCGATGTAAGTATGCAAATATGTTAAGTAACAGCCAATCGTGCTTTCATGTCAAGAAATAAGCAAAAAGGGGCAGTCTTATAAGATATCAACTTTATGAAGGGTTACAGAATTTGTAAGTGCTGACAGAAGTTTGTTTTTAAGACATACGTGTCTATGACATGACTTCCAAAAGACGAATGGAAGATTCTGAGCGCTGGTGTGCTGTGGGGCGTATTGAAGCAGGACAATCGCTATCTCAGATGCTGCTCTTTTCTTCGACGTTCATCATTCTGTAATTTCACGTTTATGAAAACAATTCCAAACCACACAAGAAGCCCCGTAACCGGTCGCCCAAGGATTACAAACCCCGCGGAAGATTGATATATTGCGATTTTACCAAGAGGAATCGCAGAGCGACCTCCACACCATGACATCTACGGTTACAGCGTCCATTGGTAAAATGATATCTGCAGCCACTGTACGCTGAAGATTACATATGAGTGGACTGAACGCTCTCGTACATCGAGTTTGTGTTTGTCTATCTGTCCAATCAAGAAGAGCACGATTAAAGTGGTGCCGGGAACACGTCAATTGGACTGTGTCTGACTGGGACAATGTCATGTTTACTGATAAATCAAGATTTACTCTGGAGCCAGATGACAAGCATACAAAGATATTGCGATTAGCTCCAAAACATCCCGCATTTTGGGACGGAAGCATTATGGTGTGGGCAGGACATTAGGATACCACACCGACTAGCACATCTTTAAATGGGATTCTGTGACGGCTGTTTGGTATCGAGATGAAGTCCTAGAACCCATTGTGAGAGTGTGCTGCAGCAGTTGGGCCCTACTTTTGTTATATATATATAAATTTGGGGTCCAATAAGTTGTCTACTGTGTTAAAGGGTACATTGCTAAAATATAAGTAAAGAATAGCACAGTTAATCTCGTATTACATTCGCTGTAATTAATAACACTATTTTTACAAATCTTCAAAACTGTTGGTTTTCTAAAATAATGTTATTATCAAAAAAATTAATGTTGTCATTGGAACTCCTAGATATTGAAAGCTGTTTGATTATACAGTTTATTATTAGTAAAAGTAAATAATATTGTTATGTATAGTACTTTTGACGTTTTTTTATTAGAATATTAATACAAAAAACTAGATCATTCTTTTAAAGATAAAATTTTTATTATAATTCATTTTTTTAAACACAAGTTCTTAATATTAATTTAAAAATCTTTTAATTAAAAAATACTTCAAGATTTATGTTTTAAATAAAAATTTTACATTAACATAAATTTTAAATTAATAAAATTATAAATTAACAAATAAAACAAGACTTATGAAACAAATTTTACTTAATATAATATTTGAATTTTTTAATATAATTTTTAATATATATTTTTTAATATTTCAGTTCTGTTTGGTTGAGAAATTATATGTTTATTTATTAACACACATACATGCATATCTGTATAATATAAGCTACAGAAAATGCAATGTGCTTAAACAAATTAATCTATTGATAAAAGTTATCAGAAAATAAATAAATGTTTGACATCGTTATTTTACAAAAAATATTTTAATGAGAAATTTTACACATGAAATAATGTGTACCTTATATTAAATATAAAATTTTCATTTTTTATCAATTATTAATTCAATATAGCAGAACCTGTTTCCATAAATTTATGTTTTTTATCAATATCTAATAAGTTTTCACAGTTATAAATGCAATGCTGGATCAAATTACAAACATTAAAGTAAGATACTTCTATTTTTTCATGCTAAATATTTTCATGTTTATAAAAATAGTATATGATTACACTTGTATTAAATATATAAACAATTCGACATGAAAAGTGAGAAAATCTATTTTACTCTCTCTCTATAAAAATACATGTTTTAAAAAAATTTCCTTGACTTCAATGTTTCAAACTTTATTTGACAAAGATCTGAAAATTTTGCTTCCTAAATAAAAATGTGAAAATTTTTAGGATTTTAAAAAAGAAAATATTTTGTTATAATACTTTGATGAGAGATTATACATGAATATTTAATATATATTTTAATTACATATTACAAAAAATTAAATCAGTAAAAAGAGATTATTTATACTATATACTTTTAAATGTCATATTAGTTAAGCATCTGTTACAATAAAAATTAATTCTAAAATTGCTACCTCCACTGTTGCAAAACTGACATCTTATACTCATTTCTGCTTTCAAAAAAAAGAAATTTTGTTAAAAAATTTTTTTTCGTAGCTTATTTCAAATAAAATATTATTACATAATAGCCCCAATCTAACAAGAAAAGATGAAAATAGTTTAATTTCAATAAGAAAATAAAATTCAAACAATTTTATTTAATATTTCATATTATATTCATGTACTTCATGTTTCTAAATATAATCTTAATTCAGTTAGCAATTTTTTTCAAACCTTTTCATTTGATTTAAAAATTAGAATATAACTAAAATACAAAATAATTTTGTTAAATGATCCTGAATCAAAAATATATAGTTCCTTTATGCAAGCACATTTTTTTAAAATTTAATTTTGAATACGTTAAAATTTATTTCCATTAGTATTAATTGCAGTGATGTGTAAAATTATGAAAAAAAGATTGATAAATGTATTAAGCATAATCGTTTATGTATAGAAATATTATTTAAAGCCAAAAATTAGAAGAGGAATGAAAGTAAGAAAAAGGAAAAAAAGATAGAACAATTAAGCTAAAATTGTATTGTTTTTTATCCTATGATGTATTGATCACTTGAATCAAAGAAAATCAATTATAATACAAAACATTTTGTAAATAAATTGCAATAAATATTAATATTGTCTATGTAATAAAAGTCCCAAATTTATTTATTTATTTTTAAAAAAGATATTGTAATAAATAATGTATACAATAACAAAAGAATCAACAATGGTTCAGGCAGAAAATAACTCATGGAATTCTTATTTTGAATAACTTTGAAATTAGTGTAGAAAATTCTTTATGAAGTGTTCTTTGCTTTGATGAGTAACAGCACCATGAGCAAGCTGATAATTGCATAAAGCCTTGAGAGGTTGTAATAAAATCTAAAATAATAAAATAATATTGTCAATAACTTTTAATATTGAAATACTAATATAAATAAATAACACAAATTAATATGTACTTTTAAATTATATCTGGAGTTTTAAATTTTATTAAATGAACATAAATTTCAAGTTGTTTTTCACATTACAATTCTTTTATTCCCTAATGAATAGCACTATAAAGACACGCTTGAGTTAGTTCAATGATTTAAGGACAAGTGCATTATTTTATAATGGAATACAATTGTGTATAAAAAAGCTAATAACATAAAATAATGTGCAAATATTAGCATTAAAACCTACAATATGATTAAAATCATTTTTTAAAATATGTCAACTCAAGCTAGTTTTAAATTCACTTTAAACGAATTAAACTTTAAATAATTTAAAATTAAATATAATTTAAATATATCTTACATTTTAAGAGTTATAATATTATTACTTATAAGGCAAAAATCTATTACACTAAAATACTGCCAATTCTTTGTTTAGTACAGTATTAAAATTCAGTAAGAATACTATATTGTAATGCTGTACTAAGGAAATTCAATTAAAATCATTATTTTCTTTACTATCATTTTTCATAATACTACCAATAATACTATCATTTTTTAATTTTATATTGCAGTCACAAAAAATTGACCGATAAAACTTTATTAAACATGTAAATTACTTTTTAAATATTTCAGAAAAAAAAACCACACGATTAAAAAATGACTATCTAATGATTAAAATTACAAAAACACAGCTTTTAAAAATTACTATATATATATATATATATATATATCTATATATATATATATATATATATATATATATATATATATATATATATATATATATGCTGCAGTTAGATTCACATCCTTAATTACTATCAGTCTTCAAAACTATTTAGATTATCTACATAAACATTCATGCAAAATTGTAGTAAAAACCTATCAGCCAAAGCCTATTGTAAAATATTTGAAATTTACTGCATATAACTTTCCAGGACTTTTTTTATAGGTGATAGGCCAACACACACTCATGTATCATAAGAGCAAACACCAGTGGCACATAAACATAGCTTATAATAGAAGAGCATGCAGAAAACAGAAATGCAACATTTATTCATTGTTGTTCAACAGTATCAGGGATTGAAAGCAGGACCTTTTACTCTGAAAAGTAGTCTAACACAGGAGTATGATGAATTCTCGTACTTATTGTACATATTATACAATACTGTATTGTTCCAAACCTACAAGGAATTTAAAGAAATAGTTCAATAATATGAGGCTTTTACTAATAATCCATCTTAGAGCATGCCATTAGTTCCAGAGGCAGAAGAAATAATCTCAGCAATGAATCCATTAGAAAAACAAGAGATTGCCTCATTCATTTCTAAGTTCATCACGTCCTCTGTGCATAATATAAATGCATTATTTGCTTAAAATCTAGCGATAATGATATGCATTCAAGTGGTGTTTCAAAGTAAAAGGAATCTTTCAAAACATCAGCTTTAGAAGAGGTTGATTGTACAGGAGTACATATAGAGAAGTGATTGACAGATAATTTGGATCTTCAATACTACATTAAATTTCAAATTCATTCAAAAGTAACTAAACACAACTTAATTAATTATTGATAATTTTAAATTTATATTTTTGTAGAAGCAAGATACTGAAAATACTAAAAAGATCTGCAGAAAAAGTTTGAAATTAAAGATAAGGAATGTTTCAATATTTGTTCATTAAACATAATGTTAGGCCATAACACTTTAACGTTAACTCTTCAATATGATATTTGTTATAATATACTTGTTAGCATTATTTTAAGTGAAACAAATAAACTTTTAATTCCTATCAAAGATAAGAGGTTTAATGTGGCTGAATGTTTAATGTGGCATTATTATTCTCAAAAGTGGAAGTTCCTGGATTGATTCCAACCACACACAGTAGAATAACAAAAGAATGTAACATTCGTTCTTTCTAAATCCTCATTCATATGAGTGAGTGCTTGAGAATACTATCCACTTTCTATAATAAGTTCTCCAAGAAACTATTAAAAAGTAAACATGAAAAAATGTTTAAAGAAGTTTTTATTTATTAGGCTATCTTTTAAATAGTTTCATGTCAAAGATCTGACTAACAACTGAAAATATATTAATAAAACTCAAAATTTATTACAAGCTCTTCAACATATTATTTATACATTCAATATAATTTTAGAAAAAACATTTGAAATGAATTTTAATATGCATCTTTTTTTAAATATCTTACATCTTTTATGTAAGGTTTTCCTTCTAATACTGAAAGTGCCACAGCTGCTGTTTCCACAGTAGAAAGTGATTTCTCTGTAGGTTGTGTTCGAATAACATATTCACTTGTAGTTTTAGAATTAATTTGTACCTAAAAGAAAATATTGTTTTATACAATTTAAATAAATAACTGAAACATTTAAATAAAGAAATAATTAATTTTATAATAAGAAATATACTGTAAAATAAATAGAAATAACAAGACACTTCATTTTCAATAATTGTAAGTAGAACTTTTATCTACATTCATGAAAAACATGTTTTTTTTTCAAAAGGTGGACGTTCGATAACTAACTATTCACCATAACAAAGCCAGAAACCGTTACTCATTTATTGTAACCTTGTGCCCATCTATGAACTAAGTTACAGAGGTGAGTAGCATTATTCACATTGCTCTGCCACAAACCCATTTATACAGTAGGCTAGATTCGTTTATCTTCTCAGTAAAAAGGAACAGCCATGCCAAAACTAGGATTTGAACATGGGGTCAACAACTTAGAAAACAGGAATGCTAATCATTTATTTAGTCATCGACTCACATCATAAAAAACACAAATTGGTAGAATGGAGAATAGCAAAAATTAGTAAATTCTGCAATTTGAACTATATATTTAAATTAAGAGATAAGTAATGTTTTTATATCAAGATTGGTTACAAATATTGATACCCAATTTACTGTCTGAAGAATTGGTAAAAATTTCAGCTCAAATCTAATAAGCAAATAATCCCAAAATATTTTTTTTTGCCAAGATTGGATAAAGAATTTTTTTTTTTTTTTTTTTTTTTTTTTAAAATTTTAATGTAGGTAATTGTAAAAACGGAAATTCTGCGCATTTAATTGCATGCAAATTCATGCATTGAATAGAAATAGAAGAAATTTTGAAGGATAAATTTGTTTTGAATTTCGTTTAAGTTAAAATTTTCTTCAAATTTATCATTTGTTACAAACTACTTCTAAAAGCAAATGTAAAGTTTTTGATTGAATAAGTTTTTATGAAAATTGTGAGAAAGCAATAAACAAATATCAAATAGCTTACTGAAAATAGAATTATAAACTTTATATGTATTCTTCAACTTCATATATTATATAGAATATTCTTCAACTTTGGGTTTACTTCAATTCTAATATATTTTACTATCAAATATTAAATTAATTTTTGGTAGCTAATAAAAAACTAGGAGCATAATTGAAAGATAAAAATTCTCGAATAAATTCCATATTATTACATATTGGAATTGAAGATATAGTTTTCAGTGAGATGAGAAAATTGAATTTTAGTTTTAATATTTTTTAAGCACTAAAATCAAAAATTTTTTATATTTTGTTTTCATGAACTTTAAAAATTATTGAATTTATCTAGGTAAAGAATATCATTAGGTTTTGCATACTTAAATAACTGTTTTGAAACAAGCTATATGAAATTAAAGAAACTATTTTTGAGTAAAATAAAAATATTTTTTAATATATATAAATTAAGGTAAATAATTACTGCAGTCAAAAATCAGATAATATTTTAAAAGCATGGAAAAATTACTTTTTTTCAATATTTATTTCATTACAAATTGCTATAATAGAAAAAGTGATTTTAATAATGCTTATTATGAATAAATGTTTTGTTTTCAAATACATAATATTTGTATACAGTTAAAAACTAAAATTGAAAGTTCAAATATTCATTAACATTTTTGCAACAAATTGAAAGTATTCTATACCCTACTTAAAGTTTTGTGAAAAAAAAAACAATAAACAGAACTCATTTTAAAAGATAATAAAGTAAATAAGATGTTTTATTACACAAATATATTTCAGCAAATTATAATGTATGATTTGTAATTTTTCTAGATATAAATTTTTTTATGAGAGTATTTTATGATTTTCAAGAATTAAAGTATGACAATTTTAAAGCTTATTTTCCTGTCAAAAGTTTTAAATGATAATTTGTGGAGCATTATTATTTACACCAGTTTCTTAAACTGTGGGTTGTGATCTCTTTCTCTCTCACTCACCCATTCACACATAATTATTATGTTAGATAATTAATTTATTATAATCTACAATAGTTTAAAATATAATATTTTTAAATTAAAATATTCCACATTAATGATTAGTAATGTTTTTTAATCTATATAACAACAGAAATAGATTGACTAACATAATTTTTTTTCAAAAATTTTTATTAAAAAATTAATTTTTAAATGCAGGGGTGCCATTTAAAAAGTTATCATTAAGACTGAAAATTTCAAGTTTAGATACTCCTTAATCATTTTACATAGTTTTACAATGTGATTAATCTACATAATAAACTTAAAAAAAAAAAAAAAAAAAAAAAGATTTTTCATAGAGAAAAATGTGTTTCCTTTGCATAACAGTATTTTTTAATATTAATTTAGAAACTTGATGGTTTTTTCTTTTGGTTTTATTGTCCTCAGATAATTTCAGTTTATATGTGGAATTAAAGATGATATTGCTCTGCTATTTGTAATAACATAAATCATAATACTGGAAGAACCTTCAACTACAGATCCTGAAAATCAAGTTATAACAGTTTTTACTAAAATAGTTAAAAAATTGAGCACCATCTTGAGTTATTTTAAAGATATTAGATTCCTTAATTTAAATCAATTCTGCCTGTTTTATCCCAATTATGTCATTTAACTTTAATGTAATTTATCATTTAAGCTATTTCATAATATCTCTGATTTTTTCAAGTAATTTAATTCTTCATGATTAATCACGAAAAGTTTTATAGAAACTGACAAGTTAAAATTTTCAGTTTCGGATTTTGGATTTAATGCAAAAATAAATCAAACATTTATTTTCAAGAGGAATTTTCTTAAAAGTTGTTTAAATAAATTATTGCAATAATTATCCATTAGTTCTTTTTCTTTAAATATATATAAAATTTTCTATATAGATTTTACAATATATACGAATTTACTCCCATATAACAGGATAACAGAATCTTTAAGAAACATTTTAAATCTGATAAACAAATAATGACAAAAATAAATTCATATTTTTTCCTATAGAGTGGAATTCTTATTCTTTATATAATACATAGAGAATTACTTTGTTTAACAGATTTTTAATAAAATAATTCAGAATGTTTTACATAAGGAATAAAATTTTTCCTGCAATTTCACTTATTTTTTTATATATACGATAAAGTACCTATGTACAAATTTAAAGAAAGTTATTTCTTTCTTGTTTATCAAACAAGATTAAACTGCTATTTTTCTAAGACTAATTAAATACCTGTCTTTTTGTTCACACACAGATTTGCTCTTGTAAATATTACTCAACAGTTTTCTTGTGAGTATTTTTATGTGGATATATCAATACATCATTTGATTTATGAAATCGTTCAGACATAGAACATATGTAAAAATTTATTTTCAATAGGTCTAAATAAATTAAACTTGCATAAAATTCAAAAATTGGTTGAATGAAGTGCAACAGATATTTGCAGTTCAATAACAAATGTTTTGTTTTAGAAAGTTCTTTCATATTGTAAGTCATTACTAATGAAATTTTCAATTATTTCATTAAAAATCCAAAAGAAAAGTTTTTAACAAAATCATGATTTAAGATATTATTCATTTCAAAATCTCTATCTGCAATAAAAGAAAATATTTATTTTCTATAGCTGTTCTAGATCACTTTTTGATTCACGCATTTTTGGATAAATATTGAGTAAAACAGCTTATTATTTTCAAAATATTAAGCCCATTTGCACTTAATAATTTTTTTTATATTTATTTTTTGCAGTTGATAAATTTTTTCTTTAAAACTTTAAAGTACAAAGTCAATTTATTCAGCTCTTCATCAAAATTATTAACCATATCATTAATTCATTTTCAGCTTTATTTGTAGCTTCATCTACATTTAATGAAAAAAAATAAGCATATTTTTAACTACACTAAAATTGTTACACATTTTAGACAAGTAACTAATCATCACTAAACTAAAGCAATTTATGATTAGCTATTTTCTGAGTGAGATCCATAATTTTTTAATTAAAGTAAGAGAGAGTGTTTTCACTAAAAAATGGAGTAATAATTATTTTGTGATTTTTAGCTCGAGAACATATAAAAAAATCTGATGGTTGACTTGTCTCAGTTAACATCATTGAAATGATTTTTTTCATTGTTACTGTAATTAATTTATCAGCACAAGAAGAAAAATGCAAACATTCCATTTCCTACAGCTTTCATTAGTAGATATCTTTTCCAAGCATCTATTCCCACTGCTATTTCTTACAGAATCATTGTTGTTTTACTGATTTTTGTGAATTCTGAAATCAATATTTAATCCAATTCTAGTAATGAAGTTAAGTAGACAATCTTTTTTCAACTCCACTAATACCAGCAGATATGACTTTGGAATGTTGCCAGCTCAAGAAAAAACATGCTAAATTTTCATGATTGATATCACACTCAAATATTCCATAATGACAATGGTAAACCTCAAACTTACGAACAGCTAACTTTCAAATAAAAATGGTCCCTATAAATAAATTACTTTAAATTATTTATTGAAAGGAAATTTTAGATTTATCTTAAAAACTAGTTTTTGAATCAAAATTTTAACTCAGAAAACAATTTTAAAATATGCAAATCCATCCCCATGACGAAAAAGAGGCAGCTTATAAATGTATCTTTGCAATCATATTATTTCTAATGCATACATTAAAAACACCATAATGTATACATATGTGACATCATTATGAAATGGAATAAGATGCCTTTTAAACTTTGTAGATTATAAATCTTTTTTTAAATAAAAAAAATAAAATAAAAAATTCCAAAACATAAGTGTTATACATTTTTAGTTAATCACTCAAACTAAGCAAATCTTATACTTTTAATAATTCTTTTAACATAAAAGTTAAAAAAAAAAATTATTAGAGATGAAATTTCATTTATGAAAGAAAATTACAGATTTGAAATTACAAATGATAAAGTGTATTTAATGATTTTCATTTTTCCCCTTATTCAAATCATTTATAGCAAATTAAATTTTAAAATATATAAAGTTCTTTTCTAAGTACTTCTAGCACTCTTACAAATAAAATTGACATGTTTTGGAGAAAGGTAGAATTTTTCTAAAATTAAATTATTGTGACTATGAATGAATTTTCCAAGGTAGTAAATCCAGTAAGATAAAATGCACACACATCACAAGGAATCTATTAATGAAGTTCAACCATTAATATAAAGATGTACATGAGCACTCATATCATTAGATAAAACCAATCAAAATCTGTATCACCATTTCAAAAAAATAATTATGATTTGACTTTATCATACATCAAATGATAACAGAATCAGTTAATCTCCTAGTTTAGGCTGGAATGTTATAACTCTTCTTCTTCCATCTGAGCGAGAAGGAAAATAACCCCCTCTTGCTCAGATAAATTTACACATATATTGAGTGTATTTAAAATCCCACAACATATATTCAATGAGCAAAATCATCAATCCTGCATAATCCAATTATTGCATATCTAAAATGTCATGAGTAGAATGTGAGCAAACTAACTAATTATCAAAGTTTTTTTTAACAGGTAAGATTTTTCACCTTTTTAACATATTATTACAATAGCTAGTTATGAGCATATCCTAACTACTTGATAACTATAATAAGTAATATAGAAAATATACAATTTTAATTGATTTTAAAATTTAAGTTTCTTGAAAAATAATTAGCTGGTGCAAATTCAAAGTTTTAATGGGAAATACAAATTTACAATTTAGTTTAAATTCAAGTTTTCAGTGGAAAAATGAAACAAATTTGAGAAATTAATGCTGAACTGATACAAATAGATTTTTTAAGACATTACAAAAATATCCACCAAAAAAAAAGACGATTATCTTGTATAAATCTTTGAGTGTGTGCATGTAAGAATTATTATTTTAATCATTTCAGAAACATAATTTGGTTTAAAAAATGAGGGAAACTCCTACCATAAGCAATACCTGTTTTATTCTTTTTAATTCTTCACAATTTGAATAAAGGGATTTGGCTTGAGGCCACGTTCCATCCAGAATGATAATATTATATGGGCTATTGATCTCATTGACGGTTGGTAAGGTTTCTATGTTTACTGCAGAAGGTCCAGGATACAAAAGAATTGTATTAGGAGACATAAAAATAGACTTCAACCTTTCATTGCTAAAAAGAAACTTTAATATGATAAAAAATTTTTGGGAAATTAAAAGCAGATTTAAAAGAAAAACATGGAATAATAAGCTTACTATTATTATAAATACATTTTCAATTAATACAGACATTTATAAAGCTTCTTTAAAATTATCTAAAGTAAAAATTTAACTACTTACAGGAATTAAATGCACAATTTATACATAACATAAATTAAATTTATATGGATTAATTTAAAAAAATGCTTCTTGCAGATTTGAAGTTATAGTATAAAATCGAAACTATTAATTTAAAAAACCTTCATTTATGAAGATATGTATGTGTGTGTATATATTATCTAAAGTAAAAATTTAACTACTTCATTGTCAGTGTGTACACACACTGACCAATGAATCCTATTATATTATCATTTATATGTTAGCTAAAAATGAAGCATAAAAAATTTTATGACATGGGTTACATGTTATTGGAGTGTTAGTATACATAAAATGTAAGAGTGCATTTCATGGTGAATTAAAAACATTAAGAAAAGCGATAGATCTTTCACCATAAAAAAGAGCTTGTTGTTGGTGACTGCTTAGTAAGAAGCTTGATTTTGATAACAGTAAATATTTCCGGGACTCAAAAAGAGATCTATCAAAGTTTATCATAAGTTGGAAGCAAAACTCAGTTCTTGTCTAGAAGATAAAAGTGTAGTTCAAGCACAGTTTAACAAAAGTGTGATTGGTGGAGTCTCTTATGAATTGTCTCCAAAAAAAAACTCTGCGCTTTGAAGGATTAACATTGTCAAACACAAGACTTTTCATAACGGATTTCAGTTTAAACCATGTGTGAAGAATTACAGGATAAAAGAATGCATAGTTAAGGGCTGCTGAGTAAAAAACACTCATTTCTGTCCAAAATGCAAAAATTCATTAGAAGCAATAAGAAAAAAAAAAAAAAAAAAACTGGACATTTGAAACAAGGATACAATATAATGTGGTTGAATTAGTCACACATCTTATTTTACACTTGTGGAAAATATTGATTTAATGAGAACTCTACAAAACCAATTTGCTTTATTTACACTGTGCAAAGGTTTAGAGGAAGTATCAAGATATAGGGTTGTTCTGCTGCAAGGAGCTCTAGAATTAATTGAGAATAAATATGCAGTCATGAGATCCTAAATGTACTTGCAGATCAAATACACCATGCAATGTTGCATTTTTACTCTGTGATCTTGACAGATACTTCATGAATGATAATGCAACTATACATCATGACATATGTTACAAAGTTAGATCACTTAAAAATCAATCTGTTTCCTATACTTTTCCTGGCCAAGACAGACAGGATCTTAACCCCATAGAAAATGTGTTTGATAGGGTGGAAAGACAAATCCAAAATCACTCTCCTTTTCCATCTAATTTTTAAAAGATCTAAGAATGTTTGTAGACAATACATGTTATTCTTGGAATATAAATGCATTTCAGCAACAGATTTGATGGACAAACAAATAAACACTGTTATTTATACAAAAGGAGGCCCAATAAAGTTTTGCGTCTCTATTTTACTGGCCAGCCAGTAAATATACGAGGATTACTCTGAAATTTTTGAGATACGTAGATTATACGTGAGATTTATAAAATAAAAATAACGGTTTAATTTCAAAATACAAAGTATTTTAACACAGATCACGATTTTTTACTGACTTACTTCAACTTGTCTAGCGTAGAATAAATTTTAAACAGAAAAGAAAATGGAGTTGACGCGAGAACATCTTCGCGCTATGATTTTTTACGATTTTAAAGCAGTATTAAATCAAGAAGAATGCGTTCAACGGTTGCAATTAGCATTTGGTGATGAATCTCCAGCTCGTGCTACTGTATTCAGGTGGTTTAGAGAATTTAGAAGATGTCGCAATTTTCTTCAGGATAAAGAACACACAGGAAGGCCGCCGTCGGCAGTAATCCCAGATAATGTGTCTGCCATACGAAAAACGTTAATGGATGATAATCGCTGTACCTATTAAATATAATAGAAGGAACTTAACATTTTATCCACAGCCATACACAAAATCATTCATGAAGATTTACATATGAAAAATGTAGTTTGCCGTTGGGTTCCCCATAATCTAACTGAGCACCAAAAAGAGGAGCGTGTCAGAATCAGTAAAGAAGCTCTTAAATTGCTAAATGATAGTGGCCACCGCATCATTTCTAAAATTGTAACAAGTGATGAAATGTACATACCGTTTTTTGATGTTCCAACACGTCAAGAAAACAAAGTATGAGTCTTTGAAGATGATCCCATGCCGACAATGGTGAAAAAACAACGCGCACTGAAAAAAGTGATGTATGCCGTTTTCATTAGAAGTACGGGATTGGTCAAAGCCATCAAGTTGGAAGGACAAAAGACAGTAACAGCAAACTGGTATACCACTAAATGTCTTCCAGAAATTCTACAAGAACTGAATGTTATGGGATTAATGCTTCACAATGACAATGATTCTTCACGTAAGCCGAATTAACAGTTTAGTTTCTTAAAGAAAAACAAATTAAAGTGATCGAACATCCGCCGTATTCACTTAATCTAGCTATGTGTGACTTTTGGGTATTCTTTAATCTAAAAAAGAACTTACGTGGACGTCGTTTTCATTCAGAAGAAAAGATTGATGTAACTATAAATGCATTTTTTCATCTATTCCAAGAAATGAATGGCTTGAGGCATTTACTCTGTGGAAAATTCGTCTACAAAAGTGCATTGATACTGGAGGAGACTACTTTGAACATGCATAAAATTTTGTAAGTATAACTTTAAAAACCTAGTTGTATCTCTAAAATTTCAGAGTGACTCTCCCTCGTGTGTGTGTGTGTGTGTTAGTAATATTTTATTTATGATTTTAAATACATACAATACTTTCATTTATATACTTATATGATCTTTGTAACTTCGTGATTGTGTTATCACTTTTTGCTCCTGAGGATACAACTACTGTTTAAAGTGGATGCTAAAGCACAATGAATATTTATAAACCCACAAACTATAGATCAGAATGTTGATTGATCAACAGGCAGTCTTGAACATACCATTATCATTTACAATATTGATGCATTTACTCTATTTTAAATAAAAAATGTAATGGAATGTTAATGCAAAAAGTAATAAATAGGCTGATTTAAATGTATTTTGGTTAAAATATAAGAAATCTAATAATTTATAAATTAATGAAGTTTTACAAAATAATTATACATAATAAAATTAATTTTGATTTTATAATAAAACAATAACTTCTGAAGCAATTATTTGAAAATTATTTCATTACATTGTTATCCATTATAAAGGGTACATAAAATCATTGAATATTATGTGCTCTTTGTCTAATTTAAAGAGTAATTTTTATTTTATACTTATAATATTGAGTAATACATTTTGAAGTGAATTTATATACTCAGGCATGTTTATTGTGTAAATTGAGAATAAGAATGTTAAAATATCAGTTTTATAACAATAAAAAGTATACAAAATATATCTTAAATTTGTGAAATAAGGAAAAAACTAGAGAAAAGTACATTTAGTCAGAAGTATCAAATCAAAAAGAAAATTGTCACATCAAGAAAATATTCATATTTGATAATATGAAATGATTAACTAAAAATCAGAATGAAAAGAATTAAATACTAAATACAAAAAATAAGAGTACAAGGGGTAAATACAAAAATAAGGATTAAAAGTTAAGAAATTTCTATTGCAAATATGCATAAAAAAGTAAATAACTTTTGTAAATTTGTTAAAAATATTAGTCCATTTGCAATAAGAAAAATATTGGATATAAAATTGCATCAAATATACACATTAATAATATCTTGAATGTAAATAATATTGAAATAGATTTAATGTGAAACTAAAATATCCACAACACAAAAACCTTTAATTTTATTATTTAATTAAATTGATTTCTAAATTTAATTTTATTTTTATAATTGATGAAAAGTTCATTGTCTTTGTTCATAAAAATTGCTTGATCAAAACCTCAAAAATTCGCAATTAAAAATATAAATAAGGCTGTGTACTTAAAGTTGGTAAGCTATAAATTCTGGTCAACTCTTAAACGTTACTAGTACATCCAAACTGGAAAGTACAAGAAGTTAAGCCAGCAATATATATATATATATATATATATATATATATATATATATATATATATATATATATATTGGATAAATGTCTTTATCCCACTTAAATGGAGTTCAACATAAAATTTCATTCATCTTACAATTTACATAAAAATTTTAAAATTTAAAAACGAAATTTTTGTTATTGCAAAAATTTAGAGAATCAGCAATTGCATAAAATTAATCAAGACATTGAATAAAAATGTAATTTAATGAGAGAACAATTTTTATGGTGTTCTTGACAACATACATCAAAAAACAAAAGTACATTAAAATTTGATAATACAATTAACAATTCATTAATCAATACAATAAATATTATAAATCATACAT
This sequence comes from Latrodectus elegans, assembly GCA_030067965.1. Lineage (NCBI taxonomy): Eukaryota > Metazoa > Arthropoda > Arachnida > Araneae > Theridiidae > Latrodectus > Latrodectus elegans. The sequence continues at coordinate 1,611,434 of CM057811.1, forward strand.
ACTCAAAAGCTTATATTATATATGTAGATGTATTTTTTTAAATGAACCTGGACATATATTTCAGTGTATTACCTTGTGAGTTTATTATTTTATGTATTTATAACATTTTGCCTAGCCTTTCTCGGAACACAAACTTAAATTTGATGTATATATCAGAGATTACTTCATATTTCAAACTCAAAATAGTTTAAATTTCATATAAATATTGTAATAAATTATATGTCTATGAGATTGATAAGAAGAAATGTAACTAATTGATGCAAAATAATGAGAAAAATGTGAAATTCATTTATCTAAATGGAAGGCCATAACTTAATTCAAATAAATACTTCAATATAATTCACTAATAATTAATATGTAATTAAATATACATGTAAAATTAAACATACATTATCTTCTCATAAAATATTTTGTCTTCAAAGAGCTCTTCAACATGCATACTTTAGATTAATTGATTAATCATACTATAAGATTAATAAATATTTTCATAAAATTATTTTCCTTTAAGTATTTCAATAGAAAACAAAAACTGTAACTTTAACAGCAAATTAAATACTTTTTTTTTTTTTTTACTTTACCTTTTTTTTGAATTTTTAAATCAATTGACTTTAAAAAAAGGAAATCAGGATTTTAAAAGAGAATTAAAACTTCAAAGGCAAATGATATTTGAAATTATTAACCTTAGAATTTTTCTTAATGTTATATAAATTACAATATTTTAGGGGGAGGAAACTGAATTTTTGTATTTATTCTAAAATTGTGGATACTATTATGAATAACACCACAAATTACCTCATTAATAATATTGTATATATTGTTCCCAAATAAAAATTGACTCACATGGGTGGAAGATGTGGTTTCTTTTTTACTGAGAAGGTTTTTATATTACATTGCTGGAAACCCAAATTGCAACACTAAGAAAAACAAGAACTATCACAACAAAATTTATTTTGTAAATAACATGTTGACAAAGTATCAAATGATTAAATTTATAGACTGTGAAGTGTGGTTCTGGTCAAAATCAATAGCCAAAGTAGCCACCATTGTTGGAGATCACTGCTGCCACACACCTTGGCATTGTTTCAAAGAGACTTTTGATGTGTTCTTGGGGTACAGTAGACCCAGCAGCTTCCATATATTGCCAAAATTGATCTATTGTGGAAGTAATCTGGGTCAATTGTTGAGCAACCATGAACCCTATGTTTTTATCAGTTAAAGATATTGAGAGCGAGCCAGCCGGGGAAGCAATTCAATTTGGTGAATGACAAAGAACCCTTGGACAATGTGTACCACGAGTAGTAGCACATTATCCTGTTAAAATATGGCTGTGGCGAGCCCTGAAGGTAAGGAAGGATAAGTGCCTCCAACGAATTGGAGATGTAGTGCTGGCTGTTTAAAGTACTGGCAACGTGTACTAGAGGAATGTGAGAGTGATACCCAATACTGCAATACCCGGTGCAGGACCAGTGTGTCTGTGCATAATGTAGCTGTTCAGCATCCTCTCTGCATGGTATCTCTAGACTCGAATGCAACCATCATGGTCATGCAGACAGAAGTGTGACTCGTCAGTAAAGACAATTTCATTCCATTCTGCTGCTCACATCCTTCTTTTATTCCACTATTGGCTGTGAAGACACCTGTGGTTCTTTGTCAAGGGTAGATGAAGCAACTGACATTTTTTCTCTCTCTGCTGTAAACGGCATCAAATAGAACATGCAGACGCTGGATGATGCATTACAGAATGAATGTGCTGTGCTAAGGTTTGTGATGTGGCTGAGCAATCCATCATTGCCATGCGCGCAATTTGCATGTGTTAGCCCTTTTAGTAGGGTTTTATTCATAGAACCTAGTATATTATAGAAATTAATAGCATATCAATAATTAGATTTTAAATAGAAACTTTTAGTTTTAATTTTAGTTTATTGAAATCAAACATAATAAAAACAAACACATAATATAAATTAAATTTAAACAGATAAAATAAGAAAAAAATTCAGTTAAATTATTTATTATTGCTATTAGCAAAACTAAATAATCTATATAACCAAGGTGTTATGCATTAACCAAAACAATGACACTGGAGTTATATTAACACGTTTCCAAACACATATGATTCCTCTCACCTGTTGCTTTTAAACACCTGGTTTACACCCCCTTTGTCAAACTGGTATGCATATATAATTACAGTTCAATACAAGAAAATGATAGTTAAATTTGAATAAAGCAATGCCAGATCAGCAAAGTGGTTAGCAATAAAAAATACAACAGTTAGGCATGGTAGAAGAATGAATTTAAAAAAATAACTCAAGTATTTTAAATGAATAATAAATATGGTGATAAGAAAAATTATATATATATGACAGTACTAAGCTAAAAACTTTTAAAAACTACTGGATACATAAATTTAGTTTATACAAGGATAACAATGCCCTCCCCTTTTTCACCATTAATTTCAGATTTATAAGAAATTTTAAAGAGCTCCGGTCTCCGATTACAAAATAATTTCATTGAAAATAATGTAATTAAATTTTACAGTTTAAATTATCAACATATTTAATGTATTAATTATACACATATTAACATGTCAAATAAACATATTTGAAGAGAGTTAATAAACTGTATGTAATACAAAACAATAAGAAATTCACAATTTACATTGTTATATGTTGCATATAATTATATAATCAAAGGTAACATAATACACAATAATCATTCACACAATACATAATAAGCATTCATACACAGGACCCTGATACACAACATACATAGTACTCAAAAAATAATGAACACAAGTATATTAATTTCAGATCAAAAGACAAAAATATTTACATGTTTGTTGGTTAATTCAAAGATACAGAAGATTGAGAATTTCATTTTCATTAATTCTTAAATATATTTGAACTTCTGAAATATATTGAACTTCTGCAGTTCTGATTTCATTTGTGGTTCGGTGAAAGCGCCAGCTAAGTTTAATTTACTTCATACAAAACTGAGTTCAAACATTTACTTATTATACATATTGTGACTAAAAAACAGGTTAACATATATATGTTTTGACCAAAATTTTCCATTGGGGATTTTACAAAATCTATAGCAGCTTGATTGACCAGAAATTGGGATTTTTGGTTTGTCAATACCTTTATTACAACATTCACTCACTTAACCAAAATTATTTTTTAGCTGCTTCTGTCATGGGTAGAAACTTTGCTTCAATAGTTGACAGACACTTTTCTCTTCGAATGTATGTCAACTTATGAGAGAATTTCTAAGTGAAACAAGTTGACCTTCTGCTTTATTTTTTTCTTTAAAATGAAATAAATTAGGATTGAAAACAATGTTATTTTTATTGCAGTATTTTGCAACATCTCACACACATTCAGGGATTTCTTTTTTTACCTTCACAATAATAGATATCTATATACGATCTATCTTTCCTTGGAGCAGCCTTTCTTTCCCAGTTTACTGATCTAAGCTCAAATATAGGACTAGGAACATCATCTATAGAGACTTCACAATAACTCTCCTTGCTTTCAGTATCTTGTGGAACAACGTGGTATTCAATATCATTGGTAATTTCCTCTTCATTCTCATTAGGGACGGTTGAAATCTTATCATTAGGGCCTAGCACAGCTCAACTTAATGTGCTCTTATGTGCAATTTTTTCATTAAAAGAAACATTAATAGTTTCAACTGTTTCAGGCATCTAAATTTGGTACCCTTTCGTACAGAATGCGTAATCAACAAGGAAACCTCTCCAGGTTTTGGAATCTAGTTTCTTTGATGTAGTTGGAGGTCCACTTATATATATGCTAGGGTATCAAAAGGCTTTAAGAGCTTCACTGAAAATAATTAGCAAGGTGTTCAGGTTATTGTGACAAACTCTATTACAAGTATATGTAAAATATAACATGGATTCAGGCCAAAAGCACTCAGGAAGACCAGATTCTTGCAAAACTGTTCTAGCACCACTTGCAACAGTTTAGCTGTATGTTTCACTAATGCTGTTTTGTTCTTGAGTAAATATATTCATTAACTCAAGAGTGATTCCTTTTTCAGCAAAATAATTTTACATCTGTCTATTTACAAATTTAGTTCCATTATCCTATCTAAAGTGCTTAACCTTTTTATTTAAAATATTTTCCACTCTGTTAATGTAAGAGATAATAATATGAAAAACCTCAGATTTCTCAGACACGGGAAATAATGAAACTTTACATAAATAATCATCAATTCTGGTAATAAAATACCTTTCTCCCATTCTTCCTTTTACAGATGGAGGCCTCCAAACATTATCATATAATAGCTCTAAAGGTGCTTTGGATCTTACTTCTCTCAAGGACTTAAAGGAAACTCTTTGATTTCACATGGTTTGTAAAATACTATCTTATCATACAAGTGTGATAAACCAATCACCTCGCCTTTCCTACTGGCATGTGAAAGTCAGGGTGTACTGATATGTCTGAAGTGCCAATGCCATTGTTCTAGAGCCTTGCTATCTTTTAAGTTAGTTGTAAATGAAACTTTTTTTCCTGCTTTAACAATATGGGCTGAAACTTAGTAAATACCTTTTTCTAATATAGTCTAAAAAACAGTTTTTCTTCTTTTTACTGAAACTTTCACCACACTGTCACCAACATGATACATAAAACCCTGAACATCTAGTTTTGGACCAGATTCTCTATAATTTTGGTGACTGCATTACATCATTCAATGTATATTTTTGTAAACCAAACAATAATTTACTAATAAGTTCCTTTTCCCTCAGTAAGAAAGTCAACACCATCAATCGCAACTGATATTTTCTCATTGGTTAAAGATACAAAATTAATGAATAAGTCTCTTTCTTTACAAAAGTGATGTGAAGCAGTGGTGTCAAAAACCCAACTTACTCTTTCTTTAGTTTGATTTAATAGACTTGTAATAGAAAAGTTTGACTTACATGGTGAATGTCTGCCTTTATCTGTTAAAGGGGTCCTTGTAAATCCAATATCTTCTCGATTCTTGTACTTACACTTTGAGAAACAAGATTGATTTTGATAGGCAGGACTTGAACACAGTGACTTGCCCCTTTCTGCAACAAAGTCAGATCTGGACTCAATGCATGGGCCTCTGTACTCTGAACTGAAACCTCAGGTTTGGTTCCGACATTCTGGATGAGAACTTCTGTATTTTGGTCTAAAACATCTGGATTCTTTCAGTGGTTGACTCAAGGAGGACATGAACTTCTATAATGTCCAGGCTACTGACAAACATAACAGAGGACTAGTTTCTTCACAGATGTTACTACACTTGCACGAGTTAGTCTTTTTCTCGTAACTGAAGATAAACCTCTTCTACATTTAAAGCTTCTTTGATGATAGCCTTGATAGTAAAGTTATCCGGCCAGTCAAGTATGACTTGTACTATTTTGTCGAAATGCATAGGAAGATATCTCAGAAGTTAGAAATTAGCATATTTTTCATTAAAAGCATGATCTACAGTCCTCAAAAATTTTGCTGTTAGACTTTTGAAAATCTTGTTAAAAACATGAGAATACTTTTTTCAAGTAACATTCTAATATCAAATAGTTCTGAAAAAATAGTCATGTGATTCACTGTAATATCTGGATGAAAGTATTTTAACAAGGCCTCCCAAGCAACAACTAGATCTTCTATTCCATCTACTATATGTTGATGATCTCAATATATGAGAAATAAAGCAATGTTCATATTTTTATTTAATTTTTTCAGACTTTTAAGATATACAGGATCATTCAAGTCTTTGAATGAACCAGTTTCAGTTTTTAGTATGGTTGGAGTGGGAGCCATTTCTGTTCATTTTACAACTTCTCACACATTCCTCTCCATCAGAATGAACTTGATGTCTGAAGTCCAGGTCTCACAGTTTTGGTTACCCAGCTTAGTTATTGGGTAAGTAGCCATGGTAAATATATATATATATATATATATATATATATATATATATATATATATATATATATATATATATATTGGTTTTAATTTTTATTTATTATATAATCAAAAATTTTCAAGTATAAAATTACAAGAATGATTTATTCTCTTTGAATGTTTAAAACATATTTTTCATTTTCTCTCTTTGTTGGAAAACTAACATTCAGTCATAGTAACCCTAAATGTTAACTTTTCCGAAATCTTTTTTTAAAATTTCAAGCTAAAAATTAACTTAAAAATTAAATGTGAATGCAAATATTGTACATAAATTCATTTTTATATAATTTTCTTGAAAAAAAAAATAGGCACTATTATGAACATCTTCTTCAAAATGATGCAACCTTTAATGGAAGAATGTATTGAACAAAAACTCGAATATTTAAAGTTAATTTTTTTAAAGTGAATTAAATTGAAAAATTTGAATTTTAGTATTGTGTTGGAAGGGAAAGGTATGGATAATGATAAATTGAATTTGCATTTCTAAAATTCTTCCATAAGTAATGATCAAGTACATTTGCTTTATGTTATTCAATTACAACTGCTGTTGTTTGTAATAATTTATGTAATTTATCAAGTATTGTATACAAATAGACAATATATTTATATTTAAATTTAGAGCAAATATGCTTGTTAATTAGAAACTCAAGTTTTCATAAAAATGTGTTATTTACATAATTTATAGCTTTATTACTCGGTTCCCTCCTGGGCAGATTTTACTTACACTGCTGTTTTTTAAAGTGAGCGTCACAGCCTGATTAATTAAAATTGAAGTTTTTATAAAAATATGTGTTTATTGATTTAGTTTTATTGCACAGTTTTCCTCAGGGTAGAATGCATTTACATTGCTTACTTTTTTTTTTAAACATGACTGCTTGGTTAATTAAAATCAAAAGTTTTCATAAAAAATGTATGTTATTTACTTTATTGATTCAGCTTTATTGTTTGATTGTCTCTTGTGTTAGACAGCATTTGTACTGATGTTTTATTAAAGTAGGTGTCATTGCCTGGTTAATTAATACTCAAGATTTCATAAAATTGTGTTACTTAAGTTACTCATTTAGTTTTATTTCTCTGATGTATCCTGTTCTAGATTACATGATAATTATATATAGTTACCCTATATTTGTTTTGTAATATGCAATTTGTGTAATAGTTAAAATTTTGATATCACTTAATTGTTGTTTCAGGAATAAAAGTGCAGCTTTCGTTGCAAAGTTTTAAACAAAACATATGGTATCTTTTACTAACTTACAATGTAGTTCAATATGTACAACATAAATTTTACTTTAAAAATCTAGAGAATTTAATTTACCAAATATGAAATAATTTATAATACAATACATTATAATACTAATATGTAATAATAAAAATTTCATGAAAAAAATTGTAGGAAATTTACAATAAGAATAAATATCAAAATAATAGAATTAGATGAAGCTTCATTGTTTATTTTTCCAATATAATCATTGGAGTTAAGATTAAAGTTACAAAGATATCAGTTTACTATAAATTAAATAAATACATTAACTTTTGTAAGTAATTTCTAGCTTATTAATAGAAGAAAAACACTGGAAATTATATTTACATAAATGCTGAAAATCTCCGACCCTTGATTAAAAGAAAATGTTTTTCTGGCAAAGAATACTCCAACATAGGTGCAGTTCGAAGACAGCGCTTCTCCTATTATAGGAAAACTAGTTTAAATTTTAAAAACATATTTAAATCAAAACTTTTTAAAGCTATTTGTATCTAATATTTTTGCAAAGATAGAAATAACTACATGGTTAAGTTGAACAACAGATTTATTAGAACTCGAGATACTCACTCAAGAATAGAAAGAAGAACTGGCCCCAACTGAAGGGACTCATCTTTTATACAAAAGCAGAATATTCGAGAAACATCCAGCTTGAACAGTAAAGAAACTCCTTTGATTATCTTTGATTCCAATCAGCTTAGCTAGATTATGATATGGTTTCATAAACACTGCATGGATGTCTTTCAGTTTTCTTCTTTGGAAGGCAGGATCAAAATCTTGCATTTCATATGTCACACCAAATAGATGGCGTAAATCTTGATGTGGTTCAAAATATCTTTTTAAGAATTTCTCCGAAAGGGTGACTTTTCATACTAGAGTATAAACCCAGTCAAGATCTCCAGGATCAAAAGATATTATTCAGGGTGTTTAGAATTGTAACATCAGTAGTCTTTATCCTAAGCTTTCAATATTTGCGTTTGTGCTAGGCGTTTTGATTCTTCAGCTCTAACAACTATTTTCCTGATGTAATCATCAACCACATTAGGACAGAATGGTGTGTGTCATTGTGTGTAGTTTTGTTTGTGCTACACAATCATAAAGTAAACAGAATGTGTAAAACCTGTCATCTCTTGTTTAGGAATATTATAAGCAAATGTGAGCGTAACTAGTCATCCTTTTGTAAGTATGCCAACTGATTACACGATTGTTAAATATGCTTTTGATAAGCCTTACACAATCAAATTTCCCTTGCAAAAATACTGGAATACTGTTGTCATTAGAGAAAACTGTACTTACTAGTATTCTGATGGCTCAAAAATGAATTCCAACACAGGTGGTTGGTATTTGTTGTCCAGCTGATGGTACAAAGTTATCATTCCTTTTGGGTAAACATACAACTGTATTCCAAGCAGAAGTCTTTGCCATTCTTATATGTAGTAGAATATGCTTTGCCAGAAACTATTCTCATAAAAGAATAATTATCTGTTCTGATAGAGTCAAGCTGCATTACTAACTTTACAGAAGTCTACAATAACTTCTGTTCTTGCCTGGAAATGCCATCTCATGTGCAGATTGGTTAATATAATAACTCTATTAATTTAACCCCTTAACTATCTGGGGTTCTGTGAAGAAAGTGCTTGATTTTTGCTTCGCAGTGGCAACATAGTTTTGGCTTTCCCTGCAATGCAAGTTTTTCCCCCTTCAGCACTTGTCAAGAATACAAGCGCCTCTAATTCTTGATGAGACATATTTTCTCTGTACTAGGACCACCTCACAATAATCACATTCTAACGACTTACAGCGCAGAAGCTCATCAATCGTTGTCAGTTGACAAAACTAACATGTGGTCACAGTTTGCTTCGTGAATGTTCTGCTCAAAAATTTCTTCAATCCCTATTATAATTTTTATCACACTATATTTGAATTTTATTTAATTATTTTATAAATTATTATCAGGAAATTTAATTTATTTTGAAGCAGATTTTGTATTTAAAATCTTAAATTATTAAAAGAATATAAGATAGCTATCATAATGAATATCATATTATAATTTCTAAATATCATTTTGGTATATATTTCAACCATTTCTTTTTATTAAAAATCTGAAAATATTTTCATTTCCCAGATATTTAAAAATGTAATGATTTTAAATAGCTGCAGTAATTAGTTAATTTGCTATTTAATTGCTATTAGTAATCATTGCAGATACTTTTCAAAATCAATACTATATTTTTAAAAGCATCAAATAATTTTCAAAATCATTAAAAGAAATGACTGCTGCTTTAATGCGAACAAATTGAAGAATTAAGACATTGTATATTTTTAATAAATTAAAAAAATAAAAATCTAACTCAATTGCTAAACAATAGATTTTTACAGTATATAGTAAACTACTAACAACAGATGAAAAATTTGAATGCCAATTTTTTATATTAATTTCCTTGTATCTAATTACGTAAATTTCCATTTCTAATTATGTAAAAAATATCACTATGTACAAGAACCTGTGTCGTTATTGTATATCTTTTAATATTTCTTAAATTGTTTGGCACAAACATAAAAACAGGGAAATGTTAACGATATTGTTTACAGTAGGTATTCTAATAATTTAATATAGAACTTATCAACACCACATTTTTTTCATATATTTAAATTAGTCCTACATTAAATATTTTTCCCTTCACAGAATTATAACTGATTTGACATAAAAATCATTATAAGTCGTAAATTAAGAGAAAGATTTTTTAAAAAAGAACTTTAGTATAATAATGAGTTAACTTCCTACATCTTTTGATGGTTATCAAATATAAATATTTAGCTACTTATGATTTGATTAATCAAATATTTTTAAATAGTTTTGATTGAAGAAGTAAATATTAACAAAATTTATTTTTGTAAGCATAAATTCACTAACCAGAAATGAATACTTTATCCAATTTTGAGAGTATTAATTTTGCAATAAAGCTAACCTATTAAAAATATATATCATAATTTATTACTTTATCACAAAAATAAAATTTAATTCATATGTTAGAAATATCTTATTGAAGGTCAAATTATTTAGCTTGATATTAGTATTAAATCTTTAAACTTTGTTTTCGAAAATATTTTAATATTTTTTTTAGTAAATTTAAGAATATAAATAAAAAAAAAATCATAGTGCTTATTTAAAATATTCTGTTTCAAGAAGTATAATTTTAGCAAAGCTGTTGGATTTTGAAGTATATGAGAAACAAAGTGTAATACTCGAAATGTAATCATTTACTCAGTATATGGAAATATTTCTTTTGTATGATAAAGGAAATTTCACATTTTCTGGAATTTGAAAACAACTTTAACTGAAATTCAATGAATTTAAATTATATTTACCAAATATAAATTTAAAATATTCTTAAATTTACTAAAAAAAATATTAAAATAACTTTAAACCTCACAATAAAGATATTAAATTATTTAACATGCTCTCCACTGTTTTCTTAAATGGAAAAATGTTTGTGATTACATTTTACATTTTTGAAATATTTAAATTTGATCATTAATTTATGGTGAAATCATACAATGTTTCTGAAACAGATATGCATTTCTTAAACAAACATTTAAGAGAATATTTCTCGTAATTTTATGAAATTAGCAATTTTTGATGTATTTTTTATATTATTTGCAAGTCCTATACCAAAATATAAATTTTGTGAAAGTTTGAATCAAAATTAAAATGTTCTTGCTAAAAATAATAGCTTGCTTGTAAACTTATATAATTTTAAGTGAAATAAAGAGTCACAAGTCCCATTCCAGAATTCGAAAATACTTACGCAATAGGATTTATTCCTTTATTTTTTGTAATTACCTTGATCTTGGTATTTTAAATAATGGTTGAAATATATATACTGAAAATTTGAAAAGTGTGGAACTAACAACAACATGAAAATTTTTAAAACATATTTAGTCAAATTCTTGAGTAAACAGAAAATTAATGCACACATAATTCCATTTAAATTATTTACAAGTAGAATGAAGATAGCAGACAGATCAATTGGTGTTTCTGATTATATCAATTTGACATCAGGATTGACAGATTGAAAAATTCCTAACTAGTGGAACTTGGGAATTTTTAAATTCTATGGGAAACCGATACATGCAAAATTAAATCGAATGCAGCACTGATGTAGAGGATGCACATTTCCAATCAAGTTATCTTGGAAACATGTGTAATGATGTATTCCAGGTGAACATGTCCACAAATCACCTTCAGCTGGCCAGAACAAATTATTGAAGTCCCGTACTGTCATTTCGCTAGTCTTGTTTTTGTTTGCATATATGTGGGATTGAAAGCGGCACTAGAGGGTCATTCACATGTTTGTAACCGGACATGCAGAAAAAAAAGAGACAACGAGGAGAACGACAATCTGTTGCATAAAAAAAGACGCGATGACGTGAAGACGCGAATTTATATTGAACTTTCGAATTAAAACTAGATGTTACAATGTATTTTGATATTAATTTATAAATACTGTATGTTTTATAAATTAATATCAAAACACATGTATGTTTGTTTGTCCCTCAACGATCATTTTTTGCACACGAGGGCTAATTAGACCGGAACCTACTTTTTAAAGTGGATTCCGAACCACTACAAACATCCATGCCCTAGGTGGGCTTCAAACCCACGAACCATATAAATACTGTAAATAGCTTTATCTTGTTCTTTGAATATAATTAAACAGTTTAACATTTATCGGTCATTATTCCAGATAATAAAGCCCATAGACTCCTATACATGGCGTCAGAAGTGTTACACTGCAAAAGATGTTTTGAGTGTCAAGTTAAAATATATTTAATTTTTTATGAAAGTGTTCGAAATATTTTATTACTTTGGTTACTGCCGTTACAAGGATAATCATCCTACAAGTCAAGCATAAGAAAAGGGTACATAAATTTCCTTTATTTCAAGATGAAGTTAAATGATATCAAAAAGATATGCATTGTATTGCAGATAATTAAGTAGGAAAAAGTAAAAATTCTACATAAATTTATTTTCGATTCTGACGGAGTGTCAAATTGAAAGTGTATAAGTAATAAAAGATAATTTTTCTTTGAACGAATTAATTATAATTTCTAATATCTTAAATATTTCCTTAGAAGGAAATAAATCTGAAATAGGAAAAAGAATATTTGAGCAATTGTGTTCATTGAAATCTTTAGCGGAGGGAGCGAATGACGCCTGTATGTCGGAATCGAAAGTAGACGAAACAAACAAAAAATGAAAGCTTAACAGATTCTCCAATGCAATGTAGAAATAAAAATAATACTTTAAATGTGCGTGATATTTTTGATGAACCTAGTAAAAATAATGATTTTCAAAATGTTTATATCAAGTATTCTGATATCGAAAGCACAGTTACCAAATTTAATGCTGAGTCGCATGAAAACATAAACAACTGGGTTGAGAATTTTGAAAATATATCGAAACTGTTCCATTTATCAGATTTAGAAAAGTTTATTTTTGCTAAAAGATCGCTTGGTGGGAATGCCTTATTATTTGTTAGAACAAGAGCTGGAAATAAACTCGTGGGAAAAATTAAAAAATGCTATGATCGACGAATTTCCATTAAAATAAATTCCGCAAATCTTCACGAATTACTAAGTAAAAGGAAAATGAAACATTCAGAATCCGTTCAGGGATATTTTTTAAAAATGAAAGAACTTTGTCACTCAGGAAAAATTGATGACGCCGCGTCAATACATTGTGATTAATGGACTTTATGGTAAACATTATTTTCACGTTTATACGGATGCAAAAACTAAATAGAATTTAAAAATAAACTTAAAAGTGTACGAAGTAATGAAAAGTGATTCAGCAAAGAGTAAATATGCTTTCGATAAAGTGAAAACTAAACATGATGCAAATTTTAGATCTTATTCTTTTGATAAAAATAAATCAATATGATGGTAATGATAAATATAATTCAAGGTATGAATCTAATGATAAATTTAATTCTAAGTATTAAAATATGAATAAAGTTTGTGTTTGTCGCTCAACAGTCATTTTTTGCACACGAGGGCTAATTAGACCGGGACCTAAGGCTTAAAGTGGATTCCGAACCACTACAAACATCCATGCCCAAGGTGGGATTCGAACCCACGAACATGAATAAAGTAAAATTTGATGGTAATTTTGATTCAAGAAATAGAATGTGTTATAACTGTGGTTCATGTTCACATATTTCTAAATATTGTATACATAAAGATAAGGGTTTAAAATGTTTTTCATGTCAATCTTTTGGGCATAAATCTTCGGAATGTCCGAAATCAAAAGAAACAAGCTCCATTGATGTTTAACCAAAAGTAAATGCGATCAGTTCTGAAAACTTAATTCTTAAGGATGTCAAAATTGGTACTTTGAATGTAACTTCATTAATTGATACTGGAAGTCAGAAAACGATTTTAAAAAAGAGTTTATTTAATAAAATTAGACACTGTTAGCTTACAATCTTCTAATATTTCGTTGACTGGTTTAGGTATGAAATCAATTAAACCACTAGGTTATTTTAATGCAGAAAATGAAATTGATAATTCGAAAGTTAATACAAATATTTTTGTTATAAATGATGATGTAAGTTTGGATTTAATTGTAGGAACTGATATTATAAACCTAGGTACTTTAATAGTCTCAAACAATGGAGTATTGTTTCACATTAACAACAAAACAGATAATTTCTTGATTAATTTTATAAATCTTAACGATGAATCAGAAATTGATTTAAGTCACATTAAGGATAAATCATTGTGCTCTGAAAAAAAAATACATTCATTAATAAAAAAATTATGTTCCTAATAAAATTTAAAATGTTGATGTTAAGATGAAAATTTATTTAACTGATGAAATCCCCATTTATTCTCCCCCCCCCGACGACTACCATTTTTTTTTAGGAAAAAATAATTCAAGCACAAGACACAGACGACCATATCAAAACAATTAAAAAGATATTCAAACTAAAACCTCATGATGATTATTTACTCAAAAACGATGTTCTTTATAAATATGTTAATGGTAATGAACTGTTAGTAGTCCCAGACGAAATGCAAACGAGTATAATTAAATCTGGACACGAGAAAGGTCATTTTCCAGTTAAAAGAACAGAAGATAGCTTAAATTCTAACTTTTACATTCCTCAAGTTAAACAAAAAATCGAGAAATATTTATCTAACTGTATACCGTGTATTTTAAGCAATCGAAAAAGAGGTAAACAAGGAGAATTACATCCAATCGAAAAAGACAACACTCCTTTACACACATATCATGAAGATCATTCAGGTCCATTAGAAAGTACTTATAAGAGATATAAATATATATTTGCTGTGATCGATAGTTTTACCAAATTTATATGGCTTTACCCAACTAAATCTACTGACGTTTCTGAAGTAATTTTGAAGTAAGAACTTCAAAAAAACACAAACATTACTAACATGCATTAGTAATGTACAACAGGTTATAAACTCAACTTTTCACAGAAGTCTTAATACAACACCATTTGAATTGTTATTCGGTAAAAAATTAAACAAACAAAATGACGTTAAAATTAAAGATTTCTTAGACGAAGAAATGCGAATAGATTTCATTAATAATCGCGATAATCTTAGAAAAGAAGCTAAAAAACAATTTTAAAAGTTCAAAATGAATATCGCAAAATCTATAATTTAAGAAGAAAACCAGCAAGAAAATTCAAATAAATGATATTGTTGCTATTAAACGTATACAACAAGATCCAGGTCTCAAGTTAAAACGCAAATATTTAGGCCCTACAAAATAATAAAAATTAAAAGCAATGACTTTTAAGATGTTCAAAAAATTGGTTTTACTGAAGGTCTCCAGATTGTGCTGAGTACATGAAGCCTTGGCCCGATGTAACTTAAAATGTGCTGAAACAAGAAAAGAAGACACTGATGAAGACCAACTGATTTTGACATTTTTACACACATAATTGCTACTTTTTAGGACTAAAACTTTTTATTTTAGACTGTTACCTTTTCAAACATTTTTTAAAAAAGAATAGTAACTGAGATGTGTTCAAGACGTTTCCTTTTGAAGGTGGCCAATGACAAGAGTGAAGATCCAACTACCGATTCTCTAACCAGATGAAGATGAAGGAGTCCTCCACGACGGAATCTTAGATTCGAGGAACAACAACGATGATTTAAATGAGAATTGAAAAGACAAATTAGACGAGAATTGACAACAATGTTTACAAATTTCTTCTTGAACATGTTACTGCTCCTATTCATTTTTTATTTCAGGAAATTCTGATTCCAGACGAATGCTGAGGACAGCTATTGTCATCAGGATGGCCGATTGTGGGATTGAAAGCGCCACCACATGCAAAGCGTCATTCACATGTTTGTCGCCGAACATGCAAAGAGAGACGACGATCTGATGGATGAAAAAAGACGCGAATTTATATTGAACTTTCGAATTATAACGAGATGTTACCATGTGTTTTGATATTAATTTATAAATACTGTAAATAGCTTTATCTTGTTCTTTGAATATAATTAAACAGTTTAACATTTATCGGTCATTGTTCCTGATAATGAAGACCAGACACCATATATATATATAGTAATATTTTCACATATACAATTAGCTGTTAGAATAACTTCTGAGAGTGAAACGCACTTTATATATGTATATATATATATATATAAAGTGCGTTTCACTCTCAGAAGTTATTCTAACAGCTAATTGTATATGTGAAAATATTACTGGTTTACAAACTTTATGTCTGATTCAAGCAGTGAAGAGGAATTTTATTTTTATGATGAAGAGATAACTCTTCAGACATAGACTGTGAATTTGATGATCTTTCTGGGTCTCGTAATCGGTACCCATTCGACAGTTCAGCAGTTCCCATTTTTTGACACTCTTATAAATTATATAAGCATTTAAAATGATAATTCTAGTTACAAGGTATTCAATTTATAAACTAAAATTAGGTACATCGGGAAATTAATTAAAAAATGAGAAATCACAAAGATTAATTATTCGCAGAACAAAATATATAATTTAATTGTAATAAAATATAACTCTAAAAAGTGAAAGAAATTTTTATAGCTATGTTTTATTAAAATTAGATTATATATCCGGTACAAAAATTATTGCAAAATTGTTTAAAATACTAAATTCATTCAAAAGTTTAAAAAAATAGCATCTAGTTTATTACTTATTTTATCCCTTCAAATTTTAAAGAAAATGTTTTAACATTTTAAAATTTCATAATTTTGAAAAAAATTAATTTATAAAGATTTCTTATATTTAAACCTTGTTGCAAAGCCACATATTCTTATACTATGAAATTTACAACGAAGCAAAAGTTATATATATATATATATATATATATATATATATATATATATATATATATATATATATATATATATATATATATATATATATATATATTATGCAAAGAAACAAAAAAAATGCTAATAATTTTAAAATTTGATAAAAAGTGAGCTGCTTATAAATTTCGAGAGTCAGATAGCCTTTAATTATGAAAATCTAAATGCGAATAAATATGGAAAAGTAAAACGTAATTACCCTTTGTTTCCCAAACACTTTCAATTTTCGCTCACATTAGTTAAATCAATCGTATCCATTCAGTAAATAAGATCCCCAGCTACGATTTCATGGTAATCCGTCAATTTTGGGGGCTGAATTTTAGCATTGTAATGAAGCCAGTTGCCCCTGCCAAGGGGCTCATAATAGCCGGTTAAGGGTTAATGTGGATACCTGGGTACTCTAGTGTTCTTGGCAATGAATTATCTGATGAATTGGCAAGGGCTGGATCACAACAAACGAGTTTTTTTTTGGTCCTGAACCAGTGTTAGGTATTTGAAAAGAATTGATCAGAAAGAGCATTTTTGATCTCTTCAGAATACAATAGTTTATGAACTGGTACAATGCCGGTGATCAAAGACAAGCAAGGCTACTAAATAGCATATGCCCTAATAAAAAGCAAAAAGAATTATTAAAACTCAATAGAAGCTGTCTAAGGAGAGCAGTGGAATTTCTTACAGGACACTGCCACTTTAAAGAACATCTCCCTATAAAGAGAGTATCAGATTATCCTACTTGTAGAGGTAGCCATTATATGGAAGACACTTCAATACACATCTTACGTGAATGTGAAACTTTTTCTGCGCATAGATTTGAATATTTCGGTCAGCACTTGATTGAACCTTGGATGCTGCAGGAAACTCCTGTAAAAAGTCTGCTGAATTTTGCTTCAGCCACTGGTCTCTTTAAATAGGGCTTTTTGAGGGGTATAGTACAATAGACCTATGGTGGAAGTATGAGGTTCTTTTGGAACCACCCAATTTTAAATCTCTAAATCTTGGATTAAACACCAGACCAGCTTCCTGAAGGCATTTCAGAATTGGTTCTTTTAGTTGAGTAAGGTGATCTTCAAATGTTTCTGAGAACACTATTATGTCACCCAGATAACAAAGCCATGTAGTCAGACCACTTCAAATTGCATAGTAAATTGTACATCCTCCTCTTAAAAGTTGCCGGCATATTACAGAGCCCAAAGGGCATGACTTTATAATCATATAATCCTTCAAGGGTAATAAAGGCAGCCTTTTTTTTATCCACTCTATCTACTTCTACCAAACAGTATCCAGTGCGAAGGTTCATGGAAGAAAAGAACTTGATGCCCTTCAAATAGTTGATCTTATTGACAATACGAGGCAGAGGATATGCATCCTTTTTAAGAAACTTATTTAGCTTAAAATAATCTATGCAAAAACACCAGTTTCTTTCTCTTTTTTACAAGAACAATGGGTGATGACCAGGGACTTCTGGATGATACATTCATCAAGCATTCTCTCACTTCATCATGAATGATGCACCTTTCTGTCAGTGAGATTTAATAGGTTTGTTGATTGATTGGAACGTGATTCCCCATGTAAATCCTGTTATTCAAATTCCTTCATGTGGTTGTCGTTTTGTTTGTCTTTGTGAAATGTTGAAAAACGTCTGGAGCACATCTGCTCATTTATTTTTTTTGTTCATTACTCAACTCAGGAGCTATTATCCAGGAACAATCCTTTAGAGGATTTGATGTCTCTTCTTTAGTATCGGAACCATACAATGTGTTAGAAATCACAGATAAGTGCCCTTGCCCAGGGGCTTAGCCAGGCCTATGCACATTCCATAAGAGATGATTTGGTTCCTTGTGATTAGAAGTTAACAATCCATATCTCACTTTGTCCATTCTGGAAGGAGGATATCATGGATGGTACAGAAATATTCCTCTCAAAAACTAAGCGTTCATTGCCCCCTACGATTATGCCTATGTTTCTTGAGGCAGTGCCTCTTGATACTACTGTTTTGGTTAAAGAGTGAAGCTTAAGTTTAAAGGTCTTTATGGCATACATTTTCCATGCATTTAATGATGCAGGATCCTGACAGATGTCTTCTAGAAATAGTTCAATATGTCCACAGTCTATCATGGCTAGGGAAACTGCTAAAAAGTCCAATCAAAGGATTATGTCATATCTACAATGCAGCAGAATAATAAATTCAAACGCCAGTTCTCAGCTATTTATACGAACATGTAAAATACATTTTCCTACTGGCCAAACAAAACTACCACTTGCAACTTTCAGTGTAATTTTTTGGGCTTCAGATAATAGTATCTTTATTAAAAAATGACAATACTTATCAGAAATTATGTAAAATGAAACTTCAGCATCCAGAGAGAACATATTGGCTTATTATATATCATAAAGTCTAGTTGATTACCAGTCATCTTTGCGGTTGATGGAGAATTTTCATAACGTGCAGCCTCACTTCCTTGAAAAGTCTCTTCGTCTAGTTTTCCTCATTCCTATTTCTTGGAGATCATCTGGATCGGTGATAACAATCTCAAACAGCACAATAATCATGGGTCGAATTTCATGCATGTTTCTCTTATTTAGCAAAATGCTAATTATCATTCTGCATGAAGGTTTGGCTCAGTGGCTGACCAATAAAGTTAGCCCCTTTTTCTCTGTGGCACGCAAATCATCTTTTTGCAGCCAGTATAAAAGCGGTAGTTTTTTAAGTTACTGACATTCATTCTCTCACTTCATGAAGCCAGTTAAAAAATCTGCCTTTTTCAGTTCTCGCTGCTTGGCCCGGGGCTTTTGTGCAGGATGCACTTAAAGGGTATTTTTCCATTTTTCTTTTAGAAGTTAATTATATTTAAATTTAAAATGGACACAATCTAAAATATTCTGAACTTAGATACTTTTTAAGTCATCCTTTAAGTGAATTTGTCAACTGACGAATAGCTTACTTTTTTTACTGGCTACTCGGTTTTGAATGTAAAAACTGCCTTTTTTTTGGACAAGTGATATTAATAAAAATTTTGTATACATATTAGATTTAAATAAAAGTGTTTGATATTCTTAAATTTGAATTCCTTAATGTGTCTTAACAGCAATTTAATTTTGTAAAATATTTTTATTCCTATGAATAAACATCTCAATAAATTCACAGGTTATTTCGTAAGGAAATCTTTCCATAAATTTGTTACGTATCATAATCATCATTTGAATTGGGTTTTCATTTTCTGATTCCCAGACAATAGAGCAGAATGAAGAACTGGCCCCAACTGAAGGGACTCATCTTTTAAGCAGAAGTAGAATATTCAAGAAACATCTAGCTTGAACAGTAAAGAAAGTACGAGAAATATCTAAATTTTAGACAAATAATAAGTAACAAGTTTTACATTAAAATTCCAGTCTTCGGATAAAATAAACAGCTAGCATTTGAACCAAGAATGAATGGATCCAGAGTCTGATGCTTTACCAACTAAGCTACAGGGAATGATAGCAAATGCTATCAATATTTCTATATGTGGCATTGTGATAGCAAACAATATCAATCTTTCTTTATAAAAATATGTATAAAAACATTATAAATAACATCTTTACTAGACATCAATTTACAAATTATTTTAATAAAAAAATTTATCTGTTCAGTTTTTTAAAAAATAAATTCAAATTTTGATCAAATTTTAATTTTAATATCAATGAATAAATAAGTGTGTTTTAAAAATATTAATGTCTTTAAAGTATAAACTATGTTTCAAAATATGAAATAGTAGGAAGTACAACCTAAAAGTTATTGGTCAGATATAAATACATTAATTATTGATAATATATTTTATAATACAATTAGTTATCCTCATATTTTATTAATAAATGTATACAAACAATATACTTTAATGAAATATGATGTAATTATAATTATACCTCTCCAGGATGTTGAAATATTATGACAGAGCAAATAATCTGCAGAGGCTCCTTAGGCAAAAATGGACACCAACAAACAGATTTTGGTCGCCTATATAACAAAGAAAGTTTTCATATGATTTACTTATGCTTTTTTCTTCAATACACTTAAAGGTTCTAAATATCTGATAAACACAAAAAAGTATATTAAACACAGATTTATCAGAGAGAAAAAGTAAAGTCAAGAAATCTTAAGATACCAAAGGATTAGACATATAATAGTAATATAAATGTAAATTACTATTTATGAAATAATTAATACCATAACTAATTTATGTAAGCTATTTATTATTACACAAAAAAATATTACATACCATTCTTACAATCTCTTCTTATATTTATAATACTTTTAGTATATCTCTGGATAATATTAGAGAAAAACTGCATATGGCATCAATTGTAGTCAAAGTCTTTTTTTTTTATTTATTTTTTTTTTTTTTTGCCACTAAATCCCTGTGTAAATTTACCAGTTGAATGTAATTTAAATTTGCTGTAGTTTGTTTCAAACAACACTGATGAAGTAATTCTTAGCTCTATAGCTCTTGAGACTATCTATTCTAACTATCATAAAAGTGAATGACTGCATATTTATGCTGATGGATCAAGAGTAAACAACAATATAAATGCTGATGTGTTCAGCAATCTTTTGCATTTGATAGTGAGGTGATTGAAGCAATAGCATTGATAAAGAGCTGTAAATTACATGAAGTTTTTGAATGCTGCAGTTTATTAAATGACTTGCTACTACAGGACAGAAAAGTATTATTGCAGTGGATCCTAGCACATTGAAGAAATTAAAAGCAGATATAACAAATAACTGATCTGCAATTACCCAAATATTGGACAAACCATTTCATTTTATGCAATATAGCTAGCTATATGTTAAAAAGAAATCAAAGGATATTTTTTTGGAGAAGATTGAAATCTAGAAATAATAATAAATTGTAGTTTGTGAACCATAATTTTATACCAGTATCACATAGGGCTCAGTCAGTGGCTAGTTATGTTGAGACTCTTAACTAGCTATGACTGCCTGTCCAAACATCTGCATCAGTTGAAAATTCTCCAAAGTTACAATTGTCCTCTATGCACCAAGAAATGGACATTTGCAGATATATATATTGCTTTCTCCGGTTGATGCCTCATAATCGATATTGGGAAGGGAGAGAGCATTTGTACGGCTGATTTACTACTTTGAGCTTTGTATTTTTGTTTGTGTTCTCCATTTCATTCTATATTTTGCTGTCAAACATTGGAGATAAAGCATTAAACAAGAGCTGTTTAGTCTCTTATCATTATGTTCATAAAATAAGAAAATTAGATCTTGCATAGAAAAATTATTCTTACAAAAACTGCTAACACTAGTTTCTATATTTTAAAGATCAAATCATTATTCCAAGGGCATATGAGGATATTGAGGCATTTTACACTCTTTGTATGAACAAGATCCATATAAATGAAGTAAAGTAACAGCGATACTTAAATAAAAATGTGTAGGTTTGGTTTGTCAGTTGTTCAAGTCATTTTCAGCAGATGAGGGCTAATTAGACAAGGATCTATAGTTTAAAGTGAATTCTAAACTACTACAAATATCCAAGTTCAAGGAGGGATTTAAATCCATAAAATGTTGAACTGAAAGCAAAAGCGCTAACAATTTAGCAATAAAACTATGTAAAACATGTTGGAAAATGATGTCTTTTCTTTTAAATGGGACTGTTAAAAATAGCAAAGTATCATTTACAAATGCTTCTTGTAATTCAGAACATTTTCACTATAAGAAATTTTTAATTTCAATATTAGATTACTTAATATTTCAAAAGGCCTGCATTAGGAAACATATTGTTGGTATTCATTTTACACAAAACGTATAAAAATCAGGACTAAAATATATTTGTACAAATTAATGATGTATTGCCAAATTCATATATATATATATTTCTAATTTTAGAATTAATAAATTGGAAATATTAGAAACTGAGTTTAAACATGTTGATATCTAAATAATCGATATTTAAATTTGTATTAAAATTTTAAAGAAGAAAAATAAATCAATCATTTATCAAACAACAGAAAAGATTTATTACAAATATATTCTGAAATATTTTTCCACTATTGATTTATTGCTATTGCTCAGAGGCATATTTAAGATGTTTTCTCCTTACTAATGTTATGACCAAGTTACTATAAAAAAGATTTGTCTTGTTCTCAATGATCACTTTTTGCAGCTTCCTTGTCATTTTTGATAATTTGTTTAGAACTTGGTTTAAAGTAGAGCATGGATCATTACAAATAAATAGAATAAAAAAACTTAAAAACTGTTGAACTGAACATCAAGACATAATAATCAGCTTGGTTCTTGAAGCTAAGAGAAATATCTGCATTACATCTAGAGCATTGATAAGTTTCATTAAAAATAAAAACTAGCATATATCAAAAGCATGACATAATTTATATTTTCATATAAATTTTGAGAAGCTACTTCAAATCGTAAATAAAAAAAATTCAGTCAAAGGAAAAGATAATGTAAATTTAATTATGATGCATAAAAAAGTGCATTCTTCTACAACATAATATTTTCTTTAAAAAAAATAAGATGTAAACACAGAAGGATGTGGGTACAGTTTCAGTTTGTTTCTGGCAAATAGAATACTATTTTTTGGGCAACTAGAATCTTCTTTCTTAGGATTGCTCTATCTTATATAAGTAGTAGTTTACTATTCCTTTCTTAAGACACTAAAATTTAGGTCTGATAAAGCTGATTTAGTGCAAGAGTAAATAGAAGGATTAATTGTAATTTTTCTTTAGAATTCTTTTATTTTTTAAATAAAACTGAATAAGCAAAATAAAAAAAAACTGTTTATAAATTTAATTTAGTGAATTGAAAAAAATCAGAGCAAGATATTAATGTTTGTAGTATATTAGAGGATTTTTCATGGAGAGTTCTTAGCTTATTTGATAGCTTATTCAAAAAAAAATTGTTTTAGCTGAAAAATAAATTTTTTACAAACTGTGCAACATTTTTTTTTTTTGTATGCTATTTTTCTTTCACTTAAGTACTATTTTTATATGAATAAGACTAAGTGAATATAAGACATACCTAATCTGTTGATACCATATTAGAATAAAAGGTAAATCTTAAATATAAGCCATACTACAAAATTTGAAAAGAAAGTTCAATAATATATGGAGCTGAAAATTCCCTTTTAACTTTTTCTCCTTAACCAAATAGTTTGTACATTGGTAAATCTGGAAACAAAGCTGATTTAACAAACAACAGAGCAAGTTCAGAGTTGAGAGAAATGGTGATTATTTGATTTAGAACAGAAGATAATAGTGAAAGGAGCAAAATAATTAAACAAAATTTAAACTTCAAATTATCAGCTGTGCAAAGAGGAGAAATTGGACACAGGTTTGATGTTGATAAAAAAATGTTTGCTGATCAATGATATGCAATTCCTGAATAATTTAGCATTCATTTTAAGAGCATAAGTTCAAACATTATGATGTCGGAAAAGACATGCTTAGTTTTGTAACTCAAGAAATATGTTTCAATGAATGAAATTATTGAAAGTGAAGTTGTAGAATAGCATTAAAAAGGAACATTTAAAAGAGTAATAAAATTAAAAAAATCTTCAAAGAGGGTTTTGAAGTAAAATCCTAGTATACGTAACGAGTTTGGTACTGTTTAAAAAGATATGAACAGTGAAACTCATGAGATTCATAACCATTATCTTACATCAACATTTCATAACAAAAAAAATTCTTCATAGGAGAAGGGAACAGAAAAGAGGCATAACCTGGAGTTGCTTAAAGAGTTTGGCCTTATTTCGTCATTTTGAATATTTGCTTTTGGTCTAAAATTACTAATTTTGCGAAAATGACTGCAAAAAGTATCAGCAATATCTTTGTCAGAGGTCAAAAGCTTTCCATAAGCCTCAATTGGCTTTTTACAATGTTGGGTCTTTTTTCCATTAAGAGTGGATAAAAATTTAAAGGTCTTAGTTCCATCTGGAAGGGAGTCTCCCCTCAGGCAGAACTCAGGGCTGCTGCTCTTGCTACTATTAATGAGAGATACCCACTCGATAATTGGATGCACATTTATACTGACAGATCATCTGAGAGAAGTACTGGGAGAGCGGGAGCTGGTGTCTTCTCCAAATTTTTCCAACTCAAAGAGCCTTTGGTAAAAACTCAATTTTGATGGAGAAATGTATGCAATTTACATGGCTCTCCAAAAAATTTTAGATTTCTCGGAAATGAAATTTGTTCTTCTTGTTGACTGTCAGGCTGCCATTCAAACAGTGGCAAATTATACTCTCCTACCTACATCTATAGAATTTAACTGTAAGACCATCATTAACACTTTACTATCTGCGGGAAAGGAAATTACTTTACAATGGATCCCTAGCCATTGCGGCTTGCCTAGTAATGAAAAAGCAGACAATCTCGCGAAGCAGGCTTCTTTTTTAAACCCTCCAGATATTCCTACAGGCCTGAGAAATGTCAAACTCCTTCTAAAACGGGTTATGCATCACCAGCGAAAAATTTATTACAAAGAGAATGCAGTTGATGCCTCTTGGAGGATCCTGCTGAGCTCATGTATCCCCAGAGATTTACCTAGATCTATAGGGGTCTCCTACTTCAGGTTACTTACTGGGCATGATTTTCTCCAGAAACATCTATATCACATAGGGCTTGTGGATTCACCCGACTGCATTTTATGTAGGGAACATGTTGACATGGATGGGGAGCATCTTTGGAAATGTTCTGCCCTCCAGGAAGCCTGCTCTTTTTTTCACATTTTAAGACACTCTCCACTCCTGGAGATACTTCTTTTCTTAATTGGACTCCAAGACTTATTATGCTCGAAAGAGCCAACATAAGGATGTAATTTAAAAAAAAATAACAAAAAAGTTGTGAATCTCAAAGTATCAACACATAAACAAACAATTCAAATCTTAATATAACCAAATCCATCATGTTACGGATACTAGGATAAAGTCGGTTTGGCTATTAATGTTTGTTGAAGAACGATAACAACATAAAATGGATTCAAACTTATTAAAATATTAAGTTCTTAAGTTTTTCAGACAAAGCAAAAATGACAGCAGTAATTGATAACAGTCTTAATTTCAAATCACAAGATACATTAGGAGTCATTTTTAGATAGTCAGTTTATCATTTCAGAGGAAACCCTAATTATAAATCTTACTAAGGTTTTTAAATGAAAATTTAGAATAGGAAGAGCAATCTATATTTGCTCAAATACAGAAGTATTATTTGCGTTAACTTACAAATAGTACTTTAAATGTTATTTAGGCACCATTTCTTAACAGTTTTATGTAATCAATGGTTCCAATTTTGATTCTGCTAATTTTTCTACCTTAATTTATTATTTAAAAATTTATAAATTAATGGCATTGACTTTATTGTATTTTAGGATTTCCTGGAATTTACTCATTTTCTGCCTTCATGTATAATGGAAATACATATACAATGTTTCAACTATAGTGCTCTATATTATTATAATAATCAACTTATTTTATATTTCCATACTTTTTATAAATGCTTATTGGCTTAGAAAAATACTTAACCAATAAATGTCATATCCCCAGAATTTTATTCTTCTCCAGTCAATTGATATTATGCAACTATGTAATTTTTGGTAGATTTTTTTTTACAGTTTGAATACTTGAAGCTTGCGCTTTTTTATGCTTTCATGAATATTTATTGTGACAGTAAAAAAGAATAGGTATTTTAATATGTAGTTGTAATTTTAATGAACAAAAATTTCAAATAAGATTCCAGATGAGATGATGCCAACTTGCTTTTGTCTAACAGCATGATCTTTCACATCACTAAATGAGAATAGGTTTTTCATTTAAAATAGTTAAATACAATACAACAAAACAACTAGGTTAAAGTGAGCATTATGATAAAAGATCATCGAACCAGATGCATCAAAATTTAGTTATTTTTTTCACTACTAAAATTTACCAAAAGCTGAATAAGTTGATAGTGGCAAGAAAACTTTACTATGGTGCATAATAGATAATTTTAAATTAACTACAGTTACGTTTCTAATTTGTACTACTTGAATATATAATTTTGCATTTAAGTATGAGAATTTATTTTGTTATATTCATTATCATTGTGGTTTGTAATACATTTCACTTGGGATAAAAGTGAAAAGTCAAAATAAAGATATTATATTATTTTTGATAGTTAGTTTATTCAGTTAGTTCTATATTTAAATGATTATTACCATTGCAATAAAAAATACTATATATCATTTTGTTAAAAAGCTGGAAAATCATTCATCTCACAGGGTTCGTATAAATTTCCAAGAATCAATTGTTATATTCATTATCATTGTGGTTTGTAATACATTTCACTTGGGTTAAAGTGAAAAGTCAAAATAAAGGTATTATATTATTTTTGATAGTTAGTTTATTCAGTTAGTTCTATATTTAAATGATTATTACCATTGCAATAAAAAATACTATATTTCATTTTGTTAAAAAGCTGGAAAATCACTCATCTCACAGGGTTCGTATAAATTTCCAAGAATCAAATTCCAGGAATAAAATCAAAAACTTCCAGGAAATATCGCCATTTACATTAAATAATTTTTTATTTTATTTTAAAATTTGTTCTTAATTAAATATGCATATAATTATGTGCATGCAATATTTTTCAAACATTTCTGTAAATAATAAAAATAAATTATTGCAAACATTAATGAGACTATTTTTTATTTGAGTTAAAATTATTAATAATTATTTCAAAAGCCTTCACAGCTATAATAAGAATTTTTTTTATTTAAATAATCAATATTCTATAATAGTGAATTATATACATTGTATAAAATAATGAGTAATTTTAGAGTTTTTAGACATTTCCAATAGATTCAAATAGCAAAGATTTATTTTAAAAAACTTTTGCATCAAACATTCCAACAATGCATGAAAATTTTCAGCTATAAATGTGGACAGTGGTTTATCAGTTTGATGAAGTGTCAGATAAGGTTATACTTCATGAGCAATAAATATAAAAAATTGCATTTAGCAGAAAAAGTACACCATTTGTTCACTTCTGCACAGTATCAAAAGTTTTGGTACTAGGATTAGGAATTTTTTTGTTTTGAACAAATGACATACGTTTTAAGATACGATAACATTTTAAGAAATCTATTGAAAACACTTATATTTTCTAACCATTCAATGTTTGCAAAAGTTTAAAGGAAATTTTATGTCAGGGTCAAGGCTATCAAATGAGTGGATGAGTCTTCAATTACCTGCAAGCAGGTGAGTCCTTAAATAATCTGTAAACAGCACTTGCTGTTACCTCAACTTCTTGAAATGAGGAACATCCATGGCAATAAGTTTAATAAAATGTGAAGGATGCAGCTTCAGACATTTACAATATTTGAATGATGTTCACTTTTAAAAAAAAAAAATCAGCCATTTTAGTCAAAACAGACCAGTTTACATTTGGGCCATCCATTGACAACTGGAGTAATCCACTTGCTTCTAATTCTAAGCACTTCTTATTCACTTTTTCAAACAAAATAACTCCAGTTGAATGACCTAAAAATGAGTAATACTGTGTTTTAACTGTATCATTATCCCAAAATCTTACATGATAGCTCAATTGTTTTGTATGCAGATGATTATTTAAGCTTTCATCAAAGAGAAACACATAATTAAAAACATTCTTAACTTTTTCTTTCAATAAGTTGGAAAAATAAGGTGTATTTCCAAAAACTGTTAAATAAGCACACTTTTCTTTTGCACAACTGAATTGTTTTGCAATAGCATTGTCTGGAAACATCGCTTGAAAGAGAGAATTTATATTGCTACCTGAAATGTAACTGACCAAACGTTAGAACCCATATAATTTTGCCTTTAAATTTTTTTTGAAGAAACAAATGAATCAAAAGTTTCAGAAAATGCTTTACATTCACATTTCTTAACAGAAACAACAGTAGTGAAAAAATGTTTTAAATGAATAGATATTTTTGGCAGATAAAGTATTCCCAAAAGTTTACTCTTTTAAATATAAATCATCTAAAGCTAATAAATAAAAATGTTTTTTTTTTCTCCTTCATAAGGGATTTGACACTCTCAGCTCATATCTGAAACACAGAAGTCTTTCTTGCATAACAGACGATGGGCACACATGTTTTTTCTAAACCAGGCAAAAGCCAATCTTTGTATGGGCTTTCCAGAGTCTACTGATCATTGAAAACAAATTTTCAACCAGGCATATTAAATAATTTATTTCAGTCTTTAATTCATTAATAAAATTTATTTTGATTCAATTAAATTATACGCAATATTCATCAAGGGAGACACGGAAAGTATGTTTCAATTTAAAAATCTTATATTTAAATATTAATATTCAAAAAATTTATACAATATAAGGAAAATAGCAGAAAATATAAAAAAAAAATTAAAATCACCCATTTTAATTGCACAATGTGTAGATTTTTGCTTGAGGATTACTTCACTTCACATAAATTTAAATACTACTAAACCGAATTATGATTAAACTATTGTAGCTGAACTAGAACTTGAAACCATTTATACAAGAATACAAAAATTGAATATCTATCATGTTGCCATCTAGTGGCAATATTTAAATCTAATACTGAATTAAGTTTTCTCACAATTTTATTGAAAATTTAAAAATATTAAAGCAAAAACATTAAAAAATTTATAAGATTTTCTAGAAAAAAAAAGAGAATTAAAGATTTTAGAAAAAATGGATCAAGGTAAGAAAAAATTCCAGGAGTAATTCATGATTTTCAAGGAGTCAAGTAAAATTCCAGCAGTTTCAAGGACCCTTAAAAATTCTTTTAGTATTTAAGGAGTTTCCAGGAGTTGTGCAAACAATGATCTCAGTTGTATTTATTTGTAACATTTGACTACATATTTTGGGTAAAAAAAAGTGTATAAGATAACACAGAAATACTCTTAAATTTTAGAAAATGTGTTTTTTACTTTTAAAGTTTGATGAATTGTTTTAAAAAAGTTTTTAAAGTTTGATGTTTTTTTTTTTAGAAAAACCCATCTCAAGTTCTCTTTTAGAATTCTCTTCAAAAATTTCTTTTGCAAATTTTTCTGAAGTTCAATTTAGAACTTCATTCACAATAATAAAAATCTGAAATTATGTTACCAGACTGCATGAATTTGCATTGTTGATGGTTGTATAGTGATTGTCATTAAAATTAAATATAATGGCAAACTAGCACTAAGTGCTAGAATTTTAACCATATAAAAATTTAAAAAAGTAAAATATACAAGTTTAAAAATGCACATTAGAATAATAAATATCATTAATTCAAAATATTATCCATATTGCATCATAATTATTTTTTAGAACACAATGGGTATTTAAAAGATTTAAGGAAAATTTTTGATAGAGAAAAAATGAACCATAATTTGCTACATTTAGCTGCATTCCACCCTTACAGACTTGTGACAATAGAGCTCCTTTTAACACCCTTAACATAATTTGACAAATATCCCAATTGAGACAATATTCACTTTTACCTAAAAATAATACATTTCAACCATTTTTTGCCAAACATGTATAATTCAATGAAATAACATTTTGCAGTTATACATGATAGGATAAGAAACAAAAAGAAGAGAAACAATATGATCAAACTTAGAACCTAATATATAAACTTTGATAATGTGATATGGAAAACTTGATGGGCTAAGGTTATTAAGCATTGTAATTATTACTGGATAAACTGCCTTTTAGGACTTTTTCAAGCATAGTGGATTGCATTTATGTACTACTAAAGCAAAATCCAAGTAAATTCCCAAGCATTCAAGCCAACAGGTATTAATGCAGAAAGTAAAAGCACAACACACACATCCTCAATCTCCTATATTTCAGTTGTGGTTATAATTGAACTTGAGATTTTTTCTTTAATGAACTCTGATCTACAAAATACCTGTTTAGTATGCTGATCAACAATCATATTTGAGCACATGTCTTGTGGTTAAGCAGACCTAAACCCAAGTAAGATAGGAAACAGATGAACTTGGCTCTCTATAAAATGAACTAATAAAGACACAACTGATATATAATCCAACATGCCAAATTCTAAATTTATAGAGATTTTTTTTTTTTTATGGATTTTATTGTTTATCTGGCTATTTGGTTTTTTACTACATCACAGTGATGGAGACCAATAAGAATTATGTAGAAAATTCTATTTTGACAACCCTAGTATATATATATGTCATTGGAAGGATTTTGTTCATTTTCACATTTTGTTAAGAATTTTTGGATATTTTCTTTGAATTTTTTTTTATTGGGTTCTGTGATGACTTTCTGGATACTAAAATTCCAAGTGGTATTGCTGTTTTTAATTATATTTCCTGTTTTTTTATTTTACATTAATTTTTTCAGCATTTCTTAATAATTTTATGATTAATTATGTCTGAAGCTTAAAATATTATTTCGAAATATCAAGGTATTCTAAATTCAGTTTTGATGCTTAATTTTTCTGATGGTAAGCAGATTTTAGGTCAAGATAGATTTTTTATCTTATTTTTATTTGATTTAAATTGTGTGAAAGAGAAAATTCTTTTGCAGTTTTTACATGAAATAATAGTACTGAAGTTAGAATTGATGTGTCAAAAAGGCAGAAGTTAAATGAGAATTACAGCTAAGAAAAGCCTCTTGGATATGTTTTTTCCTGCCATAGAAGTTTTAAATTCCCCAAAAGTTGATGTGATAAGAGTCTACTTTACTGGCAGCAAATTTAAGATCAAGGAGATTTTGATTTTGACATGCAAAATTGTTCACAATAGAAAAACAACTGATAGTCAGAGAGAATATGCTTTCAGAAGTCAAGTTTTAGCAGATTGGAGGCAGTTCATTAATGAAATGATGTTTTCCTTGATTGAGTTATCTCCAGAAAAGATAGGAGATGCACATAGGATTGATGAAATAGAAGAATCAAAATTCAGAAAGAAAAAGTATATCAGAAGGCATGCAATAGAAGGTCAGTGGATGTTTGGTGGAGTCGAGAGATATAATGGAAAGTTATTTTTGGTAGCAGTACACGATAGGACAAAAGAAACTTCAGTTAATATTTTTAAACAATGGATTGAAACAAGAAAAGTCATTTATTTTGATTCTCGGTAGGTATACAACTCATTAGGAAATGAGAGCTGTGAAAATTTGACTGTTAACAACAGTGTTACTTTCGTAGATTCAGATACAGGGTGTTATACAAACACTATTGAAAGCACATAGAGACAAATTAAAAATAAATTGCCAACACATAATTATCTATTTGATTTTAAATTTTATTTTTCCTTTTATTTACCTCATAAATCCCATGAGGAAAATTATTGGACCTTTATAATGTTTTTTGAGAGATTGTTGAAAAAATTGGGAGAAGTTTAAAGTTTGTTTAAAATGTGACAACATATCTCTTCTTTAGTTTATGTTTTACACTTTAATCATTCATATTATTAAAATAAATATTATTGTATTTTATGACTTTGTAAATACAAGTTATCAAATGCAATATTTATTTTAATTATATAATTTGCACAAGTAGTGTTCATGTATTTTTTAAATAATTAGATAAAATTTAATCTGTATTTAATTTTATTTTATTCTTTTACAAATGTTCCTATATTTTCATTAGAATTGTTCCAATTTTTTAGAATTTGTATTTACATTTTCAAAAAATTATTGATCTTATATTTTCCTTATTTGTATTCATTTACGAATTAGCGTTTTATTTTTTAAAATCTTAATATTTTAAATATATATATTTACGCTTTTAATCAATCAGATTTAAATTTAATATTTAAGGTACGTAAACTTTTTCAGTAAGGAATTTACTACGTCATTAAATCTTTGCGCCACATTCCATCATCTTCGTAACATTTCTTTGTCATCGAAAAGTTCAGACCTTGGAATGATGTACTATAAGACAGCTGTGCCCTAATAAGGTACTGCATTTGCTAGGAAAACACTCAGCCACACATTGCAAACAAAATAAAATCCCATCATGTAAAAAGAATCCTTAAGTTAGGCATTTACTTTAAATACGGAGAAAACTCCTTTCATCCCAATCAAAGAAGCAATGGGAGTAAATTACTGTAGATTTTCATAAATTTTGAAACTTACCTACAACAAATGCAATGCTCTCTTTTTTCTGGAGGTTCAGGTGGTATACAAGCTAATTCCTGCATAACTCCACATAGTTCATTAGAATATGACACCATTATAAATTTTTGAATAATATGTAATCACTCGTAAAACATTAGATAACCATAACAATATATTACTCGATTTCGAATATACAGTTTTATGAATTTCCACTATTTACTAATGTTTATTTAATCTTGAAAATACTTAAATGTCTTGCTGAATTGAGCTTTAAATATATGGGAAAATTCTTGAAATAAAAGTCAAACATATCGCTTTTAAATATTCTTATAATTTATAAATTCTATATTGTAACATCAACTGACAGGAGAACTTCCTTTAAATATCATTATGTTTTGCTACTTTAATCGTAAAACTAATCAATCGCATAAATAACTATTGCATTTTCTTAGACATATTTATTAGTGGAGTGGAGTGTTATAACAGATATTTAACACTTGCATGAAATAATCGAAGTTAAAATGCGTGTTTTCCAAATTGCCATATCTACAGAATGTAAACCCGGCTTAGTAGTTTTGTTTCATGACATGACTGGTAATCTCAGATTGTTGATAAAATTGATTATTAAATCTACGTATACAACATCCTGACAATATATTTAACATCCTGGATTATGCGGCATACGTGCCGTTGTCGTCTTATGTAAAAAGGTGCATAGTAATGTGATTGACTCTATGATTATTCTGAAATATTTTGAAAGTTTACAAGAAATACGTTAAAGTTTAAACTTTTAAAAATTTCAATATCAAGAGTTAAATTTGTTAGCTAATTTTTACTGTCTAAAATATGGGTATATTAAATAATGCAAAAAATCAAAAAAATTTGACTGGTGATATCAGCAAAGATTCTCAAAAACTTATAATTCTGAGCTTCTTCATCGGAATTTTATGGTTTTGTTACGGTTAAAAGTAGCTTCAGATACTTTTTATAACAACGCTAAATAGTAGAGAAGCGTACTGAGGGTAAAATGCGCTAAGAATGCGATAAAGTTTGCCAGACTGGTTTACCGGTTCGGATTACGTAAGTATGACGCGTTTTACGTTTTACATGCGCGTTTTATATGTAACCCTTGAAACTATTACAGAATAATCTTGAAGCATTGGGTTTCGATATTCGATTTTTGGGGTTTTTGTGTTGCTTACGAAAATGAATAAGTATGGATGAGGATATATTGACTTTACGTTTTCGCTGAGTTCATATGGAGAAAAAATCATCAAGAAAACATAATAGAAGATTTTTTTAGAAGCGGTAAAAACCATACATTTGCCGAAAATTAACAATTCGGAGATCGATGATGATTAGGTGAGTTATTTTGTTTTTCATTACAATTTTATTCATATTTAGAAATTAAAGTTTTTATAAAAATAAATGTCTCTGTAAGTAAATGAATGTTTAAGTTGTATGTATTACGTATTTCATGTTAGTGTTAGAATATGCCACATGCTTAAATTTATTTAATGTGGGTGTAACTGCTCGTTATATTAAATTTCGAGTTTAAACAAAAAAATTAAATTTGTTAACGTATGAAATTTAGCTTTATTATTTACTTTATTGCATCAGTGTAGTGCTACCTACTACAGTTCCAACCGGGCAATAAAGGCGAAAACGCAAAGTCAATATATCCTCATCCATACTTATTAATTTTTGCAAGCAACACAAAAACTCCAAAAATCGAATATCGAAATTCAATGCTTCAAGATTATTCTGTAATAGTTTCAAGGGTTACATGTAAAACGAAAAGCACATCATACCTACGTAATTCAAACCGGTAAACCAATCTGGCGCACTTTATCGCATTCTTGGCGAATACGTTTGGCGCATTTTACCCTCTGTACGCTTCTCTATTATATTTAGCGATTTATTTTTCGATTATTTTTTTATCTCCTATTGATTAATCCTTTTGTTGTGATTTATTTGATTGTTATAGCTCAATCTTATGCCATGGATCATTCTGCTATTTGTGGACTCACTTCATTCTAGGTGTTGAAGGACAGAAGAAAGTTATTTTATTCACCGTAGAAATTTAATTTTCTTTGGAAACTGGAACTATAAAATTTTCTCATTGGTTTTATTACCCCTTTGGTATAGTTTTATATCATTAAAAATTTTAAGTACTGATGAAAATAAATAAATTATTAACTTAGAAATGAAACTTTTGTATTAATGTTTACTAACATTAATATAAATGTATATCATTTCAAGGTATATGGTTTGATTTGTATTACATACTTATATCTTTTAAAAATATGATAATTTGTTTGTATTTAAGCTTAAAAAAAATTAATTATTAATTTCTGTCATCAATATTTCTAAGAATTATGTTTCTGTAAAAAATAATAACCATATTTTCCTGTATGTAATCAGAAGATTGTGTTTTAAAAAGTTTTGAGTTTCATTGTCTGTATTATATGCTGCGAATAATCAGATTAAAAATTCTCCCCCAGCAAACCTTATAATAAAGTTTTTTAAAAAAATACTATTTATGATATATAACAAATGATGTCACAACTTAGCTGACTTTTTTCAGCTGTATTCAGTTTTGTCCAATGATATTTAAGAATTCATTTTATCAGAAAGATATTTCAATGCTATTGATTATTATCATTTTGCACTTTGTTTTCACGTCAGCTGTTGCATTTTAAAAATATTCAAGTTTATGAATTGTCATGTGAAAGTGAAAGCGTGTAAGTTAGACAGTAGATTTTAAACTAAAAACTATTTAGAAGGCAAATGTAAAATGCAAACAAATGTGTTAATGTAAGATGAAAAATAAAGCTTGGGCTGTACAAAAAAAAAAAAAAAAAAAAAAAAAAAATCTAAGGTACATTTAAAAAATAATTTCTTATATTTAATTATTTCCAAAACAAATGTATTTTATTTTTCAAAAATAATGTCCAACCTCACTATGAAAGTTATTAAAACTAAAAATATTTTCTAGAATCTTGAAATTATTGTTTTTAATGATAAACCTGGTGTTTTCATCTCAGTTTGTTGCACTCTAAGATGAGGTGGGTTGAAGAGATATTTTTCACAATAAATGCTTTTTCTGTACAATTTATTATGTTTTTAATCTCACTGTATATTTTATGTAACACTGATATTATCAGCAATATATATTTTTGAATGTTCAGTGAAAAAATTGCCTTGGATTATATACAGGAAAACACTGTACTTTACAAAATCGTATACTCTTTGACTTTTTTTTTCTTTTACTTTTCAGTTAAATGTGAGAAAGCAATAAATGTTGAATTTCTTCTTATGTTGTGGATGTTACACTAATTCACTGAAAAGAAATGCTTTGTGTCTGGCTTATACATTAATAATTCAAATTGAAGTTGATAAAGTTTAATGTTGGATCAAAATTCATTTGCTTTTTTGTTTTGTGAATTTCTGTTAGTATTTCTAAGGAATGATTTCTTAAGATAATCTTTGAGAATTAAAATTGTATGATACAGTAGCAAACTCTAGTGTTAAAAACATTATAACTTATGATATTTATTGTATATATTTTTATGTTATGATGTTATTAAGTATTTAAATTTTAAAAAAATATTTTATTACTTCAAACAGTATCATTTTAAAACATTAATCCACAAATGTATGTATAACATACATGGATATTGTTTTTTAAAAGACAAATCATAAATGTAGTCCACTTAACAATATTTTTATAATTCTAAAAATCATCAACATAAAAACAATTTGATTTTCTAAATAATCGCAAATCTTAGTGATAGTAAATTCATGTTTGTAGCATTATTTAGCATCAATTAAAATTTTTCAAATTTTTTCCTTTCATGAGATTGTACCCAATGACAATGGTTTCACATAAAAATATTAAATAGTATTTTGGAATATCTGGCTGACTCCTGGCAATAATACAGAGGCTGAGGTAAAATTTATCCTTTATTCCAAAACCTTATTTAGAATTAAAATATAAATGATACAGTCAAAAAATAAAAATAAAAAAGAGCGTTTTGAATAAAGAATTTTCTACAGTTTCGTGATTGAAGAATGTAATTTTTTTAGTTATGATATCAATATTAGAAATACAAAAGTTGCCTCATTCTTGTGAAAAATAAGTATTTTTGCAGAAAATAACTTACTTCAAAGAAAAACTATTCAATAAATTTTATTATTTGTTTAAATAATTACTCTGTTATGTAATTCTCCCATTAAATTTTCAAAAGCAATTTTTGATTTATCTGCAAATTACTTTAACTTGAATTTTTCATATAAGCACTTCAGGTTATCTTTGCTAAATTAAAGTTTTTCTATAGAATTTTCTGATATAATTTATTTTATCTTGACATTTTTCTATGCATTCTTTCAATAATTTCTTTGGTTTGGCAATATATTTTTAAAACAAACTATTAAAATGTAAAAATTTATATTTCAAATATATATATATATATATATATATATATATATATATATATATATATATTTTAAATATAAATTTTTACATTGATTTTTACATTTTTACTTGATTTTTAGATCTAATATATATATATTAGATCTGAAAATCAAGTGGATTCTATACAAACTTTTATTGAGACCGTAGAAGATTAACACTGGCCTCTAAAATTTGAGGAATAACATCTAATATCTTTTTTGAAGTACATCAAATAAAAATATCTCTCTAAAAATAAACTTTTTATTTTATATAAATGATAAAAATGAACTTATGTGAAACTATGCAAACATTAATACCCAGTTCATTAAGGTGCCGGTTGGTCAGATCGATAGAAATGGGGATGTCAAAAGCTGATGCTGCTAAGCACTTTGATGTGTCTCGCCATGTGGTCCACCTCTCTGAAATCAATACCAAACTGAAGCTTCTGTGTCCAGAAGGCATTTTCCATACCGATTACTAACTACAACACCTATAGATGACCGTATTATAGCTCTTTAATGTATTTCTCTTTCAAGGAGAAGATGTATTTCTGTGCTCTAACTTGTTGCAAATGACTGTAGCATCAAGGAAAAGAATCTGCTAATATGTGCGAAAACATTTTTACCATGCAGGCCTCTATGCAAGGTGACCAGGTGTTCATGTCTCCTTCACCGAACGACAGATAAGAGCTATCTTATCATGAGGAAGAGAACACATTTCATACACCAGGCAACAGACTTTTATACTTTTTACCGACAATTCCAAGTTAACCCGGTAGAGTGATTCGGATGCCTGCTGACCTGAAGGGAACAAAACACCAGATACCATCACTCAAACTCTATGGAAATACACAGTTATTGTGGTGATGGAATAATGGTTTAGGCAGGGATTTCACTCGGTGGTGACATCAACTTGCATGTGTTCCAAGGAGGAACTGTTACTATTGTGAGATATTGGGATCAGATTCTTGATCCATATGGCTATCTATATGACGCGGTAGTGGGAAATCATTTCATTCTGATGGATGATTATGTACAAACTCATCAAGCTGTAGTTTTTGATGAATATAATGGTTGTGTTGGTTCGGAGCGAATGGAATGGCTAGCTCTATCTTCAGAAATGAATTCCAAAGATCATCTGTGGGGCTATATAAACAGAGTTGCTCCAAACCAATATATTCACTCATTAATATTCATCAACCTCCTCCAATTCATTAAGATACATCTTTCTCAGTGCCTCATATATGCTTCCCATTTTGGGAACCAACAAATTTATTGATTGCATAGAAAATTGTTGCCGCCAAAGCATTCAATCTAGAGGTGGATATATTTTTAATATATCGACCTCTTGATTCTTATTAAAATCCCATATTAAAATTCTTTTTTATTATGTTTCTATGACATTTTATCACATAAAACTGTCATTATTCTTTTTTCCCAAAAATGGACTTTTTTTTTGATAAAATGACCAGTTTAATTTTTATATATGATCATTTTCAAATAATGTTTGGTATCATAAATTATTTTCAATCAATATAGTTTTCTTTTTTTTTCAAAAATGTTTCAAATAAATATTGAATAGCATAATCGAAATTCCTATAAGACTTGAATAAAAACTTTTGTATGAGACTTTTAATGTATTTAGTATTTGGATACCTGCACCAATCTTATTGAGGTATTTCACAAATCTTAAGAATTTCTCTCTCTCTCAATAAAATTTAGGTGAAAAGATTTAGCATTTTGCCATAGATTTGAAACATCTTCTATTTCTAACGCTTATAAATTCGTTTTTTTTTTATCAGTATAATCATCAAAATATGTTAAAGTATTATCTGCTAATAACCGACAAAAACTCCAATGCAGCTTTTAAGCAATTAATACTTTTTTCAATAATATAAAAATTTATTTATGCAAACACATCACCTCGAAGTCTTCATATCCTTTTTATTTTATCTTTAGTTTAGAACAGCAAGCCGATATTTTTTATGTTTATATTTTTTAATAACATAACTTTATATTTTCATATTCACAGAGTACTTGTTGTTTCTTTCAAAATGTTTTTTATTTTTTATTACGTCCTTATGTTGGCTCTTTTGAGCATAATAAGTCTTGCAGTCCAATAAAGAAATGAAGTATGCAAGAGAAAGACGAAGGCTGTAACAGATTTAGCATTACCCAGAGTGCACCACGAGGAGGCCTATTACACTACACCACTCTTTCAAAATGTTGCATGGAACATTGTGAAAATAGAAATAAGTTTATAATCCATTTAATTTGATTTGATAAGTTGTTGTTGTTGTTATTGATGACACTTGGACAAGCCAAGCTTGGAATTTAAGTCAATTAGGAGCATCTTTAGTTTAATCAGAGCTCCATAAAGGTAAATGTATGACTTTTGCTCTTCAAATCCTCCAATAGATGACAGCACCATAGAATCTACTCTCTCAAATTTGGCATTTATCTGAAGGGGGACTAAATTTCTCCAGATCATTGCACCCATGGTAACTGCTCAATGACTGACCACAGGACTTTCGATTCCACAGATTTAACGAGCACGTTTATCACATGTACTTGGTGTATTTTAGGTGGCATTGGGAATCAAACCCCATCCTTCTGGATGGAAGGCTGATACCCTAACCAGTAGGCTATTACGACCAATTGGATAAGTAACCCATAAAACCACACACATCTATTAGATGTCTTTTAAAGATCCATAGAGTCCAAATGATGTCTGGATACCTTTTGGATGTCATTGTAAAATGTGAGGAGGAACAGGAGGGTCTTCTGACGATTACATATAAACGTCGGATTGACATCCACGATGGATGTGTTTTGTAGTATTAACATTTGGATCTGAATAGACATAATTTATAAGTCCGTGATAGATGTAATTTGGACATCCATGGTGGATGTACTTAAGACTTTCATAATAGATGTTATCTTGACATATATTAAAAGTAGGCAATTAACTACAATTGTAATTATTTTTGTTTATCCCTTCCTTAATTTGAAATTATTGTTTGCCTCACTGTCTACATTTGCTTATTGCTACATGAAGATGTGTTTAACGAAGTAAGTTAAAAACAATTGCTTTTCTTTTCTCAATTCATATTTTAGTCTTTTTAAATAACTTATTTTTATTCCAAAGAAGTCATAATAAAAATAAGGTTTAAAAACTGAATTGTGTTATCTAAATGTAGAAAACCAACCATGTTTAAGTGTATTTTTACTTTAAAAAATTACATTTGTAACTATTTTAAATTAACGTTAAATGATAAATATTGCTTTTATTTATAAAATGTGCTTGATAGCAGAATTTAATAATTTTTTTATGTCATTAAATTTTCCAATTATTTTTAGGCTGAAAAAATGCAAACATTGCGATTAGGAGGAAAATTGGCGGAAGAAAATTTATTATCCCACAAAGTAATTTTCTTTAATAAAAACCATTTTTTCTCTCCAAAATTACTTAAATTATTATTTTGTCAGACAAAGACTTATGTATTTATCTTGATTTCAACAAGATAAATATTATTCAATATTAGGATGTGATTCAAATTTATAAAGTTTATTTTTAGGATAGTCTTAATTCTAAGGTTTAATGTTTAATTAAAATACTTTTTACTGTTGAATTAAAAATACGAGTTTTTTTTTATTAAATATCAAATTTTAAATCCTTAATTCAAGATTTTACTACTTAGCAAGAAAAAATTATATCACCCAATTATTTTAATGTATGCTGGACTAATATTTCAAATGAAGAGCTATTAAAATGTATGCTTGAAAATTTTTATATTTTGCAGTTGAGTGGAAGATATGTTTATCCTATACCACACTTGGAATTCTTACTCTTTAGATTATGTAAAAGGATTTAGTGTGAATTGTTTACATCTTCAGTGATTTAGAATGTAACTGTGTGTTACCTGTGAAAGTGATTTTCTATAAGATTTTGTGTACACTTTGGTAGCAGAATTTCCTACTTCCATAATGCTTGTAATGCTGGATATTTTTTATATTCTTAGTTTGTATTATTTTGTTTAATACTCTTACAAAAACCATCTGATCATAATATCTTCAAAATAAATTATTTTTTAAATAACACCTTATATATTTAAGTAACTTAATATAAAGATGCTGATTTTCAAGAAAAAAATCATAAATTATAATAGCAAATGAAACTTTTAATACATTGATTTCACTTCTACTAAAGTTATTTTTAAATCAATTTAGTTAAAATCTTTTTGTATGAGAAAAATTTAGTTTATTGTAAAAAATGAAATTAGTAACTGAAATTTCTGAAATTTAAACAATTCGCTTGTATGTGCATACCCTGAAATGGAAGTTAAGAAGCATGATCTTAGTGAAATTAAAAACAAAATGATTACGTAAACAGGGCTACAAACAACAAAGCTTCTGGAATGAATATTATGCGTGTATTTCCAATAAAATTTTGTTGATTAATTTGATTTAATAAATGATGCTTGGATTTAGTTTTAAACAGAGATTTCAGTATTATCTTTTATTTTTCATTGTATTCCCCCCCCCATTAAAGTTATTTTGTAGTAATTCATTTTTCTACAGACTTCAAAGACTTTACTGGCAAAAATAAACTGAAATTGCATCTACATTTCGCACAATAACCTGATTTTTAGTTCTATTAAATATCTGTCTTTATTAATCTAATTTGAATATTATTAAAAAAGATGTACACATAAATATCATTTATTTATTAAATGTTATTGGAAATTCATTTTTTCTATAGTGTTTCATATTCTGCTCTGCTATGCATGAAAAATTGCTAATGATGTGCTGAACCTAGTTTCAAATAAATTGAAAAAATAATTTGTTTTATAAGTAGTTAGCTTTTTATATTTATAAATATTTTTATTGTGTTAGGCTTTAATTATTTTGGTTGATAAAGTTGAATTGTATTTTAAGAGATAAAATGTACCATATTTATAAATTCTAAATTTTGTTTTCCTTTTCAGTTAAATGAGAATAACAAATTTATATACCTGAGGATAAAATTAAATTTAAAATAATCAAATTTAAAAAAAATTTAATTTTTCTATATTTAAGCTTATTTGGAACTAATGTAGAGCAAGAGAAAATAAATCCTTTAAAGGATTAAGAACACTGCAATTTGTTTCTACTGAGTGCAAATTGTAAATAAACATTTAATATATTCCTTGGTAAATAACATTTCTGTTTATATTGAGCACTAATATGTAAATTCAATTCTCTATTTGATTATTTAAGTTCTATTTTTTTAATGGCAATGTAAAATTTTACCTATTTAACTCTTGTTTTGCTAATTTGAAGATTTATTACAAATTTTAAACGTGTTGTAATTTTAGTTATTTAATCAATTCCAAAGAGTAAAAGATTAAATAGTATATTTTTCCTAGAAATTAGTCCCTTAGGTTTAGCATATATGTAATTAAAAAGATGATGTAATTGAATTAAAAAGTTTGTAATTAAAAAGATTTCTAAAATTGGTATTATGATATTTGATATGCCATAGATCTAAACTGGACCAAATTGAGGCATCTACTGGATTAGAGTACATCCACTTGATGTCATATCGACGTTTACCAGATGAAATTATGTCATATAGGGCTGTTACTATACTATAGTTGATTTGATTTTCTATTGTTTAAATAGTTATTTTTCTATATATAACCTCTCATAAAAAATTTTTTTAAAGAAATATATTTATGTAAGTGCTAATGTGTAAATTCAATTCTCTGTTTGATTACTTAAGTACTGTTTTCAATATAAAAGTAATGTTCAATTCTATCCAATAACTTGAAGATTTGATTTTGATTTTTTGTAACCTATTTTAAACATTTTGTAGTTTTATTTATTTAATCAAACACAAAGGTAACCGTATTTACATAGCTGATGTTTCTTAGAAATTGAAATGCTAATTAGATATTTAAAACATTTACTGAATTATAAATATTTCTAACAATGTCTTAAATTAGTGAAGGAAATTTTTGATATTTTTCTGCTTAATTTATGCTGTTTTTTACTAACGAGATTTATATGCAATTAGTTTTATGTATTAATCAGATATATAAGAATTAAATATTCATGAAAATTGTCTTCTGGATTTTTACTATTATTTTGTTTGAGGTTATTGATCTGAAAATGTTAATCGTTATTATTTATTTTAAATGTACTTTTTTTCAAATGCTGTGTGGCAAACCACAGTATTCAAAGACAACCGATAGTGAAATGGAAACTGCAATAATGAACTGGTTATGTCATGCAAAAGTAAGATTTATCAATAAAAGAATCAAGCATTTTAGTTAATTAATATTTCTCTATAATGTAAATAATTAGAAAAAAATTGTGTGCATTAAAAATAAATTCTATTAGTTTGTTATATATTTTTTTTAATTAATTAAGATTTACACTCTTTCTGGAATGTTTTCTTAAACAAATT
Organism: Latrodectus elegans; assembly: GCA_030067965.1. Taxonomy (NCBI): domain Eukaryota; kingdom Metazoa; phylum Arthropoda; class Arachnida; order Araneae; family Theridiidae; genus Latrodectus; species Latrodectus elegans. Next base: position 1,655,034 of record CM057811.1, read on the forward strand.
TTAACTTTTACAAAGAAAAATAATTCAACTTTTAACAGTGAAATTAGTTATTTTCAGAATTTTTTGTCATAATAATTTGGAATATTCAATTGAGTGGAAAATTTTAGTTAAATAAAAGTTTCTCTCTTTTTTTTTTTTTTTTTTTTTTTTTTTTTCTTTTACAAAAAAGACATTGTTGAAATTGTATCTAATTAGTTAAAATATTAAGCTGAAAAATAAATAATTCTTATAAATTTCTCTTACTACAAAACTAATTAAAAAATACACTCTGAAAACAATAATTTGCCTGATATTAAAATAAAAAAAAATTTACACTCTACAAATAAAAATATCTCTCTACTTGACTATTTTATTGTTATTCTCTTGTTATAATAGTAATTCATATATTTATGCATTCACTGAAAACTTCTTAGAAGTAATTTTAACTTTTCCAAAGAAAAAAAGAATCGTTTTATTGTAAACAATAAGAAACTAAATTTTCAAAAGGTTAATTATAAAATAATGAGCATAAAAATAATGCTAATTTATCAATTGTGAGAATTTTATTACATTAACTAAACTTGAACAGTAAATCTGTCAAAAATCTAAGATATTTGACTGAAAATTAAGAAAAATGTGATGCAAAAGCAATTTCATAAGTAGCAAGCTAATTAAAAATAATTTTCTCTTTGTATAGTGGACAAAAATATATGAGCCGCTAAGGTAGATGAGGGATTATTTCTGTCTTCGCACATCAAGAATACATCCATAAAACTACCTAGTATAGAGCAGTGGGTATGAATACATCCAAATTTCGCCCATGAACTATCCAATGGCAACGTCTCATAGACGTATAGTGGACGTAAAATGGATGGATATTTGACGCGCCATGGATCTAAACGGGACCAAAAAGAGACGTCTACTGGATTAGAGTACATCCCGCTGATGATGTCATATCGACGTCTACTGGACGAAATTGTGTTGTATGGGAAGGTATCTCTCATCTGCAATTTCTTTCAAAGCAAAGACAATTTACTTAGGCTACGGTTGTTATCAAAATTCATTCGTTGAGAATAATTTCTTTGTACCTGTACCTGATTGTAAAACTTCAAGAATAGATGTCCTGAAATATCTTGAAGCCATGACTCATAGAATTTGACCCTGCAGTGTATGCAAAAGATTCTTCCTGTATTCATATTTTGTGCAACTGCTCTGGTTTTCGAATTGAATGACTCTCAGTTTTATCAATTTCTAGAAAATTCTGTGTTCTAAATGGATCGGAATAAGACGAATCCTTTTCTGTTTATGTACAACTTTTTGATCGGAAATTTAATATTTAGTTTTGTGTTTCCAAATTAGAATTTCAAATTTTCCGATTCATTTATTGATTGTGTGTCATAAACAGCACTATAATGACTTAGTATGGTCATGGGAATATCCAATTCTGAGAATGTTTTCACATTTTTTAAATGCATTTCTGTTTTATGACATTATCAAATAAATAATATACTTAAATAAATTGTTGACAATGGTGGGGCACATGTTGTCAGATGTTTTGTCGGTGAGCTTTTCCTGCTAAAGATTCCCATTAATTTCTTTCTTGCTTTCTTAACTTTTTTAATGTATTTCAGAGAAAGATAAAAGAGGACAGCTGTAAAACATTGCAGGTCAGATTTTATATCTGGAGTATTAGATCATTATGCTCTAATCCATAAATTAAGCTCATCTCAAGCTACATTGAAATCCATAAATTAAGAATAATTCAGAATCACACAGAAATAGAACTCTAAAATAAAAAAATTCACATGTAGAATTATCAAACACATCTTGAACAATAATATGCAAATTACAAGAAACCACCAGATGGATACGATAGTACGTCACAAAGACAAGAGTATTAAAGATGGGTATATAAGGAATAGTTGCAAAGAAGTAAAATTGTTCACAAGAGCTTTAAAAGCCTTTCAATACAATAACCGCATAGTTATGACACAAAGGAAGTATTTAGAGGATGTCTTACAAGGTAGAATTATTGGTCGTCTGGAATGTGGACGTACCCACCTGGAAGTATCCCAGGAGCTTGGAATCGCCCAGTGTGTCATCTCCAGGATTTGGCAATAATTCCAAGATGATGGTAATGTGAGTAGACGTTACAGCCAAAAGGAATAGACGGGGCACAGCATCAGATCTGTTTCGTTAACTCTTTTCAGCTACCGGTACGACAGTTTCAAGTTAAACCGTGCACAGACGCTTAGGGCACATTATTCTATATGCTCTGTGGGATTCTCAAATGTGTTCCACTTACCGTAACTCACTGTCGCCTGCGGTTAGCCTGGAGTAGAGCGCATGCATTGTGGACGCCGCAACAGTGGTCTTGTATGATATTTTCCAACGAGTCCAAGTTTAGTTTTCAGTCTGATTCTCGCCGGACTTTCATATGGAGAGGGCCAGGTACCCATTAACACCAAGAGAACACCATTGAACGACACCGTTACGGTTATGCAAGATTGCTTGTTTAGGGAAGAATTATTCTGCGTTCCAGAACTTACCTGCCTGTTCAGAATGTAACCATGACAGGCCACATCTATTGTGATGTCATTCTGGAACAACATATACGTTTGTTTCAGTGGTCCATGGGTGTAGAATTTCTATTTATGAGTGCAAACATTGTAGACGAATACCTTCAATCGGATGATATTACCTGTGTGGACTAGCCAGCATACTCACCGGACTTGAATCCAATGGATCATGTGTGTGACATGCTTGAACGACGAATTGCAGCCCATCAACCCCTATGCCACATGTTTACTGGAACTTCGAATTTCTTGATGATTGGTGTAATATTTCCCAAAATCAGATCGATAATTTGATACTCAGCATGCCTAAGCGTTTTATGGCCTCATGTATTGTTGTATGTATCATCTGTGGGACATACTATGTATTAACCATCATAGCAATCACGTTATATTGGTTTTGTGAATATGTTCTTTTTTGAAATTTTCTCCAGGGACTAAACATCGCCTTTTTTATTAATGATGTTAAACACATAGCATCTTTTTTGCTCTTTACCTTTTGTTTAATAAATTGACTTTACAAATATGCTAGATTTGTTTTGCTTCTGTTTCTTTCTTTGCCTGAATTTGCATTATCCTTAGTTTATGGACACGAGTGTATTTAAAGTTTTAAGCACTATGATAATTTATTCGCAGAACCCTCATCAAAGTCAAAGAGATCATAACGCTTTCTATTATCATGTTAGGGTTTTTTTAAATGAGGCTCACAGCTGAACATTAAAACTGCTACATCAAGAAAGCCACATTCTTGAAATTTACGTGGCTGCAGCAAGATATTGTGATATGCAAATTATTAGCTCTTTAACGAATTCATTTAAAACAGGTGGTGATACCTGTATTGCCTTTAATGAAAGGAATTATGCCACAAGTCCCTCATACACACGCTGCATTTGAGCGTAGAACTGAAGGAAGTTACTTCACTGAAATAGAAATGTAAGAAGACCGAATCCAGTTCAATCAAGTTACAGTGCGGTACAACAGCCAGCAGTTCACAATGGGCAAATCTTTATTCAATTCAGTTCCACAATATGAAATTAGATTTTGCAGAATATTTTTTTTTCTTTACACAATCTCTTTAAAAAATACCTATTACTTGTTGTACTAATCCTTATCCATTTCATACTTATTTATCTCATTTCATCGGCTTTCTCTTCCCCAATTGCTTTCGAAGCTCTCTACTCTGATCAAGAGAATGACTGTCACCGGCGAAGTAACAGAGAACAAATATTGCTTCTCAGCACAAAAATATTTTCTTTTTATTTATGAAGGAAAAGAGGTTAGTTATACATAATTTTAAAAACACAAATAACAAATTTTTATTATATATAACACAAAAAATTTCTTAATCAAGTTTTAAATTTAAATTTTTAAATGGTGAAGAATGTGTAGAATACTTAACTGCTGTTAGCAATTAAGTATTAATGATATTAATTCTGATAGCAAATAAGTATTCAACACATTTATGCTGATTGCAATTAATGCTGATAGACTCGCTGTCGTAAGATGAAATAGAAGACATAATTCTTGGTGGTGTTGTTTCTCAATCTCGAGTTGAACTCTGTAGTCAGGTTATTCATGTCTGTATAGTTTTCATGGTGAGTTAGGTTGAAGCAAATGATTGGATATAATTTACCAAAATTGGAATAATTGACCATGCACCCTGTTTCTGGTGTAAGGTTGTTGAGTCTAGATTCCAAAATAGTCGTGTATAGCCGATTGTAATCACCTTTCTCAAAATCCATCATGTAGTTAACAGTTGGAACCCTTACATTATTAACATTAGCCAACATTCCATCATATCTAAGTTTTCGAATAACATGTTTTTCATTTTCATAACTTTCAGTGTATTGTGGTATGACGTACAAGGACAATACTTCGTCTGAAGTAACATTTATGGAATAAGACCCATCTGAATTCTTTAAGAAAATATTCGACTTTACTAATTTAGCCAGGATTATATGGTTTAAAGTGGAATCCAAATCATTTCAGAAATCATACCTGTATGGGATTTGAACCAACAAACTATTGAACTAAAAGACAGAGAGCAATTATTCAGCGGTGTGAATGTGGAAAAATATATTCAAAAATGAGAGGAATATATTTATGAAAATAATAGTTTGAATTAGAAAGGAAAAAATATAAGTACTGTAAATACCTGGAGGCGAATTTCGTAAAAATAGATAGATCATCGAAAGCTATTTCGTGATAATGGAAATCCACTGAATTGAAAATCTCCAAGCACCCACCCGACATATAAGATAGTATAAGGAAAAACGTAATATCTAATTCTAATTTCTACTTCATGCACATAATTTTCTATGACATAATTTTACATAATGCACCAAAACAAAATCCCTATTTTGCTCATCTGTGCATAGACTGCGATTTCCTTGAAACTCAAACTTAACTTGGAACCTTGTTATAACCTTTTTATATTCATTGAATAAATCAAATACATATTTTAATGGAATCCATATAGTGACAGTTTTGCTATTTTGAGTAAGTTTGCATCTTTCTTTGAATCCTCGATTATACTCTTCGCTAGTTCCTAATTTTTCGAAAAATTCAGTTATTTTAATTGCGTCTACCAAAGTACCATCATATTTCAAGGGTTTTATATCAACTTTGCCTGACGTATCTACGTAGAAGAGCATATTAGGAGCTTCCAAAGTAGGATAACCTGTTGTGAAATGAATTAGACCTAACACATGTCGCATGAGAGCAGAATAATTAATGTTGGTTTCGATTTAAGTGTTGCCTAATGCAAACTTATTAGTGTTTATTAAACCACCTTCATTCATGAGAGCTACATTAGAATCCGCTATTGCCGTTCCATTACTGTTAGCAATTTTTAGCTTTTGTTGTAAATATCCATTAGAATATAAGATATTGGAGTTAGTGTCTTGCATAAACAAATAGTAAGTGGCATTTTCTGTAGAGCTATCGCTATTTTCATGCCTCACTTCTCTATTCTCGAAACTTTCGATGTCATCATCATAATAATAATCGGTATTGTTTAAATCAAATATTTTGTTTATTTATTATAGAATTAATTATTTTACTCTTATTTTAATAGCTATATTGCTATTAAAATAAGAGTAAAATTTAATTTAAAGTAAATCAAATTTACAGAAAGTTCAGTCCAGCTCCATATTTTTCCTTCTTTGAAAATATTTCGTTCAACTTATCGTGGACAAACTTCTTCACTTCTAATGCATTTGGCTGCATTAGCGCATCTGAAAAGAATCCTCTTCCTTGTATCTTCTTACTTTTCCTTTGAAGTCTATGTTTTCTCATTTCTTTATTTAGAGGGCAATAAAATTGTATTGAACTTCTTGCTTATTAAGAGGAACTAAATCACCTCTAAGATTCGTTAATCACATTCTGATCCTGTGAACACTTTCCATTCGAACAGGAAAAAAAAGAAGTTTTTTAAATGACTTTATGATTTGACTGCATGGATGATTAACATTCGTAAAGGAATATATTACGTTTGAGGAGTGAAAGCCGTTGATGTAGGCTCCCTCTGCGACATCACAATGTATATCAATGTTATAATTGTCATCGGATAGGTCAGAAATATACTTACCAACCTGTTCAGACTCTTCAGATATTTCGGGTTCGAATCCTAAAAGCTTAGGCAGGTTGTTGCATTTTGTGAAATCAATCTTATGCATTTCTTTCAATTTCATGGCAATTCTTTGCCGTCCCTCAACTATTCCAAATAGAATTGGCGGATCGTTTCTAAAAAATTTCAGCATGTAACGATTCAAACATTTAACCGTGTAATTTCCATCTGCTAGCGACAGATCTAACAACTGATGGCCATCATAGTATGAAAACTTCTCATCTTTGATATTATCCCAAGAAATGTACATTGAAAAAGACTGAAGGGCGATCTGTTTAAAAGGTCTGGAATATTCAATTGTAAAGTCTTCCGACTTTTCAGGGATTTTCGAATTTAATATTAACAGTACCATTTATTTATAGAGAACATTTTTTTCATTATAATCACTAGGGTTTTGGGTAAAGGAATATAAGACATCAACAAATTTACCTTTGTCTCTTTCTCTAATATATTTCATACAAAGATAGCCACATTTGACAGAGGCTGTGTGTTGTAAAAAGCTTGAGTTATACCCTATTTTTTTCCAAGAACTTTGTAGATATTTATACTAGTAGGAATTTTGTAAACATGTTTTCCAAAAGTATCAAAGTACTTGACGAAATTGTAATTAGGATCATTATAGTAACACACCCAGTGTATACCAGGTCCCGTAGCTATGTTCAAATTAATAATACCGTTCTCAAACCTTCTCATCTTTTTAGGTAACAGATCCGAAGTGAAGACACCCATAAGCCCATATTGCTCCATATTGTCTCCAATTACTTTGTTGGATATTCCCAGCTTTGATAGACTACCTTTCCATGGGGCTTTTTTTGAGCACAATCTGATCCGGAAATTTTATCCAAAGATTTGTTTGCTCCCCATCCAGCTGCTCCACTTGCGGTACCTAAATCCAACGCCTTAGCAATTAGTGCAAGCTAAACAGGAGTAGAAAGCTACTTGTTTTCTTGAGTTGTGTCTTGCTAATAGTAATTCTCTTTCCCTTCCCGATTTGAGCTATTTGTGTTTGAGTAAAGTACATGTCATAGTTAGAAGGTTTTGTCCTATCTATTTGTAAGGAAACTTCTTCTCCTTTCTGGTATACAGATTTTAATTTAGCAATCTGATGATCGCTTGGATGTATTTTGGTTTTTAAGTAGTTACTCATTTATTTAATAAGTTTTTATTTATTTATTTTTTTTACACTTATTCGTTGGTTAGAGTTCCTTCTCTTAATAATGCATCCAGTAAATCAACGATTTGAGTATGCAACTTTTTACTCTTGGACCCATTGCATACTTTATCAGTGAATCAAGCCAAAATTTCCAGTTTATCTTCCACTACTTTACCGAGGTATATTTCTTATCTTTGTAAGTCCCTCGGCCACTCTTGATAATCCTCTAGTGTAATCATATGTTCCCTTAAATAATCACCTTTAGATAATAGTCTGTCTTCTCTTTCCTCATCCTTTTTGGTCATTCGAGCAATATGACTTATAACGTTTCCTTTCTGACGAACAAATTTTAAGTGAGTACTCTTTACTCTATTGATAACTTCTTGCAAAGCATCCTTGGATTCATTATACAACTTTTAGGGTCTTGGAAAATTATATTTCTCCAAAAACTCTACATCCAAATCTTTATCAAAATAGAAAATATCTGGAGTCACTGGAGGCGGTTCAATCGCAAGAGGAATCATATCAACAGTATTTTTTATAGCCTTAAAATGTTCTTTGCTAGTAACATCTTGTTGTTGAAGTTTCTCTGTTACAGGCTTGTGAAATTCAGATAATGTTTTCTGGAGGCTTAATTTTTGTTCAAGATATTGTTCGTTGTTCTTTCTAATCTCCGTCTGAATCTTAAACACTTTTAAGTCATTTTTAACTTCTTCTCTTAGATTCTTATTTCGCTCTTTTTGTAGAGCATTCATTTATTAATAAGCAAATTACTTTTTGCTCGAAGCAAATTATTTTTTATTAGAAGCAAATTTTTTTCAACATTAAATAAAGATGATTCCAATTGAAGATTATACCGAGCTAGAAGAATCAGCCGATACAAATCAGCATTATTTATTACCGAAACACACTTTCAGGCTTCTGATCGCTGGAGCTTCAGGTACTGGTAAAACGAATTTATTGCTGAATTTTATTTACGATTGTCTCGAATTTGATAACTTGTTCAGTTGCGCTGAAAATATGTTTGAACCCAAGTACACTAAGGTGAAAGAAAAGTACACTATGTTTGATAGTGCGGATATTAAGAATATAGTAACAAAGTATCCCAAAAAGAAAAAAAAATATGCTCGAGTTATTTGAAAAATACAGCAAGAAAGGAACCTTATTCACCTCTGATACAAAAGATTTTATAACAGTGGACGATCTGAACCCCTCTTGTAAAAATGTTTTCTTTGATGATTGTGTGACAGAGAAAAACCAGAAGAGTATAGAAGATTCCTTCATCAGGGGTCGAAAGAAGAATGTCTCAATCATTTACTTTTCTCAATCGTATTACAGAACTCCTACTGTTATCAGGAGAAACTAACTATTTTATATTTTTTAATCTGCAGCAGAGGGAGATTCAACAGATCATAAGGGAGGTAGATGGTAATCTAACGAAAGAAGAGTTCAGTCGATTGTACAAAAAGTGCATGCAACAACCATATGATTTTTTTATGTTTGATTTAGTCAATCCGGCTTTGCAATACCAAAAAATATTTTATTCCTATAAATAAAGATGGAAGATTACTTACTGAAGAAAATTTACGTGTATAGAAAGAGCTACCACCATTATCATAAGATAAAGGTTTCGCTATCCATTACAAAGTTCCTTTGCAGTTCATTGAACTTATCCGCTTTAGCAAAAGTGCCCTGCATCATAGCCACTTCTTCGGAGGAATTTTATATTTCTCAAAATTCCAGAAACATTGATGATTCGGTCAGTTTAGTTGCTTTTGTTTGATGTATGCAATAATGATTGAAGCGCAGTGGTCAATAAAGAATAAATTCGCAGAAGCCTCAGTAGAAATCAATCATATCTGGCTGTACTTCAGGAAACACGCTAACGCTCGAAATTATAAGAGCACATATTCATTTCAAAAAAGTCAGTAAAAGTTTCAATAACAATTGATTTTTCAAAGAGGCAATGAAATTAATGTCATCAAAGACTTTTAAAAAATTTAAAACTTAAAATTAAAAATAGTTTCAATGTAATCAAAGTTAACTAGCAATCAACTTCAATGGAGTAAGCAAAAATAATATTAAAAATGAAAAAAAAAAGTGATAAGTGCATTAATTTAAAAAAAGATAATTACACAGTAGGAGCATGGAAAGAGATAGGTGCTCGTAACTATTGACATTCTTCCCTATTTTTAGCAGTAACGCTCTGATGATAATATTTAAATAGGGGAATGAAGGAGATTCTTCCATTCATTTAATGACAGTTTAAGCAATCCTAAAATTCTGCTATCAAAACTATGGAAGGAAAGTTTTCTGAAACAAAATTCTACCGCTTCAGCTGTCCACCAAGCATGGTGGCCGTGTTATTCCCGTCCGCGCAGTTGTTGTCTCAGCTGCGACGAAGAAAAAATTCACAAAGGAAAGGAACAACGATTTCATTTACTTGTTTTTCTATGTTAAACTAGCTTTTTCCTTTCCAAAATTTAATGAGTTCTATTAAAATATCTGAGAATAAACTGATTCTGTGCTAATTATCCTTTTCAATTTATCGATGTTATTTTCTGTAACTTGCTTTTATATTTTAATACAAAAACAATTAACTTCTGTATATTTTATATTAATGAGAACATCTTCTCAAAAGTATTGATAGATTTCATTGAATTTTGATAATCAGCAATTTTTCTTTTTAATATTTCAAGTATGTATTTTGCTTGGTGAAATCTTGGTATCTGCAGGTTTTAGGCAGGATTATATAAGTAACAAGCCAGCAATTATAAGAACAGAATTTAGTACATTGAGTCATTATTTTAAACAAATGGTATGTTCTTAAATGCAAATTACTTTTCCGAATCATAAAATGTGAAGTTGTTTCAAAATCTTATATAGAACATCATGCTTTTTCTATTTACAGAATTTATATGCATAGAATGGTTTGCCACTTTCGTAAAAAGAAAAACCTCTGAAGGCTTCGTCTGTTGTGGTTGCAGTGAGTCTACCATATATCCGAGACAAATACAATGTTTCACGTGGAAAAGCGTCAACGGAGTAACAAAATCAAGCAATCGAGGACCTTTTCATCGACAAAATTTCAAGCACATATGTTAAATAGTGAAATTCATTAATTTCCAAGTGATACTAGACTGACTATAATGCACTTCTAATGGATTCAATTGTTCCAAATTATTGTTCTAAAAGAACATTTTTATTCAAGAATTTTAAAATAATTAAACAGGAACATCGTTTCTAATTTAATGAACTTTACACTTTGTACTAATTTTTCTATATGAATGTAAGACTTTATTTCATTCGTTTGTAAATTTAATTAATCTTAATTGTTTTAATATTTTTATATTAAATTGGGTTATTTTAAATTATAATTTAGAATTTTTGTGAGTTTGAGTGGTCCTTCATTTAAATTTTTTATATTTATCTTGTGATGCATTGATAAATGCAATTTTACATTTTTCAAAGCATAAAAAATATTTATACATTAAATAGTTTTTTATATAGAAACAAATAAAACAATCATTTATTTGCAATATTGATAGGGTTTTTATAACAATTTTAGCCTAAATTATATCAGGGGTAAATGTGGCAAAAACTTGTTTAATATAAAATTGTAAGCAATAAATTTTAAATTTCTGATTGATAATTGAAAATTTTTCAAAATACGACTCTATTTTATAATCTCTTATATACATGTGTTTTAATTATATAAATACAAACTAGTTGGGCATTTGATCGATAAAGACAAATTTGTAATTTGATAGTTTAACAAAATCATTTTGATAAATCAACTGAATAGAATTTTTTGCAAATTATTAAAACATATAAATACATTTTTTTAAAATTTTATTTAACGCTTACATAATAAAAAATATATAGGTACGTCGAATATTTCCGCGAATAAATGCATGTTTTAACTGATGCGATCTGTAAATTAAAATGCTGCATCCATTAAAATATGAATTAACTTCATGTCATATTTATTATTACAAATCCCCAGATTTTTAGCTATGACGCTATTATTTTTCCAGCCTTCCAATATTTCTGTGGACTCTAAAGTTTAAAAAACACAGGTTGCAGAGTACGAGTCGCGATGAGAAGCATCAGAGATTTGATGTTGTCTGCACCACAGAGTACGCAAGGGAGAGTCACAAAGTATGAAACCTCTACACAAATAAGCGGGCGAGCAGTCATGGCCCGTAGTCCAGCGGCTGAGCTTCTAAGGAAATCGGAGATGGACTGCGTGCATCATTACGCAGCAAGGGACATGGCTTACTAGCAGAGTCAAGCGAATGCTTTCTGCTTTATCCTTTTAGCATATATCCTCTTTTTATCAGGAGTTTCACTGAATGAAGAAAAGAGAGCTCTTTAAAGGCCTCTGAAGGACCATTGCATTTTTTTTTTTTTTTTTTTTTTTTTTTTTGCCCAAAACGTCGGCAGCTTTATTCCCAAGAATCCCGCAGTGAGCTGGAATCCAGCAAGCGATTGATTCTGATAGCTCTCTGCACTCCAGTAAAGGGGTATTATCAGTATATTACCTGTTTTCCAGAGACTGAAGGTTAGACGGGGAGCCTGACAAAATAACCGCTCTGCAGAATGAAGAGGGGCGAATAACCAGTTCCTTCAATGTTTTATAAATCACCTCGATTTTACCATAGTATTGGGTAGAATGGGCTTCTATTGGTGCATAGCATGGGAAAAGTTCCCAATACATACTGGCGCCCATTCCGCCTTCATCGCTGAACATTGATCCATCTGTGTACTGTAATCCCTCGTTTTTCGTGGTTAATGAGGACCAGAAACTTCCTCGAAAGCTGAGAAACCACGAAGTAGGAGTTGACCCCTAAGAAAATTCGTGAATGCAGGTACACGAATGTTTTAAATATTTAAACAGTATTCATTCTTTTAACATTTAAGACAAAAACTGCAACAATATACGTACTTACATAAACGAATCAGTGCTAATTAATCAGGTTAATTACAAACCCTTAGCAGTAATAAACATTGATCAACACTGCTTTCTGAGAGAGGCGAAGAGCCTTGATTTGGTGGAGTGAGATCTCTCCAAAGCTCAAGGGGCAAGCAGGTCTACAGAGAAATATGAGGGTTGAAATGAACATTCATGTCAATGGTTGAAGAATGAGCATATTGGATAAAATCTTTTTGGGTTCTTCTCTCGGTTTGTCTCGTAAAGTATTCTTTGGAATGTCATATAAGTTAAAATAAACTTTTATTTAAACGAAATTAATCTCTTAATTTTTCATAGACTTCATCTTAATAGATGACATTCAGTAAGCTCAAATTTCTCAAACAATATTTTTTAGCATTACATTAAAAATAATAATGCAGGTGGCACAAATCGAGATGATAAACCTTGTCGATTAACTGCCGTGATTCTTTTTCTGTAGTCAGCACATGATTTGCTTATGACAATTTGCCTATGCATTCGGTAAATTTCCTGTATTTAAGGGTTTAATTACTCTTAAACGTGATATCGTAAAAATTAATTAAAAATTGATCTCAAGTTGCTGAATAAAATAAAAAATTGCAAATTATATATATATATATATATATATATATATATATATATATATATATATATATATATATATATATATATATATATATATATATATATATATATATATATATATATATATATATATATATATATATATATATATATATATATATGTATATATATATATATATATATATATATATATATATATATATATATATATATATATATATATATATATATATATATATATATATATATATATATATATATATATATATATATGTCACATGACTCTAGTCAAATCCTTTATTAAGAGATGAATTGGTTCTATTAAGGGAGCTAAATACTATTATCCTTCATTTTATATAATAGATTTTGTTGACAATTGACAATTGTTTTTTCAATTGACACAAAATCAATGACACTGTGATGGAAACATCCAGCACAAACTAAAAAATCCATATAATTTATTTTATATTCGGTTTCCTTTAAAATATATTATTAGAATGTGTGAAAAATTTTTTTAAATTCTTTATAAAAATAAAGTAACAACACATATATTTTGCTTTTAGCAATCATTTATATTTTTTGGTTTTTTAATTATTTATATATTAACTTCATGGAATACTTTTACTACCCATATAATCATAAATGATGAAATGTAAACATCACAATCGGAAATCATGTTTTACAAACTATGTATTAAGATACAATTTGATATTTTTACCAAATCAAGAAAAATAAAATATCACAAATAATATTCATTCTACTGTGAAGTGCCCAATGTTGATACTAACAGTATAATATATGTTCTGAAAAGGAATACGAAAAATTGTCATTTTAACTTCTCAAATTCTTAGCAAATTGTCATTTAAATTATCTTAATGAATGTAAATTTTTTGTTTATTTTGAAATGTTTTTCTCTGATATAAAAATTATCCGTTATAATTATCCAATAAAAATTATCCGAAAGAGGGAGATGTTCATTAACCATGAAAAAATTCTAAGATTCACTAAAATATAAGAATATACATAAATGATGATTAACAAATTTAATATGTTTTCTCTTGCATTAGAAGGTCATTAACGGTAATTCTAGTAATACTTCAACAGTTGAATATTTGAATTTTTGTAATTGTAATTTGAAGGCATATATCAAGCAGAAGAGCCGCTAACATTGCCTGCCACTCCAAAGGTATCATTTCACATGGAGAACATTGCGACTATAATTTAATTAATCTGCTACAGCTGCATTTAACAAAAACAATACACAACAGTTCTTAGGTTTGGTCGGGATTTGTATTCACTGCCTTCCGATAGTGATTGTGCAAAACAACGTGACCACTAGTCTCAAATGAAATTATTTGTAATACACCCTCGGAGGGATTCAACTACTAACCTTCGGATTTTAGAAGAAATTTATCGAGGGGTAATTCCTTTAAAGATTTATGTTTTTTTTAAATATTTGCTTATAAAATGTAAATTTCTCATAATTGCTATAATTATTCAACATTTGCAACTATACCATTTTTCAGATAATTTCCGTAATCTTGACAAGCGTAAACATGCAAATCTGTCCCTTTTTTAATATATGTTTATGCTCTGACAATTTACTAGTTTTTACGACTTTCGCACATAAAAAGGCAACAATTAAATCTTCTTGGACTACCTGAAGACACTTAAGCGCTCGAATGGGGAGACCACAGCCAAACACTATAAACTTTTCACACTTTCCCTATCTGCTTGAGAAGCTTGGTTATTTTCATAACACTTGGGGGCAAGCAAACCTGCGGTCCTTTTCCCTGCACACTGGTTAACGTACTTTATCTGCTTCGTTCCAAAACAGTCCATTTATTTTACTTACCATATGTGGAAAACTTTTATGAGTTAAATATGGATGTATGTCTCATAAACTGATCAAATAATTTTTCATTTCAATTTTTTGCATTAAAATTTAAATTTAATATTGTTTTATGACACTATATATATCATATTTATGCAGTGCGACAAAATATCGAAACTGACAATTAGCTAAACTCTAGAATAAACAGAAAGCTTGCTGCACATATTATTAAATTGAAATTACGCAGAGACAAAGGGTTGTAAAAAAATGGATTGCTCTAACTGAGATTATAACAAATTGTCATAAGGATTGACTGTGATATTTTATTCGAAATTAATGGAATTATCAGATTACTTGGAAACTTATAAATGTTAAATTTCGATACAATGACTATAATTCCTGTTAAATTACCTGAAAAATGTCGGTCCAGTGGCATATTCTATGCTTTCCCATTCATTCAAATGCTTTCCTATAAGTCACATTTCACATGGTAAAAAGAAAATATCAGATGGCCACGTTCTCTCTTTGCCATTTCTGTTTGTATGTACAAATGAATTGCTTCTTTTAGTGTTGTGTTCTTAGATATCATATTCTGTTTTTTCTTCGTATAAAAAATATATATATTGCCATTTCTGGATATCATGTCTGATAGCATCAATAAAGTGGAATCATATGAAAGTGCTTAACGACCGTGATTTATTTTATTGATTTCATCTATTATTAAAAATTTTGTATATAAATTATAAAGCACCGAGAAAATTTTTTAAAAATTATTTGGAAAAAAAAGAAAGGATTTTCATTGTCCTCTAAATTTGTAAAGTCAGTATATTTATATACTTAAATATATCGTCTAACTGATTTTATATATTGATTCAAAAAATTTGCATAATAACTTAATATAAAAAATAATTGTTATTCTAATTTTGGAAAATTATGTTACTTGACACCCGCATTTATTAATCTTAATAGTTAACAAAAAAAAAAAAAAAAAAAAAAACTAGTAGGAAATTGTATTTTAAATGCGATTGTTCATTTCATTATTCTTAACGAAAAATGAAATGCAAAAAAAGATAAGGAATTTTATCTCTGTACTCATTTTTGCATTTCTGGATTCAGTTTCACAGTTGGATCTTACATATAAAATAATAGCAGTGACATGGGTAGTTTTTTTTTTTTTTTTACTAATGTATAACAAGTAACTAAGTTCAGCAATTTTTCCTATAAAATGTATTTATAAGCGGCTTTAATAAATTTGAGTACTTACTCTAATAAGTAACAATTTTTCACTTATTTATGCACGTGTATCCTATAAAATTATACAATTAATATGATCTCTCTATGAAAATAATTTTATTCTAAAATAAATATTAAATATATTAATAAGAGTTAAAAAATTAAAACATTATTAAAAGAATTTACATTTCATGTAAAAATAAAATGTGAAAAAAGTTTATTAGTTTTAATTAGAACTGATATAATTAATAGTAAGAAAATATTATAAGCCTATTACTTAATTGAGATGATGATACTTACTTCTTAAAATTAAGATTTTTTATTTGTTACGGATGATTTATAAATTCATTTAAAATGATAATGAAATGTATAAAAGCATTTAAATTACAATACCTTACAATTCATTAAGTTTAAGGATTTTATAAAATCAATTAAATTCCGAGTAATCACAATGATTAATTGTTTGATTAATAAAATGTACCATTTAATTTTAAATTCTTTTAAATAAAAGTCTTTTAAGTAATAAATTTAAGAAAATACAAAAGTGGTTCATTGCTAAACGGATTGAGTATTTCAAGTTGTAATGATAAAAAAAATTCTCCCATTTATTATTATTATAGCTTTTTTAATTTTAAAGGAAAATTTACCATTTTTTGAGATTAAGTATTTCAAAATATTATGGACTTAAATTTTAACCTTGACACGTGATATTTAATTCACAATTAAAGTAAAAATCAAACATAAATTTTTTTCCTTATGACATTTTTTTCTTTTTGATTTTATTTATAAATTTTTTTCCTTACAAATAAGCATCAATTATTATTTACTTTAATAAAATAATGTATATTTATCATATATTTCAAATAAATTTTGGAAACATTACATTTAAATAAAAAATAGAATACGATCTCTTCAATAATAATTTTTATGACATTTTTTTTAAATTTTAAAACATAAAAATTAGTCAATTTTATTAAATTTTTGGCATAAGCTTATGGCTTTTTTCTTTTGATTTTTATTTACAATTTTTTTTTTTTATAAATAAGTATCAATTATTTACTCTAATAGAATTATGTGCATTTTTCAAACAAATTTTATAATAAAAATATAAAAAATACTTAATTTTATAAAATTTTTAGCAAAACATTTGTCATTTTAATTTATAATTTTTTCTTTATAAATAAGTATCTATAGTTATTTATTCTAATAGAATAATTTATTGTATGCTTCAAATAAATTTTACAAACGTTATCAGGTTAAAATAATAGTAGAATAGGAACTTCAAGTATAATTTTTTTCTACTATTTTCAAGCATAAAAATTACTTTTAAATTTTTAACAAAGTTTATGAAAATATTTGAAGAAGAATTTTAAGTCATTTGAAAAATAATTTCCCATTCAGTGAGATAAAAAAAAGGCTTGTAGAGATTTTTGTGCAGAACATCTAACATGTAAACTATAAACATATTTTGGTTTTTCAGCTGTGTGTGTGTCGTAAATAAATCATCAAAATATAATTACTTGTCTTCCAAGAAGTGGATACAATCGTGAATTGGAAACTTTTGAAAATTTCTGTGGGCGAAGGGTACACTCTAAGAGTTTGGTGGTTAAAGAGTACTGATTTCCTATTCCAATATGATTTTAGTAAACGTCGTGCAAGATTTGATTGATATTCGCGAAAATGCAAATTTAGCAGCTGGGAGAAAATGTACACTGATAGAAAAATGGAATTGAGAGTTTAAAATTCATCTGTAATGAAAAAATTCAAAATTTGAAAACGTTTAATAAGCTTTTACTTGCGATTTCAAGAGCTGCTTTAATTTGCCTACTAAGACAAGTTTTCAGGTTAGTAGGCACGAAAATAATTAAATTAGATTACTTTAAAAACACAAAATGTAAAATTTCAATGTATTTTTATCTCAATGGAGGTCAGTAATATATTTACACCGAAATGAGCATTGGTTCATTTAATAATTTCTTTGAGCTCCAGTTCGATGATCCACGCTAAGGGTAAAAGGAATATACTGAATGAAATAGAGTTACCACCACGTTAAATTGTAATAAATTTATTTGTAGTTATTTTGGAAATTTTAGTAGAATATTGCTAGTCTTATATCTTTAGAGCATGCAATTTATCACATTCCAATTTACCTTATCAATTTGATTAGCTGTTGATATTTGTAAAGAAGCATGCTTCTTTAAAGCAGTAATTTTATTCGGCGTATACTTTCTAAAAACAAGTAGAATAAAATATATATCAGATGAAATCAACAAATTTAGTAAGAGGATAAATGTATATCTTTGATGTTTCAAACTGATTGAATCTGTGAACAGTAAATTTCCTATTTTATAATAAAAGTTTATTCTCTACTTTTGCATCGATAAAATTCTTAATATATTAAAATGAAATTTTTAATGCAACAATAAAACATCAGTTCTATATAAATGACAGCAAATTTAATTCTTTACTTTAAAAAAATTTCTTTTTGCTGTTTAAATCATCATTATAATATTGTAAGGTATTTTATTTTCGTTGTTGTTGAAATACAGTATTTTTTTTATTCATTGTCACATTTATTTTGAATATGATCTTTGCATTCTGCGCGGGCTTCAGTTTTGAAGATATTTTTATTTTTTACAATTTCCTTTATTATTCTTATATTTATCGAAAGTTTAATTTTTTATTAAATAAAATCACTCCTACGTAAGTAAAAGTATTAAAGTTCTTATATGAACAAATTTTATAACCACTCGGGGGTTAATAACAAATATTGAAATCTTTTAAGCGACTCCAAACCAATATATATTTCGGAAAGTTGAGCTCATTTCTGCTGCAAAACAATGCGAGGGTTATATAATTATAGTTAGCAGTTTTCACTTGCCACCAAGATGAAAACCTGGAAAAGTAAAAAGTGTTTCAGCCCGACAGAAGTGGATATCAGAGCGTAACGTCAGATTCTGGGTCAGATTGAGTAAGCACCGAGCTGGCAGGCGAATGGTTAGCGCTCTTGCCTTCGGTTCAACAGTTCGTGGGTTCGAATCCCACCTTGGGCATGGATGTTTGTAGTGGTTCGGAATCCACTTTAAACCTTAGGTCCCGGTCTAATTAGCCCTCATATGCAAAAGATAACCGTTGAGCGACAGACAAACAAAACAAACAAACAGATTGAGTAGGTATTCTACTGGTCCAAAAGTGCTTGGGTATACCACTAGTTCTCAGTGAGTCCCGATCAATTTTGCGTCCATCTGATATCGCGTTGGGGACTGCCCAACTCCATCAGGCTGTTGGAAATCCTTTTAACGTCCACCCCATCAATGCCTTCTGGGAGGTCTCTTCACAGATACTGAAGCGTATTCAAGTGTCACATGAGAGAAAACTCCCAAGCATCCACCCAAACAGTTGTGTGCGCAGTAGTTACAGCACAACATCCCTCCCGCGTCCCACAAAAATATCTTGGATCGAACCCAGGACCTTGCGTTCTGAAGGGCTTCGTCCTACCCTGTTGCAGGGCATGTGATGTTTGCTTTGCTGATCCCATAACGGACTTTATCACACGTCACTGCATGAGCTGCAATTCATCTCCAGGCTGCTCATTCTCTTGCGGAAAGCCATTTCTCTTATCTTCCAGAAGCACTGAGTTGATCTCTTAACGAGAAATTTCGAACATGCAGTTGGTTGCATTCTATGCAAAAATTTATTAAAATATGCTGGTCGTACAGTTTTTGTTATTCATTATACATATAATTGCTTAGATAATTTTTAAGGCTTATTTTTATAGAAATTATTTCTTAAGGGAATTAACTCATTTCTCATTAATAATTGGTACTTCACACTAAAAATGCAGAAATATACGATACCATATTTTCAATATTTAAATAACACATAAGGATGAAAACAAAAGAATTTTTTTTTTTTTTTTTTTTTTTTTGTTTGGATGGAATCACCTTTTCGTCAAAACAAGCTTCATTTCTATGCATGCATCAATTTGATAATTTTTATTAAATTTAGCTTATAATTAATTTTTATTAAAATTGATATTTTATTCATACATACATTTTATCAATGCATACATTTAATACATAAATTTATACAAGTGACATGTAAATTCTAATAAATAATAACATAAAGTGATTTTCTACAAGTGTTCTCACAAAAATAGAGATAAATGAATACAGACATAAATGCACTCTATATAACAAAAAAATAAGAAGGATTTGTTCGATTGAGACGAAAATTACTGGATAGGAAGACCATGTACAGAGTAGTAAATGATTAAAACTTCAGAACAATTGAATAATTTATGTCAGAATTACAGTAACAAGTTCAATAAGGTGTTGATCCACCTCTAACCTGGATACAAGCTGCCACACAGTTTGGCATAGACCAATAAAGTTCCCGGATGGTCTCTTGCTGTATTTCCTGCCAAATTTGCTCCAATTATCGAACGAGGTCATCAACATTCCGTGCTAGATGTAATCACCTTCCCATCATATGCTCGATGGGAGAGAGATCTGGCAGGTCAAGGAAGAGTTTGAGAAGCTTGCAGATAGTTGATAGCAACACGTGCCGTATGAGGTCCTACAGAAAAAACAGCCCAGGGCAATGCAAAAGGAACGGTAGCAAAACAGGAGGCCATTGACGTACCAGTAAGTGTACCTCTAATGACGATCAAAGGAAACGCTGACCATAATGCCTTGTTAAGGGCCTCTTGTGGCAATCAATAGTGAAAGCTGCTGTAGTTAGGCATGAATTGTTTCCATGGGCATTCTGTCAGGAGATCGCATTTCCCAACAAGCCAGCATCAGCCAGCCGATAAACTTCCTCAGGACATAACTGTGAGAAACTATTTTCTTGAAAGTAACTTGCCAAATAACCTGAAAACCAAAAAAAACAAAATAAAATAAAAAAATAACTGTATTTTCATTTTGTATGCATTTGTTTGTTATGCTATAACATATGTTTCTTTCCATTTTGATTGACGGGTTTAATTACACACGTAAATAGTAACTCATTTAGTTTTGCTGCAGAAACATACGTTATAGTCAAATATAATTAAAAAGTGGTCATCGGAAATATATTATACAATGTGTGTTTTCAAGAGTAACCTAAACCTGAAAGCAAAGATTTTTTGCAAAAAGAAAGCCTTGCTAATTACATAGTTTTGAAGCTAAACAATGCTTACCGGATAGAGAATCGTCGATAATGAGATAAACTTTACAATTTGATATTGGCACGTCTTGGACAACAATGTTTGCAATTGTGAACTAATGTGAACTGAAGTGAACTAATCAAGTGGAATTTACAGTGAGACTTGGTGGAATGATTTTATCGGACGTATAAATATTTCACACCTGAATCAATCAGATTTTATATGCAATATTCCAGAATGTAATGAAGGCGCAGAAAAAGTTCGGAAATAGGAATAAGAGGTCTGTCATGAATATCAAGAGCTGTGAATTTGAACATAATGAAGTACTTAAGAGTCATTCAGTGTTCACAGATTTTAAAAATCTTCCTCTCAGTATTTTATTTCATTCCACTGGACTTAATTACTATAAAATATCCAAAGATTTATGCTCCTTGATTTAATTTTCCAAAAATTATTTATTTATTTATTTTTATCAAACCAACAAAATGTTGACAATTATATTATTTTTATTGCTTTCATTTTCAAACAATTGTGATTCTTAAAACTTTGTCCAAAATATTACTTTAATGATTTACAATATATAAATGAATTTAGATTGTGATTGTACCAAATTAATTAAAATTGCTTCCACTGTTATATATATATATATATATATATATATATATATATATATATATATATATATATATATATATATATATATATATATATATATATATATTTGAAATGATAATTTATATTTAATCCTTTAAAAAGATTAATTTTTTATATTTTCAGCACTTTTTTATTTAAATATAATCAGCATAAAATACTGAGAAATAACACGATAATGACAGAGCCAAAGCATTGAAGCCCATGAGTGGCCGTTTAAACTGTTTGTGTCAAAAATATTAAAAAGCATTGACATTAGATTACTTGATTTACTGCTACAAGAAGTCGTGTTCTGATATTTGAATCTTTCCTTGAAACATTTTTTTATTAATTCTTTGGCTTTGGACTGGGTACTTATTTTGAAACAAACATATTTTAATTTAACAACTTTTCATTGAATAATATTTCGTAGAAGCTCTAAATTTCAGAATAAAAACTTACTTGGGTTATTTGTTGAAGAACCCAATCAACTTTAAAAATTATTTTTTAAAAATTACATGCCAGATCATATTATTTTTCAATTTACCAAAACATTAAAAAGAAACACAGCTGTGATTCAATACACAGGTTCTGATGTTCGGGCTGGGAAATTCTTTCAACCCTCAGTGGGTCGATGGATCAGAATATGAAGCCAGCTTGGGTATTAAACACGAGGAGCTTTGTGTTAGGTGACGGGAAATATGGGTACTTACATATTATCGCAACCATGCCAACCTCCTGGATAACTTGCCAAATTGGCAACCCCAATATCACACGCATCTTACGCGCCGAATTGGCATCCATGTTATTAATTTTAAATTTTCCCGCTTGTCTCCAGAAAATGGCAAGCTCGAATACAAAATTGCGAATCTGAGATTTACTGAATTCTGAAAAAGATGCCGTCACATTTATAGAAATATAACATTTTACTAGACGTTAGGAAATGTACCAACTCTCACCTCATGAAGCTTTATTTTTGAAAACAGATTTTTGGCAGTGCAATGTTGCAACCTGTAATCCACACGCGGAAACAAGAAGTGGTAATTAGTTTGAGGGAAGCCGTATCCCGTTATTAATAGCAGTAAGATTCGTGTATTGCTGGTGTAAAGAATTAAAAACAGTCAAATTAATTAAAAGAATTAACAAAGTCAACACTTAATTTAGCAGACAAAATAGTCATAGACTGGAATAATTATATGAGAGAGATTTGTGTTCTCCATATAAAAAGCAAAGAAAGAACGAAAATAAATGGACCTGGCTACATTGTGGAAATAGATGAAATCTTGTTCACGGAAAGGAAAAATAATTCGGATCGAATATTTCTAGAGCAAGGGATTTCTAAGTGGGGTCTATCGAGAGACCAAGCAAGCATTTTTAGCAACCGTTCTGATAGAACTGTAGTCTCGCTTTTCCAGAAAAATTGTCGAAAACATTGAGGAATGGAGTACACCTTATTCTAACAGTTGGAGAGAGTATCAAACTGATCAATTGGCAATCGCTGGATTTAATCATTTAAGAGTAAATCACAAATATAATTGTGTCGACCTTGAAATGGGTGTGCATACCCAAACAATCGAAATAATGTGGAGTTCCGCGAAACGGAAGAACAAGAGACAACGGGGTACAGCAAGACATCATCTTGAGTCTTACCTGGCAGAATTTATTTGGCGACAAGACCAAGAAAAATATTTAAAAAAATATATTTTAAAAACCATTTTGCATGATTTTCCACCAAAACGTAATTGATATATCGTCAAATAAAGGTATAAGAATTATACATAATTTTTTTTTCTTCACGTATTATTTATTATTTTCTTTCATACTGTTTCTATCACATTGTGCTTTTTAACTACGCGCTTCATGTCCCGTCAGCGTATCCCATTTTTAGAATCGGCCCGGTCTTATATAGTGCCGCCACTATGGTTGCGATAATATGTAAGTATCGAATTTTTTTTACAGTACACCAATCATTAATTTTTCAAGAAGTCAGTTCACATAGTCTGTGTTGTCTCTTTATTTATTCATTAACCCTTATAGTAGATTAATTTGCAAGTTTTCTATATGGAATTAAAAGTTAAACAAAATTAGATACTTTTTACGAAATTTATAATTACTTCTTAAGCAATTTAAAATCTTTTATACGATCTACAATATGTTAATGTATTTCCAATACTGGAAATCGGAACACAGCTTTTAAAAATGGCTTGCATTTCGTTCATTTAATCATAAAGATGATACGAATATATTTTTTCTGTAAGGAAAGAATAATTAATCAGCAAAAACGAATTAAATTCCTCGGAGATCCTATTGTTAAAAAGGGATATTTTCAAAATTATATTGTAATTTCTTTAATGCAAAATATTTATTATTTGGGTTCTACTCATAAAGACATTACCTCAAATGAAACAGCTAAAATAACAACCAATTCCTATCTTCTCTGAATATCAGCAAAAAAATCCTACAAATTATTACGAAAATGAGCAAGAGCACCTATTACATATTGGTAACACTCCCTTAACTTTATGGTTCTGAGAAAATATTGTGTAGTATGAAACAATGCCGTATGAGAATGAGACACACAGAACCAATCCAGAAACGAGTAGTAAGTTAAAAACGCTTATTGATAGCAAACATTTTTTAAAATTCCATATATGAAAGTAATTTTTTTTTAAATCTTTTGTTTTAATCTTTTGTTATAAAATATATTTAAGAACAAGATTTTTATTTATTGTTGTCTTTTATATTATACATTTTTTCTTTCTCTCTCATTTGGAATTATCTTCTCCACTTAAATTTTTTTATCTATTCGCGTATAGAAATCTGCCACTTTTTTTTGTTTTCTACTTTTTATAAAGGTAATAGATTTTACGACATAAAAATATGCATTTTTCCGACTCACTCTTGAATTCACCTCTTTTTTGAGTGAAAAAATCATCTGCATTAAAAAAAAATTATTTTAGATTTTCATATAAGCTTAGGTGTTCTTATAATTCTTTTAAGAGGGCAAATTATTGACTTCAATATCGTTCTTAATACCTTTGTTGTAAGAATTGGATTATTCCGATTTTAGAATATTATTTTCTGTTTCGAAAACTACACCCACTCAAAAGTCTTGAACGTACACAATAACTACATTACAAGTTACCTAAAATGTAACACCCTAATGGAAGCATGTAAATCATGCGAAATTTACATTGTTTTGCGGCGATGAAATGTGCTCATCACTTACACTGCAGCTCATACGCACATCACAAGAGATTGTAAACTGCTTAACTATGCCTCTTAGAAGACACTAAGTTTCTTTCCAGCAACTTTCTGAGTTTGACAGAGAAAAAATTGTAATTTATAGAGATTGCAGATAATTTTTCCAAGAAGTCAGTGATCGTTTTGGACGAACTCAAGCAACTGTGATGAGGATTTGTAATCTATGGATGCTGCGAAGTTCGGTAGACCAATTGTACCACTCTCACTTTGCATTAACGACAAATTTACAATAACTTCAAAAATTAATGTCGAGGAAATATTCTTTTGTCGTTCTTTCTCAGTATGAATTTATAACGAGAGAAAAATGAAAATGTCAATATTTATTCTGACAATCCTGTGAAGTATTACTTGATTTTTATTTATTTATTTTTTAGTATTAATTCATTATTATTATTATTTTGACAAGAATTTTTTTTCTAAGTACAAAACTAATTAATTTTGCATTAAAAAACAGAACGGATTTTTACTTTGCATATTTACGTAGCTTACTTCACTTCTCTTCATATATGTATGTTTAAATTAGCGTTTAAAGATTTAAAATAAATAATGATGTTAGAAATGAGCAACAGATTTTCTAATTCAGTAATCTCATATATAATACTTTTAATACGCGAAATAAATACTAGAAAAACTTCGAAATGCTTTGTCTATAAGTTTATCAGTGAATACCATTTTCTAATTATTTGATTCAGGTTATAGTACCTGGTGGGGGATAATTGAAATTCCGGATAACTTCTTGGTCACGATTAATGGTGAACGCTGGAGCAGGCAAAAGATGATTGGTTGAGAAAATCTCTCAAAATTCCCAGTATTCCTGGTTTATTCCCGGAAATTTTACATCTCCGTGAAGTTTGCTTATGCTATCAACACTATGATGGTAGGATTCCAATGGTGAAACACATTGAAGAAAGGCTGCTGAATTATTGCTTTATGTATCGTTATACTGGTCCAGTATCAGATATTATGAATTGGCGCCCCATCTCAAAAAATAGTAATATAAGATTCAGGATAAACATTTAATAACAGTATAATGTAAATAACAACAGCAAAATATCTGCTTTAAAATAATCTTAAATATAGATAATTTTAAAGGCTCAGGTTGTAATTTTTAATTTGAGTTAAGAAATCTAGTAAAAAAATCTTAACAAGAATAGGATTCGGAAATGCATCAATAGAAACAAAATTTAAGAGTTAGTCAAAGATTGAGTTAGAAAATCATTTTTCTGAGATTCAATGATATTAACCATGTGTTTTGAGACAAAGTACAAATTTGAATAGTCCAAAGGTAAAAAAATCTGGCAGACTGTAATTCTAAGCGTTATGGCAGTCTAACGTATGCAAATAAGTAAATTTAAATCAAATATTTATAAATTATTTTTTAGAATATAGTTTTAATTTGTTTTGACATGGAAGTATTTTCATAAATTCTAATAATCTAAATTGTTCTCTTTTTCCAGATCTTTTAATTAACAAAAAATAAAAGTTATCTATAAGAACTAGTTAATATTCAATTTAAAGTTCTGTATTGTTTAAATAAAAAAATTCATTATTTACTGAAATAACAATCTGGATTTTAATGATTTTAATTTACTTTTAGTAAATCAAGGTGTAATCATTTTGCGTTTTTGAATACCTTTTAGGTCAAATATATATAACTTATTTTATTATCTAATATATCGGTCTTATAATATCTACTGAAATGAACGAAAAATAAATCATAATAATTTAAATTCTCAAACTGAGAGATTTATTGTATGTTTTATTCTAAGTCAGCATGTTTTTCAAACTCTTCTGGTTGAAATATTTAATATAGCTTAAAAATACTTATTCTTTGAAATATCATTTTTCTACAAATTTTTTACCTTTCCTATCACGCATTGGGGATTATACATACAGGGTGTCCTAAAACGACCGTATAAACCTCGCACAGCTAAATTCTTCATTGGGAATACATAAAAACTGCCCAAAGAAGCGTTCCTGTACGATCCATTGCTTACGAAAAAAATATGAAAAACAAAATATGACGTCACTGCCGGTGCAAGAAAAAACTTTATTTAACATATCAACAGCAGTATATACAACAGATATCGATGAGCATACTCCCCAGCAGTTTGTAAGGGATTTCCATTACATTGGCCGTACATCAAGTAGATGTCGCAGTAGTCACGAACGGAATACATGGTCTCCATACGAAGACTACCGGTAGCTTTCTTGGATCTTGGATCTGGGGTTTTACAGAGTGTCGGCCTGCGAAGCAGGCCTTTACTCTTTCATCTGTTTTTCTTCCGTAATGGAATAACATTGACTGTAATCACTTGTAGCGCTTAGTTTCAGCGGAGTAGGAGAACGATGTCTTCCTTAGAACCAATCAGCGGAGATCTGTCTTATCGTGATGGGCACTACCGGTAGCTGCAAGATGCAGCCTTTTAAATACCAGTTCAAAGGCGGCTTGACGTCATTTCCATGGCACGCGCGCATTCATGACAGTATATGCGCGGTGAACGCTTTAAACATTATCCTCTGGAAAGATATGACAATAATGTTGTTGATATGTCCAATAAAGTGATTTTTCTTGCACAGGCAGTGACGTCATACTTTGTTTTTGTATTTTTCTTGTAAACTAGGAATAGTACAGGAACGCTTCTTTGGGCAGTTTTTATATACTCCCAACAAGGAATCTAACTTTGCAGACTTTATACGATTGTTTTGGTACACCTTGTATATATACAGGTTTTTTTTTATCCATATATTTCAATAATTTATCACATTTACTGAATTTAGTGGGGATTATGTATAATCATTGGTTATTATACATAATTGCCCGATTAGTCATTTTTACCGTAACACTATCTTATAATGTTTCTCTGAAAATATTCAACTTATTTTAAATATGTTTAATAAGACTTTCCTATGATTTTAAAATATATTTCTTAATTAAAATAAGAGCTAATTTATATAAAAAAAGAACTTATTTTTATTCTGAATCATTTTATAATATTCAAAAATATTACTAATCTTCAGCTTTTTACAAAGTATAATAATTTTACCTTATTTCATTATATTCCTTTAAAGTGATTTCTAAGCTAAACATTGTTTCATTATATAAAGTGTCATATAAAATTAGTTGAAGGTAAATTATCAAGAAACATTTTATGTGTACATATATAAATAATTAATATTTATATATGCATATACACTTGTATATTATTTATTACAATTATATAATATACAATGATTTGATCTTTTAACCTTCCTAAAAAGAATTTTTGAACATAATGTATTAATATAAAGGCGGCAAAATTACAAGTCAGGTAAAAATTATTTTCGAAAATCCAGTGGCGTAGTGAGCATAATTGGCGCCGGGTTACGATACCTTTTTTGCACCCCCTTAAAAAGAAAATAATGCTACAATATAAATATGATATAAAATGTATTTAGTAATAAAAGAAATATAATAATATAACAATATATGATACATTATAATAAATAGAGTATAATTGTAATAAGAATACAATATATAAATAATTGCAGAATGTTTTACCTACTACAAAATAATCGAAAATATATTAACTTAAAGTATCAAGCTCAGTTTTAAATTTAAACAAAATTCACTTCTAATTTTAAAAAACCACTTATATATATTGAAATATGAAAAGTGTCATTAGAATAACCGGAATTATGTAATTTAGAATTAATTATAAAAATATATAATTGATTTTATATACTAATACAATTATTTTGAATTTTTTTTAAACGGGAAATAATTCGTTACATATCATAGATATAAGCAGATGTAAT
Source organism: Latrodectus elegans (assembly GCA_030067965.1). Taxonomy (NCBI): domain Eukaryota; kingdom Metazoa; phylum Arthropoda; class Arachnida; order Araneae; family Theridiidae; genus Latrodectus; species Latrodectus elegans. The sequence goes on from CM057811.1 coordinate 1,683,814, forward strand.
TCTTCGCAATCTAATATACTAAACTATTCACATTTTTCTTGTCTTTGCTAAAGCAAATTGATCATTACTTTATCAAAGTTGATCATTTCAAATTTTTCTTTTTTTATACTTAAAATTGTTAAATCACTTACTTAAACTTTGTTAGATCATATACTTAAAATTGTTAGATGATTTTGACTCATGGTGGATGATAAATAAGTAAAAATTAATTTTATTTTGATAAATGAACGTTCACAGCTTGCAATTGATGCAGAAATAGTAAAAAGTATTTGAATGGCAACCTCTTCTTCTATCTAATCTTCACCGTTTGAGATAAGGCATATTGGAAGTTCTAATAGAGTTTTTGGTTTAATTTCTTTTCTACTGCTGAGTGACATCTTTCAGACCCACATTTCGCTAAAGACTTCTGTTCCATGGAAATCTGTATGACAAAATTCACTCAAACTTTTACATTTGTTAAGCACGGTGATTTAATGCTCCCAAGATACAGGTCCAGGGTTCCATTATCAGGCTAGGTCAACTCAATCTTTCATCCTTTCTGTCAATCGATTAACTGAGTACTAATTATGCTTGGGAACTAAACACCGGGGATTTAGATTTAGGCTGACCCCCTAACCGGGACATATGCTTCGCATCGCAGGGCCCTCGGTTAGGAAAATAGATGTGGGCCTTGTGATCCGGATATTACAGTTTTGAAATCAAAATATTTATTTATTTATCAATTAATTTTTAACTTTTAAGAAAATTTATTTTAATGATTTCCGTAACAATGTCTTACAAAATTCTTCATGTTTTTTCTCTCTCTCTCTCTCTCTTAGCTTGTTATAATCAATTGAAACAATTAAACATTTTTACTCCCTATTAATTGTGCATTAGCTTATTTATGAAAGATTCTGTAAATTGTTGATTATTTGGTGTTGAACTTATGCTTTAACTTATCTTAACAAATTTTCAAAAATTCTATAATATTACTAACCTTACAAACTTTAGCTATTTATTGCAAAATAATAATTGGTTAAGACTTTACAGTCCTAATTTATGATCAACTCACCTGATTTTTCACAATGATATCTTTTTAAACATTTCATTTACCACAGATTAAACAGAAAATTTTGTTTAATTTTCTTATTTCAGAAAAATTCCTGTGAAAAACAATTTTAACTTTATGGGGAATTTCGCATTTACAATAGTTTTTTAAGTTATATCATTAAGACCATTAAGATAAACCAAAATTATTTTTATAGTAAAAATTTTAAATCACAAAACGTAATATTGATAATTTATAGTATTTCATTTTTGTACAGTATATATATATATATATATATATATATATATATATATATATATATATATATATATATATATATATATATATATATATATATATATATATATATATATATATATATATAACCAATTTTTCTGATTCCGAAATTAGAAGACCTTTGTCAATAAGTCTTCATATAATTTTGAGTTTAGATAACTAAATTCTATGCCATAGCATTATCAAAGCAAATATCTGATGAGCAATGGAGAACTTTAATACAGTCAACAAAAATATTTTGTACATTTCTTAAATTAAAAATCAAAACTCACATAAATTCAAATAAAATTATGTATATCTAATATAATCTGAAATTTTCAGTCAAACAATATATATAATTAAAAATAATTTTTTTCTGTTTTTGGAAGTGCTGTTCATACAATGGCATGAAGTTTTTTTCTTTCAATAAAGTTAAATCATTTAAAGACGATCTTATTTTTAAAATTTTATAATGTAGAATGAGAAATATGTACGATTTCCTTATAAATTTCTTGAATAAATTTTTCAAGTTAAAAGATTTGTTTTTTATATAAATTGAACTAATTAATTAAGAAATATATTCTGTATGTTTAAGGAGTGCTGTAGAGACAACTAAAACCTGTAATAGGTTGTTACGCTATTAAAGAGAAGATTCTGTATGTTCAAACATACAAAAAAGAAAAAGGAAAGTAAAAAAAAAAACATTTAAAGAGGAAAAAAACAGTCATAGATTTTTAATTTGTACCATTTGAAAAAGGAATTTTTTAATATAAGGTGCTAATGTAAAGCCAACAAAATTACTAGTCAAATAAAAATTATTTCCCCAAACAAAAACATTTAAAGATTATATAAATTACTTTTAAATGAATAGTTTTAACAAATAAGTAATTTAATATTTAATTTTCAAAACTCTGAAAAAATAATCAGTTCTATACCAGCAAAAGTATGAAGTAAATATTCATATTGAAAGAATACATAGTAGACAGAAACTATAACTTACGGCAATAATATTTTAAATGTCAAAACTCCAGATTTTCAAAAGTTCACATTTTTGTTTCCGATGGAGCGATATTTTGGAAAAAACGAAATACTAACCGTGAGAACAATAAAAAGGAAGGAAAGTTTATGTGTTTTCCTAGAATTTGGAGGTAATTAGCGCTCGATCCCCTCCATTTCTATTCCAGGAAGGCAATTCCCTAGGGGGCATACTCTATAGTGCTATTTTATTAAAAATTTTCCTCCCTTTCTTTGAAGGTCAGTCTGGTACTGGACTTAGTATTTTTGACTAAGGTAACCGTCCATATGAAACACGTTTCAGCAGGAATTTTCTCACGAGTGTAACGCGACACTAGACTGAATGGCTACAGCAGTAAAAGCCTGAGATAAGAAAATTTACAAGGGTTTTATTCTTATTTTGGGACAATGGATAATATAAATTCACCAAGTCTCAATAACTACTGAAATGGATCTTTCTATATCGCTTCTTGATAACTTAAATAAAATCTGACTTTTCTGTTATTATTAGAACATTTAAATTCTTACACAAGTTTCCATTAATAATAATTTAGTTATATGAAATTTTCTTTTTACGCAATAATTATTTATTACGTTATTATAATCAAAATGAGATTAAATTTTCACATTTTTATCATAAAAAGAAATAAATAAAACATTAGTGAAGTGCTGCTTGTTAAATAAAATGATTGAATCTGTTATGAGAAATTGAAAATAACGCGTCAAATAATATTTCAAAACACTGAAATTTCAACAAAAAACTTTTAATTTTTGAATTTTTAAATAAATATAACATCTAAAAGGGTCCAAAAAAATAATATTCGTTGAACGTTTTTTATTTATTTATTTTTATTTTCTATATCGAGTAAAACAAACTTAGTTGTTTTGTTAATATTATTGTTATGACTTTTTTTAATGTATACATAACTTAACTTTGATAACCTGTATAACAATTTAGTCATAAAGAGCAGTATGAATTTTGGCGTATTCACAAAATTAAATAGGTATCTTTCATGAGCTTACTCTTCTGTAATCTCCCTAAGTTAATAGATCCAAAAATTACCATATAACATTAACACAATTAATTCGGTAAATGTTTTTTATACTAAAATGAAAATTTTTCATGTGCATTAAAATGGATTTGACCAATCCAATATTTCAAAAATTTTATATGAAAAAATATTTTCGTTATTTACACATTTACAAGATTTGTAGTACAAAACAATAGTATCACAAACTTTGAGCAAAGTATGAAACTTAAAAAGGAACGGATTAAAAGAATGAAAATCTATAATCTAACTAGTTAAGAAATGAAAATCGAAGCATGGTTAAAAGAACACACTTTTTAAAAGGAACTAAACCATGCAAAATTATTATTAATAAAGAAATATAAGAGTTTCATTTATGGCAAGCTTCTGCAGCTCTTCCTCATTTTTCATCAACTACCTCTTCTCTTTTCCAAATTCGATTCCTCTCTGGAGCTTTTTTTTCTTTTTCCCTGGACATGACACAATAATTATAAATTGCAATGTTTATTTCTCCGAATAAAATTGATATTATAGTAAAACTAAGATTGAAATTTTCTGAAAAATTTTGTTTAGCTTTGAAATGAATTGGCGCCCTTCTGTAAGCTGCGCCCGGGGCATGATAGCCTCACTTGCCCCCCCCCCTTTACTACGCGACTGCGAAAATTTTTAAATTTTAAATATTTTCATTTCAAATAAATAATTTTAAATAAGCAATTTGAGACTTTCAATTTCAAAACTATACATGTTTGGTAATAAATATTCATAATGGTTAAAAAAAAATCTGCTAAATATGCAATGTAAAGAATAAGTTGTCTAGACAGAAAATAAAATTAACTTAAAAGTCAACATTTCCAACGAAGTTTTTAACGAAAAAGTACTAAAGACAAAAATTTGTGAGTGTGAAATGATGATATTATAATCGGGTAAATAGTTAAAATAAAAGGAAATTATGAATTTTCTTTTCATTTGGATTCAATTACTTTTTTATTTCCAACGTTGTATCGTATTTTGATTTCAGGAGCAAAATTCTCTTGATTGGATGTTGCAGAGCTATTTTTCATTAAAAAAAAATAATAATAAATAAAAATTATTTTCTGTTGGGGATCAGCCTGTTGCTGAACACAACATTTTCGGATAAAGAGAACCACTTATGAGAAATACATTTCAACGCGAATGTTTTCATGAGTATAACGCGACAGTAGACTTAAGAGGTTAACTACAAAGGTTGTGGTAAATACAGAGCTTCTCTTTGAGCGATGTACAAGAATTTCTCACAGAAGTTTTAAGTCTCAATAACATCTTTCAGTTACGTTTTATATTCCTTATTTTTCTAATACCTTTAATTATCTTTTGTAAATGAAATGGATATAAAAAATCAATATCTTCGAGTAATTTTATGTTTTTAACATTTTTAGTATTTTCATCCTTGTCGGGTCCTTTCATTTGATAAGGACAGGGCTCAAATGAAGTTAATTTAATCAGCTAATAGAAAATTTTTAAATTAAAATCATTAGAATTTTTTATGCAAAATTAATTATTTATAATGAGTATTTTTCTTTAAAATGAAGTTTTTTAGATTCACTATATCATCCAGATTTAGTTTCACTGAAGCCCTAAGCTATATCAAATGTATATATATATAATAATATATTTAAATACCTATTATATTATATTTTCGGATTTTATTGAATACAGCCGTGCTAGTTTAAGGATCTTATAATTTAAGAGCTTCGCATAAGTATAAGCTCTGAAATACAGTTTATTTACTTGACAAAATTCTTGATTCTATAATTCCACAATCATATAATTGTCTATTCAAAATTTCAGTGATTAGAATATGGCGTAACTTATATATTTATAATAATAATTATAATTATCAAAGTAAATTATTAAGAATTGAGAAATGAAATACTTTTACACACACATCTATTTATTTTATTTGACATGAAATTTTTTGCAGATTTTATATCTGTAACAGATCCATATTAACAATATTGACAGTAGATGGCGCTGCTGCCCAATAGACTTACAAACAACATCAAATGAGATGAGGATAGAGATGTGAGAAATGGCAAGGAAGAACCATCCGGTTCCTAAATACGTTTGTTTTGTACCAATCCGGTACTATGTAACCTTGTTTATTATTTTATAATTATTAAGTGCTTTCTTTTTGTAACTAATCTTAATTATGTGTAATGTAATAAATGTTTGTTTTGTTTTAACTTCCATTTTCTTATGTCGCTACAAAATGGCGCCCAACGTGGGGCCGTTCCCACTATTTTCCATCTAATTGGATATGAGTTTTAACTCTATTGAGTTGTTAGTTATAATTCCACGTCGGAATTTATTTGATTATGTGTTCATCTGGAATGCATTCTATTTGGAGTTTTCCCGCGTCGTCGTTCGTTTTCATCCAGAAATAGAACAGATGTATTTCACGTCGGAATTTCGTTGAGCTATATCGTTTTCATCCAGAAAACAGGTAAGTTCTATTATGTATTCTAAAAAATTTCATTATCAACCTGATAATGTTAGCATGTTGTAATAATAGCATGTTTTGTATTTAAACTAATCCAAATAACATAACTTTTGTTTTGTAGTATTAGTTTCGTTATTAGTCGTTATTCTTCTAACTTCTGGTTCGATTAAATTTTGTTCAGACGTTTGCATGAATGTTAAAAATTTGTTTACTAATACTGCATGTAATTGATATATATTTTCTGCACCTCATTTTGCATGTATAGTAAAATTTAATATTTTGAAATGTAAAATATATTCAGTAAAATTCTTGAATTTAAACTGCTTATATTGAAAACAGAACTGACGCAAAACGCTCTCCTATATTGTTCGTTAAAGGTTAAAAATTGATTGATTGATTTTGTAACTGCTTAAAATTAGAATATGCTGTTCCTATTGCATATTTAAATTAAAAACTGATTTTTTTCATTATTTTCATTGAAATAATAAATTTAGGATAATTTCTATGTATAAAATGAGTCAATGTTCTGTCTAGAAAAAGTATGGAAGTCGAAGTAACGGCTCCATGAATATTGATTTTGATAAAAATAAATAATTATTTTATTTGTTTATTATTAAAAAACAGTGTTTTATATTCGAAAGAAAATTCATATATATTTTTATCTATAGGAATCTATTAATTTTAAAATGAAAACAGAACAAAATATAAGAAAAATATTTCTGTTGTGAATTGATATTATTATTTTGTTTTTACTATTGATACCTTAAGATTTTTTTTTATTTCTTTTGATAGAAAATAATACTTTGTAGAATTTTGCCTTTTATGACACTGCTAAAATAAGATATTAGAAATAAATGTTGTGAATTTATTTGCTTATCTTGAATATTTTCTATGAGTATATTATAATTTAAAAATTTTTACTAGATATGGTTTTATTAAATAAAGTTTCAGAACATTAAATGTTTTTACATTGAAAATAACTTGCTAATAAATTAGTAATTATTCTTCTAATAATATAAAATTGATTGTCAAATGAAATGCAGAATTAATTTTGAATTTATTTAAAAATGTGTAAAAGATAAAAATACTGTCATTATTTTTAGAAATGATTTTGTTTTCACTCAGAGATAATTGTGTATTATTTGTTTAATTATTATGGAAGTAGTTTATTAATTGAATAGCAATTGAAGTTGTTAGAATGAATTGTTTTTTATTCATATTTCTTCTTCTTCTTTTTTTTTTTTTTTAAAGAAATAATGTTAAATATTTATAACAACTTTTGGGTTTTAATTTAATTTGAATTATAATTTCAACATATCTTTACTAGTTTTCTGTATTGTTTCTAGTCTTCGAATATGATAAATATGAGAAAATGTTTTCAAATTATATTTTTGTTTAAAAGTAATTGCAAAAACATGTGTTTGATTAATTTAATAATTAGTATTTAATTAATATTGGTAAACAAGTGTTTAAAATTCGTTTAATTGATAAATTTTATTTAAATAATAAGTTATAAAATAAGAACTTTTGAGATCAAGAATGGCCTTCCTTTACCGTGGCCGAAAGGAAGATTTAAGGACCTTAGCCGACGAGCTTGGTTTGGTAGTGGGAGATAATTTAAAAATAGTCCAGTTAACGAATCTCATTAGCAAAGCCCCTAATTATGATGAAACTATGGTCAAAAGTATGCTTCAAGCAATTACTGAAGAGAGAATTGCTAAAGAAACGGCAATTTTTAGAGAAACCGAAATAGCTGATGCGAAGGAAAAATTGGAGAAACAACAAAAATATGAATTGGAGAAACTCCAGCTTCAAGTTGAATCTCAGCGTTTGGCAAGTATATATCCTCTATCGTCAAGTGGTCCCTCAGTAGCACACCAGAAACTGGATTTTAGTAATTTCAGCAATCTTTTGCCGAAATTTGATCCGAAAAAAGAAGAACTGTGTACATTCTTTACAATCTTCGAACGACAAGTTAAATTTATGAAATTACCCGAATCTTCATGGATCCCTTACTTACTAGGCACCCTGCCATCTGACTTTGCAACTCTCATCGTTCGAGAACCTGAAGAAACACAAGAATATGCTAAAGTAAAGGAACTACTTTTAAAAAGATTTAAATTATCTGGAGATAGATTTAGACAGATGTTTGCTCAAGACAAAAAAGACCCTGAAAAAACTTGGAGAGACTTCTATTTTGATCTGTCTAGCTACTTTGATGGCTGGCTTGAAGAACTTAAGGTTCAGGATTTCGAAAAGTTAAAACAACTTATCATTGCAGACCAAATCAAGAAGAAAGTTCCCTCGGATGTTAAAGAGCATTTTATCGATATTTTGTCTGAATTTATTTCTCCGGTTGTTCTTGTGGAAAAATTAGATGCTTACGAAAGTGTCAGGTGTGGTGTAAAGAAATCTTTCCTTCCAGTACATCAAAAGAAGCAGTTTCCCTTTAAACCCTTTACTATTCAAGAAAGAAAACCTCAACATGAAAGAAATGGGAATCTTAAGAAAGAGTCAAGTGAAGTTGCATGCTATGGATGTGGTAGTCCAGGAGTCATTAAACCTATATGTCCTACCTGTAAAGGAAAGGAAAAGAAAAGTTCTGGTACTTTTAGCAGCGATATTTTTCAATCGGCTTCTAGTGCACCCGCACAGATGGCAACGTTAAGAGTAACTATCAATGGAGTCATGGGTACCGCTTGCGCAAACACTGCTGCAACCCACTCAATTGCATGAGAAACACTTTATCACATCCTGAGGAAACAAGGAGCAACTTTTGCTACCAGTACACTAATAATGACATTAGCAGACGGTAGTAAAATAAAAAGAGAAGTTCACACAACAAAGGTAAAAATTCATCTTGGAGGCCGTACATTGCCTTTGAACCTTGTTGCCATCCCTGATGCAAAAGGAAACAACACCCTGTTGGGAATAGACTTTCTGAATTCGGCTGGGATTGTACTAAATTTGAAACGAAACTGTTGGTTTTTCCATAATCAACCCAGACGACACTTTTCTTTTGAAGAACCGACTCCAACTTTTTGTGGGTCGTTACAAACGGTTACACCTTTAAACTATGAATGAAAAAGGTAATATTGAAGATGAAGCATCCCATTTGACTCCCACCTGGGAAAAGAAATTAAAGAATCATCCTTATCATTTGCGTGAAGATGAAGGTATTGATCTGACAGGTGAACAAAGAATTAAGTTAAATAAACTCTTGTCCCAGTTTGAAACTATCTTCAATCCAGGGGGAGAAGCAACCCCATTTATTGAACATTACATAGATACGCAGAACCATCCTCCGGTTGCTGTTCCTCCGTATCGAGTGTCTCCAGCAAGGAAAGAAATTATGCAAAATGAAATTGATAGACTCTTGAATGAAGGAATTATTGAGCCCTGCGAATCTCCTTATGCAGCGCCTGTTGTGCTCATCCCGAAGCCAAATGGTGCTTATAGATTCTGCGTGGATTACAGAAAATTGAATGCCATCACGAAAACGGACTCTTACCCTCTTCCACGCATAGATGATTTATTTCAAGAAGCTAAACAAACTCATTATATGTCGACCATCGACCTTAAAGCTGGTTATCACCAGGTAAATGTGGCTGCCGTGGATAGAGACAAAACTGCTTTTATTGGTCCTTTTGGTACATATCGTTTTATACGAATGCCATTTGGATTGAAAAATGTCCCAGCGACCTTCCAAAGACTGATAGACAAATTCAGAAGTCGTCTTGATGACATTTTTCTTCGTTCCTACCTAGAGGACATTATAGTACTATCAGAGTCGTTTCAGGAACATTTGAAAAATTTAAGAGACATTTTTCAACAACTTGAGTTATTCAAACTAACAGCTAATCGTGAAAAGTGCAATTTCGCATGTGCAAGGATTAAATATCTTGGGCATTATATTACTCCTGAAGGTCTAGAGGTTGATTCTGCCAAAACTGCTGCTATCTTGGATATGCCTGAACCCAAAACTGTTAAACAAGTTCAATCCTTTCTGCAAACTTGTTCTTGGTATAGGAGGTTCATTCCGAACTTTTCTGAAATAGCCAGACCTCTCAGTAATCTAACTAAGAAATCCTCCTCTTGGTGTTGGAAAGAGAAAGAAAAAGCTTCGTTCCAAAAGTTAAAGATATTACTTACTTCACCACCTGTTCTTAGGCAGTGTGATCCAAGTAAACCGTACATCTTGCTTACTGATGCTAATGGGTATGCCTTAGGTACTGTCCTCCTCCAAGGAGAATCCCTGACAGATCAACATCCAATTGAATATGCAAGCCGACTACTAACTAGTGCTGAGCGAAACTATACCACTACAGAGCGTGAAGCCCTTGCAGTTGTTTGGGCTTTAGGAAAATTCAGATGATATATTGAGGGACAAGAAGTCACAGTTGCCATGGACCATCAGGCGTTACGATGGCTAATGTCTTTAAAGTCCCTATCAGGACGACTTGCTCGTTGGGCTTTAAAACTTCAAGAGTTCAACCTCCATATCGAGTACGTTCCTGGGAAAAGCAGCGTGGTAGCTGACACGTTATGTCGCTCTCCTTGTCACGAAGGAGATAACGCATGCGAGATATGTTCCATGACTGTTAACCAATCCACCGTCGTTTCAGTAGATTTTCCTACCAAAAATCCTAAAGAAATCAGAGACAGCCAACTTCAAGATGAAAATCTGAAGAAAATAATAAATGCCTTGGAAGCAGTCAACTTGACTGAGGAATAAAGAAACTGGACTGAAAAAGGTTTTACGATGAACAGAGGTGTCCTGTACAAATATGTACCTGATTCAGGAACTGATGAGGCTCAGCTTGTCATTCCAGAAGATTCAAAAGAGCAGATTCTTAAAATTCATCACGATGATCCCACCGCAGGTCATTACGGTGCTCAAGGAACTTTTGATAGAATTGCTAGAAGATATTACTGGACTGGCATGCGGAAATACATCACCAATTATGTGAAAGGTTGTATAGAATGTATGCGATACAAGCCTTCCAACCAAAAACCTGCTGGTCTGCTGCAGACTCCAGTACCATCCCAGAGGTTTGAAACGTTATCCATTGATTTGTTCGTCCCTCTTCCAGTTAGCCATGAGAAAAAATGGATATTTAAAATAGAAGATGTTACTACGAAGTGGATCGAACTATTTGCTTTGGAAAATGCAACAGCAAAAGAGTGTGCTGTCACTCTTGTAGAAGAAATCTTCATGAGATACGGAATACCACGCAGAATTATCAGCGATAATGGACCACAATTTGTTTCTGCTGTTATGCAGCAACTATGTTATCTTATGAAAATTCATCAATCTTTAACCCCTGTTTACCACCCTCAAGCAAATCCAGTTGAAAGGAAGAACCGTTATTGGAAACCTCGTCTTGCCATATTAGTAAAAAATAGGCATGATAGCTGGTCCGAGAAACTCCCTGCAATTCGATTCGCATTGAACACTTCAAAGTGCAGTTCAACTGGAAAAACCGCAGCGTTTCTCAATTTCGGACGAGAGCTCCGTACCATTGATGATGTTACCAACGACTTTCGTAGTATTATCGAGAACGATAACTTTGTCGTTGAAATGACCCCGTATCTTAAAAGACTGGAAAGATTCACATCTGAAGCCAAAGAGATCTTTATTGAAAAGTAAAATAAAAGCAAGCATTTTGCGGACCAGAGAAGGAGACCAGCTCCTACATCTAAATCAGGAGATTTAGTTGTGGTTAGAAAACCAAACTTAAGTGATGAAACTGCTGGTGTTACAGCAAAATTTTCGCCTCGCCGCGATGGACCATTTATTATCGTTACTCAAAAATCCCCTGTATCGTATTCTGTGGCAAACACAGATTCTCCAAATATACCAATAGGAGTATACCACACTTCGGCATTGACGCCTTTTCAAGGAAAGAAAACTTCCCCTGTTAAAGCTTTGCGCAGAAGAGGTAGACCAACAAAATTGAACTGTCCTAAAACTCCCACTCCTGTCAAAGCTCATGCTCAAGAGAAAAACCATTCCAGGAACACTCCTCCATAGCTCATGCTCAAGAGCAAAACCATTTCAAGAAAACTCCTGCTGACCCCTGGTCGGGACGTCTTCGGGGTCACAGGGTGGCAGGTTGTAACAGACCCATATTAACAATATTGACAGTAGATGGCTCTGCTGCCCAATATATTTACAAACAACATCAAATGAGATGAGGATAGAGATGTGAGAAATGGCAAGGAAGAATCATCCAGTTCCTAAATACGTTTGTTTTGTACCACCCCGGTACTATGTAACCTTGTTTATTATTTTATAATTATTAAGAGTTTTCTTTTTGTAACTAATCTTAATTATGTGTAATGTAATAAATGTTTGTTTTGTTTTAACTTCCATTTTCTTACGTCGCTACATACCTAATTATTAAAATATTCAAATTTTAAGAACATTTAAAAAAAATTTTTCACTTGTGTTTTAATTATAATCTTACCAGTTTTTATTAATAATATTTCAGTTTTATAACATTTATTTTTACAATGATTTTTTTAATTTTATTTTAGTCAAAATAAGATTAAAACTTCAAATTTTTTATTTATAAGAGAAAGTATTGTTTATTAAATAAAATACTTAATAATAACTATAAAAATGAAAATGAAGTGAAATAATATTTTAGAACATCAAAATTTCTACAAAATATTATTGAATTCCTAAATGATAAATAACATGTGCATTAATGTGTTCCTAATGATGTATTTCTCAGTCGATGCAATTCATTCCATATCTTGACTTTTTGTATTTTGAATAGAAAATATTTATTTGTTTAATCAATGTCACAATCTTTCACAGGTATGCAACTTAATTCAGACATCTTGTAAAAATTAGAATTCTAAAGAACATGGTGAATCTTGCTGCATTCACTAAGTCAAATCAGTTACAGACTAGATCATGAGCTTTCCTTTTTGGAATGTCCCTAAATTATTGATCCGTAAATCAAGAGATAAAACACTAGCACATAATATTTGTTAAAAAAGTTGAAACTAAAAACACCTCAAATGCATAAAAAAGAAACTAACCAATATAATTTATATTTCACAGCATTTTTATCAGAAAAAAATTTAACATATTTCCATCATTACATGTACAAGATATACTATAGAAAATAATGATAAAGCCTCACAAATCTTGAGCAAAGTACAAAAAACTGTAGTAAAAGATAATGGGCAACGCGATTTAAAGAACACACTTCTTATAACGAACTAAACTATACTAACCTATTAATATTGAACTATAAAAATAGGAAATATTTTCATTTACACCGAGTTTTTCAAGAGGAGAAAATAATTATATTAAATTTAAAATATATTTCTCCTAATAAAATTGATATTTCAATTAAAAAGAAATAAAATTTTTCTGAAAACTATTTTCGTAATTACTATTTGGCGCCCCTCTCAAGGGGTGCCTGGGACACGAGAGACCCCCTTGCCCCTCCTTCACTATGCTACTGGTGGGAGGTGGATATCAAAATGCTTTTCCTCGTTAGGCTGTCAATTATCAAAAACTACAAAATTTTATAAACAGTAAAATTGCTCAAATTACAAATTTGTCAGTCATTCCAAAAGCTTACATAATGGCTGATTTATTGTTACAACCTCATGTTTTTGCACTCAAGGGCCAATTCAATAAGGATCTATAATTGCTAACTACTACAAATACCAAGGCTTGAAATGGAAATTGAACTTATACTATTGGAATGAATATTATATTATTGGAATGAATTCATGACAGAAAATATATATGTAAAGAATCATTAAAACTAATAATGAATAGAATGTTCAACAAGTTAGAGTCCCCCCCGCCACAGGAGATGTAATTTACACGTGATATACAAATTTTGAAATTAAAAATAATAAAAGAGAAAATTCTTCGTTTCGAAAATTTTGATAAGTAAAATATAGACCAGTTTCAACCTATTTTTTTTACGTAGGGGTGAATTAAAATAACTCGTAAGGAATTTTAACATGTGTCATAAAAAATTTCGTTTTCTCATTATTTTTCTAATGTTTAAAACCACTGAAAACATTTTTTATAACAACAACGATTATCTCAACTATACGAGGATCACTCTGAAAATTTTGAGACACAACTAGGATTTTAAAGTTATATTTAAAATTTTAGGTGTGTTCAAAGTAGTCTCTTCCAGCATCAATGCACTTTTGTAGACGGATTTTCCACAGATTAAATGCCTCAAGCCATTCATTTCTTTGAATAGATGAAAAAAATGCATTTATAACCACATCAATTTCTTCTTCTGAATGAAAACGACTTCCACATAAGTTCTTTTTTAGATTAAAGAATAACAAAAAGTCGCACATAGCTAAATCAGGTGAATACGGCGGATGTTCGATCACTTTGTTTTTATTTAAGAAACTCAACTGTTAATTCGGCTGTATGTGAAGATGCATTGTCATTGTGAAGCATTAGTCCTCTAACATCAGTTCTTGTAGAATTTCTGGAAGACATTTAGTGGTATACCAGTTTGCTGTTACTGTCTTCTGTCCTTCCAACTTGATGGCTTTGACCAATCCCGTACTTCTGAAGAAAACGGCATACATCACTTTTTTCAGTGCGAGTTGTTTTTTCACCATTGTCGGCATGGGATCATCTTCAAAGACCCATACTTTGCTTTTTTGACGTGTTGGAACGTCAAAAAACGGTATGTACGAGTCATCACCTGTTACAATTTTAGAAATGATGTGGTGGCCACCATCATTTAGCAATTTAAGAGTTTTTTTTACTGATTCTGGCACGCTCTTCTTTTTGGTGCTCACTTAGATTACGGGGAACACAACGGCAAACTACTTTTTTTTATATGTAATTCTTCATGAATGATTTTGTGTATGGCTGCGGATCTAATGTTAAGTTCCTTCTGTATCATTTGATAGGTACAGCGATTATCATCCATTAACATTTTTCGTATGGCAGACACATTATCTGGGATTACTGTCGACGGCGGCCTCCCTGTGTGTTCTGCATCCTGAAGAAAATTGCGACCCCTTCTAAATTCTCTAAACCATCTGAAAACAGTAGCACGAGCTGGAGATTCATCACCAAATGCTAATTGCAACCGTTGAACGCATTCTTCTTGATTTAATCCTGCTTTAAAATCGTAGAAAATCATAGCGCGAAAACGTTCTCGGTCAACTCCATTTTCTCTTCTGTTTAAAATTTATTCTACGCTAAACAAGTTGAAGTAAGTGAGTAAAAAATCGTCTTCTGTGTTAAAATACTTT
Organism: Latrodectus elegans; assembly: GCA_030067965.1. Taxonomy (NCBI): domain Eukaryota; kingdom Metazoa; phylum Arthropoda; class Arachnida; order Araneae; family Theridiidae; genus Latrodectus; species Latrodectus elegans. The sequence continues at coordinate 1,698,908 of CM057811.1, forward strand.
GTATTTTAAAATTAAACCGATATTTTTATTTTGTAAATTCTCGTATGCATGTATCTCAAAAATTTCAGAGTAACCCTCGTATATACTCAAAATATAAAACTTAACATTATGTTTGTTAATTTTTTTTGCAATATATATACTTTATAACATTCTAACTTTAAAAAAGTTGAAATTATTATATTGAGACATACAATAAGATATAATTAAATGAATCTTGAAGAAATTAACCAATAGTTTACAAGATCAATTCAGAATTAGTAATAATGTAATACATTATTAGAAATCCCTAAATATGAAAATAAAAACAAACTTATTTTCAATTTTTATACATCACAGTACTTTAGATTTGGCTAGATAAAAAACTAATTTAAACATGGATAGGAAGTAAAATTTTTATGAATCTTTATGTTTGATTTGCATTAATGACTAAAATTAAAACAAGTATTCTTCAAAAGTTTCAAACAAGTAAAAAAAAAAAAAAAAAAAAAAAAAAAAAGAACACTAATTTCAAAATAAAAGTTTGAATTCTTCAAAAATTTAATTTTATTATCTATGTCAGTTAGTTTGTCTCTTAGGTAAGATATGAATACTTAATAATATTACTAAATTATTTACTTAACATTAAATTTTTTCTAGAATAATTAAAATAATTATATAAAAATTAATACCAATATAAAAGATAAAACACATATAGATATCTCTAGTAAATTATGTCCCTAAAAATAGCAATATTATATAGAATTCTATTTATAAACCGAATAAATAAATTGGACAATATATTTACATAAATATCATATATAACTTAAAAAATAAGTTAAAAATACAATTAAGCAATAATTTCATAACGGGCGATTTAAATATACTATTCTACATAATCTAAATTTCAAATTATAAACGTTAGAAGAATGAACTTACAAATTCAAGACTTAGAGATATTTTAGGATAAACTATTTTTTCTAAAGAAATTTATACTATTAGTATTCAGTGGTTTATTCTACCAAATAAATTGAAATTTGATTACAATAATTCTTTGTTATAGCACGCATAACTTTAGTATGGAAAAAAAATGTTAAAAAATTAGAAAATAAAGTGTAGAATAAATGATATTGCAATGGAATTTAAAACTGTTCAAATTTTAAATTTAAGTACATTTCAATTTAATAGTCCTTGAAAGAAAAAAAAAATTATGATTTAACAAGTTAGTCAATATTAGACATCAATTTTATTCAAAAATTTATAACAAACTTTGTATATAAATAAAATTGATAAAAAAAACTTTGCTAAACTAAAACTGATAGTCACCAGTCTAAGTACACAAGAAGTATTTCTGGAGAGTTGTCTTGATGAATTTGATACCTATGTTTGGAGACAGTTGTCAGCGCACACTTCTATATAGAGAAATAGTTTTACAGGAGAACATTTAAGAAAAGTCAAATTCACCAAAGTTGCAGTAACAAATAATAGTGTTTTCTCATGAAGTCATTTGAATGTTTTCTGAGGATTGTATAGAAGTAATATAGTCTAATTGTTTCAAAATATTCATTAAAATGATTGATATGCTTTTGGAGGGCTTAAAATTTGCATAATTCAAATCAACTAAGTTTTTGTAACTTAGCAGGTGCTCAAGCATTATGGCATCATATGAAGATCACTTTGACTATATATAAATCTATACTTTTAAATATCACACATTACTAAAGTACAGAAGAAATCATAACTTCGAATGTGGACATTCTTCATATTTTTAATACAAGTGTGTGTGTGATCATTTAAATGACAATCAACATTTTTGTGTGATTAATTTCCATTAAAACACTAATGCTATTAATATATATGACAGTAGATATGCAATGCAGGAAGAAACCAATCTGATTTTCATGCTCTTTTGAGTCACTTAATAATAAACAGATAAGATTACAAATGGTTCAAGTGGATATATATTTTTTCATAGATATCATTACTAAAAATTTCTCACAATATTATTCTATTGTTATAAGGGAATAGCAATTGAATTTTTTATCTGCAAAATATTTTCATCATATTATTTCTATGCATCCAAATTTTAAAACAGAAAATACAATCAATTGTGGTTATAAGAAACCTAGATTTAAAGACATTTCTGTTATAGTTAATGTCAATAAATAGTTTGTCTCAACAGATTTGCACAGAAAATATTAAATTATGAAAATCTGAAAATAATCAAAATAGTAGTCTCAATTTTATGGTCACCTTTTTACTTACGAGATTTTTCACCAGATAATCTCATAAGAAATCACCAGATATTAAAGAAAAGAAAATCAAAACTCACATATTCAAATTTTTTTATCAGCTAGTTCTAATAGAATTGAATGCTATTCTTCTTTGCTTATGTTCGTTATCAATTTTCGATTTTCTCTACAAATGTAGAGAAAATCGAAAATTGATAACGAACACCTGTGGAGAACAAACATTTGGCATAGTAAAATTGAGTTTCTTGAAATTGAAATGAATTAATAAAAAATTTCATAAAAAGGATTATATAATGTCTCATCAAATATTTCACTGAAATATTTTAATGAGAAACAAAAGTGAATTTATTTTGTGATGAATAACAATTATAAGAATAAAGCTTTAAATTTAGAAAATAAAATGAAAATCATAACCGAGAATTTAAAGAAAAAAGATTCAAAATTGATGACTGGCAAAAATTTGGTTTAGTTAGCATTATGTAAAAAATTATGAAATATATCAATATTATATAATAGAATAGATTGAAACATATGCAGTTTAAAAATATTTTTAACAAGTTTCCATTGAAATATTGTTAACATTCCAATAAATGGCTTCTTTTACTAGTCAAAAGAAAAGTAATGAATGCAACAAACAAAATAATTTAAAAGATATATTCTTTTAAAACGCAAGGACAAAAAATTACAAATTGCTATCAAATATTATATTATTTATGGAAAATTAATTCCACTCATTCTTTAAAATAAGTTTTTATATCATCCAAATCCTCATTTTTATTGCATTAAATTGTATGCATTAAATGAATTCTATGATCATTATATTATAAAGTCATTAAAATTGAGGTCAACTCTATTAAGGCTTTGGCCCTATTTGTATTGTCAGGATATAATACTTTTTGAATGAATATGAAGAATATAATTCTATTTTTAACTTTTAGACAGTTTTGTGCATAAAAGAATAGTATAATATATACAATCTGAAAATAAGGTAATTATAATAGTTGTACAGAATACCTTTTAAAATGAAATAAATTAATGTGATTAGTAATCGATTGTGAAACGTTCCAATATGAGCTAGACTCACAGTCTCAATTTATTTAAAATAACAAATTATAATTAATTAGCACAAGTTTATAGTTAATAAGTAAATTATAAAGGAATCTCTTTATATGCCTATCAATATTTTGTAGTTATTCACTTTCTAATATGTTTAATTATTTTCCTTCATTTCCACATTTTTCTTTCATTTTTTTAGAATGTTTCAGATAAAAAATTTACTGCCTTCTAATTAATAAAAATTTAAAGCAATGATTGTAATAAACACATTAAATTTTATAATTTTTATGAAATAATAAAACAAAGTTAAAAGGAAAAATAATTTTTCTTTTATTTGGATTTTTATAAAATTTGCAAATAGGAAATAAGCAATAACATATTTTTAGCAAAGTACATTTAAATATCACAGAAAATTTAGTAAAAATGGATTTTCCTACAATATAACATTTAACAAAATGCTAAATATCATCAATAAAAATAATACAGTTCAATATACACATAAAGACTTTAAGTATGATATAACATCCAAAGGAACTAGATAAGCTACAACAGGTAAGATAAACTGCTGCATAATACGAAAGCAAAAGTATTGCATATAAATATCTTTATAATACATGTTACATCAAATGAATAAAAACTGAAACATTTTACAGAATGTCCAAACAATGTTATGCTAAAAGTGCATGTATATATGAGTATATATGTATAAAGGCTCAAAATAAATTATCTTTAATATTATTTTTAAAGTGTGGGTTTGTTGATGCAGATAAATTCAATACAAGTTCCAAATAGAAGTACACATTTATTTTTAGCTTTCATATGGAATTAATTTGAATCTTAGAGAACAAATTAAATTTGTTTTACAACAAATTGATTGCACAATTAAATACTGAAAATCAAAGTACAAGATGTAATCTCAGAAAAATGAGAGTTGATTACTATACCAAATCAATTTCACTTAATGCCTAATTAATGCATTAGATCAATAAGATTTTGCATATTCTGTTTAAATCAAAAGAGATTTCATCTACTGTTTAGACATTCTATAAGAAGACAGTCTTTCATATATTGACAGTATGAATAATATACATATTAAAACTGCAAATCAGTTATATTTTTAAACACATACTGCTATCTCAGAAAGTTGCTTCAGATTAGTTACCTTTTTAAACCAGAAATTGATTTTTATTAAAAAATAAGTAAAGAATTAACTAAAAAATACATTTTAATTTCTTAACGCACATATTTACAATGAAATGAAATAAAAAAATACATACTTCAATAAGAAAATTGTATAAAAAATTTAACTTCTATTTTATTATGCAAAATAGAAACTACAATTTTTGCAAATATAATTTCAATGATATTTAAGATAATTTAGCTAAAAATTATAAAACAAATAATTTTTGAAAAATTAATTACATTGATAAAACTTAATTTAAAATACCTTATGTTTAGTAATTTCTTTATATTTAAGATTAAATTTAAAAATACAAAATGTTTGTACAAATATTGGTACAAAGTTTGTATAGTACATTAAGCACTGATATTAAAATTTTATGCTTTTTCATCATTAATATCTATAAATCATTAATATTTATAAAAATCGCAAAACTATTATAATAGTATTTATAACTGTGCAATAATCTCTTAAGTTGATTATAATTTATATGTAAAGAAGTTTATCTTAAAATGATTTCAGACACTATTCATTGTTGAGAAAAAATTCAATTAAAAATTATTCCAAAAATCATTACTGTGTTCACAAATTTAGTTATGCATATGAATATTGTTAGATTAATTGAATTTATGAACACATTTATTTAATTGTGGATTTAAAAGTAAGTAATAGCAAGATGATACAGCAATCAATGGATATTACATTTAATTTGAAATAAAAGTTAAGCAATAAAAATTGTAATATATTATATGTACACCATGAGCAGATTATTTAATGAGAACATTTAATAAAATCATCATCAATTAAATAATCAAAAGATAGGTAACCCACACAATTTATAAGCAACACACTAATCAATAAGAATGCATAAAATTTTAAGAGGTTAAAAAAATAGCAGTTTAGGCTTTACAAATTTATACAGGTTCTTAAAGATATTAATAGCAATAAAAAAAATTTACTAGAACATCTTGAATCTTTGTACATTTAGCATATATATATATATATATAGATATAGATATATATATATATAGATATATATATATATATATATATATATATATATATATATATTCAATATTACAAATTAGTCTATAAAATTTTTTAAATATCATTACAAGATTTATTATTGAGGAAAATAATCACTATATACATCTATGAAGATTTAGTTTGGTATAACATATGGAATTACATGATACATAATGGTATATATTTTTGACATTTTTTATAAGTCAAAAGAAAGCAGTTTCAACACACATAATTCACATTACCACATTACTTTAAAGATTTACTTTAAAGTAATGTGGTAATGTGAATTAACTTAGAAAAGAAAATATTTTCATGAAATATTTTTATACAATATATATTTACATATTTAATAAAGTTAATGAATACATATTCTTATTAACAATAATATTTTGCACATGACAAAATTTTCCTTCCTAATTTTAAGTTTGGCCTTTTTTAAATTGATGAAATATAGATATTTAATTAATAACTATGATTTGTTGGTGAAAGTGTATGATTTTGCACCTCATAAGAAATTTAGATATAATTACAAATGGAAAGATATCTTTATAATCAATGAAAGTACAATAATTTATTCATTGAAAAATATATAAAAGTGATAAATAAAATTACATTAAGAGTCAATTTAGTTTAAAGAAGCAAAATTAATGAGCATTTAATTCAATATCGAATTTAACTTTCTTGAGACAGATTTCCTCTTACAGTAATATATGACCAGCAACCCTAGAATATAAAAATATGAGTTTTTTAATGATAAACAGAATGTAAATTAAATTAAAATATATATCATACATGTAATCATACTCAAATAAAATAAAACATAAATAAGTTTAGATGTATTGATTAAATTAAAATTAATTGATATAAATGATAAAATTAATGTAAGTATAAATCAAATTTATGATTTTTACTTTCCAATTAACAATATTTTCATAATTTCTAACTGATAAGAATATGCAACATATAGTTTAACTCAGTAGTCAACACAAACTGTCACACAACTCGATATTTTTTTATCTAACAATATAACTTACATCACAAGAAGAAGTGGTTGGTTTCTTTTAAGTATTCACATTTAATTTTTTTTCCATTTCAACATGCATACTGTCACAAAATTTGTAGCTATAATAACTTTGTTACAAACTAAATAGTCGCCTTATAACCCATATAGATATAGTTTATATAAGTATGTGAAATTTATAAAATCGCCTAATCCTTACAAACATTAATTCTCGCCTAAAAATATAAAGACAATCATTTGAGAATCATGTTAAAGTTCAAAAAAATTTGATAGAACATTTGAATGCACATGAATTATGCACATTTGTAACTATGCTAATAAAAGAGCTTGGTAAATTGCAGCTACAATATTCAACACCACATATTATGCAGAAATATACTAAAAACTAATAATTATCACTATTTTTACACATAACTTAAAAAAGACTATAACCTCATGAGTCAATAGGCATTATTTTATTCTTAAGCTTAAATTAAACAGTTTTTCTGCAGTAAAAATTGAAAATTTTGAAATTCATGAAACTCATGAATTTTAAAATAAAAATATTTAAACACATCAAAGTATTCGTTGTATACTCTCACTAAATAACAGAAAATCTAATCGAATTTAAGAAATAATATGAAACAATTCACTGAATGAACAAAAAATTATAATAAAACTTACTCCAATTCCTTGTTCCCAATCATTTCCATATGGGGAATTTTCAGTTAAGCCTTTTCTGCGACAAACAACTCCATAAATCACACCTGATGGAGTTACAAGACTATTCTTTATGCACCAAATCTATGATAAAGAAAATGTTTTTTATGCATTATGAATTAAAATTCTGCATATGTAATTTGCTCAATGCACTGAAAAAGAGGATACTTTTGAGCATTCAATTACAAAAATAATTTTTACCAAACATGCTTGTAATTCAAATTAATTAATATTAATAACCAGTTCAAATAATTTACTTTTAGAGATTTTTAATACTTCTTTTCATTTAATGAAAAGATATTTCTAATATTAATGACTATTCTTATTAATTGAATAATATTAATTAAATCAAGGCTGATATGAATTATATTTTCTAGTATTATAAAATAAAGAAAGACCAGATAAATTCCTGTCTCATCCCCTTATTCTTGGAGTGCTTACACCTACAATCATAAAAATGTTGAGGTATTGACTATGTGCAATTAAATGAGGCGATTTACAATTCCCCAAAAAGTAAATTACAAAATTGTGGAGAACAAAGATTTAATACATAATGAAACGATACATGCACAAAGAAAGGTAAATAAAAGATACAGTAAACATAGATTATTGCGAGATATTGGTACTCAATTCTGCACAACACAAAATCTAAGTTAAAAATTAGGCACATTTATCAGATGTTCTTATCAGGTCATGATCCAGACGAGTTTTTAAAAACACCTTTTTTTTTTACAGATGTAAAGGTTACACGAAAATGAAGAAACTTGCATATAATCTAATATATGTCATATATATTTTTTTCCTTGTCCATTTACAAAGCATTGTTCAGTACTAAATTGTCACTACCATCTAATTTTGTGTATAAACTTTTCCTTCTTTAATTTCTGAGACTACTAACTTTTGAATTTCCTGGGGCCTGAGTAGCTACCAGGCACGTCGGCAGGTGGTAGATAGCTGAACGTTCTGTAGGAATAACAAGATAGCCTTGAATACAGAATCCGAGGCAGTGAACCAGCTCCCAAAACCCTGGTGTTAAGTGACTCATGCTTAGGGCTATTTGACACCACGGTAATGGTGTCTTAACAGAACTTCTAGTTGCCTGGTGAACTTCTAGAGCTTTTTTTGCCTTGCCCAGTAACTCAGGCAGTACTGGTGGACTGTTGTATTACTAAAGCCTATTAATTGTTATCTTATGGCTGAAAAGACAAAAGTAATAACAAACCTTTCTGCATTTGCAGGTGAAACCTCTGAAGTAGACCTTGCTGAAAAAGACAAGGGAACCCAGAGGCAATCTAGTTAAGGGGCAGCAGTGAATCCTTCACATGAGGTAGAAATGATCTCCAAACAATCTTCTGGTGAGAGTCAGGAAGCTACTATTAACATGACTGACTTTCTGACCAGAATCAAGCTTAAAAATAGACTTTCTGGTGCCCAGAAGAAGAAGCTGGTGAAAGAACGTATAATCGCCGAGGGGACTTGGGTTGAAACACCCAAGGCAACCGAAGGCGAGAAGCGTTCTGCCAACTGGATGGACCAGAGCAAAGCCGGAAAGGCTGCCAAGAGAGAAAGACCAGGGGGATTTACCGACACGGCGGTTAAGATAGCTGTGCTCATAGAAGGCCACCCGGAAAAATGGCTAACAGAGGAACAGGCCTCCGACCTGGAACTCTTGTTAACCAAGAAAATAGGAAGGAATGAGGAGGGTTTTGCCCCAACCTTCCTATCCTGTAAACTTGAGAATGGGGCCCTTATTGTCAACTGTGAAGATCTGGGGAGTTCCAAGTGGCTGGAACAGACTGTCAGTAACATAAGCTCCTGGCAGGAACAAAAATTCTTGGTGGGTGAGGCAAGGAAACTTGTTAGAACCACCAAGATAATTGCAAAACTGCTGAAACTCTGCAGTAAACTGGAGTCTAAAGAGGTTCTGAGGAAAATCGAGGCACAAAACGTTGGGGTCACTCCAACGGAGTGGAATGTTCTTTTCATCAAGAATGACCCATCTGGACAGAACCATCGTTCTTAGTGTATCGAACTAGATGTTATGACACTTAGTGCAAGGGGATATAAATTTCATATCGGACTTCACCAAGTGCAGGCAAAAGTGTTGGACAAACCCACTCCTGCTGATGGAGGTGAAGGTAGTTCAAGATAACCTCCACCACAAAGGAACTAAAGGTAAGCTTATCTATTGTACCAATAGTAATGCTAGAACTTGCATACTTTTATATAAAAACATTGAAGGTTTTACCCCTCTCTGAATTTATCCTTAGGGACCTGACAGCTGTGAAAGTCAGACTCAACACAGAGAAATTGTTTTTGGCTCTGTGTACCTGCCCTATAAAGAGAAGGCTCCACCTGACCATTCTCTGCACAAGTTCATGAACTTTTGCAAAGACAACAATTTACAGGTAGTCCTAGGACTAGACAGTAATGCTCACCATGTTGTCTGGGGAAGCACAGGCACAAATAAAAGAGATGAGTGCCTTTTAGAATTCATTCTAAACTACAGTTTAGATATTCTAAATGAGGGCAACGAACCTACTTTCATTACTTCCAATCGATCTGAAGTGATTGACATTAGTATAGCGAAAACGCTAATTAGTAAAAATATCAAATATTGGAAAGTAGATGTCAAACCTTCTGGTTCAGACCATCAAAACATTCATTTTGAAATTCACTTTAATATGTGTCTTGATCGAATGTTCAGAGACCCAGTTACAGGTAGGAAGAAATTCCAGGAGGATTTGATTGGGTTGGTTGAGCTCGGGAACAGACCTATTAGAGATAACTATGATCTAGAAGTCACAGCAGATCTTCTGAACAGTAGTATTCTAGATTTTTATCATAACAACTGCCCTATTCGCACTAGGAGAGCTAAACTCCAATGTCCTTGATGGAATGTCTCTCTAGCAGCCAAAGGGCAAATGTCAGGAAACTTTTTAATAAAGCTAAAAAAAAATGGTGAATGGGAGAACTATAAAATAGCCCTCACTAATTATAACAAACTTGTTAGGAAAAGAAAAATTAACTCCTGGAGGAAGTTCTGTGAACAGATAGATTCTATCTCTGAAGGAGCTAGACTATAAAAACACCTCAAAAGGGATGAGCCGATTTTGGTTGGCACCTTAAAGGATGAGGAGAGTAATTTTGTTGCTTCAGGGAAAGAGGTTATGGAAATTATGACCAAAACCCACTTTCCAGGTGCTAGAGATATTTATAGCAACGAAGGGGAGAACTGCATTGGCTTTTTGCAAAGAGCCAATGGCGATCAATGAACCATCGCTAAAAATATTGTTAACTACAGCAATGTTAAATGGGCAATCTCTGCCTTTAAACCTGTAAAAAGCCCACAGCCTGATGGAATTATGCCTATCATGATTCAGAAGGCAGAGGAGGTTATCATACCAGTACTAACTAGAATTTGCAGAGCTAGCTTAGCACTGGGTCATATACCAAAGATATGGCAGAAGATCAGGATTGTTTTCATTCCTAAGCCTGGCAAGAACACCTATGATTAGGCCAAGTCTTACAAACCTATCAGTCTTTCTTCATTCTTTCTTAAAATTATGGAGAAAATCATTGATTGGCATATTAGAGATTACTTGGGTAGTAACAGTCCCTTACATGCTCTTCAATTTGTCTATCAATCCGGCAAATCTACTGAAACTGCTTTACATCAGCTAGTTTCTAATATTGAAACCAGTCTGGATCAAAAAGAAATTGCCTTGGCAATTTTCCTCGATATCCAAGGTGTCTTTGACAACACTACCCATCTATCCATCCTCAATACACTTAAAGGAGCAGGAATTAATCAGACCCTGTGTACTTGGATTGAGGCCTTGATTTCAGATAGATGTATAAAAATGAGCATCTTCAGTGAATCATTTGTAAAAAAGACTACTAGAAGTTGTCTTCAAGGAGGTGTTCTCTCATCATTACTTTGGAACCTAGTTGTAAATAGCCTTATAAAATATCTAAATGATAGGGGCTACTATACGCAAGGATATGCTGATGACATTGTCATCCTTATCCTTGGTAAAGATTTTGACATAACTTGTCATCTCATGCAGGATGCTCTAAGTTATGTAGGTCAATGGTGCATAGATACTGACCTCATGGTTAATTCTCAGAAAACCTACTTTGTACCTTTTACACGCAAAAGGAAATGGGAGAGTTTTTTTCATACCAAGAATTTTTGATGTTAAAATCAATGTGGCTTCAGAGGTGAAGTATCAGGGCATTTATTTGGACCAAAAACTCACCTGGGATAAGCACATTGATGATAGAATTAATTGATTAAGAATAAAGAAAAGCATTATGATTTGCAGGCAAATGATTGGTAAAAACTGGGGTTTACATCCAAAACATCAGTTTTGGATGTACACAGCTATTGTCACACCCATTTTCACATATGCCAGTGTGATCCGGTGGCGTAAGGTGGAACAGAAGACTGTGATTAACAAACTAGGAGGTCTACAAAGACTGGCCTGTCTCTGCATCACAGGAGCAATGTCCACTACGCCAACCAGAGCATTGGAAGTTATGTTGGATCTGACTCACATAGACATCTTCATCTGCAGCACTGTCAGAATGACTGCATACAGAATAAAGTTACAAAACCGATAGTACAACCAGCCTGTTGCCAAAGGGCACAGGGATATTACTAAGAATATCCAAGATCCCACTTTCTTGATGCCCTCGGACATCATGGAAAAGTCGTACATGTTTGAAAGGACATTTGAAATAGTTTTTCCAACCAGGGACGAATGAGACACCTATATGTTCGAAACTAAAACAGGAGATCTAATCTGGTATACAGATGAATCACTGAAAAACAGCCTCTCAGGACTGGGAGTATGTGGCGTGTCACCAAGAACCAGCTTATCTGTAATACTTGGGCGATATGCTACAGTCTTCCAGGCAGAAATTTTGGCCATTATCCACTGTCTGCGACTAAATAACAGGAAGGGCTACCACAGTAAGTGCATTCTCATTTTTATTGACAGTCAAGCCGCTTTAAAAGCGCTCAATTCTTTTGAAATTAAATCTAAAATGATTTTGGAATGTAGAAATCTTCTTATAGAACTGGCAACTAGAAACAAGGTGATTCTTGTATGGGTGCCAGAGCACAAAGGTATCGAAGGTAATGAAAGGGCTGATGAACTTGCTAAACAATGATCGTCTTTTATTCCCATCGGTGCAGAACCTTTTTGTGGGGTCAATTTGAAGACCACAAACACCATTGTTCTTAGATGGGAAAAACAGAAGATGTATGAAGCTTGGGTCAACACTCCTGGTCAAACCCACGCTAAAAGTATGATCTGTGGATCATCAGCGAGGATTGCCTCTGAAATTCTAAGATGCTCTAGGCAGAAGATATGTTTAATCATAGGCTTCATAACTGGGCACAACTATTTCAGAAAACCTCTCCATAAAATGGGACTGATTCAGCAAGACCCTATCTGCAGGAAATGTTATATGCAAGAGGAAACGGCCAAGCATATCATTTAAGAATGCGAGGTTCTTGCCCTTCCTAGATTAACTTCTTTAGGCATCATCCATACTAGAGAACTACACCTAGACTCCATTAAAGGGTTATCAGACTTTATTAATAAAGTAGTTGACCCAAGCAGCTGGAACTAGGAAACATTGGGTTTGGAGTTAATAGTACAAAATGCTGATGAAAGTAAAGGTGCCTAATGGCATACAAACCCAATTTTAAGAAGAACTACTTTTGAATTTTATTATAAAAGACAATGCAAATTACTTCATTACTCTTTAACTGACCAACATCATCTTTTTAGATCAAAACTGATTCTTGTATTGTAACTATGCATAGTACTGAACTGAATATTCTTGTATTGAAACTACACATAGTACCGATATATGATTTTACCTGGGTACTATGCATTGTTACAAAACAAGAAATTAAAATTGCTACACCAGGAAAAAAATGCAATCAGCAAAATGTTCATTAGTCAAATATATTATACTGGAAACACAAGTGATTAAATTTTGATGGAATTAGGAAGTTCTTGAGAAATCAGTACCTAGAAAGTCAATTCTGACAGAAAAATGACCCAGAAATCAATACTGACAAAACCATCTTACAAAGATCAGTCCAACTGCTTGTGTTTGCTGATGAAAAGGATGTTATTGGAGAGAAATAAACAAGCTGTTGTTGACACTTTTATTTTACTTCAGAATGCAGCAGATAAGATGGGTTCAATTATCAAGGAAGATAAAACTAAATATATGATTGTAACAAATAGAAATGTAGATACAGACCTTTTGCATATAAATAACTACACATTTGAGAATGTCAAGAAGTTTAAATACCTGGGCACAGTGATCTCAAGTTGCAATGATCTAAAGATTGAAACTAAAAGCAGGCTAGTCATGGTTAATAAATGTTTGTATAGTCTTAAAAACCGACTAAAATTAAAATGTAGCAGAATTAAAACACAGATAAGTTTGTGTAAAGCTTTGATAAGACCTACTATTGTGTATGGGAGTAAATGCTAGGCTGTGAATAGTGGAATGAAAAATCTTATAATAAATTTCGAGAAAAAACTTTAAGGAATATTTTAGGGCCAATGAAATAAAAAAATCTTAGGAGAATAGCTTATAACCACATAATATACAACTTTTTGTATTATATATGGTGAACCTGACATTTTAAAGGTTATAAAAAGCACCTAGCATTAGGTGGATGGGCCACATATTTTCATATGAATATGTTTCCCACAAAAAAATAATCTCCAACACAGAGGGCAAAGTCAAAGAAGACTTCCAACCAGATGGAAAGGGACTTAAAACTGAAAGGAGTGAATCTTTGAAAAGATGGTCTTGACCAGCAACACACTGTAAGATCAATGAAGAACAATAATCCTTTGTAATTATAAACTCGATATATATTTCCTTTCCAGTACTCAAAACAATTTCATTTTACTTGTATTTTCATCGCTTTCAATAGATATTGAGTTGTTTAAAAAGTACAAAAACTCAAAGAAATAAGGAACTACACAAAAGAATGATAAATTTATAATACAGAAAACATGCATTTTTAAAAAGGATATCAAATAACTAAGTTGGAATTAGGAAGTAATTTAAATAATAAATCTGTATAAACTTTCGCAAATGAAAAGTTATTTTTCTCACACAATCTCTAAGAATTAAAGATAACCTACTTAGTTCCTTATTATAAAAACTTATTTTTTTACACAAATCTTTAATTCTTAAATAATTATTAAAAAAAATTAGTCTGAAATAGAATAGGAAATTTTCTCTCAGGCTCCTTAAAAATAATTTTGGCATATGCAATAAAGCTTTTAAATAGTGGTTAAATTTTTTTCACATTTTACTAATGATTTAAAATTTGCTACAACTTATAAAGATTTAATGAATTTCTTATGCAACAGGAAAAGAGACATTGACAAACGATGCGTTACTTATACATGTTCTCTAGGATATTTTCAATAAATATTTTTAATGCATAACATTTTAAATTCATTCAAAATACATTTTAAGCAGATGAATGTTAACCTGATCCATGGGACCAACAGATACTTGTTTTATATCATCTGAAACGAATTTCCAATGAGTGCCTTCTTTGTATACAGGAACTATTTCTTGACGAGACCATAACCGATTCTCTTCATCTACCGCCAGTACTTTTATTTTACCAGCAGAAATTTGACGGAGAGGACAACCTATTTGTGGCGGTTCAATATGACACCAATACTGGCCTGAAAAATAGAACACATAATTAAAGCTATCAAAAAATAATTAAATTATATGAAATAAAAGTAATTAAATTATTATTGTGATCCTATATGTCCAAACATCATCATAAGAAATTTGACAGTAATATTATGAAAAAGTTAACATTCCAAATAAAATACTTCAAATAAAAATCCACCTGTGTAAAAAAACTATGTACCAAGTATAAGATTTCTCCAAAGATTTTTTGTATTTTATAAACATAGTTTGAATTACAGCTGTTTTTGTATAACCTGTATCAACATGTAATATTAATGACTGACAAGAACTTTTGCAAAAAAGTTAAAGAATTATATTGGATTATTAATAACTATCAATACAATTAATTATGTTATTTTTTTTTACTAAAATAAGTTATAGGTGAAGCTGACTGATTAAGTTCTTTCATAAAATATATTAAAGGAATTAAATATGGCAAATTAATGGTTAAATACTAAAGATAAGATTAAAAGTATAGTAAATATAAATATAATTTCTAAAGCAGCAAAAATAAAGCAGACAGTAAAATTTATACTTCAAAATAAAATACCTGTTAAAACTTAAGGGCTTGATAATTTAAATTATATAAAACAAAATTTGTTAGTACACCAGATTTTTACAAAAATATGAATCAAGTTTATTTTATCCCTATGTCACCCCATCAGCTTAAAAGATTTTAGTTCTATAATATACTAACTTCCAAAAGTTATGGCATGGTGAGGAAAATTCTAATTTCTGGAAGTCAATCAGAATTGAAGAGGATGCAAATCACTGCAGAGGTAGATGGAAGTATGCAAATATGTTAGGTAACAGTTAATCCAGCTTTCATGTCAAGAAATGTGCAAAAAGGGCAATCTTATAGCATACCAGCTTTATGGAGGGTTACAGAATTTGCTGAACTGCTGATAGAAGGTGTTTAAAACTTTCGCACAATTTGTTTTCAAGACATGCGTGTTTCTAAAATTTCCAGAAGACAAATGGAAGATTCTGAGTGCTTTTGTGCTTTGGGGCACATTGACACCGGACAGTCGCTCTCAGATATTGCTCTTTTCTTTAGCCTTCATCATTCTGTAATTTCACGTTTACGGAAACAATTCCAAACCACACGGATAGTTGTCCGTAGGCCCTCAACTGGTTGTCCAAGAGTTACAAATACTGTGGAAGATCGATATATTGCGATTTCAGCCAAGCGGAATCGCCGAGCGACCTCCACACTTGTGACATCTATGGTTACAGAGTTCTTTGGTAAGGTGATATCTGCAGCTACTGTACGCCGAAGATTACATATGAGCGTGTAAAGTAGTATATGCCCGAGTACCTCAAGTTTGTGTTTGTTTATCCGTTCAATCAAGAGGGGCACAATTAAAGTGGCGCCGGGAACAAATAATTATAACTGTGTCTGAATGGGGCAATGTCATGTTTACTGATGAGTCTAAATATACTCTGGTGCCAGATGACAAGCCTATAAGGATATGGCGTGAACAAGGAGCACCCAATCAGCTTCAAAACGCCACGCATTTCTAGGCAGAAGCATTATGGTGTGGACAGGGATTTCATTAATACAGCACCGACCTGCACATCTTTAAACGGGTTACTGTGACAGCTGTCCGGTATCGAGATGAAGTCCTATAACCCAATGTGAGATTGGCTAAACTGAGTATTATGGTCTCACCTCGAGAAACGCGAAAAGTCACCACAGTCTTAGCAAAAAGTCGTCAAATCTGATAAAATTAGTTGATTTTTTCCCTCGACTCACCAAAACATCATAAAAAAGAATTAGTCGCCAATTGTGTCACGAAATAATGCTTCGGAATGTCTCGTCGCCGCAAATCAAGGAAATGCTCGCTATTTATATTTTGGAGTTTTTTCATCGGATGTAAAGTGCAGTAATTTAAATCCTATTTTTTCATATTTATATTTTATTTCAATTCGGATGTTGTGCGGAATATGAATATTGTCTTTTATATTCACATTTTTAATTTCGATGTGGATATAGTGCCAGAATTTCAATCCTGTCTATTCATTTTGTGCATGTAGAGCACCGGACGTAAAATGAAGGTAAAAATTTCAATTTAATTAGCTACCAAATGGAGGAGACAGAGGTATTGAAAATTGATTGGCAATCCAGAATAGGTGACAATCGGTATGAGAAATCGGGAATTTTTCTTTTCCCTCCACTTAACACTAAATAAGAAAACAATAACCATGTAAATAAAGCAGGGTTTCCCCCAGATTCCAAATTACTAATCCTAACCGCATGCAAGAGAGCATTAATCCTAATATGAATTAATTAAAGATTCTAGTTAAAAATATTTCAGAATTAAAATTAAAAGAAATAAAGTTGCAAAAATAATTACATTTAATAAAATCTTGTTAAAAATAAATAAAATAATAAACTATAGTTATTAAAGATAGAATGTTATAGGTCATTATTACATAAAAGTAAACAAATCTAGAATAATTTTAAAAATTGATTATAATGTCATTTATTGTTGGAAATTTAAATATTTAACATACAATTCTAGGAGTTCTATGCCAACAAAATATAGTTTAAAAAAATATAGTTAAAATTAAATTAAACTAATGGTAAAATTAGCAAAATTTTATTGATTTTATCGAAGAGAAGCACATAATTACTAGAATTCTTAATTTTTCCTTCAATAAATTAAAAAATAATGTAAAATTCCAAAAATTGTTAAATAAGCAAATTTTTTTTTCAACTGATTTACTTTGCAATAACACTGTCTGTAAACATTGATTGAAAGATACAATATATATTGCTACACGAACTGTAGCTGAATTTCTTATTTAAAACTTTTAAGGCACATACAATTTCAACCTTTAAAATTTGTTTTGAAATAACAAAGAAACCTAAATTTTCAGAACATGTATTTTATTCACATTTTTTAATAAGAATAGCAGAAGGAAAAAATCTTTTAAATAAGTAGATTTTTTGACACATACAGTCTACTCTAATAAATACACGTTTTTTTTCTTTCATAAGGGATTTGATTATTGATTCACCTATATTTAGAATACAGAAGTCTTTCTTGTAAAGCAGATGATGGGAATGTGTTTTTTCTGAACGACAAAAAAGCCAATATTCATATGGCTTTTCCCCAGTTCACTGTCAGTGAAAAGACCTTTCCATCAGGCATATTAAAAAATTTATTTCAGCCTTTATTTCATTGATAAACAAATACATCCTGATTCACTGAAATTATACACTATTTCCACCTTGTGATACATAAAAAATATATTTAAATATTAATATTCAGCAAATTTTATACAATATAATGAAAACAAAAGCAAATAGAAAAAGTGTAAACTAAAATTGCTTATCACAACATGATGATTTTGTTTGATGACTACTTCACTTCACACAGATAAATCTACATACTATTACACTGGATTATAATAAAATTATTGTTGCTGAACTAGATCTTTAAGCAGTTAAGGTACAACAGTCAAATAATAAAAATACAGCAATATCAATTGTGAAGCCATTCAATGGTAACATTAAGAACATGTACTCAATTAGATTTTCGAACGATTTAATTAAAAATTTTAAATTATATCAAAATTTAAAAAAAAAAAAAAAAAAAAAAAAAGAAAAGATAAGTAAAAAATTTAAAGATTAATTTACAATTTTCAAGTGTCAAAAATCAAAGGAGTTTTAAGGGCACATAACATTTTTTTGAAATATCAGGAGTTTCCAGGAACTGTGCAAACCCTATATAATAAAAATACATGTAAAACAAACACATAAAATTTTTTTTAAAAAAATTAGAACAATAGAAAAATAATACTTGAATGGATGAATAAAAACAAACATGTAAACAGAAATTTTGGAACATAAATGAACACAAAAAATACACCTATAAAATATTAAGATTTGTGAATAAAAAGTAATAAGAAAATGTAATTAAATTGAACTATGCAATAACAAAACATACTGAAGTAACAACAAATATAGAACAATAAATTAAACCTTTTTACAGTTGATTGGATAATAAAGATACACAATAAAAAGAAGAGATTTATAAAATAACATAAGAAACAAAAAGAGACATATTCTAATTTTAACAAATGCATTTATTAAAAATGATATATGATGAAAAGCAATGCAATTCAGAAGTTGAATTCAAAGATCACAAAATTTATACAAAGTCCATTTGAATTATCTTCAGAATTCAAATTAAAACGAGAAGTTAAAATAAAATATTTGAAAGATTCTGCAAAATGCATCAATGATAGTGCCAAAATAGAATGTTGTAAAACATTCTATTTTTGAAAATGAGTATTTGCTATATGACTCATCTAAGAAAATTGGAATAAAATTCCATAAATTTAAAAATTATGCCAAAAGGATATGCAGCTTTGATTTTAGATTAAGTATGAGTATAAAGTATGAAGAATTAAGTTCTTTTAAAGATTTGAAGGCATTTCAAAGAATCAGGCTCTGACTTTCAAAGTAGTTTATCAGCTTTTAGAGAAGTTTTTGAAAATGAGTATTTAATTCTTACATTGTAAGAAGCAGTATTCACTCATTTCCAGTTACACTTAAAATTCTTGCTATTACATTGCAAACATGAGCTGAGTGTTAAAATTTTAGAAATATAGGAATAAATTTGTACCATATCAAAAAGCATTTGATAAGATTAGAATAATAATCTTTGATAATCATATAATATAATTAACAAATTTAATTAATCTCTGAAGCCATATGAAGTACCATCATATATATTTGCTCTGGAGACTGATACACCTATTATGCTTCCCAGGAATTTGAAACTATACTATAATGAGAGACAGTCATTAATAAAGAGACTGAAGAAGAAAATTATAGAAAAATCTATAATAATTGGACAAGTCTTAGGCACAGATATATTTTCTGCATGATTCCGATAATTCCCTCAAATTCATCCTTTTGATTTTGACAGCTTTATTTTTTTTTCAAATAAGTTTTACTATGAAAATAAAGATCAGGGTGAATCTTTAATAGCTGTATGACTCATCTAACAATAAGCTTTTTACAGGATCAGTTATATGTCGAGTGTTCATAAATGGGAAAAATCCTAAAATGTATATTATAAATGTCTTCAATCTTGGAGCTGTGATGTGTTAAACTAATTTATTTATATGATGCAAAATGGTGTATAATACAAAATATTTGAAACAATTCAGTATTGTAATGCAAGTAAAATTAGGGAATAGAGCTCCAAAACAGATTTAGAATTTTATTAGACATCAAATGCACACCCATTAAAGCATTTAATTTTAGAGTACTAACGAAAATTGCAATGAATGTCACAAGTTTCTGAGACTTGTTCTGAATGATAGGAACTTAACATTGTTCCTCCACATAAATTAGAGTAATAAAAATAACAAATTAATATTAATATAATAAGGTTATTGTTTAAAACAAATGATTATTCCAACCAATGAAATATTTTAAATAACAACTTTGATAAATAATATTGAGTGTTTATGGATAACAGTTATTTGATTTGTTCTGGTGGCCTGGTTGGGTTGGCAGTTTTTACTCATTACCAGAAGCTAGTGAGTTTGAATCCTGACCTAACTGAATTCCCATTAAGCTCGCTAATGGGTGGTTCTGCTAATTCATTGGCTTGAGCTTCGTAAAATACGTCATGGTCACTATATCATCCATGTAAATTGATACCTTTGGGATCGCAGGAAAAGTTAAGCGGCATTCTGCTTTGGTCCCTGCTTCTAAATTATTAGAACACAACAGCTTTTGGGGAAATAATGCCACACCAACTGGGTGCCCCACTATATAAATTGTCATTATTTCTGCACCTGATAATGCTGAAAGGAATAATCCCAGCAGAACAGTGAAAATATACAATTCTTTGTTCTTCCTTTCTACCAAAGAAACAATGGTCTTGATTTGACCAGATGAAAGACAACTAATGATCAGTTTTCTTTATTTATTACTTATAATGAAATGCGGTTAACCAAATATGAAATACAGATAAAAACAAGCCTAGAAAAAATTTCCTTAATACCATTTATCAGATAAAAAGGATTAGTCTCTAAAATTTGCAGGTCATGACTTGCAATATTCCTGCTAAGGGTAACTTTAGGACAAGTAATCCCTAGTAGGAATTAAACTACATCTTAGTATTTGGACTACAAATGCTAAAATATTTAACATTGTTTATCCAGAGCAGCAATAATGATGAAAATATTAATTTCACTCAATTATAATTTGATTAAGAAAACATAAATTTTACTGAATTTTTATTTATAATTTTCTTGTTTGTATTTAAAGCATGTTTTATTAAAATTTATTTTGTTAATATTATTCCCATGACTTTATTTTACATTAATCCTGTTTATACTGTTTCTACCTTTTCAGCTTAGTAATTATTTGAGTTTTGGCACATATTAACATCTTTGATTTCAGATATTAAGTATTTAAAGTATGTAAATATTTGTAATTTATTTTATTTTCTCAAAATTCTAGAAATTTTAGACTGGATATTGAATAATGTGGACAAACACACATTTTTTGTATTTATCATTTAATATAATAAAACTAAGCAGTTAGTATTTCCTTTTACTAATATACCTATTTTTTTTAAATACATAATATTTTACATGAAAAAATATTTTTACATTATTTATATATTCATAATCGATTCAATATTTTTGTTGTTGCATATATCCAGTGTTTATCAATGATAAATCAGGTTTATGAAATGTGTGTGTCTCACTCTAAGAAACTCTAAAACTAAAATTGGGCTTGTGAAACGATTTATTCTGGAAAGCTGCACAATGGCTAGAATATATTCAGGATTGGTCTAATGGCCAGCACACTTAAAACATTCTGAAAAAACCTTTTCCCCATAAGAATAGGATATAGATCTCAAGTGTCCATTGATAAGGCTGGTGATGATCATTTGGTTCCGCTTAAAATACTTGAGTGATAACATGCCCTCAGCACACTTTCTCAGGTGCCATTGATGAACAAGTGGGATTATCCAAGAAGTATTAACAGATTTTTTAGCTCTTTAAAACAGCTCCAAAGGAGTCAATGGCTCCTAGTGAAAATCTCTGCTGTCAGTCAAATATATAGTGCTTTAGTCAATATATCTGCTGTTACACTACCATGTATATCAATGTGGAAATTTATAAATTGAAAGCGCATCAGTTTGCTTATAATTGCCTTTCTTATATTATCATGCACTTTATATGCCAATAAGAAAACTGAGTGACTGTCAATATTTCTTTTACTAAATTTTAATGTGCTTTCTGGCAATAAGATAAGAATTCCACTACTGGTGCAATCATGTTCATCTTTACTTCTAACTGTATATATTACGGTGGAATTTTCAGGGATATTGTTATTGATTTTAAGGGCAAGTTGTTTCAAATAAATTAGTGTGTCAAAATTCTTACTCACTAGAGAAGGAATATTCATCTGGAAGTAAATTCTATTTAAATCAACAGAAGGGTAAATGTTCTATTTTAAGCTATGCTGTAAGACAATTTTGTTGATCACAATGTTGAAATGGGAAAATCAAAAGGACTACATTTCTTTACCTTTGGTTACTGCTCCACCCTATCAAAAACTCAGTTGTTTGATTTTGAGCCCCATAAATGATGAGTTTGGGCAAATATTTCACCATACCAATTTTTATTCTTAGGCCGATAGGTTGACCTCATAAAGAATAATTTCATTTGAGCAGCTAATTTGAAGCTTTGTAATTATACGTGCTGCACAAAGCTAGTTTGTTTGTTTGTCACTCATTATTTTTTGCACTCAAGGGCTAATTATACCGGGATCTACGGTTTAAAGTGGATTCCAAACAACTACAAACATCCAAGGTGGAATTCGAACCCACGAACTGTTGAACCGAAGGCAAGAACGCTAACCATTCGGCTGCCGGCTCAGCCCGTACAGAGCTAGACATGATTAAGTTTTTATAGGTTTAGTATTGTAAAACTATAAGAATATTTCCTTTTATTGTCACTAAATACACTATAAATATTTTTAATTTCTCTTTCTTAAATTTTTGATTGAATATGATAAAATGCAAAACCATATAAAACAGAACAGGGATAAAACAATAATTACTCAACTTA
This sequence comes from Latrodectus elegans, assembly GCA_030067965.1. Classification (NCBI taxonomy): domain Eukaryota; kingdom Metazoa; phylum Arthropoda; class Arachnida; order Araneae; family Theridiidae; genus Latrodectus; species Latrodectus elegans. Next base: position 1,721,994 of record CM057811.1, read on the forward strand.
TCTTAAAGTTCTCTAGAAATCATATAAATTACTTATTTACTTTAGAATACTGTTTTAAATGATGGTGAACATCACTTACCACATCTCAATTTTCAATGTTGCTTATGTGATCATTAGAGCAAATTTCACTTTGTGGGAGGTATGAAAGAAACTTTTTCAGAATTGTACATTCCAAAATGACCACATTTCAATGAATTTAGTAAATGAATAAATTAAAAACTATCAGGCAGAAAACAGCCATAAATATTGTTAAAAATATTTTGGAAAAATTATTATCTTGTTCTTATAAAAGAACAAGATAATAATTTTGTGTAAATAAAAAATGGGTGTAAATTTCTTTAAATGATATTTTCTGACTTTATCAATATATATTTAGAGTGAACATAACAAATTTTAGATATTTATTCATTTGCAATTATTTTTGTTATATGAATATAAATTAATATAACTTGTATGCTTAAACTTAAGAAAAACACATTAAATAGATTAACTTTACAAATAAAATATACCAGTGGGTATTGACGTAGAAATTCCATGGCGTAATTGAGCAGAACCATCATTTGCAATACCCCACACTGATCCATTTCCTCCAACAGTGATAGATCGAAATGGTTTTTCAGAAGGAATGTGAATCCAATTTGAACCCTTTTAATAGTATAGTTGAAAAATGAGAATAAATTTGACAAACATTAAATTAAAAAAGAAATTTTTGAAGAAAAATACTAGTAATAAGTTCAAAAATAAAAAAAAGGAAATTAACAGTTAGATGTAAGCATGTTGAAGTTACATATAAGCAAAGAACTAACACTAAAATACTAGTTCAACAAAATAAAATTTTTTCACAAATTTTTTATAAAATGCTTGATAAAAAGTATAGTATGCACAGAAAATAATCAATTACAGAAAAAGTAAAAAAAAGTCAAAATATATTAATTAAAAATATCTGATCATTCTCAAAGTTCATTTTCTTCAAATGTGAAATTAATTTCAAATGATTACAAAATTTTATCTGGATAAGATAATTTTATTTTCACATCTTTCTTATAAACTAATATAAAATATTAATAACAGTAAAAATGATATAATTTTTATAAATTAATTCATGTTACTTTTGTTTATTAAAATCAAAGTAATTAATTCCTAAATTTGATTTATATCCAGCTATTAAAAATTTATTCATGTTAAATATAAAATCCCTAGTAAAATAATGTTGAGCAGAATTATTTATTATTAATGATATATATTGGTAATTCACCTTTAAAATGATAAATGCACTATAGTGGATAATTTTTACCCATTATTTCTTTTTATTAAACTTACTTTTCAGCATCAGTACATATTCTATATGAAAGTACTCTATCTTAAAATTAAAAGAACACACTTTGAAATTTCATAAATATTTGAAAATTTATTCCACATAGGGTACTATATTCTAACAGAATATACTGGTTATTCAATACAATTGTTCAGTGTGTGTGTGTGTGTGTGTGTGTGTGTGTGTGCGTGCATGCGTGCGTGCGTGCGTGTGTGTGTGTGTGTGTGCAAGACAATTGCTCTATTATCAATTATATTAAGATGATTAATTGTAAATATCCCAAACTTGTGTATATTTATATTTGTAAATATATGTTAATTAAATATTAGGCTTTATATATGAATTGTTAATTAATTAAATTACGCCTTGGCCACTCCCCGTCCCACACACACATATATATTATATATATATATATGATGTATTCTATTAAAAAATACAATATAAAAATATATAAAATAAGTTTAAAATTTTTAACAAATGAAATCTAAAAGTTTGCAGAAAATAAGAAATCTAATATTAAAATAAAATAAATAAAATTTTGTTGCTATGACTATAGTTTAATAATAAACAGCATATTAGTAGAGAGTTAAGATATACTATTCTCTTAAATCTAAATTTCAAAAGATTTTAATATGACACAGAAATGACTTTTCAGAAACATATAAATTCTACATACAATTATTATTCACGTAATTAAAATAAATTTTAGAGCAATATAAAATTGATTTTAAAGTTTCTCAAGTAATTTATAAAACAGATAACAAGTGTTGAAAACAGAAAATGCTGCTTTAAAGATAATCAAAAATATAAAAGAGGTTTTACAACCTAAGAAAATATATTAATAATTTATTTAAATGAAATTAATTTATTCAATGTAAGTAAGAAAGTAATGTAGAAGATATAATTCTATTTTTATTAACCAGTATAGATATAATTGGGATATTTTAAAATAGAGAATTTATTAGAACATACACAGAAGAAGGCAATTGATACATTTTAATGCTTAGATTATTATATCACATTTCCTGATATAATGAGTTTATAGTACATTAACTGTTCATAATTAATCACTGCAAATAATATTAAAAGATTTATTGAAAATGATATTGATAAATTTATATCATGAAAATGTAGTAAATTAAATTCTAAATAGTCAACTTCAGTTAAAATCAATTAAAAATTTTTGCCAAAATCTTCAATTAATAAATTTTTAATGAATGATTCAGTGGATTCAAATTATAAAAAGGAAGATCAGATTTCAAGTTTTGCATGTCAGGTATTTTCCATAAAAATGAACTCATTCTAATTTTACTTTTTAAATGCATGATATAGTTACATTGAAATAAAATGAACAAAATTAGAAAAAAAGGAGTAGTTTTGATGCCTCACAACATTCATTTTGTAAACTTTCACCTTTGAAGAAAATTTTTTCAATGAGCAATGTGAAACAAGTTATTACAGTAGATGCTAGTTTCTACAAACTCGTAGGGAATAGTAAAATAATTCTTAAAATAAAAGAAATATGAGAGTAGGAAAACGCAAATACTTTTTAATACATTGCTTTCTTTTTATATGTAAAATGCTAATAGAATAGGATTGCTCTTTATAAGAAACATACAAAATAAAATATAAAAATCACAATCAATTTATTTACTTAAAAATTACATTTTTAGAAACACATTTACTAGTTTCTTGATGTGTTTTAAAAAAATGTAGTAAAGCATTTTGCTATTGTTTTCCACAAAAAATATCTCAGTCATGAGTTGTTCAATTACTTGCTTTCCGAGCAGTTGCACCTCATTTTCTTCTCATTCTCTGTTTGAAAGTTCTTTTTCATACTCCTACAATATGTTCACATCCAATATCCTTTTTGTGCAAACACTGCAAAAAAGTCTAGGAATGAAATTTTGTTTCTTTATTATCAATGGATTTTTTTTTTATCAGAATTCATATGAGTAATTCAGTGCATTTGAAGGTGACAAGTAAATAATCTTTGGTTTTTATCAGATACAGTTGTATCTTTAATAAATCCTGCATATCAATATTCTCAAGATATTATTTTTACTTTATTATTCCAAGAATGAATTGATGAATGCATTGCGCCTAAAACGCCAATTTCTTAATACCATTTACATCAGTTTTTCACAATATATCACTCAGAGCAACTATGATAACTCTTTGTAAAAGTAATCAATGAAATTTAAGCTAGATGCTGTTGATTCTGATCTGATGCCAAGGCTGTAAAATGAAAATTATATAGGCAATAGAAATTTCACTTTAGTTTCTTCAAGTGATAAAAGAAGCCAGCACAATTTGAATGGTGAATTTAACCACAATTAGAAGAGCTTACAACTTTCTAATAAAAGTATTGATCCACAATTTTCAGACATAAAAAATATAAAAATTTTAAGAAAATCAAGTGACAAAAAAGCAAATAAAAGATATATAAAAATGAGTCACAAAATATATTTAAAAAATTTTAATTCTTAAATAAGAATTAAAATTATCTTTGTGTCTATTATCAATGCTTGTATTGCTCATAACATTGTAAGGTGTTTCTAAATTAGAGGTCCATAAAAATAAGCCTCTAGTGTATTATAGGAACATTTGCACAAACAATCGAATTTTACCAATTGTAAAAATGAAAGCGATTTATTATAGAGATATTAGGGAGATTTAGAAATAAATGATTAATTATGATCACATTAAATATTCCAACTGAGAATAATTGCTTTAATTTTACAACAGAAAAAATAATGTCACATTTCAAAAAATATTTTTAACAAAATTTTGTTGAATCTTAAAACTTACTATAGGTGACTTTGGAGAAACTCCAACTCTATATAAAACATCTCCGTTTATTGCAACTGCCCATACTGCAACAGAATCATTTTCAGAACTTAGATCAACTTGAAATGAAGCATCAAGGAGGGGAGTATTGCCCAGTTTCAACCAAGGACCTGTAGTACTAAGCTTACATTTTCTAAAATTTAAAATTTTTGATTAAAAACATTTTAATTTCAATCGAAATAAAGTATATGACCTAACTTAATATTTTCATTCATTAAAAATTTAAAAGCGTGTTCTTAACAATTAACATAAATTTAGAACAGCAAAGTTATAATATTTATGACAAATTGTATTAATTTAAAATATATTGCCAGTATCATAAATAATATGAAAAGACAATAATGATGGAAATTATAAAAAGTAAGAAGGCAAAAAAAATTTTTTTTAAACATTGAAGTTAATAGGAAGTGTTTTTTTAATAAAACTAAAAATGAATTTAGTTAAATATAATTTGAACTATACACATTAATGTAAATAATACAGTATTCATAAGTATTTAAAATACTCTTTGCAGCTATTTTTAAACAAGAGTACTTTAGAAACTATTATTAATTACATTTGATTAAACTAAAGTTTAAAATGATTTCAAATGAGATTAAAAAATTTATTGAATGTATATGAAAAATAAGGAAGAATCACTCAATAATTCAAAATCACATTAATATACAAGATACATCCAAATATAGCTAATCCAGGTAGATTTTTTTTTTTTTTTTTTTTTTTTTTTTTTTTAAATTTGATAATAATATTTATTTAAAATCATGAAGGAAAAGAAAATATTTCAATTGCAGTAACTATGATTTTTTTGCGTGTAATGTGAGATTTAACACCTATATAGGTAACATAAATGTATTTTTTCTTCATTTCATTTTCTCAAAACTAATCACACAGATTCATGTTTTTCTTTGAATTTTTATTATAAAGCATTTTATCTTTATGTGCACTAATCCTTTGCATTCAGTTTTCCAGGTTTCAGGTGATAAAACACCAAACTTTAATTTGTAACCAAATTCTTGCTTTTAGCTATAAATAGATGAAATTCAGCTTAAAATGTTCTTTAAACTTTCTTTTTGATAATAATGGCAGCACTACATAAGATGGTCAATAGCTTTCAATTATAGAAGATTATTTAAATCCCTTTATTTTGAAGGAATATTTTCTAATTTTTTTCTCATACAAAAATAATTGTTTGAAAAGAAATTTCTGAGTTATATTATTGCCTGTACCTTGAACTATTAATTCTACTTTACTTAAAATTTTTTATGCATATAGTATATGTAGGATTCTCTGATAAAACAAGGTGTTCCATCCCTAGGAACACTGCCCTGCAATGGCACTTTTCCTTTACGCAATTAGCCTTGAACGCAATGACAAGTGAAAGTGTTTATTTTTTACTGTTTTCCTCTCTTTTGGGGTGAAATGAACTAATGCCGAAGAATTTACATGGAAGGATTACTTGTATGAGTAATATTTCTACACCCTTTTTGGCCTCTTGAATTGGGTAGCTTCAGTAGGGTGTAGGATTACATCAGTTGGTTCAAGTCATCTCTCAATTACAGAAGCAATATTTTTATGCTCTCAATTTTCCTTTTTGCAGCTATTCATTTTATAATATTGTATATATATATTTTTGGAATTTATATATTTTTAAGTTTACTTTTATTGCAAACCTAATTTTAATTTCTAGTTATTTTTTTAATTTGTTAATAGAAAATAAATGGCTTTATGAGATTTTAGTGGTTCTGAAGCAATAAAAAAGCTTCAAAATTGCCCTCTGTTAGTAAATCAGAACATGCAGATAGTGATAGTAATATAGAGAAATATGTTCTTAAACCACTTGATCAATCTTAGTCTGATAGTGATGTGTCAGAGGCAAGTGAAGATAATGGCGATGACTTATCTAAAACTGGCTCCTCTATTCACTTCTAACACCTTATTTGGATAACTAAAAAACTGTACAGAAATCTTTTTTTTATTTATTTTTTTGTTGTGAAGTAGCAGGTCACCTTGAGGTGCACACTGAACTATGCTAAATCTGCTATCCAGGAGCAATGTATTGTTTTTTTTATTCATATGCAGACGCCTTTACGCATATACATGCTTCATTGCAATGCTCACTTTTCACAACTCTTGTGGCGCAGTGTTCCATGCACAAATCAAAATTATAAGTGCAATCTTAATTTTCATTGTATACTCTTTAAGGCCTAAGTAAACAGCTTACAATTTTTTTTATTTTATTTATTTTTTTTTTGTAAATATTTCAACTTTAAAGAGTAGTGTGCCTGAAAAGGCTAGGCTATTTTTTTTTAGGATTAGATACATATTATCAGCCTGTTAAATTTATGAAACAGTATTTTGTTATACAATAGTGTTTCTATAAATTTTTACAGTATTTTCTATAAATTTCTTAATCATAAAAAGAGAAAGCAAAGTTTTTAGTGGACAATTTCCAATCTTCCACAGAAATTTTGTCTTTAAATTAGGAAATCTGTGCAACAATAAATCAAATAAGTTCTACCATGTAGTTTATGAAATGAAGTAGGGAATTATAATCAATAAGATTCATATTAACTCTAAGGAAACAAATTCCAAAAATTTAAAAAAATTTTCCAGTCTTATTAAACATTTTTAGAAGAATTAGACATCTTTATTACACATTAATGCAACGAAAGTAATAATGAAAGTACTTTTACAATTTCTGTTTAAATAAAAATTATAAAAATATTCTAGGTATTATAATCATATTTCAAAATATAAAAATAATTTAAATGTTTTTATATTTCTAAATATTGTTACACTAAATTTTCCTAGTTAAAACTTGCAAAAAACAGCATTTTTTTCCAAAGAGAAATAATCAAACAAAATTGGAAAATGAGACAAAAAAGGAAATGAAAATAAATACATTAATAACAGAAATTAGGGTTAAATTTAAATGAGATTTCTTATTTTTTTAAATTATTGTTATTCAATAGATTTTTTATGTTTATGTTTATTTTTAATAGGAATATTTATTTAATTAATTATATATATATATATAATATATATATATATATTCTCTTAAATCTTGATAAGAAATAGTATTTCAGTGCTCTTATTATTCTATTTATTATTGATTTTCTTTTTCATAAAATATCAAGCAAAATATGTAAATACATCTGTATCCATCTTTATATATTTAGCTATCCATGTTTAGTATGTGCTTATTAATATCGCTTTTGTTGTTGTTTATTAATAATTATTGCATTACATATGCTAATAAATGTTACATGATTTTACAATTAAAGTTATTTTGCTAATTACATGAATAATAGGTATCATCTTCTAAATACTCTTTAAAATTTTGTATTCATCAACTTCACCAAGTTTCTAACAATAAATTTCATTATATTTTAGAATAATAAATTAGCTTGTATAAATTTCAATGGAATAATTTACTTTTTATGCAACTATAAAAACTCCACCTTTCATACAAATAGATTTTTCATCAATGCCGAAAACGAGAATACACATTGAAGAATTAAAAGATTGCATTGGTGAGATCAAAGGATCAAATGATGAGTTGAATATTTATTATTTCCGGAAAATGAAAAGTTGATTACCATTACCCCTTTACAAACTAAATTTTTATATCCATTATTTTTAAAAGTTTTTATTTTAGTACTGTGTTATATATATAATTTTTTCCCCAATATTTATCACCATATTTATTATTCATTTAAAATACTAGCGTTATTTTTTTTAATTTATTCTTTTACTTTGCCTTACTAGTGTATTTTTTATTGCTAATTTCTTAGGCGATTTACCATTGTTTTATTCAAATTTAATTATTATTTTGTTTTATTTAACTGTGATTATATATGCATGTCAGTTCGTCAGAGGTAGTGTATCTCAGGTGTTTAAAAGCAACAGGTGAGAAGAATCAAATGTTTATGGAAACATATTCATAGAACTCTGGTTTCCGATAATTTTGGTTAAAGTATAATGCCTTGGTATTAAATAGTTTGATTATTTTTGTTAGTAGTGATAATGAATAATTAAGCTGAATTTAATATATCTGTTATGAAATTTTTAAATTTAATTTTTATTACGTTATTATTTTTATTATGTTTGATTTCAATAAACTACCTATGTTTCTATTTTAAGTCAAATTATTAATTTACTATTAATTTCTAATATATTAGGTTCTATGAATAAAATGAAATGCTTAAACCCTATTAAAAAACCATCTATTACCTATACCATCTTCTTCTTCTTACATAATCAGTGAAACGCTTATATCCATGATAAGATCTAGGAAAATCAGTAGCATATTGCCAGCCTTCATTATCAACACCTCCTGGTGTTTTGTAATCAATACACCAATCGGAAATCTGAAGAAAAAAACATTGTTATTCAATTAAAAATTGTTTTTCAATTCTATATTAATAGACTTACACACACTGTGGTCACCATAAGTACATCACCCTGGAGGAAGCATGCAAATAACATGAAATTTACAACATGCATTAGTGGAGGTGAGATATACAAATAGTTCATGAATCAAGATCCATTAGAAACCCAGATTTTTGTTCTGTGTTTCGCAGTGAACTTCTTGCCACTCAAACAGGTCTGGAAAATATCAAATCTGGAGCCACCTTTGATAAAATCTAGATCTTCACTGACAGTTGAAGCTGTATTCAACACTTGAGCAATTGGGATAGAGTATCAGACCAAGCTGGTGTTTTTGTCCTTCGTACGTTAATTGCCTTATCTGCCTCCCATGACATCCATATTCAGTGGACAATTTCTCACATGGGCCTTATTGGCAATGAACGTGCTGATCAGTTGGCTAAGGACAGTACTTTCCTTCCAGCCTCTCCAGATTTGACCCTCACTTTTTCAGAATTATTTTCTCTCCGCAAAACTAATGTCAACAAAGTTTGGGTTGTCCCTCCAAGTCACAACTGGTATCGACGCAGGCGTCCTGGTGGAGCCCTTGGCATGCAAGGGTCTCGTGCTGAACAGACCACTACCTGTAGATTTGCCAGTGGTCATACTAGGAGTCTCACTTTCAGGGGGCAAATTAAACTTTTCCCAAACTGTAAGAAGCGCGATTCCAGCGAAGTTAGTCCTCAGCACCTACTTGATTGCCTGGATTTCACTATGGAAGAGTTTCTTGAGAGACCTCTACTTTTCCTCGATTTTTTGAAGGTTTATGGCCTCATGGATCTGATATAGATCTGCTATATCAGATGGGATTAGTAAAAACAATAACAACAGATATGCAAATGATTAGAATTTCAGTGCAGACGCACATTAAGCAAGCCTGTGGCTCCACTTCAGAGGGCTAAGGCTTAGAGATTTTGATCATTTCAAGTTAGACAATTGTGTTTTTCTTGCGGTTTTTCAAGAAATAAAAAGTATTAATCAATGCTTTGTAGAAATGGAGACTATTTTTTAATCAAGTATCTGAGTTTGACAAAGGAATAATAGTGGCCAGCCAAGATTGTAGCGTATCTTTCAGGGAAATCAGTAGTAGTGTTGGAGGAAACCAAACAACACTAATAGGGATATATGATCGTTGAATGCAGGAGGGTACGATGTGTTTGATTCCATCCACATCAGTGCACCACTTCACGTGATGACAGGTAAATTGTGAAAATGGCAGAGATGGATCACTTAGCCATACCATGGAGACTTCCATTTCTTCATCTACCCTTGACAGAGAACCACAGATGTCTCCACTGACAATGGTATGATGAAAGAAGGATGTGGAGATGGCAGAATGGAATGAAATTTTCTTTACTGACAAGCCATGGTTCTGTTTGAAACACCATGATGGTCATATTTAGGTCTGGAGACATTGTGCAGAGAGGAAGCTAACCAGCTGCGTTTTGCGCCACTACACTGGTTCTGCACTGGGTATTATATTATGGGGCGGTATTGAATATTACTCTCACACTCCTCTAGTATGCATTGCAGGTACTTTAAGCTGCCAGTGCTACATCTCCGAGGGGTTGAGCCAGTTGTCCTACCTTATTTTCAGGGCTTTGCCCACAGCCATATTTCAATAGAGTAATGCGCGGCCACACATGGCATGTATTATCCAAAGGTTCTTCATCAATTGCCAGATTGAATTGCTTTCCAGGCCTGCTCACTCTCTGGATCCCAGTTTACATACCTAGTTGCCACACCAGATCAACTTTGGCAATGTGTGTCAGCTGCTTTGTCTGCTGTACCTCAAGAATACGGCCAAAGTCTCAATGAATCAATGCGGAGGCGTGTGGCAGCGGTGATCTCCAAAATTGATGGCTACTTGGGCTACTGATTTTTGCAGGAACCACACTACATATAAGTCTATAAATTTAATCCTTTGATACTTGGTCTACAAAATAAAATTTGTTGTGATATCTCTTGTCTTTCTTAGTGTTGCAATTTGGATGGCCAGCAGTGTAAGTTTATTAACATTAAATTATATTTTGGCTAAATGTATCTGATATAAATAATGTACAAACTAATGCATGATGTGAATTAAACAACACAATAATAAAAAATAGCTATGATATATAGACACATAAAAAAGAGATTAATTTTAATAGAACAATTATATTTGATATAAAATAACTTCTTACAAATCCAGAAGTTTAATATAAAATTATGAGTAATGAAATATTAGTTAACTTTTATTGTCAACAGATGGCGCTATAAGCGCATGTTAGATTTTATGTTTATTTTGTGATTGTTGAAAAAAAGAATTTTTTCGTCTTTTAGAATTTGTTCGATTGTAATATGTGCGTATAGGTTTGTTTGAAGGGATTAATATCCTATGATGTTTTATTCTATTGAATTTAGATTTTTAGAGGCTTTCAGCCTATTCTTTTTATGTAAATATTGTATAAACATTTATTAAAATATATAGAAAATTATTCGAGCTTTTGCATCTTTAGTTATTGAAGTTGCTCTCAATGCTTAGTTTCGATTTTTAGTTCTTAGTAGAAAAGAGTAAAATCTTTCATTATGTAAAATTTAAACAAGCCAATCCATCAAATAATAGTAAAAGATAAGAAAAAAAGCTTGAAATTGTATAGCTGTTTTACACAGATTAAGCAAAATGCATAGTAATTAATTTATATTTTACATTAAAATTTTATATTACCTTATATTTTATTTCCTTAATCAATTTAATACTAATTTATTTAATTTTTGAAATATGAAGGACAAATTAAAAATATAGAAAATGTTTCCTAAAACCCAATCTTTTTAATTTCTTCAAGATTTGAGAAAATATGTTTGATAACACGGAGAAAATAAATGAAAAGTATAAAAAATATTACTTCCAATGTTTTCTGTGGCATCACTTAAATTTGAGTGAAAATGCAAAACTGAAGAAGTATATATAAAAAAATTAAAATATTACTGCAAGCACTTTGCATTTATAATTAAAAGTCCACAAAAAGGAATATCATTTCAGAAACTACATTTTTACCAGCTGTTATTTATATAAAATTTCGATGAAAATTTGAATTTGAAATGGTTACATTTAAAAAGAACTAACATTTTGATTCTAACATAGAACAAAATCAGCAGAGTCTAATTAACAGGTTTAATAGTAATTGACATATAAGATGTCAATAATTAATGAGAAATTTCTAATTGAGATCACTTTGCAACATACAACTTATTCAAGAAATTGTTATCTTTAGATATTTCAATACACCCAACCAATAAGAGATTTACACACATTTAAAATTAGAAATTCCAAATTAAATCGAAAATAATTTAAGTTTAAAAGACGACTATGATATTAATGAAATGAATAAAAAATAATTTACTACAAAATACACTATAATATTCCAACAGTGTTACTAAATATTATTTACACTGTCAAATTATTGAAGACTTTATCATTCTGAAAAGATAAATTTTAAACAGCTTCTGAAATAAATCTTGTTTCAAAGAAAGTTAGACATAAATGCTAGATATTTGTGATTCATTAAATAAGTACATAAATTTTAAAATATATTACAAAACTAAAAATGAAAAAATGTAAGATAGTATAAACAATTACAACAATATAAAATAATCTCCAATATTAAGTTATTAATAGATAGCAAAAACGAAAATACCACAAAATTTATTAATTTTTTACAGTGCTTGTCTAACTCTGATGAAAATTTGAACAAAATTTAATCAATTTATAATCTTGTTTTTCTAAATTATCTTTTATTAAATAGAGTAATTAATGTTCTTGCATTAAGTGCTCATTGCATGAATTCATAAACATAACACATGTATGCAATATACACACGCCTACATATAAATACACACACATTTATTATTTTATAAGCTTTTTAATTTTTTAATCGTAAAATTTTATTAACTGTAATCTAAAAGTCAATAAACTTATGATTTATTATATTAATTGTAAAAGTATAAAAAATAATATTACTTACAATGTTTTCTATAGCAACTGCTTAAATTTGAATGAAAATACAAAATTAAAGAAATATATAATATTTACTGCAGGCACTTTACATTTATAATTGAAAGTTCACAAAAAGTAATATCATTTCAGAAACTGTACATTTTTACCAGCCGTTATTTATATAAAGGAAAAACTGTAATTCAATAAAAATTTGATAGTATAAAATATAATGATTTGCTAGATATCTTTACTGCTTTAAAGCAACTTCTAAGGATATTATAATAGGTTATATTTGTTTTCTTGATAAACATTTACAATTAAAAATTGATAAAGTTATACATTTTCAGTTTTCATAGCACTTAATGGAAACTCACAATATTTTAGTGAATGCAGTGATGAGGTGCTATAGCAAAACAGTTAACATACCCATTGCCAATGACCAGATGGTAAATGAGTGTTTTCTTTAGTACATTCAATTCTTCCAGTCTGGTCACTCCACATATACCGGTCAGTTGGAAGTCCTTTTGCGGTAAATCCTGACAGAGGATTCCACCTTTGGTTTTCATAAATGTATAAGCATCTAATATCTGACATTGGATTAATGGCTATATTGGAACCAGGTGACCCTATCACATACATACAGATATACGATATTTTAATTACAATACTTTTTGATAACAATTTTACAACAATCAGAAAAGGAAATAAACTTCATAAAACTATTTTGAAAATTTTCATTATAAGCTAAGTGTTTTAAACTGATGAAAAATTGATTATCAGTAGTAAAATTTGTTCACTTTAAATATGTGGTATTATTCCATTATCCATAATCGACCATTGAAGCGAGTGCTAAGCACTTTCCATCAGAGATAAACTTTGGCATTTAAATAAGTTTTATCAATAAAATGTAAAAAATGTTTGTAATATTTTTAGTCATTTCCAAAAATTTAAACTTTTTTAAACAATACATAGTAAAGGCAAAAAAAAATATTGCATTTAATTAATCATACAAACAAAAAGCAGAGAACTATACATCATTTAAGACATAATTGCAAAAGTAAAAAAACAGAAAATGGGAAATTCAAGTGATGTTGTCCATGAAAAGTCTTTTAAGCAATAACACATTTTTGAATTTGATTAGTTTGATTCGACTGAATTTAAATTGTAATTTTATTAAACAAATAGAAAAAATTTAAAATACAAATTATTTTAAGAACAATTAATCCATGCAGTAGCTATTTATGAAAAGAAGAATATTTTTATTTTATAAATGTTTTTATATAATAAAATCGGCATACAATCTTTATTTTGAATAATAATTACTCAAAGTTATAATGTAAAATCAATGGAAGAAAAAACTTCTCTGTTTGCAATAAGAAAATTGCAAAATAGAGATAAAAAAGTATAATACATGTAATAATTTTGAAAATCAAAAGTAATTTTTCACAAAAAATAAATAAAAAGTAGATTTTTGATAAAGCAAAGGAAGTTCAAAATATACAGAAAGTATGAAGTACTTGGGATATAAACTATAAAAAATATAAAGAAATTAAAAATTCTCATATATTTTCCCTTATGTATTAAAATAAAAATGCAGATAATTAAATTTATAATGATTCTACAGTTGAATTAAATTTTTGTTGCAATTTAAACTCTTGATAAAGTTTTGCTGTTTCCTATTAGTTTGTAAATAACTTTTTGAATAATATAACAAATAATAATAATATATATATAATTAATACATAATTAATAATTTATACATAATTAAAATATGATTTTAATGAGTACTGCATCCTTAAAGCATAAGACGAAGTCGGTGATGAAATTATCACATCAACTAGATGCATTAAAATAAAATAATAAAAAAGCAAGGAGGGTTACATCGCATTTTTAACACACTCATATCAAAAATACTCTAATAATGATAATGGTGTATACATTATCATTATTAGAGTATTTTTATATTATAATGGTGTCATATTAATACAAATCAATACAAAATAAAAATACTTATCTTTATCAGAATAATGTAGACAAATCCTGCATTATACAATTATAATTTTTGCATTTCTAAAATTACAAAATTACAAATGAATAGTTAATTTTGTCCCAAAAAAGAATATTTTCCTGCTTCACATCAAGTAAGAAAATAAACTGGATATTTAATATCAAAAATAAAGCAATCATCTTGTAAATATCTCGTTTTCAAGAAAACAGTTTTCAACTTGTGTAAAAAAATTCTATAAGGTTGTAATATAAAAATTTTCAAAATAAATAAATTAAAAATGCTACTTAGAGATATGATTTTATACAATAATACCCCTTTTCCAAAATTAAGAGAAACAACATTCTTCAAAATAATAAATAAAAAAAAAAATTGAAGAGGACATAAGCAATAAATCGAACAAGAAAATTTTAACTCCATTTTGCAGAATTCTATTTATTACTCACAATTAACTTCTTTGTTAATATTAGGTAAAAAGGAAAAATTTGAGAACTACATAATTATAATATTTTTACTATTAGTTCATTTTTGAAAAAGTATGTGAATTAATTAAAAAGAACCCAGTAAATAGTAAAATCATAATTTAATGAAACATATCACAAATATCCTATTACATACCAAATTAGTTCAAATTGCATCATCTTTTAGAAGATAAAAACTTACTTTTCTGAATTAAGTTTAATCTTTTAAATTGAAAATTCACATTAATGTATAATTAAATAAGAATTATATGAATATAAATATATTTATATTAAATAAGATTATACAATTTCTTATTTAATTTAAGAATATAAATATATTTAAATTAAATAAGAAATTGTATAAGAAGTATACTCTTTGAATAAATAGTGCAAAAAGTTTTAATAAGATATATAGGAATATAAACCTAAAAGAAAAGATTAAATATTTTTAGTTCATACAAGTCTTTATATTAATCCCTGTCACAAATTATTTATTTTGATCAAATTTGAATAGAATGATATTTTTAGAGGCTAATTAAACCTAGACAAACTAAATACACTCACTTCCAAAGGTTTGGCGCAAAGATATAAAATGCAAAAAATCAATAAATACTGCTTTGATTGACAAAATTCAACAGGAAAGTAGCATATATATTTATGCATAAAATAAAATCCATAATTATATACAGAAAGGCAAACAATATTGAATTTTAGTAAGTTATCAGATAATGATGTACTGAAGATTTATAGAGAATTATGAATAAAGTGAAAATAAACAACATAAAATGAAAAAAAGGACATTAATAGGGTATATGATATCCTTTATCTGTAAACAAAGTTTACACCATGTGACCATGCTTTCAATTATGTGGTCAATCACCAAAGAATTAAGCAATAGCAATTCTTCTTGTAGAGTAGTTTCTAGCTCAATAAGAGTGGCTGGAGATGGGAAACGTGAAGATACAGCACGGCCGAGAGCACCCCAAAGATTTTCAATGGGATTAAGGTTGGGCGAATATACTGATCCTGCCATAAGCGCAATCCCTTCTCCAGGTAGTCAACGATAATGTCAGCTCTACGTGAGCGTGCATTATCGTCCATTAAAACAAAAGTAGAGCCAACTGCAGCAGCGTATTCTCACGTGTTCTAGGACTTCATTTCGATACTGGGCAGCCATCACAGAACCCTGTTTAAAGATGTGCAGGACGGTGGGGTATCCTAATGAAATCCCTGCCCACACCATAATGCCATGGAATGCGTAATACTTTCCGCCTTGGAATGCGAGATGTTCAGGGATGTTTTAGGATTGATTGTGCGTTCCTTGTTAATGCCCTATCCTTACACGCTTGTCATCTGGCTTCAGAGCAAATCTTGACTCATCAGTAAACATAACATTGCAACAGTCAGGCATAGTCCAATTGACAAGTTCCCAGCACCACTTTAATCGTGCCCCTCTTGATTGGACGGATAGACAAACACAAACTCGAGGTACTCGGGCATACAGTCCACTCATATGCAATCTTTGGCATACAGTAGCTGCAAATATCACTTTACAAATGGACACTGTAACCATAGATGTCACACGTGTGGAGATCGCTCTGTGATTCCTCTTTGCTAAAATCGCAATATATCAATCTTCTGCAAAGTTTGTAACCCTTCGGCGATCGACTAAGAGCCTTTGGATAACTGTCTGTGCGGTTTGGAAATGTTTCCATAAACGTGAAATTACAGAATGATGAATGCCGAAGAAAAGAGCAACATCTAAGATCGACTGTCTTGATTCTAAGCACCTCACAGCGCTCAAAATCTTCCATTCGTCATCTGGAAGTCATAGAAACATGTATGTTTTGAAAACAAATTGCATGAAAATTTTAAACACCTTCTATCAGCACTTACAATCAACTTCCTTAAACCTTCATAAAAGCTGGTATCTTATAAGACTGACCTTTTTGCGTATTTCTTGATATGAAAGCTGGATTAGCTGTTACCTAACATATTTGCATACTTTCATCTACCTCTACAGTGCTTTGCATCATCTTCAATTCTGATTGGCTTCTAGAAATTAGCATTTTGCTCACCATACTTAATTTTTGGAGACAGAGTAAAATATTAGAATTTTTATATTTATTTATAAGAAATTTAGCAGGCTCTTTAAATAGGGCACTGGGGTAAAGAGGATAATTACTGTTACATATTTCATTGCTTTCTTCAATGATCAAAAGCAGTTTTGAGTACAAATTTTATTTGATTTGGTTAATACTTTCTCATTTACAAAATAGTTCACATTTTAATTGAATTTCACTTGAATCTTAAAGGGAAAGTCCAATGCAAGTCTGACAAAATGTTTTGTCCCATTTGCCATAGTATGTTGTTAAAATTTTCTTTGCAGCCTTCTCAGGGTTTCATATTTGTTGAATATTTAATGAATTATCTAAATGCTTGCTATAGCCATATGCAGTAAAGTGTTCAATATCACTTTTTTCTACCAACTTAAATGGAATAAAGCCCAGTCAACCGATGCTGATGATTGATTGGAGAAATCCAAGAGGACAAGCTGTGTCAAAACTATGATTTCAAAGAAGTATTAATTTTTTAAGCCCAAATAACATTAAAAAACAAAATTTGATTAAAAGCTGTATACATAAAAAACTAAATGTATTCAATTACAAAAAATTTAAATTAAATGAAATGTTAGAAACTAACTGCTCTAAAAAAGGCAAATAGGTTTCTGTGGGTTGGATACCCCAATAAATCAATCAATGTTAAAATGTCAATATTAAAAAAAAGTATATGTTGATGGTTAATTTGTTGATACAAGATTAAAATATGATAAACTGAGTAAGTTTCATCATACATTTCACATCATGGATTTAATTTGCAAAGTGTGTGCCAAACATGAAGGCAAATGAAACTAACATTAGCAGTTCGTATTTGTAAAATGGTTAATGAAGTGGCGTATGGAAATGCTGCATGCAATTTGTTATTGACTTGCATGTACCATGACTCCTGGCAAAGTGAATATATTTTTTAACACTTCTTATCATATTAAACATAGGAACTGATGGTAGAGATATGTTGGATGCAGATTTAGCAGCTGCATTATCATGGAGACCTAAGTGATTTGGGATCCATCAGAAAATAATGTCATATTCCTTGTTAGTATGGGAGACTAATGTTCAGAAAATCTAAACACAGTGGGATGGCATTGAAAACTATTGTTCCCCAGAACCCTCAAAATGTTCAAACTGTAAGTATATACACAATATTTAAAGTAAGCACTTATATTCATCTGCTAAAGAGCTTGATAAATGACCATAGCCTCAGTAGTGAAGATGGATCAGGAAGAATGTTGTTAAAAGTCTTTTTATTAGAAACTGCAGCATACCCATAGTTAATACGAGAAAAGATCAGTGGCATGCAATCACAGCTCCCTAAGATGTATTAGAAAGCATTTAGAGGATATTAAGCAATTGCTCGCATTTCTCCCGCAAATAAAGAACATGCAGAATTTCAACTTTTAAATAAATTTTTTTTATTCCCAGAACTTTTATCTTGTTGACAACAGGGATAGGTGTATTGTTTATGAAAATCATATGATCATTATGTAGGCTGGTCTTCCTGCAGAAATGTATAAAATTATTCTTACTAGGAGACAGTATATGACCATTTTTAGCACACTATGCAGGGGGTTTATTAACAGTTGTTTGTAATTGTCTACCTATTAAATGCACATTAGGCTCCTCACATGATATTTGCAGGTTATGGATATAAAGTGGGCCATATACAGGAGATGAAATTTGACGGAAAATGCTGCTGATGTAAATGGTTAAAAGAATGACGCTTGAAATAGAGCTTGGGATACACCCTTGGCTTGAATAAAAGTATTGAACAAAAACTGACCAATACAAACTTTAAAAGCACAAATGGGAAAAAAAATTTGTACGAATATCAGAAGATTACCCTGAAAGCCAAAATCATATAATGAACAGAGAATTCCATATCGCCATATAAGGTCGTATACCTTCTCAATGTCAAAGAAAATGGAAGTCAGATGATTCCTTCGAACAAAGCCATTTCATATTTGAGTTTCCAAATACATGAAGAGTGGATCTTCTTTTACAGAAGTCCTCTGATTAACATGCATGCATAAATTTTTTCTAAGACATATGAGTTGGGTGTTGACCACATATTCGAAAAACTTACACATGCAACGTTACAGCTAATGGTTGACAATGTGAAAGAGAAAAAGGATCCTTACCAGCTTTAAAGACCAAAATCAAAACAGCCTTATTCCAAAAGGACAGAAATTTATTTTCAGTCAAGATCCCATTGAAAAATAAGTTCGATAGAGAGTCTGGACTTAAATTTCAAAGTATATGATAGTTGATTCTATCAGGTCTTGGACTGGTATTATTGGCCTGTTGTAATGCTTTCTTCAATTAAAACATCTGAAATTTGCAGTTGTATCACAAAGCTAGTCCATGATTGAAATGAATAGGTATTTGCTCAGCACAATTTTTAGTCCTTAAAAATGAAGGACCATAAAAATTGAAGCTTGAGACACTAGCAAAGGTTACACCCAGGATGTTAACTCTTCGTGGTTCAGTGTTCCATGTGATGGAGCACCAAACTTTAAATTGTTACCAAATTGTTGCATTTTATGATAAAAAGATTAAATTTCGCTTAAAATGTTCTTTAGCCTCTCTTTTTCGATAATAGATGGCAGCACTACATAAGACGATCAATAATCTTCAATTTTAGCAGATTATTTAAATCCCTTTATTTTGAAGGAATATCTCCGAATTTTTTTTCTTACACAAAAATAATTGTTTGAAAAGAAATTTCTGTGTTATTTTGTTGCCTGTACCTTGAACTATTAATTCAATATTACTTAAAAATTTTTTACGCATAAAGTATACTCAGAATTATCTGATAAATTTAGGTGTTCCATCACCTGGAACACTGCGCCGTAACGGCATTTTTCCTTCCCGCGATTTAGAGTGCAATTAGCCTTGAACTCAATGCTGAGGGGAACATCTGTGCTTATATTTTTTACTGTTTTTCTCTCTTTTTGGGGTGTAATAAATTAATGTTAAGGAATGTATAAGGAAGGATTACTTATATTGATAATATTTCTATACCCTTATTGGCCTCTTGATTTGGGAAGCTTCAGTGTGGTATAGGAATATATCAGTTAGTTCGAATCCACTCTAGTTAGAGAAGCATTATTTTTATGCTCTTGATTTTTCTTTTCGCTGCTATTCGTTTTATAATATGATGTATAAATTTTTTTGAATTTATATATTTTTAGTTTACTTTTTTCAAATATAGTTTCATTTTCTAGTTAATTTTTTTTATTTGTTAATTGCAAATAAATGACACGTAGAGGTCTTAGTCCTTCTGAAGCAATAAAAATGCTTCCAAAATTGCCCTCTGTTAGTGAATCAGAACATATGTATAGTGATACAGATAAATATGTTTCTATACCACTCGATCAGTCTCAGTCTAATAATGTTGTATTGAATGCCAGTGAAAATGATGGTGATGATTTATCTCAACCATTCTCCTCTAGGAAGCCCCAAAACCTTATTCGGATAGCTAAAAAATGATACAGAAAACTTTATTTTATAATTTTATTTATTATTACTTTTTGGAGTAGAATAGCAGGCCTTCTTGTTATGCACCACGGACCATGTGAAATCTGATGTGCAAATGTAATGCATTGTTTTTTCATTCACACACAAAAACATTTAAGCGTATATGGGCTTTACTGCAATGCTTGCTTTTTACGACCTTTGCGGTGTAGTGTTCCATGTGATAAAACATATACAAAATCGAAATGGTACACGCAATCTTTACAAAATTTTCACTGTATACTCATATAGGCCTAAATAGACAACCTATAAATTTTTTTTGTTAATATTTCAACTTTAAAGGGTTGTGGTTGGTTGGTTTTAATGGCACAAGGTCTAAGTAAGGACAAGATGCGCCATACAAAAGGCCATCTTTATCTACTTCCTCTGCTCAAACCATTAAAATGTTAATATTATATAAAATATGAAAATAAAATATAAATATGTTTATCATCTAAAATGCATAAGATTTAAAATTGGACAAATTTTAATGTAAAAGTTTCTAAAATTAGATAGAATTCATAAAACTAATTGTTTTTTAAAACGCAAAGAGATAGCGATGTGGTGGTTCACCTAGTAAATCTTGTAAGGTTAAAATATTACTATTACAAAATGTGAAACAATAATTGTTAAAATCTGGACATACAATTAAAATATCATGCACTGTGTATGGTTCATCACATGTCTCACACCAAGGATTTAATTCATATAAGAATAAATGCCTATGAGTAAAACGTGTGTGATCAATACGAAGACGAGCCAGTTTAACATCAGCGCTTAGCAGCGCTGAAACTGGTAATGGGATGATTGATGGAATAAAGCTTGTTGCAGACTTGTAAATTCCAGGATTCCTGCCAAAGAGTTTTTACGAAATGTTTAATTCCGTTTTTCACATCCATTGATGGAACTGAAGGTGGAGTAGGAATAGCTGCTGTACCTGCGTTCTCATTGCCATCTATATCCATGTGACCCGGTATTCAGCAAAACCGTATTTCAAATCCCTTGCTAGTTAGATAATCCATAAGTTTGAAAATCTTGGACACAACAGGGTGACAGTTAAAGTTACTATTTCTCAAAGCTTCCAATACACTATTACTGTCAGTGTAAACACATACGTTACATTCATTTCTAGTACTCACCAGCTGAAGTGCAAGGTATACAGCCATAGCCTCAGTAGTGAAGATGGAGCAGGACTTGTGTAGGCTATAACTAAAGGTGGTATTCTCAAAATAAATACCACAGCCAACGTGTCCTGCTGATTTGGATCCATCTATGAATACAGGTGTGTACTTTTCGTACTGAAAGCGATGGAATGCAAAAAGCTGTTGATAAATAGTCGCAGTTGTGTCCGACTTTTTGAAATTTTCAAAGGAATTGATAACAATGATATCTGAATCATACCAAGGCGGATGTGCGAAGAAGTTTGTGGACTCAATTCGGACATCACATAGGTCAGAGAGCAAAACACTAGATTTAATGCGAGAAAGAAAAGGTTGAATTCTTGATGGTCTAGCAATGTATAATCTCTTAAGAGAGGCATTAGGAAATGTGGAATGCATGGGATGATGAGGTGAGGACATTATTTTCAAATAATAACTAAGAGACAGCTGTATCCGCCACAGGTCTAAAGGTAATTGTTGGCAGATTACCAATAGACTTTGGACGGGTGATGTGCGAAATGCACCTGAACAAATCCTTAAAGCAGGTGGTTGTTCCGACCCTGTATACTAAATGTAAAAATTTAATTTCTTTGTGCAAAAGATGGCGCTAACACAAAACAACGTTCTTTTATCAGTCAAACAATAAAATTTGGAAACAACGGACGTGTCGTTTCTGTTTGCAAAATATAGTAGTCCGACGAACCAATGCATGAAACTAGCGTAAAATTATTTGGTGAATGCAGAGAAGCGGCCAACGACTGTTGAATCAAAAATCAACAACAAAACGATTCATTGAGTGAAGGTCACAAAACCAAAATGGATACCCTCTTTAAAACCAAAAAGATAATAAAAAGTAAGCTAACTCGTTTAATTTCGCAAGTCAATAGCTTACAAAATCAAACAAATTATCTTTCTATTATTGAAGTGTATGAAAATAACGTAAATTCTTTAGACAATGAAATAAACAAACTAAATAATGATATTCTTTATGCATATTCTGATTCAGAATTCGATACGTTTGAAAGCGAAATGCACATGAACTGCTTTCTAAAATAAATAATTTAAAAATCATTCTTAAATCAAGAAAACTTTCAAAAAATGTGTGTGATTGCCATAAAGAATTAACTAATGTCCACAATGTTAAACTTCCTAGAATAGAATTACCAGTTTTCACTTCTAATTACATAGATTGGATTTTTTATCGCGATTTATTTTTATCGAGTGTTGGTAATAATGATAGTTTAAGTAATAGACAAAAATTGCAATATCTTAAACTTTTCATTAAGGGAGAAGCATTTATATTATTACAGTCTATTCAAATTACAAATGAGAATTTCAAATTAGCTTGGGATATGCTCACTGAGCGCTTTGAAAACGAAACAGAAATCATAAACGCAGCATTAAATAAATCAATTTTTCAGCCTATTCTTTAAGATGAATTAGCAGCGGGTTTGTGGAAATTAATGGATACAACACAGCAATGTATTGATACATTGAAAATATTGAAACAGTCTGTTGAGCATTGGGATACAATTATTATTTTTCTTTTAAAGGGTAAGCTTGATAACGAAACACTGAGAGTATGGGCGTTAGAACAATCGAACAAAAAAATTTCGCCTTTTGCTGAATTGAAAACATTCATGTTGAACAGATCGTGTGCGCTTTCGTCTTTGGCGAAGTGCCAAAAAGATAAAGAAAGTCAATTTGATGGGAAAACTATTGCAAATCAAAAACAAAACAAATATTCTTTCGCAAACAACAGATGAGATTTCTACTATTAATAACAATAATGTAGTTGCACCTGTAACAAAAACAGTGTTACTGCCAACAGCAATTGTTAATGTTAAGGACATTAATGGTATATTACATAAATGCAGAATTCTTATCGATTCAGCCAGCCAAGGCTCATTTATTAGGGAAAGTTGTGTAAATTTATTGCAACTTAAACGTAATAGTTAACATAAATGTTGATGGGCTTCTTCTCGAAATGTAGGTAAGGTCTCAGGCTCGGTATCATTGCGAATATCATCTCTATTTTATAAAAGCACACATATCACTGTAGATGCATTAATTATACCCAAAATCACTTGTGACCTTCCTCAATTCAAAATTGATGCTTCAGCATTAACTTCATTCAAAGAAATACAACTGGTAGATGTTAATTGCTTGCAACCTGGTTCTATAGACATTCTCCTAGGTGAAGATTTGTTTGGAGAAATCATGATCAATAAAAACATTACTTTTACTGGACATACGTTAACTGCACTAGAAAATTTTTTCGGATGGGTTGTTTTAGGTAAAACGAACAATATCTCAAAAACAATAATTACAAATCACGCTAGTTGTACCACAATCGACTATCAACTTGATAAGTTTTGGCAACTAGAATAAGTTTCTGAAACAAAACCTTATTCAAAAGAGAAAATCGCATGTGAAAATCACTTCGAAAAAACATTCTTTCGTGATTCTACAGGCAGGTTCACAGTCAAATTTCCATTTAATGACTCGAACAATGAACTTGGATCATCTAGAGACATTGCATTGCACCGTCTTCAACAAAATGAACGTCGCTTTTCAAAAAAATCAATCTTTACTTGAACAATATCATAAATTCATGGAGACTACATAAAACTGGGACACTTGGAATTAATTCCTGAAAGTGAAGTTAATGTTCCAGCCAAATCTGGCTTTTATCTTCCACACCATCCAGTTCCCAATTAAAGTGGTGACAAGTTCCGGGTAGTGTTTGATGGATCTGCTAAATCATCCAATGGTGTTTCTCTTAATAATATACTGACGGTGGGACAACAAATACAGACTGATTTAACTACACTGCTTATTAAATTTAGGATGCATAAAATAGCGGTTGCTGCAGACATTGAAAAAATGTACCACCAAGTAGCTTTACAAGATTCAGATTTCCAAAGAATCGTCAGGCGCAAATCAACGCAGTGAAGGATTATCGATTAACAAGGCTGGCTTATGGCACCGCCTCAGCGCCATACCTGGCTATAAAATGTCTACAAAAATTAGCAGAAGAAGCAGAGAAGTATACATTAGCTTCTAAAGCAGTTCTTGAGGACTTTTATGTTGATGATCTCATGTCTGGAGCGAATTCAGTTTCCCAAGCCATAGAACTGTACCAACAATTAATGCAAATGTTGTCAAGTGCTAAATTTCCCTTGAGAAAATGGGTTTTGAATTCTAAAGAATTTCTGAACTCAATTGATCCAGATTTACGATTATCAAACTCTTCTTTAAGCTTAGACAATGATGAAACTGTGAAAACATTGGGACTACTTTGGCAACCTGAGTTGGATGTATTCTCCTTCAAAACTAATCAACCATCTCTTGAAGATAACTTATCTAAGCGGACATTACTCTCAACAATTGCAAAAATATTTGATCCTCTTGGATGATTATCTCCAATTACTATTCAGTATAAATTAATAATTCAAAAACTTTGGAAAAATCAATTGCAGTGGGACAATATTATTCCTTCAGCCATAGTATATGAATGGAAGAAACTTACAGAAAAACCTTTGTTCGTGAAAGACGTTAAAATCTCCAGATTTTTATGAGATTCAAATATCCAATTTTAACTACATGGCTTCAGTGATGCTTCGGAACAGGCATACGCAGCAGCAATTTATTGTCGCTCATTCTCAAGTACTGGTAAAATTAAAGTTCATCTAGTAATAGCTAAGACAAAGAGAGAGAGAGAGGTTGCTCTACTTAAAACTGTTTCACTTCAGAGATTGGAACTATGTGGTGCTCTGCTGTTAACTAAATTGATGGACTTCACTTGCAAAGCTATGAACGCAGCCATTTCCCAAGCTCAATTTTACACAGATTCGACCATCGTTCTATCCTGGATTGGTTCTTCTGCCAGCCGATGGAAATGCTTTGTGGCCAATAGAGTGGCAAAAATACAAACTCTTTCTTCCCCTAACCAATGGCATAATGTTAGTGGAAACATTAATCCTGCTGATCTTGTTACTCGTGGCACATCATCTTCTGAACTACTTTCTTCATTATGGTTAAATGGTCCAAATTTTCGTTATAATTCACTTTCTTTTCAGATACAGCAGCCTGAACTACCAGTTAGTGTTCCTGTTCCAGAAGAAAGGTATTGTACTTTATAATCAACCACAGAAAACAAACATTCTTTAACTGACTTTGATGTTTTTCATAAATATTCATCTTTTTCTAAACTTAAACGTATAACAGCTTTGTGTTTACGATTTGTGAACAATTGCAGAAATCCTATGAACAAATTAACTGGATTTTTACAAACTTGTGAATTAATTAATGCTGTGCATGTGTTAATAAAAACAGTTCAAACTAATGAGTTTAATAATGAGATCAATGCATTACAAAAAAATAAAACAATATCGTGTAATAGTAAAATTTCATCTCTAAACCCATTTCTTGATAATTCAGGTATTCTTAGAGTAGGTGGTCGTTTGAGACATGCAAATCTAGTTTACGATCAGAAACATCCTATTTTATTGCCAACAAAGCATATATTAACTGATTTCATTGCTAAACATTTTCATGAAAATCTTTTGCATGCTGGTTCAAAACTTGTTCAATCATGTGTCGTAGAACAGTATTGGATTGTAGGTGTTAGAAACGTAATTAGGCACTTAATCAGAAAATGTTGTAGAATGAGAGCTTCTGTAATCAATCAGATGATGAGCGATTTACCATCTTCTCGCATTTTTCCTGCTCCTGCATTCTTGCGATGTGGAGTAGATTATGCTGGTCCTTTTCAAATTAAAGCATGTAAAGGTAGAGGCTCCAAATCATACAAAGAGTATATAGCACTATTTGTTTGTTTTACTACAAGAGCTATACACCTAGAATTAGTTACTGACTTATTTGCAGATGCGTTCATTGCATCTCTTAAGAGATTTATTTCTCGTATTGGTAAAGTAGTGATATATACAGTGATTGCAGTACTAACTTTATTGGTGCAAAGCGCAAACTCATGGAAATTGAGAAACTAAGGAACTCCAAAAATTATAATCAAAATGTAAACAATTTTATGTCTGAAAATGGTATTAACTGGCATTTTAATGTTCCAGGTGCACCTCACATGGGTAGACTGTGGGAAACTGGCATAAAGTCTACCAAGTTTCATTTAAAATGCGTCATAGGGGAGACAAAACTAACTTATGAAGAATTTGAAACATTGTTAACTCAAATAGAGGCTTGTCTTAATTATAGACCTTTAACTGCATTATATACCGATCCAAATGACTTATCAGCTTTAACACCTAGTCATTTCATTATTGGTAGGGCATTAACAAGCCTTCCTGAACCAAATTACGTTAATACAAACATTTCTTTTCTTTCAAAATGGCAGCATATTCAAAAAATAGTACACCAGTTTTGGAAACGTTGGCATAAAGAATATCTGACACGGTTGCAGCAAAGGCCAAAATGGCTACTGCCGACTAAAAATTATCAAGTTAATGATTTATGCCTTTTAAAAGAGGTCAATTTACCTCCAACAAAAGGGAAAATGGGTAGAATAATTCAATTGCACCCTGGACTTGACAATAATGTTAGGGTAGTAACACTTAAAACATCAGCTGGTGTATACAAAAGAAACATAGCAAAATTATGCAAACTTCCTGTGTAACGCCAATTTTATGCTTCAATTTAAATAAAATTTCATTTCTTATAAATGCATAATTTTATACTTATATTGCATATTAATATATAAAACTTTCTTTCATTTATGTGTTTTCTATATACTTTTTTTTTATTAATGTTCATTTATTTTGTATATCTAATCTTTAATTCTCTGTATATATATGTTGCATAACCTGTTTCTTTGAAATAATATTTCAAGGTGGGCAGCATGTTCCGACCCTGTACACTCAATGTAAAAACTTTATTTCTTTGCGCACCAGATGGCGCTAACACAAAACATCATTCTTTTGTCAGTCAAACAATAAAATTCGGAAACAACGGACGTGTCGTTTCTGTGTGCCAACAGTGGTGAACTGTATCTAATCTGCGTAAGATGGATAGTCTAGCTGATCTATAAGCAACACAGCCGTAATCAATTCGAGATAAAATTATTGACTGGTAAATTCGAAGGAGTGATGTGCGGTATTGGAAAGCACCCTGAGGATGTCAATTAGTCACTCACACTTCTCCCGCAGATGTAAAACATGCGGAAGGAAAGTTAACTTCTTGTCGAAAATCACGCCAAGGAACTTTATCTCACTGACTACAGGAAAGGGTTTATTATTTATGAGAAGCACAGGATCATCATGCGGACTGGTTTTCCTGCAGAGATGAACACAGCAACTCTTACTAGGAGATATACTTAGGCCATTCCATTCACACCAAGTAATTAGATTGTTTACAGCTGTTTGCAATTGCCTCTCAATTATATTCATCTTTGATCCCTGTTGAGAATTACATCTGAATTTCATCCTCTTTATATTTGTAAGTTGCGAATGGCAACTGTAGTTTTTGTTTGTTTTGTTTTGGTGTGACGGTGCTCCCTTGTGGGAATGGGAGAAATATGTGCGCTTCCTTTTTGAGCTGATGTTAACTTTATGCATTTAAATGCTACTGAGAATGAGAATAATTGCTACGAGTAAAAATTGAAACAACTTATGTAAATAGTCGTGTATATAGCCTGTGAAAATATAAATAAAAGATCTCGTTCGAGTACTGCTGTTCTCAATTGGATTTAAACCAAAACAAAACTCGCACGAATTCTGATTTCAATATCATATAAGTGGTGGCTTAATGCCACATCTGGCGTCCGTGACAGGACTCGACTGCTTTGCGAGTAAGTTGAGCTTATTTTGAATTATTTGTTTAATTTTGAACTAATATGGAGCCTTTAAAGAAAGCGAGAACGCAGTACCGAAGGTTATTTTCAAAAGCATGTAACGATTTTGATAATGAGGAAAAAGAAATTGATAATGATACTAAGTTAAATAAACTAAAGTTAATCAAGGAGAAGGCTATATTAATGATTAATTCTGAGGAAAGTTTTAAAGAAATGCTTTTTAAAGAGTGTGTTAATGAAAAGGAAATAGATGATTCGGTTGCTTACTCAGATCGATGGCGTTTGTTAGAGTAGAAATTAGAACTACTTTCGCTTTCGGATAAAGAAGATTCGGTTTCAAGTTCTAGTACTTCTATGCAAAATTCGTTATTGCAGTATCCAAAAATACAATTGCCTACGTTTAATGGTGATATTAGAAATTGGTAATGTTTTTGGGGCCAGTTTCAGAAAATTGATAAGGACTGTAATCTCGATCTTCATGATAAATTTGCGTATTTATCCCAAGCAATGGAAAAGGGTAGTGTAGCGGAAGAGCTAATACGAAGTTTTCCCCCCGGGGGTGGTAGTTACGAAAAAGCTCTAGAACAATTAAAATCGCGTTTTGGAAGGGACGAATTACTAATTCAAGTTATGTAAGGGATCTGCTTTCAGTAGTGTTGCAAAAACGAAACACGCCGAGGAAATCCTTACGGAAATTATTTGACCAACTTGAAACTAATTTACGCGCTTTAGAAATGTTAGGAGTCACTAGCGACAAATATGCTTCTATGCTATTTCCTCTCGTGGAATCAGCTATTCCGGAAGAGACTTTGCGAGCTTGGGAACGTTATAGATCTTCGGGTCGCAGAGGACTGGAAGAAGTGGGGAATAATAATACTGAAAAGAATGATCTGGATTTGATTTTGGCCTTCTTACAGGGTGAGGTGGAGACTGAAGAGAGAATTATCCTGGCCTCACAAACCTTCGACTATCCCAAACCGAAAAATGATGAGAAATATGACGCAAAGTCCTATAATGAGAAAAGAATTGTTAAGAATAAGGCTCGATTTGGGAATCGTACAGAAATACCTAGTGCAGCTGATCTTTTAACCTCTTCACGAGAACAAAAATCATGCATATTTTGTTCTAATTTCCATAGCTCTGGTGACTGTCGGAAGGCAAGGAAAATGACGGTAAAAGAAAGAGTCTTCGGTTCAGCAATCAGGTTGTTGTTTCCTGTGTTTAATAACAGGCCATCGAGTGGGAAAATGTAACTTGAAAGCTGGCTGTGTTGCGTGCGATAAGAAGCATCATATATTGTTGTATAGAAGCCTGCGGTCGCAAGAGTCACATCCTAAAGAAAATGAAAATATGCCACCCGAGGAAATTGTAGAGAAGGATCAAACCTTAGTCAACGTGTCGAGATCTCCAGATGTTATGTTACAGACGTTGATCGTAACAATAAGAGGAAATGGAAAAACACGTCAGGCCAGAGCTATAATCGACTCTGCTTTACAGCGTTCTTATCTGTTGAAGAGTACGGCTAAGGAAATGAGGTACAAAGTTGAAGGCTGCGAATATCTGCAGCACTCGTTATTTGGAGGTAGCAGCATTCAGGTATGTAAGCATGATCTTTTCACTTTATATTTAACCAGTGTTCAAGGAGGTTTCAACTGTAATTTTAAAGTCCTGAGCCAAGTCATTATTTGTGAAACTAAACCACCTGTGATTCAAGAGCTTTGTTCCAACGAACTCGCTCGTTCAGGTATTAGAGTGACTGATGATCCTAAAGCTCCTATCGAGATTCTAATTGGAGCTGATGTAGCAGGAAAACTCATGACGAGTGGGCACAAGATTTTGCCGTGTGGCCTCACAGCTGTCGAGACTAAGTTAGGTTGAACAGTCATGGAACGAATACCACAAACGTCATCTAAAAAAAGTACAGCTTAGTAGTTACTTCGATGTTATCTCGAGTTGAATCGATTGCCAATTTATGGACTTTAGATACACTTGGTATTACAGATCCTTCTGCAAAAAAGTCTAAAGTTCAGTTACAAGAGGCAGCCAGGCAGCATTTTTCAGATACGGTTTCTGTTGAGGATAATCGTTATGTAGTGCACCTGCCATGGATAGAAGATCATCTTCCACTTCCCGATAACTACGCCTTTGCCCTAAAGAGACTAAAGGTAACTATAAAACTTCTCGAATCTCAATCGTTAGTTAAAGAATAC
This sequence comes from Latrodectus elegans, assembly GCA_030067965.1. NCBI lineage: Eukaryota > Metazoa > Arthropoda > Arachnida > Araneae > Theridiidae > Latrodectus > Latrodectus elegans. The sequence goes on from CM057811.1 coordinate 1,752,855, forward strand.
GGTGATGTTTTCGAGGAGTGGTTAAAAGAGGGAATAATAGAAGAAGTTCTAGATGAATGTGAGAGACCAGCACATTACTTTCCACATCGACCTGTCATAAAACAGGTAGGCACAACGAAAATAAGACCTGTATTCGATGCCTCCGCAAGAGTGAAAGGATTTCCGAGCCTCAATGATTGTTTAGAGAAAGGGGAAAATCTCATAGAGTTGATTCCAAATATTTTAATGCGTTTTCGTGCTCAAAAAATTGGTGTCATAGCTGACATCCGCAAAGCCTTCCTCTAAATAAGCCTCCTACCTTCTGATAGGAATTATCTACGATTTCTATGGGTGACAAATGATGATAAATTAAAAGTGTATAGACACTGTCGAGTCGCCTTCGGAGTTTCATCAAGCCCATTCCTTCTAGCCTCGACTATTCAACATCATTTAAAAGTAGTTTTGGAGAAAAGCCAAACCAACAGTTCTTATCCCGAAAGTGTTATTCAAAAGCTTTCAAACAGTTTTTACGTGGACAATTGCGTAACCAGTGTGAACAGTGAGACGGAGTTAAAGCTTTTTATAAAAATATCAACAGAAGTTATGGTCGAGAAAAAATTCGAACTTCGTGGGTGGGAGTACACGGACCCTAACGGTGTAGCTTCCAATAGTTCAAATGTGTTAGGAATGCTTTGGAATAAAACCTCAGACACTCTTTCCGTAAACATAAACTGCTTTAGGGAGTTTTCCTTGAGAGAATGACGAAGAGAAAAATTCTATCCGCTGCACACAGGTTATTTGACCCCATGGGTATAACGTGTCCTGTTACACTGCTTTCGAAATTGTTACTTCAGAAGACTTGGGATACGAAGATCAGTTGAGATGAAGAAGTAGATCCACATACTAAGGCAAAATTTTTGAAGTGGGTCAGAGATATTTTCTATTTAGAAAACATAAAGATTCCAAGGTTTTTTGGAGCTGTAAATATCATTAAAGGTATTTCTATTCATTTTTTCTGTGATGCCAGCAAACATGCTTACGCTGTTGTTACCTATATAAGAACTGAACTGAAACATTGGACATGGTTAAGGTTCAGTTTCTGCAAGCCAGGAGCAGAGTTGCCCCAAGTGGAAAAGGAGAAATCACTATCACCAGGCTTGAATTGCTTGCAACTACAATTGCCTCTCGACTTTCTTCAACCATTCTGGACGAAATCAAATGTGAAGAAGTATTTTTCTGGACAGATTCCTCTACAGTCCTAGCGTGGATCACGAGAGAAGAAGTATGGGGGATCTTCGTCCACAATAGGGTGAAGGAAATTAGAGATTTGACAGACAGAAAGGCATGGAAACATGTACCGGGGATCATTAATCCTGTTGATTTGCCTAGTAGAGGATGTTCAGCACAATATTTGATGAATTCCTATTGGTGGGAAGGATCTCAATGGCTGTACTCGCCCAAGGAAGAATGGCCCACTGGTACTGCAGATTTTGATGAAAATGAGATTACGAAAGAAAGAAAGAGAGCTGTCATGTCATCAGTAGGTAAAAGTGTAATTTTAAAATGCACCATAGCAGAGAGTGATTGGTATTATAAGTATTTTTCCAAATACTGTAAAATTCTCAGTCTTGTCGCATGGATTCTTAGATTCTACAATAATTCTCGTTCTAAGAAAGATACCAGAAAGAATGGCGAACTAGATTCTGAGGAGATTTTAGAAGCTGAGAGAAGAATAGTAAAAATGATTCAAAAAAAATGCTTTATAAGTGAAAATGATGAAAAATTGAAAACTTTAGGAGACTTTAAGGATGAACGTGATATTATCAGGTTAAAGACCAAACTTACATTTCGAGAGGATAGAGAAGAGTTCAAAATGCCTGCAATACTTCCATCTCAGCATGAAGTTGTAAGAAGATTAATTTTATTTTACCACGTTAAAAACGCTCACGTTTGAACACAGATGCTACTTAACATCCTACGTGAGAAATTTTGGATATTAAATGCCACAAAAACTTGATTTGTAGAAAGAGACTTTACTGTTGTTTAGTTATTTGAACTGTAATTAGTTTATTTGAAGTATTTACATTTGTCTTCATTCTTTCTGTAAACAAATTTCAGTAATTGTTGTTAAATTGTTATATATCTTTTAAATTTGTGTGCATACTATGTTTATCTTAAAAGTAAGTTAACGTTTACAGAATAAAATATGTTAACTTAGGTGGGAGGATGTTGAGAATTACATCTGAATTTCATCCTCTTTATATTTGTAAGTTGCGAATGGCAACTGTAGTTTTTGTTTATGTTTTGTTTTGTTTTGTTGTGACGGTGCTCCCTTGTGGGAATGGGAGAAATATGTGTGCTTCCTTTTTGAGCTCATGTTGACTTTATGCATTTAAATGCTACTGAGAATGAGAATAATTGCTACGAGTAAAAATTGAAACAACTTATGTAAATAGTCGTGTATATAGCCTGTGAAAATATAAATAAAAGATCTCGTTCGAGTACTGCTGTTCTCAATTGGATTTAAACCAAAACAAAACTTGCACGAATTCTGATTTCGATATCATAAAAGTGGTGACTTAATGCCACATTCCCTGATATGAAATTTGCATGTCGTCAACATATAAATTACTATGAACAGAAGATGGTAATTGATGAAGGATGTTACTGATAAAAAGGTTAAAAATTGTTACACTACCTTGAGGGACATCCTCAGTTTGGCTAAAACTATTGGAAATTGTATTTCCAATTCGTACTCTAAAAACGCACGAGGCCAGAAAATTTTGGATAAATATTGGAAGATTACCCTTAAATTTAAGATTATGCAGAATACCGAGAATTCCATAGCGCTATGTACGGTCATAAGCTTTCTGAATGTCAAAGAAGATTGCAACAAGGTGATTTCTCCTCACGAAAGAATTTGGGATTCCAAATCTACGATATTATCGATCGTAAAACGTCCTTTTCGAAAGCCACTTTGGTGAGAAGGGATGCAGTTGTTCTTTTCTATGACATAAATGAGTCTAGCATTGACCATAGGCTCAAAGGTTTTGCATAAACAACTGGTAAGAGCTATTGTGCGATAACTTAGAGGATCACTTGAATCTTTGCCAGGTTTCAAGATTGGTATCACTATCGCTTCGCTACAAGAAGTTGGAAAAACATGTCCCATCCAGATTCTATTAATCAATATTAAGATGTTCAACAAAGAATCATTATCTAAACGACAGAGCATTTGATAGGAAATTCCATCAGGCCCTGGACTGATGTTATTTGCCTGAAACATTGCTGTCTTTAATTCCGACAATCAAAAAACACAATTATATGGTGGATTATGTCGATCATGAAATCTTACTGGTGTCTGCTCAGCGATTACTTTAGTCCTTAGAAAAAAAGGACTATATGAATCAGAGCTGGAAACACGAGCAAAAGTTTCGCCGATGACATTGGCAATATCTAGTTTTTTAAAATAGGAAGGCAATGATCCTGATGAATACCATTGGCTGCTTTGACTTTCCTCCATAACTGTTTGCTTGATGTCGATGTGGTAATTGATGACACATAGCGTATACAAGAATCCCTTTGACTCTTATGTATAACTCTACGAGCAAACACTTTGGATTTCTTGAAAGCAATAAGATTCTCCGTGGTTGGGTATCTTCGAAATATATTCCATTTCTTCCTTTGTTTCTTATATGAGAGTTGGCAGTCTTCATTCCACCAAGGTTTCCTGTGTTTATGTGGAATGTAGGAATTTTTAGGGATAGCAACATCCGCAGCTCGGATTATTGTGTCAGTGACATATTTAACGACATCATCTATCACATCTGTCTCAACTCTTGATTCACTAATCACAGCCAATTGCGTGAAGAGTCCAATCGGCTCGGCTGTATACATAATTAGGTGGGTTGTGACACACACTATTATTTCCAACCTGAGACACGATTAGAGGGAAATGATCACAGTTGTAAAGGTCATTTCCTACAGAAAAATTCATCAATGACAAGAGTGATGGAGAACATATAGATAAAAAAACAGAGAGTGAAATGTCCGTGTTGGTTCGTGAAAATAAGTCTTCTCGTTAGGATTTAGCAGACAGGCAATTGTCAGAAATGCACTGCTCTATCTGACGACCGCGAGAATTTGTATCATCACTACCCCACAGAAAATTATGACCGTTAAAACCACCGAGCAATAAAAATGGAGTTGGGAGTTGATCAACTAAGTCATTCAGTTCCTCTGCTTGGATGACACCATTCGGTGAAAAGTAAAGGCTACATACCATTATTAGACATGTGTTGTAGATTCTCACAGCCACTGCCTGGAGTGTAGTTCTTAACTGATGTGCTGTACTGGGGTAATTGTTTGATGTAATTATACAAACTCCACCAGACACAGCAGCATCACCACCATAAACATTTCTAAAGTATTGAAACCCACGTATTTTGGTGACAACAGTGGGATTCAGGAATGTCTCCTGGAGAGCCATACATGCGGGGTTAAAACGAGAGATAATGGATTTGATGTCATCAATGCGAGACCGAAAACCACGATAATTCCAGGAAACAAAGGAAGACATAAATGGAATATATTGTAACCTTTCTCACTGTTACTCATCGTCATCTCTGGTGAATCTTCAGAATTGAAGTCATCATCCGATGGATGCAGTTTTACAGTGTCTGCATCGAAACAGAAAAGAGCTTTTTTTGTTGTCAAGGAAGACTTTCGAAGGCCTTCCTTAGCCAAATTTAATTTCCTATCCTTTAAGGCTTTTGATTTTGCAAAAGCTGATTTGGCGATTACAGGTGTTGATACTTCTATTGTCTTTTGCTTTGGGAGAAAGCTAACTGTAGAAACAAAATTTGTTTCTGCTTCAGGATCTTTTTTTTTGTCATAGTTGCATAACTGACACCAGTAGTGGGAGTGCGGGAGTTAACTATGCGACTAGCTTCTGGATAGGTAACATTGTTTTTAATTTTGAAGGTGACAATTTCTTTTTCCAGTTGCCAAACAGGACAAGATCTAGAATAAGAGAAGTGGTCACCTTTACAGTTGACACACACTTCTTTGGCTTTGCAGGTAGCACTCTCATGGTCGTCAACTTGAGAACAGCGGACGCAAGTAGGTTTTCCTCAGCATGCCATTTTGGAGTATCCATATCGTCTGCACTGAAAATATCTGAGAGGATTTGGTATATATGGTCGCACTGAACAACGCATGTAAGACACTTTGATGTATTGTGGTAAGTCTGGCGTTGCAAAAGTCAAAATAAGGGATTTGGTATTTAAAAAAATACCATCCTTTTTAATTGTTATTCTTTTCATGGCGCAGACTTTTTGGCTTTTTAAGTTGTCTGGGATTTTATCAATGGACGCGTATGATACAAATTCTCTGCAGAAATTACTCCCTGCACAAAATTTAGTTTAGCATGAGGCTCTACTGTGACAGGTATGTCAGCAAGTAATTTCATACTCTGTATCATCAGAGCCTGCTTTTCAGATGTGATCTCAATAAATAAATTGCCCATTCGCAGTTTCTTAACAGATTTCACTACTCCCAGATGAGATGTTAATCCATTTTCATTAAGAAAGGGAGAAACACATTCAAAAGATCCTCCAGTTCTTTTCATAATGAAGAATTTATCATCACACATAGGCATTTGTTGCTCCCGGGGGAGTGAAGAGAAAGTTGCTTTTTAAAGGGTAGTGTGCATGAAAGGGTAAATGATGTTCCTAGGAGAAAAGTATATAGCAGCACTGGTTTTTAAAACAGGAATAGAAAATTCCTTGTAAATTCTATTGGCTGCTTTCACTTTTCTCCATAACTGCTTACTGGATGTGTGAGGGAAGTTATTGAAGATACATAGCAATACCAAGATTCCCTCTGACTTCAACAAAGAACCCTGTGAATTAATGCTTTTGCTATCTTAACCCTTTCGCGCTTACTGTCGCGTATACGGGCCAGCAAGAAACACATTCATTTCCCGGCCGACATGCAGGTGTGACAGAGCCTTTTCTCGTTCAGCCTGACCGTCACACATTTGTGCCAATGTCCTAGAACATTTTAAAAACTATAATTTTCGGCAAAAGAGGGCATTGTATGTCCATATGATTTTAGATACATGTAGATTTGACCTTCTACTCAAAATGAGAGAAGCGTGACTCACATACACGGGGTTTTCGCTAGTATAAACATACAGGGAAATAAATGCTTCCGAATGGAATACTGTATGACGGCTATTTAAATTCGCATGTGGTATTTGCTTATAGTAAATAGGTTTTATTTTTGCTATAGCATTGCTTATTTCAGTCGGCAGCCCAGTTTTTTGTGGATAATTAGATCTTGCAGGCGTGAATTCTGTTTTTAGTATTACAATGTCAAAGCGTCGAAAATATTTAACTGAGCTTGAAATAGCAGAAATTATGCAAAATATTTCAGATATTGATTCTGAAAGGATTCTGGCAGTAGCAAAGGTGATACTAGAATACATTCTGATTATTCTGTTCATAAAGATTCTAGCAAATCTAGTGATAATGAGGACAGTTAGAAGATCTGTATTCCGAGCACATCAAAAGCAAGTACTTCTCCATGGTCATCCATAATAGAAAATTTATTGGAATAAGCATTTAAAGCATTTTCTGGAAGGACTGCTTTTAAATGGTGATTCCAATAAATTTTCTATGCAAAATAACAAATTTTCGAGTGCAAGGACTGTTGAAGGACTGTGTGTAAATCCCTGTTTTCAAATTTTTCATACGAAAGGAAAATTTTAAGTTACATAATTAGTTTTCAGATATATAATTTTAAAAGTCATTAAAATAAGTAATGGAAAAATAAAATGTGTATTTAAACAAGAAATGACTTAAGTAACTAAAGAATGTATAAATATATAAAAAAGCATATGCTGTTCAAATTCTATATAGAAGCATTATTAAACAATGCGTTGATACTTTGATAAATTCATGGATTTAGGCTTAATAGAAAAAAAGCCTTCGGTTTTGGACAGACACTCACAAAAGAAGCTGCCTGCCTCAGTGATAACCTTGCATTAGCGCTTCACATCGCAAAAGTGCTTATAGCAATAAGATTCACAATTGTGAGGCATCTCCTAAATGACCCTCATAACTTCCTCTGTTTCTCATATGTGTTTTGACATTCGTCATACCACCATGGTTTATAACACAAGCGTGATTAGAAGAAGGTATTGTTAAATATTGGTATCACTGTTATCAGGTATTAGTTGATATTTTCAGCCTGTGTTTCTCATTACACAATTTGTAGGTTGTCCACAATTTGTAGGTAATGATACAATACTTCATACTGTACCCTTGTCAGTCAGTTCCCAGGCATCTAGTGGTAACATATCAATTTCAATGTCTTTCTTATCTGAATTTTAACTATTAAATAGTTCTAATGCTTTTTCTAACCTCAGAAAGCTTTGTATAGACATAACTTTACAGGCATGAAACACTAGAATATAATTTTTTTTTTTTACTTTTAGATATAAGAAGATGAAGAATGCATCAATTGTATACTTATTGTCCTGTTGTCCTATGTAGAGGACAGCTAAAAACAATATGTTGAAACTTACCTTCACAATATACTTAACAATATAGCTCTAACTAACCACCAGGGTGATAACAGAAGAGTACTTTCATATAAAAAAAATTCCCAACCAAATGTTAAAAGTAAACTGAAAAAGAAATCTGCAATTGCAAAGAGATTATACAAACCATGCCCATTAATGCAAAGAATAAACAAAGTGCCCAAAAGGAGGAGAAGGCGAGACATATAACTCGCGACGAGGAGGCGAGACATAAAATGCGAGAAGCTAGTACATCACCTTACACACTCTAGCTGACAAAATATTCATACCAAGCTAATGCTGATTTCTGCATGCTACATTTTAGCTGTCCTTTAAATAGGAAAATGGGATACAATGGATTAAAAAGACAACATGCTTCTTCAGCACTCTGACAGCAACACTAGATTTAGAGCTCATTTATAAATGAAATTTAAATCCAAATATTATTAAAAATCATTTGTTTTAAAACTTTTTCATTACAGTAGCATAACAACTATAGGTGAGAATGGTCTTGAATTAAGAATAATCATTTAAAATTAGTCCTAAATTGATAGTATAAACTAGAAATTGTTCAAAAGAACAATTATTTCTATTACTGTATTTTCCTGTATATAATCTGCAGTGGTGTATTATCTGCAAGCCCCTTTATTTGAGCAAAAGAAAAAAAAAAGCGTCGCATAACCCTCAGTGGCGTTTAACCTGTGGCAATTTTTCTGACGAATAGTCGAAAATTTATGCTACTGATAACTTAGTGCCTAATACAAAAATATTCATTATAATTAAATATATAATAAATTCTACAAAAAAAGCATTTATAATGACAAAGATCTGTTTGAATCCACTTCAACACAAAGTGCAATTAACTGACATAAAAGCACAGTATCCATCAATGTCCGAGAAGATTCTAATGAAACTTATCGATTTCCAGATTTTAATAACTTTAAAAATGAAGTTAGATATATTTTAAAAATAAACTATATTTGTTTTGTTAGTAGTTAAATGAAAGAAATGAATTATTTTCTAACTGCACATGGAATACATATTTTGTACCATAACTGCTTTGATTTTCACCTTACATTACACGTTTGTCGACATTTTTTTCATTTGCCTTCTCTATATCCATCAATTCAAAATTTACTCTGTAACTTAATAATTTTCACTTCTCGATTACAATATATAAATTTCAATGTTTTGAGAGCAAAACAGTTCAGATCAAAACAGAATGCAAAATCACATTAATGAATTGCAACTTTAATAACCTTTCAGAATTGAATTTGTTCTTGAATGAAGTAGGACAATACTGATTATAGTTAAAATAAATCAACTGAGTATTGGCACCATCTGTTATTTGATTATGAAACACAAACAAAATTTCTTTCAAAACTTCATTGTAAACTTTTCAGATGAAAAATATTATTTTGTCAGATTATACGTGGTAGCGTATAATATACACAACAAAATTCAGAACTTTTTTTTAACACATAGTCCATGGATTATATACAGGAAAAACACGGTAATTAAATCAATTACCTTCCCAATCTAATATAAAAACATACAAACTTCTTTATGCAACTAGTCAAGCTCTAATAGCTTCATACTATTTCTAGTTAACATCAGCAAAGTGAAGCATCATTTGTCATGGGCAGTGATAGGTAGGTGACCACATTCTTCCTTAATGGGCTGTTGGACCTGTGATTTGGGGATGCATCCCTGTTAATCTGTGATGTACAAAGTCCTTGTGTTGGTGCCTTTTCTAATGTTATCCCATCATCTGACTATTGTTCAAAATTATGGGGTTCTTCGTGATGACCATATTCCAAACCTGTCTATAAAACTTTAAGATACAGTCGTGGCTATGTGTATATGCATACAACTAGTCTTTAAATGAAATTAGTTTTACAAACATACGATAATTTCCTTTTCCCACACAGTTGGAACCTGGAATGTGTGCATGATAATATTGCTTTTAGTCTTTATATATAAGTCAATAAGTTTTTAAAAATACATTTACTGGAAGAAAAAATGAGTTTTTAAATTAAATCAATTAATTATTATGAGATGGAATTTTTAGAGTCTGGAAAAATATTAAAAATCAATCAAGTAACTTTGCTCTATGATGGAACAAAATTAAAAGTTTTCCATGCAAAATTCACCACTTTTCTTGATTTATCATGACAATGAGGCTTTGGTTACCATCATGTTAATGAGCGAAACATTGCTTGAACAAATTTTTTGAATGAACACAGCAGTAAATTCTTCAAAGGAGAATGGTATCATTCATGGGGTATGGTTTCAATTTGGTTTCATTTATAATTTTTATACTTTCTGTAACATTCCTTATATTTTAAAATATTTTTTTTGTGTAAACTTCAGATGCAACTTGTCTTTTGGCAAACTTGAGTTTACCACTTCCACAAATAAAAATCTAGAAATATGACTAAAAAACTATATTTGTGTTTATTTAAAAAGAGAATAAAAAACTAACCTAATAATTTTATCAATCTGAGTTGAGTTGAACTAATTAAAAGTATTTTTTAATTTTATCAGTTCATATTTTTATGTTTATTTTGCAGTCACATTGAGATATATCATTAATCTATATTCAATAAAAATTTTCTTGTTGTCATTTATCTGTTTCTTAAGATTTTTGTCAGCAAATAGAAAAATTTATGATTATTTTTGCTTATTTCCTAGATGTCAAAATCGTTTATACATTGAACACTCCCTTTAATGATCTACTCAAAAATATTTTAATTTTTTAAAAATAACTTCCTAATGACAAATTGAACCTAATAAATTTTATTATTTCATGCTGTAAAGAACTCTGATGGAAGTTGCAACCATATTATCATAAAAAGAGTCTGCAACATTGCAATCAATGCTTTCAAGAACCATTCATCATTTGAACAATAGAATATTCAAAAGACATTTCCCATTTTTATTTTTTTTAATCAAAACTTCAAGTATTTGTACTGGTAAGAGTGAAATGAACAGCATAAGTGGACATGAGAAAACCACCAAATACTATTTTTCAACAAACAATGTATAACAAATGGCTAAGGTTTCCTCTCAGCCTATCAAATTGATTTCCTTAATTGTTCCTTAAATCTATCATTTATCAACTAGCCAGTATCAGGTAAAGCACTAGATTGATTCAATTTATGTGTGGTTAGTTGTAATTTCCTACTAACACATTCAGGGCTTCTTTCATTCAATTCTATCGATAATGTAACTCTCAATCATGAAATTATGCTTATCACTGATTTTATCATTGTCTTTATGAGACAAATGCACTGTTACTGAAGAATTAAAATATACACAAATCTCCAAAATAAATTTGGCTAATATATAATAAATTTGGCTTAATTTATCTCCAAAATAAATTTCGCTTTGATATTTCTTTGCTATTTCGCAGAACAACTTTGTTGGCCAGCAGCTTCAAATGCGTTTATTTAAATAAGCATTAAAAAAAAAAACTGTATTAATTAAAATAATTTTTAATGACACTTATTGTAAAACAAAATCACAATTTCAATCAACACTAATAATTTACTAGAAATTTAGTAAAAAAAAATTATATAATTTAAAAAGTATAATTCTTTTATTTGTTACCAAACATATAATAACTTACCATGATATGGTCCTCCACCATAACCTTTTGAATAGACCCAAGCAACACAATTGTAACCAATACCCCAAGTAATTCCTGCTGTACATGTTTCAACTATCCTTAAGTGTCCACCTCCAAGAAGACTCCATTTCCTAATTAAGAAAAACTTAAATTAAGAAAAGGAAATAAACAAAATGCATTATATATATATATATATATATATATATATATATATATATATATATATATATATATATATATATATATATATATATATATATATATATATATATATATATATACACACACACACACACACACACACACACACACATACACAGAGAGAGAGATAGAACTATTACATAAAAAATGCATTTTTTAAACATATAAAACTTAAATAAACATTTCAAAATCCTAAAATAAAATCATTTTAATCACCATTTTAATTTGCAAGAATACTTTAAATACTAAAAATATATAATAAAATTATTTAAAAAAATGTTTCAATTTTTTTTAATTTATTAAATAGGAAAAAGGACAACTTTTAATAATGAAAAAAAAATCTTAATTTATATTTAAATACCTTAAAACAAACTACATGCTTATTAGCACTTACAAAATATAATGATAAACAAACAAGTTCCTACTGGTTTTATAATTCTACAACCTAATATATAATTGAAATGCAATGACTGAACATAATATAATAACCTACATAATAATATTAATTTAGGACTCAAAAGAATTAGTTTTTTTGGGAAATATATGTAAAAAGGTATGACATGAAAGAAACTCTTCATAAAAGAATAGAACATGAAAAAATTATAAAATCTACAAAATTTGTGAACGTGAATACAAAATGTCTATATATGAATAGTGATTTCATTTATGTATAACTTAAAATCTATGAAGAAAAATTGCTCAGCATTCTTAACAGCCAATCAACATTAACTTTGCACCATAATTTTTAATATATACTTTCTAAGTTAAAATCTTATTTTCCTAAAATTTTAGGCGTGATTTATAGAAAATATTTGTAAAAACATACATATTAACTGGTGGATCATTTTCTGAGAAATATCCAGAGCTATGAACATACACATCTCCATTTACAGTAAGAGACCAAATTGACGTAATGTCTGGTATCCAAGGTAAATTGTTGACACTACGACAAGCTGTATTTAAAGTTGCCAACTACAAAATGAAAGATATTTAGCAAACCATGTATATCATATTTATTTTATTGTAAATGGAAACTAATTAAAGTTAAACTATAACTATTAAAATAACATTAAAATTTTAATGCAGAATTTAAAGTGAACTTATTAAGCAAAAAAGATTTTGATTCAAAGAGTTCATATAATTGCATTGTATTAATTTTCATTACTAACAATGTCCCATCACAAGATATAATTAAAATAACAGGTGTATAGTGCTTAATGATGACAAGACTCTTTTTAAATGTTATATTAATTCTACTGATTTCTTTCTTTGGAATAAAACTGGCAAAGACTAAGTTATATATTTTTCTATGAATAGTTATGATATAAACTAAGAAATATATGTAATTTGTTATCAGCAACACACCCTCACAAAATCCTATTCTGTAACATCAAAGTGGTGTGAGGATATACACAGGGGATGTACGTCTGGAACCTAAACTTAGTTTAGGTTCCTGGTAGGGTCAATCATGGCAAGAAGGCTGTGCTAATACACCTGGCTAATACAGAAAGGTAACCCAATCCAAAGTGTTTGGATGGATGATGATGTGCCGATGGATGAATGGCAACAGGGTCACGGTCTCGCTAATGGGCCCCTCGAGGAACCAGCAAAACCTCATTGTATGTTTGCCTTCCACCAGTACAGGGAGACTAAGGCTATGCAGGTTGTGACCTTATATTTTCTCCCTCTTCCTAAGTCACTTATGGATGATGAAAACAAAAAATAAAAATGATAAAAAAAAGGATTGGATACATATTCTGGTGTTATCCAATCAGCCAGCAAAACGGTTCCTAAGGAACAGAATCCAAGCAAAAAGGAGAACAATGGCAATCTGGCTGCTGAAGGAAGTGGAGTTGCCATAACGCAGCAATAAGGCACCACAATTGGAGAACCAGGAAATCTAACAAAAACACAAAGATGCAATCTAAAGTGTCACAATAAAACAAGGGAGCAGGTGGACACCGCTCTGAAAGTGGATGACACCAAAAGACATAGGTTTGAGGTGTCAACCCCTTCTCCCAGTAACACTGCACAACAGGGACGATCATCAACCTGGGACTTTTGCTCAGACTGTTAAAAGCCATAAAGCAGCTATTGTAAAGGATGGTTTCACAACCATTAAACTCAACAAGGAGGATGTTGACTCGATACAGCTGGAGATTCTGACCAGGACAGATGAGGTCTCCCATGGGAAATTATCTGCTTAAGGTTCTAGGTGTCAGATTAGTGTCTGGGGCACTAGTTCTCCTATGTGATGACCTTGAAACTGTGGAATGGATTAAAAAATCCTTCCATGGTAACAAGAGTCTGTTTGGTGGTGAGGGGCTCAGTATTCTGAATCCCAGTGATCTACCTAAACTGTAAAAGTGACCTTAAAGACAAGGGACACTCTTACCAAGGATCCTGCAGTATTTTAGAAACAGCTAAATAGACTCAACCCAGAGTTAAAGTCTTTAGAATGGTGAACTCAGAACCCATTAAAAAGGCAAATTATGGTGCATATACTGATTTGGATTGGGGAACCTTCATAATTCTCTGGGACTCAAACCAGAAGGATGTACAGAGCAATGAAGAGATAGAAGTTGTACAAGAAGGTGCATCTTACTCTCAAGTAAGTAAATCCTCTCCTACTTCTAGTAAGGAAAGTGAATTACCTAACACTGAAGAACTGGATTTAGATTCTGGTTCTGATATAACCTTGCAACCTAGCTCTCCTCTATCTGAGAGTGAGACAGAAAGGGTTTTGCAGGAAACTCAATAAGTCAGTCGTCTACTTATGGAGACTTGGGAAGCAATGCTTCTTCTTAGCTTCTTTGGGTACCACAGTGGTAAGTATCATCAAAGTTAGCACAGATCAACTTTCATCACAGTCGATCAGCTTCAGCTATTCTTAGCAAGAAGATGACTAGAGGGGAGGTTGACATTGTTTTAATTCAAGAGCCATGGACTTGAAATGGTTCTGTTTTGGGCCTACATGTTCAGGGTTTTAACATATTTTATGATAAATGTTGTTTGAGACCAAGAGCATGTACTGCTATTAGCAACAAATTAAATGCCCTCATTCTGGTTAATTACCTAAATGGGGATAATGTTACTGTAAAAGTATCCTGTTTATTGCAAGGAATCAAAGATGAAATCATCTTTGTCTTCATATCTTCCTTTCGAAGATAAAAACACATTTAATGTGCTAATTGTCAGTCCTCTAGATTATAACAATTTGAGTAAGAAACTCATCATAGGATGTGATGCAAATGCTCACCATACTGTCTGTGGGGAAGTAGTGATTGCAACAGATGTGGTGAGGATCTTTTAGAATACATATTGTATTATAATCTAGTTATTCTTGATAGAGGTAATGAACCCACCTTTTTTTACTATAAATAGAAGATATGTCCTTGACATCACTTTATGTAACAGTAAGTGTGCTGACTTTATTAAAGATTGGAAAGTGTCTGATGAAATAAGCTTATCTGACCACCAATACATTAGCTTTTCTGTTTTAGGAGCAAACAGACTAGAGGTGGTAGGTAGGAACCCAAAAAATACCAACTGGGGTTCCTACAAAAAAGTTCTAGAAGATCTCAAGGAAGGTGACTTCTGTAAGTTATCTTCGGTAGCAGATTTGGAATTGGCCATTGATCACATTCAGCATGCCATTCTCCAAGCATACTATCAAAATTGTGATGTCAGCAATACTTGCTCTCTAAGGTTAGTTCCTTGGTGGTCTAAAGAGTTAAGTAAATTGCGAAGACAATGTAGAAAGCTCTTCAATAGAGCCAAAAAAAATGGTGAGTGGCAGAAATATAAACTGACACTTACCACTTATAATAAAGCTATCAGGAATTCTAAAAAGAATTCTTGGCAAAATTACTGCACTGATATTAAAACTGTGTCTGCTACTGCAAGACTTGTTAAAATGTCTAAAGACAGGAACTGCTGTCTAAACACTCTTAAATTGTCAAATGGTAAGTTTTCAGAATCTGGGAGAGATTTGCTGAACTGTTCAGAGTTCACATTCCAGGTTCCAACGAAATAAATGGAACTCCTAATTTTACACTGTCTACATCAAATTGTGGTAGAAGTAAATGAGATGTTGCCAAAAAAGTCATAAATTATGATCAAACAAAATAGGCAATAATGTCCTTTACACCTTTTAAATCATCGGGAATGCATAGAATTGTACCGGCTTTGCTTATTGAGGGAGTCCAGTGCATTGCTCCAATTCTTTGTAGAATTTTTAGGGCAAGTATAGCCTTTGGGCATATACCTATTGCTTAGAGGCATACAAAAGTAATTTTTATTCCTAAAATAGGGAAAGATAATTACTATGAAGCTAAATCTTTTAGACCTATCAGCTTAACATCTTTTCTTCTAAAGGCAATTGAAAAGATGATAGATATATTAGAGAAGTCCATTTAGTGGAAAAACCACTTTCTGACTCTTAATATGCATATCAACTTGGTAGATCCACTGACATTGCCATCTACAACCTATCCTTCATTTTGGAGAAGAACTTTAAGGATAAGGAACTTGCTTTAGCTGTTTTCTTAGATATTGATAAGGTACCCATTGAAACTATTTTACAATCCCTTGCTAGAAAGGGAGTTAATGACACAATCTGTTCTTGGATAGAAAATCTGCTCAATAACAGATTTGTCAATGCCTCATTTTTAGGTAAAAACATGATCCAAGCCAAAGTTGGTTGTCCACAGGGAGGGGTTCTTTCACCCATCTTATGGTGCTGTGTTGTAGATTCCCTTTTAGAGGTGTTAAAAAAACCAGGCATAACCACCATTGAATATGCATATGATTTAGTTATAATCGTCAGAGGTAAGTTTGGTGAAACAATCTCTAGCATCATGTCCAACACCCTCAAACAAGTTTAGACTTGGTGTAAAAAAGAAGGTCTTTCTGTAAATCCTCAAAAAACCACTATTGTAGCCTTCACAAAGAAAAAGAATCTTAATCTGAAAAAGATAACTTCTTTGGTCAAGAGTTAACTTGCTCCAAAGAAGTTAAATTTTTAGGAATATTTTTTGACATGAACTTTAAGTTGGAACAAGCACTTCAAATATTTTTTAAAAGAGCAAAAAAAAAAAAGCTTTCTGGTCATGTAGAAATGCATTTGGATGAAATTGGAGCTTAAATCCCAAAGTTATTCATTGGATTTATACTATGATCATTAGTCCCATTATTACCTATGGCTCAATGGTCTGGTGGCCTAGAATCAAAAATGAAACTTCTAAAGCAGAATTAACAAAATTACAAAGGATGTTTTGTGTAGCTATCTCTGGGTGTGTTCGAACAACTTTCACATCTACACTGGAGCTTCTGCTTGGTATGCATACCCTTTATATGCATATTGAAGCAGAAGCAATACTTAGCATGAAGAGGCTTAAAAATACAGGTCAGTGGAAGGACTACTCTAGGTTTTTATCCTGGGGAAACCTCAATGCTGATGTAACTAGTCATCCTTTTCTTAGTATGCCTACTGATTACAAGATTGTTAAGAATGCTTTTGATAATCATTATACAATCAAATTTCCCTTGAGAGGAGACTGGAATAATGTTGCCATCAGTGAAGGCTGTATTTATTGGTATACTGATGGCTCAAAAATGAATTTCAACACTGGGGCTGGTATTTGTTGTCCTGCTGATGGAAGAAAGCTATCATTCCCCTTGGGTAAATATACAACTGTATTCCAAGCAAAAGCCTTTGCCATTCTCATGTGCAGTAGAATGTGCTTGGATAGAAACTATTCTTGTAAAAGTAAATCATCACTTTAATGTGGGTGCCTGGGCACTCTGGTGTTCCTGGCAATGAATTAGCGAATGATCTGGCAAGGACTGGATCAACAAACACCTTTTTTTCGTCCTGAACCAGTGCTAGGTATTTCAAAAGAATTGATCAGAAAGAATGTCTTTGATCTCTTCAGAAAGCAACAGTTTATGGACTGGTACAATGCCAATGATCAAGGACAAACAAGGCTAAATTAAATAGCACGTGGCTTAGTAAAAAGGTAAAAGAATAATTAAAGTTCAATAGAAGCAGTCTAAGGAAAGCAGTGGGACTACTTACTGGACACTGCCACCTTAAAAAAACATCTCACCATAATGGGAGTTTCAGATGATCCCACTTGTAGAGGTTGTCATTATATGGAAGAAACTTCAATACACATCTTATGTGAATGTGAGACCTTTTCTGCACATAGATTTGAACACCTGGCTCAGCACTTGATTGAACCTTGAATTTTGCAGGAATGTGCTGTAAAATGTCTGATGAATTTTGCTTCAGCCACTGGTCTCTTCAAATAGGGCTTTCTGAGGAGTATAGTACAATAGACCTATGGTCGTGGTGCTCTAGGTTCTTTTGGAAGCACCCTATCTTATCTAATCTATCAGCAACACAAAACTTGATGCCAGAAAAAGTAGGTAAAAAATGTATTGAATAATGAATTTTTTGCTCACTTTTTCCAGCAAAAAATTTAAATATGACCCATTTAGAAGCACTTTCTGGAATGATTCTATACAAATGATCTCATTGAGAAATTTATGTAGTCTCAATTAAATAATTAGAATTAATTGCCTATTTTTACTTATATTTCATTTCACAACCAATATTAAATAAATGGATATTTCATTAAATAAAAGTATTTTGGATTATTAATATTGAAAATATTAAGAATATATTTACCCAATCTTCTAAATCATCATTAGAAGTAAAAGAAAATTTCCATGGAGAGCCATTTAAAGTTTTTTTTGCCGTGTGAATTAGAAGAATATTTCTATTCCAATCAGGAAGACTAACAACACAAGTAACATGATTCACTGCAACAGATATCTAAGAAAAAAATCAATACTTGAAAAGGTACACTAAAGTAATTATGAATAATAAATATTTGTACTGCAATGTACAATACTATATTAATAATGAAAATTATTTTTTAAGTGGAGACAATATAAAAAGTCTATATATAAATACAATAACAGACTTATATGTCTGATACAGGATGTACACATATATATTGAGAGAAGTTAATATAATTTGCACAATATCAAAATAGTCATTCTATTATCCATTTATATGATATAAAAAAGGTTTGCTTTGTATACAATTTAACTCTTATACTGAATGAAAATTCTGATGCAAATTTTGTAAGAGCAACAATGAATCATTTTAAGTAGCATTAATATTAAAACATATTCAAGTCAAAATAATTCGTATTTATAAAATATTTCTTATAACAAACAATAATATAATTTTTTTATTTAAAAGCACACTGAATGAATAAGCAGGCTTAAGTTCTTTATCTAAAAACTTACTAGAAGCTGCAGATTGAATCCCTTAAGTTTATGCTGTTCACAGCAATTAAGTTAAGCGTATTTGAATAACAAGTAAGACAGTAATTGTTATATTTTATTGAATATCTATAAGTAATATGCAAACTGAAATTAAAAAATGGAAAATTGAATTTTTCAAATTTTTGTTTTCAGAAATATGGAGATTAAGTAACATTGAGGAAAAATGAGCTTGTTTAATATTTCTAAACATAATTCATTTTGAGCCTTAAGCCAAATACTTGCACAAGACACTTAAAAATACGTAATAAAAAATTTACTTCAAGAATTTGCAAATCATTTTTCAAACTTTTATCTTATAAGTTAGAAAAATTATTTGAAAATTCTAACACAAATAATTTAAAATGTAAAATTTTGATGAAAAATTTTAGTGCATCAAGATATCTACAATATTTTTCTTTCCTCATGACTTAAGCAAATTAAATTTATTTCATTATAGAAGCAATATAATTTACCTGAATGTGTACTGCACCTCACAAACTTTTCTTAATATTAAAACAAATTGTTAAATTTACTATTAAAATGATTTCCAAAATGCTCATAACAGTATTTCATATAATTTTCTCAGATTATTTAAAATGTAAAATTGAGCAACTGCTCAATCAATAATATTGTTAATAGAATTATATTACACTAATTCATTAATCAAAGTGTGTACTTTGACAAATCTTTAAGTAAATTGTAATTTCATGAAAAATTGAATAAAAACTTGTAGCATCAAAAATAATTATGTGCAATACCTCAATGTGTCTAAATACTGAGCATTACTGGAAATATATATTGTAAGTAAAAAAAAATTAAGTAAATATTTCATTGATAAATTAACCAATGAAATCAAATCAATTTTGCAAATTAGTACAATAAGCAATGGAACCTAATCAAGAGAAAGTAAAATTTTGCAAACATTACTTTTAAATATAAAATCCTAAATAAATTACTAAGTTAAAATTAGTTTTATTCAACTGAGATAAAAGAACTAATTCATTTAATTAAACTAATGAATTTTTAGAAAATGGAGTATTTGTAATAGAACAAAACAAAAGTAGAAAAAAGATATGAAAAAATACAGGCAATCAAATATGTAAATTCATTTTTATAGAATTTTATAAGATATTACAACGTATTTAAACTGATTTGAAAGTATTTTCAATATACCTGTTCCTTTTTGTAATGACAAGTGAGGACACTTTTATTATTGCCATCACCATGTTGAAGAAGTTCTAAAAGGCAGTTTATCCAAACATTTTTATAATATCGGCAAGAAGCAGTTTTCACCCATATGCTCTGTATTTAATAATTATAACCATTAATGATTTTAAGCAAATCACCAGTTAAAAATAACAGTAATGAAAATGAAATTAAACATAGTAAATATTTCATGAACATATTCTAAACTTTTTAGCAATAACTTTAAAAATGATTTAAATATTTATATTTAAGTCTTTCATAATATTTTACTAAATATAAGATTGATGAAGTGTCTAATCAATTAAATATTTTAAGCAAGTTGAACAAAGTCGTTTGATATTAATATGAAAATGAGAAGAATATTCACAATAATTCTTCAATTACATTTTGCATCAAAAGAAATCTTTATCAATTCATCATTTATGAAGAAAATTTCTATTATAAAGCTAAGGAATATTTGAAAAGAAGCAATGCAATTAGATTAACACTTAAGGTATCATGAAACACTTTATATTACCATATTTTTAATACTTAATTAAAGATTACGATAGAATGTTCATTTTTAGAATCCTTCATAAAAGCTTTAGAAATTATTTGAGATATGTTAAATGAATTAAAAACTAATTTCACTTTAACTTTAAAACTTTGCAAAATAGTACAATACAAAATTTTGGAGAATTATATAATTTTGGAAAAACAATTTAACCATTAAAATGTTTAGTGAAAAAAGAAAGAAGTAAATACATGCAATTTCTGAGACAACTTTAAAGTTTTTCCATTTTAATAAATAATGGATTACTTCAAATATCAACATTTTTAAAGCACATTTTATTTAATGGCATTTTTAATTTTAAAATTATTAAATAAGGAGGATTTCTTTTCTACCTTTTTTTTTAAGCATGAATTTTCACTTCAAATTTTTTTTTATATTTAGCATATTTTTGAAAGAAATTTGGATAATATCCATACAAAATCTAATACACTTCAAAATAAATAAAAATTAGTTTTTACATAATTAATATTTTGAACTACCAAGCCTGATTTAAACAATGGCAATTAATCAAGTTATTTTAAAATCTTTATTTGCTAGTTGCAAAATTTTTTAGTTACTTCATAACAGTCTTATGTCATTTATTATGAATCAATTTAGTATAAATTTAACATTGTTCATGAAGAAAAATTAATATAATTTGTGAAACTTGAGCCCTAATATATCCAACATAAATTCACTAGACTCTCCACAAGTACATGTAAAAAGAATTTTAAAGTGAATGATACAATGTAAAAATATAAACTATGAACAAAAATGATACCCAATGGTTTTAATAAATAATACCATAATTAAGAATTAACTTAAAACTTCACAAAATATTTTTTAATGGTAATGAAATAAAATAAATGATTAAAAAACAATAAAGTACTTATGTATAACTATAAAGGATACAATGAAAAAGATAAGCAAGACACAAATATAAGAAATAAAATGTAGGTTTCCACATCCATTATTAAAATAATTAACAATTGCACACATCAAATATAATAAATATGAGAACTGATATATGAAATATCAAATATGTAAAAATAACAAAATCAATAAATGATTTTCTTTTCCAGTGACAATCATTTTTATTTTAATTAAGGAGCTTCTTATTCTATATGAATAAGACATCTATTAATTAATTCTTTTATATATAGATTTTATTCAGATAGAAAAAAAACACTTCTAATTCCTCTTAAATTTTTGAAAATTAAATCATTAATTTGTAAGAAAAAACACAATTTTTATTAAATTTGTTTAAAATGTATTATTTTCAGATTTCTCAAATTTTTTTTATAAATTCCAATATTTTTACAACTATTAAATATAATATTTTCAAATTTTTTTCATTAGAAACTCTGTAAGAGATTTACAGAAATATGGCAAGGTAATTGAGAAATAATGTATAAGCTTATTTTTTTAACATATTTACAATTACAATACTAATTTCACAAGAACCATTGAAAATATATATGTATATACAAAATTTTAAACAATTATATTTCATTTTCTGATGTAAAATTAATATGTTAAAATTTTCATCATTTTTAAACAAGCAAAATTAAAATCATATTTTTTATTTATATTTCATAAAAAATCATAATTCATAAAAAAAATCATTTTACCTTTTCTATAGCTTTTGGATATGAAGAAAATTGAACTACTTCTCGGTTATATCTTTCTTTAAGTTGAGATAAAATATTATGATACCATGGTTCATCAACTGCACTTTTACTAACAGAACTGCCTAACATAAAAAGAACATGAACAAAAAGTTAAAAAATAAAATAGATCATTTGATTGCATAACAAATTTCAGTTTTAAACAGAAATTAAAGTCTAAATCTTGTTAATAATATACAAGTTGAAGACAAACACTACATAAACATGGTGTAATATTGCTAATGGCTGAAAATTTAGCTTTATTAAAGTAATTTCCTTAGAAAGAGAAACTCAAAAATTTATGTCAAAAAAGTTACTTTTTTAGAAAACATGTTTTTGAAAAATATATAAAAGAAAATAAAATCCCACACAATTTGCTTTGAATTATTTAAAAATTGCAACATTCATTTGAATTAGTTTTATTTTTGAATTCTAAAAAGCTTATGATATTAGAAATATGCTATTAAAAATATTAAACACTTAGAAGCTGTATGTATTTTAAAGAAAAAATTTATTGATATACGATAAAAAATACATATATTATTCTGAAAAAGACTTAAATTTTTTTTAATTTTACTATACATAAATGCAGATTCATACACTTCAGTTAAAAAAAAAATTACATTTTCTTTTTCTTTTTTTGAAAAATTTAAACATAATTAATGTTCAATTAAAGTTTGCTGCTGATCAAAAGCAATTCCAATGAAGATAAAAATCGGTTACCTCTGTGATAAACAATTTTTTAAAGCTAAATTACTTGAAGTTAGTAACAGTGATTATATTTTTTAAAAGATCCCTAAAAATTAAAAATTGATAAAAAAATTAACAAAAAAAGACAACATATTGAATTAGAAAAATTAATAAAATATAAACTGTAATATTAGAAAAATTCACGCAAAATTAAAAATTTATGTTTAAATGGTGTAAATTTCATATACATACCCTCAGCAAACCAAAAAGGCAAAGAATCTGTATGCACAGAGCATCCACTAGCACTAACCCACGTAAAAAATACATTTGCACCACCATGGTCAACAACTGTTTCCATAGGAGACTGCCACATTAGAGACTTTTCTGCACATAATGTATCACTATCTAAACTAGAATAAGATCCTGTCCTGTTGATAACACTTTGAAATCTATCACGAGATGAAGCTTCATTGGACACACTTGTAAAATTTGCACTAATATCTTGAATGTCATCCTGTGAAACACTTACATCAGTTATTTTTGATATGTCTAAACTTCTTAATGGATCAAAAGGAGTGTTAAGCATGCTGATTTTTCGAGCATTTGCCGAAATAGAAATTGTACTGACGGTGCTTATCTTCCTGGAACTTGGAGAAGATGAATCTGAGGTATAGACAGAGTCCCTGTGAGAAGTGACAGATATAGAATCTAAGCTTGAAGAACTGGGTGAGTGAGTCACATCTCTAACTGGAGCCTCTATTGGTTTCCAAGTACGACCAAATAACTCAGTAATATTCACACCAGTTCTAAGGACTATATTAAAGGATTCACCAGTAATACCAAATACCTATAGAATAAAATTAAAAATAAAGAAATTACACTAAATCAAAAAGTAAATAAATAAGATCTTTCATGAAAATAATAAAATTGAGCAATATATAGTTATCACAGTAAAAGAATAAATAATTCACTATAAAATGTTTTATTTCCAAATATAAGCTTTTGAAGAAAATAAATATTTATTTATTGAAAAATAACCTAATTTTAGAGAAATGCCGATTGATTTGAATTTTAGAGATTTCATCTGAAAAAAAATGTTACAGCTCTCACTATGATTAATACATAAAAAAATTAGTTACAATAGCAGAGTTCCCATAGAAATATGAAAATGAATTTAAAAGATTTTTCCTTGTTCATCTAAAATGTCCTCACACCAACTTCTTTGAAATGTAATGTTTTAATGATATTTATTAATTTCATTCAATTTTCCCCATTAATTTTAATTACAATTATTAGTCTAATTGTAATGAAGTATACATACACAGAGTGAATGGTTAATAATAGGTAATGTATAATGAAAAACTGACAATAAGAAAATATGAGAAAATTATATATTTGGATAGAATATTAACATTTTTAACAAATTAAATTCAAAAATAAGTTTTCAAATTATTTTTTCATTTGAAAGAAAACATATGTCTCTTTTTCAGAATAGTCATTACCACAGATATGAAACAAGTGCGCTAAATTTTTAGAACATCAATATTTACAAATATTGCTGATTGGAAAATGTTTTAAAATTAAACTAATTTTTAATTTACATTTAAGTAGTATAATTAAGACCACCATATACTTCTATAAGAATTTTATACAATATTTCAATTGTGTATTTCTGAAGTCCCTCCAAACTTTAAAATATTTTTTATTTCTTCTAATTTTAATTTTCATTTTTAGTTTGATTCCCTTTAAAACTTTTAAGATAACTTTTATTGGGAATTTCAAATATTATATCGAATAGCAAATTTTGAAAACTTTATATATAACTTCACACTATTTGTTTAAATTTCCCAGTTTCTTATGAAAAATAGATTTCATTAATATAGATTTTATTATTTATAGATATTTCTTTATTGATAATTCATAGCTAACACTTATATTGCCAACATGAAATATAACGGATAATTATATTAAGAACTACAGACTATAACACTAATATTTATAAACAGACAGAACTATGGAAAAAAAAAATTCTCAAGTCTCAGTGATAAGTTTGCATCAATTTTCACAATCTTAAAGCTCTTTAACTGTAACAGTGTGTACAACAGATAAGAATGCATAAAAAATTTTTTTATATATACAATCCTTTTTCAAATAATTTTAATGTAGTAAAGCAAATGTTAAAATCATTTGTCTCTAATATGGTAAATTTTGAATGACAGTAGATCTAATGATAAAAATTTCTGACTAAATATTGAACAGGATTCTTTAAATTTCTTACTCCATCTTTAATTTGAAGACTTAAATTTCAGATGCAATCATTTCATTAAAAAATATACATAATTTGAAATATTTTCTGATAAACTTTAATAGCAAATTATACAATTAGAACATTTCTTTAACACCTATCTTTGGTAGTTTCACAACTATTTATTGAGTTAAATGCTAGTATGAGTTTGAATGTTTGAGAACTTTTAAAATTCTAAAACACCAATACTATATTATTATAAATAAGACACTATAAATATTTTCTTATTACCGTATTTTCCTGTATATAATTCTGCAAGACCTTTTATTCGAGCAAAATAAAAGTATCGCATAATCTGCAGCGGCATATAACCTGCGGCAAATTTTCTGACGAATATTCGAAAACTTATACTGCTGATAATTTAGTGCCAGATAAAATATATTCCTTATAACTAAAAATATAATAAATTCAACATAAAAATTCTTATAATGATAAAGATTTGCTTGAATCTACCTCAATGCAAAGAGTGATTAACTGAGATGAAAGCACGATACTGATCAACGTCCAAGAGGATTCTAGAAAAACTTATCGATTTTTAGACTTTAGTAACTTTCAAAACAAAATTAGACATTTTAAAAATAAACTACATTTGTTTTGTTAATAGTTAAAATGAATGAAATAGATTACTTTCTAACTGCGCATGGAATACCTTTTTCTTTTGTAGCACGCCTGCTTTGTATTTCACCTTACATTATATGCTTGTTGACTTTTTCATTTGCCTTCCCTACAGTTTTCAATTTAAAATTTACTCTCTAACTTAATAATTTTCACTTCTCTAGACAATGTATGAATTTTAATGTTTTGAGAGTAAAACAGTTCAGATCAAGACAGAATGTGAAATCATGTTAATGAATTGCAACTTTAATAACCTTTCAGAACTGAATTCATTCTTGAACATAATTGGACAGTGCTGATTATAGTTAAAAATAAGTCAACTAAGTATTGGTTCTATCTGTTATTTATTGTATGAAACACACACACACATAAAGAGCATTTCTTTCAAAACTTTATTGTAAACTTTTCAATTGAAAAATATCTGTTTGTCAGATTATGGGCATTGGTGTATATTACACACAACCGAATTGGGAACTTTTTTAACACATAATTTGCGGATTATATACAAGAAAATAGGGTATTTATTTATTTACAAAAATAACAAAAATTATAAAAGGTGGGAATCATACTCAGGATTAATGAAATGAAAATCAAATGTTAACTGTTCAGTAGGCAGCTAAAGAAACTCTATAAGAAAATGCATTTAAAATCACCATTTTTAATGGCGAACTGAATTTTTGTAGAATAAATTTTTCTAAATTTGTCAAAAACTCTTGTTTTTGATAAATTCAGAAAAAATTATGAAAGAGATAGTTTGCTTGATATTTACTTTTATTTTCAACCTCAAGATTAAACAAAAATGATAATTTTATTTTTAAAATGGGTAAATTATTAAATTGTAAAACATTTTCACAAACCACTTTAAAAAGTCTAAGATTTAAAAGTTTTTAAATAAATTAGAACAATTAGCATTGATGTATCTAAGTTAAAGCAGATAAAAGGTACTAGCCTGAAAATAATTAAATTTCTTTTATTTATGAAAATATGATAAGTAAAATTAAAATAAAGGCAGAAAGCTTTATAAGACTTTATATTAAAAAATATTTTCAGACATTTAACTTTCATTTAAAAAAAATCCCTGACTTTTTTTATCCTAATCCTTTATTTAAATATTTTCTTATTTCTTAATTTTCAAAATTTGTTTGAACATTGCAGGAAAGCATTATTGAAAAAATTCCAAATTACTTGCTCAAACATTTTCACATTTGTAGGATATGCAAATAGCAAGCAACTTGATTTTTAAATTAAAAAAAAAATAGACTATTTTAAATAATATGAATAGCAAGATCTTATTCTTTAATTATTAATTCTTGAATTCACATTTATCAAAACACAATCTTTTAGTGGCCCCACAAGTTAAAACACCAGAAATTATGTTTTTTTAAACATGTGACAAAAACAACATTTCATATTCATGCCATGAGCTATGTAAGAAATATAAAGTATATTTAAGCTATAAGTACATATATGTGATGAATACAAATTGAAACAATTTTTCAACAAAGAAGCGGAAAAGAAATAAAAATTCAAATATTACTTAATATTTAAGGGATTAATATCACAATTACACAAAATAAAATTAATAATCATAAATTCAATATAATTTTTAAATAATTTAATTCAAATTATTAAATTTGCACAAAAAATGTAACAAGTTTAAAACCAGCATAATAACTGATTAATCCCATTTTATAGCTGTATATACATGAATACAGAAATTTAATAAATAATATTACATTCATTTATTTACTACAACAAAAGAAGAGTATTAAAAGGCTAAGACCATTGTAATGTCACTGATGTTTGAATTGGAAAACTGAGATCCCACATCTTTTACTTTAAAATATGAAAATATGTAAGAAAATTTTAAAAAATATGCAAAGTTAACATACAAATACAGGAATAATATAATTTAATGATTTTCTTATGCAAATTACTCATTTAATTAATAGAAAATGTTACTAAGATCTTAAATATAATACAAAACTTTATATATAGCAAATAAAAATGTAATATAAATTTATTTTTAAAAAATTAAATGGTTTTGTATTTTTAAAGAAAGATATTGAGAAATAATCTGTACTCTGCCATTCAATTTTTGAAATAAAAACATCTATTGTTTTACAAATCATTTAAATTTATATGAATACATCAAATCTATCAACTATTGTATTATTATTTACAGATAAGTTCATATCATTACCCATCACATTGGTTGCAGAAACAAAAATAAAGAGTTCATATATTTTGTACTAAGAGATTAATAATGAAGGCTATGGAATTATTTCTTTTGAGATTTATTTATAATTTCATTACAAAATTTAGTTACAAGTCTTTTTAAATGAATTTTTTTAGATATATAAAATCAAATAAATCAAATTTTTAAACTGCTTATATATATATATATATATATATATATATATATATATATATATATATATATATATATATATATATATATATATATATATATATATATATATATATATATATATATATATATATAACATATATATATATATATATATATATATATATATATATATATATATATATATATATATATATATATATATATATAACAACGAAGCTTAATATTCATATGATTTAATAATGTTGAAATGTTTTATTTTTGATAAAATTTATCTAGACACAATTAAGCAAACATAAATGAATAGAATTATGAAAGCAAAAATAACATTTATTACTTACTTGGTCATCAATACCAACACTAATATTTAATAAATTTCCATACATTTCTGCCCAACCAGAACCAATAGCATCTTTTTCATTTTCACTAGAATGTAAACCATCTATTCCTTTACGAAACCAAACCTATTAAGAAACTGTATTTCATAAATTATTCATAACAATAATAGATGAATGCTAAAATTAAATTATTTTACACTAATTAAGCAAATAAGACTATTTATGAATATAGAGATTAGGATATCAATAATTAGGAAAATCCTTTGTATGTTAAAAAGTCACTTACTTTTGCAATTTTTACAACGCACAAAACATAGCACTGGGTAGTGAACAACATAACTGTTGCCAGGATTACTTAGACATCCACAATTGGATGAATTTTTATGGATAATGAATCACATCACAAAGGAGTAGAAATTGAAAACACTTCAAATCCATGCCAATAAATGACATTAACGAACAAATAATATTTACTTGCTCATATTTTATTTCACATAAACAGCAAAATTGATCTTGATTTACATAACACATTAAGGTCCAATTTAATTGATAAAATATAATCATTGAAACGAAATTTAAGATTTAATGTTTCATTAAAAATTGTCATATAGAATTGTTTGAAGATATTCTTTTAAATTTATAAAATTCAGGCTTAATTTATTTTGAGAAAACTAAAATCTTCATAATCGTTATTATTATTCACTCTATTGCATTTATCTGGGAGACATATATAATACAAATTTGTCACACATAATTTGCTTTATACTAATCTTATTTATACTGCAAAAAATGTGCAGGTATAATTGAGATCTAATTTTACTTTTCTTTGTGCATATTTTTAAGATTCAGTCATCATTTTTATTTTATATACATACAAATCTTTTTTAAAGAAATGCTGATCACACACATAATTAAAACTATGTTTTTACATAATTTATAAAATGTGTACCATTACAAAATATTTTTAAAAATAAATTAATTCAATTTTTTCTTAATGAAAATGAAAATTGTAACATATTTTGATAATTATATCGAAACATAGGTTGTGAGAACATATGATTTCTATATTAGTTATAGTAAATATTAGGTAACTTAAAAATTCTAGTGAATAGAATATTATAATGTCCAATAGTATATTATAAGGTTAAAAATAAAATTTTCTTTATTTCAAACTCAATATTTGTTTTTACATAAATTTACTGTATGCATTCTGTCATATAAGCAATATACTTAATGACTTATTGTAAAAATGTGTCAGTATAAGCCCATTGATATTCTTCTACAGTATTATACAAAAAACAATTACATATATTATATAACTAAAATATTTCTGAAATCTTTTTTATAATTTTTAATATTTCAAACCTGGAAAGAGTTGGTATAAGCAGCAAACTGGCAGCACATAATGATCAGCAATCAATTGCATTAATGCATGGAGGTTTGGTTTGCTTGTTGTTCAACTGTCATTTTTTGCACGCGAGGGCTAATTAGACCGGGACCTACAGTTTAAAGTGGATTCCTTAATGCATGAAGGAGACTGTCTTTGTTTTATAGAGGCATACAGTCATTACTCTTGGTGTGATGGTATCAAATGATATCTCCAGCAACAACATGTCACTCTAATTATCCTGCATATAGCTTTAATAATGCAGTATGCAGATTCAATTTTGCAACCAGCATTACTTTACACAGAGCATCGTCATGTTGCTAGTTTTCAATATGATAGGGCCAGGACTATTATAGCTTTGTTACCTTATATAGAAATCTAGTTAATATTGATGGCTTCTATGCCATAAAGTTTAAATACTTTCATTATCTGCATATGTATTTAATTTTAAGAAAATGCTTCCTGCTTTGCAAAGATATATATTATGAATAAAGAATTCATGGATTTAGTATATGATAATTATGTCTAGAATTATTCTCCCTATACTCAAACTTAAAATTTAATCAAAATTTGTAATTTTTAGCAATAAAAATATTTTTAAACAAATACTTTCGAACCAAATTTTTTTTTAAATTATTAATAAATTTTAAAAATTAATTAAGTCAATCCTATAAAAAAGCTATAAGAAGATAGAAGTCTTTTCCTGAACTTAATGAAAATTATTTTTGTAAT
Organism: Latrodectus elegans; assembly: GCA_030067965.1. NCBI lineage: Eukaryota > Metazoa > Arthropoda > Arachnida > Araneae > Theridiidae > Latrodectus > Latrodectus elegans. The sequence continues at coordinate 1,783,435 of CM057811.1, forward strand.
GTTGAATAAACTTTTAAAATAGTTTAAAAATGTAAAATTTTATTTAAAAAAACTAATTGTTTTGTAATTTGAAATAAAATATTGAAACAAATGAAAGAATTTGCTAGGAAGCTTAAATTTTTTTTACTAACTCTTAGATTTAAAATTCTAGGAGTTTTCAGCACTTGAAAAATAAAAAGTAAATTTAAGAAAACTTATACATTTTAAATATACTTTCAAAAATGTTTTCATAAAACTTATAATTTATCTATTTTTCACATCAAATATAAGACATTTTAAAAATTAATAAGGTAAATTAAAACTAGATTTTATAGCAAAGCAGAAATTTTTGATAATTTGATATATAATACCATAAAAAATTAAGTATCAAAAACATGCATAAAAAACATAATATAAATAAAAATATTCTTTTAGAAACTCAAAATATGAATAAAAATAAGTCCTATAAACATGAATACAGTAATAAACCTTGTTATCAGACAACAGAAATTAATTAATGGAACCACAAATTGAGTGTTTCTGAACACATAACTAAAATAGGGAAATTTAAGTCATAAAATTTCTTAAATTTCTTTCAGTAACACGTTAAATTATCATGAAATAGACATTTACAATATATTTAAAATTTTTATGTAATAAACTTTAATAAATACATGTTTTGTGTATGTTTGTTTTAATAATTAAGTACTTAAACGATTTATTAATATTTTTATATATGTAAATATTAATATTTAAATAAATTCAGTGCACAATTTATGAACACAATAAAACATGATTTAATAAAATCATGTTTTTTTACAGTAGATTTCAAGAGAAACAAACAAAAAAGTTGAAAAAAACATCATAAAAATGCTACATTCTATGAGAAATTTTGAAATTTTTTCATAAGCTAAGTACTAGAAATTGGCAATAATTATCATCAAAGGTAATTAACATAAGAGTTTAATAATATTTGCAAATAAAAACTTATTTCTAATTTTAATATTATAAAGAGTTAAAAGAAATTTCCATTTAATTACATCTTAATTTATTTTCCTACTAAATTTAGGTGTTTGCTAAAATCTGTTATTATGAAAACTATCTTCAAAGCCTTAATAATTTTGAAAACATTTCTCATTTTTATCAAATAATAAAAATAATTTTTTTATTAAATTTACATAAGCAATTACGCAGATAAAGATTTGATACATAGGATAAAAATACCTATTTTCAAAACAAATTAATATTAAAACAGTCAACATGTTTTTTAAAGACAATTTCAATAGTTTTTAAATAAATGAAAATAACAGACAAAATGTAAAACCTTATTGTCTTTGCTCAAAGCCCAAACAACATATTTTCCAACACTTATTTGAACTAAAGGATCTGCTGTAGAAGGAGGATCAACCAAAACCCAATCTTTACCTAGAATAATAATAAAATACATAATTGTAAAAGTTACCTAATAATTGATGAAAACATGTTAAAACTATATATAGTATAAAATATTATTTAATAAAAATTACACTATTTTTACCAAATGAACATAGAGTTTAAAATAGAAGATCTGTTTGAAAATAATAAAATCTTTCAAATATTTACAAAATCTTAAAAAATATATACATTTATTTACTTAGTTTCAGTGTAAATAAAGAACAATACTTGTTAAGGACAAGGAAAAACATTTCTCTCATTTTTATTTAATAAAATATACATATAAATTTTCTATTAAATTACAAAAATTACATAAAATTGAAATTTGATAATTTTACTAAAATATTTATTTGAATAAATATAAAGTTTGGAATATTTTTCATGTAAAATCATGACATTTTCTATTTTGATAAGCATAAACATATATAGTACTTACGAATAGATATGGGTAGTAAATGTCGAATGCAAAAAATTCAATAATAAAAACTGAAAAACAAATACTAAATAAACAGTAAATACCTCTTTTTTCATGAAATAAAAAGCCCTTCATTATTAAAATTCCTTTAAAGAATATATTTACAATTATTTTAATAATTAAAAATATTATTAAACTAATGTCTTAAATGCATTTAAATTTATATCAGTCATAGGAATCTATTTAAATAGTTAAAAAAATACCCATGATATTTTCTCTTGTGACACCTGTGCGGACCAAGGCATTTCCTGACCATGTCACAGCCCAGCACAAGCCAGTTAATCCCACAGAAATTTGGCAAACATCGCTTTGTTTGAGTGTATTAATGGGTACCCAGCCTTTGCCTTCTGGTGATGTTTCTGTGACACCATAACGAAACAAAACCTAAGATACAAAAATACGATACATATATGAATTATCAAAATTTAAAAAATTGCTTACTTTTCTCTTCTGATTGCTATTATTGATTACATAATATTCTTTTTCATAACATGTTTATAATATGATTTATGTTTATTATAATTTAAGAGGTGAGTGTTTTAAATTTTATAATAATTTAAGTCATTTGTGAAGAAAGAAGAAATAGTTTTATCTTTTAAACTTTGAAACTTCACAGACATGCAATTTTTTATGAACATAAATGTTATCCTTATAAAAGTATATTTTAGTTCAAATTAATTTAAAATCAAAAAACAGAAATGAAAATTTCAGGATTCATTCCAGCAGCTATTCGTAAATCAAGCCTAAAACCTTACTCATGAATTTTTAATTAGTTTTTTATTTTGTTGCACCCTTAATATATACATACATAGTAGTGTAGACAGTACCTTAAAAGCTAACATGTTTAGAATACTCATAGATCACCAAGTGCCTTCTAATTTTAAACGATGGTCAAGTGACAAGGTCATATCTGAGCTCTGGCCCCCTTCTCACCACATTTACATCACACAAGAGGAAGCATTTTTTGGTCACCCTCCAAATAACTGCCTATGGCAAATTATGCTTTACTTCGCTGATCTTAACAGGAAATGACATAAGGCTACTAAGTCACTAGAGAGCTCATCCTTAATAAATAAAGATTTATTTAATTTTTCAATGTATACTTACTTAAATTCTGATACTTTTACATTGCATATAAATTACTCTAATCAATGCTAGAAGAGTATAACAAAATTATTTTTTTTTACAAATGAATGTTTTCTAATTTCTTACCTTTTTTTTTTGACATAAAATTTCCTGTTAACTATCATATTTTTACTTATTTTTTTCAAAAGTATTTTCAGTCTCTAAAACTTTTAAGTTAAAAAAATATTAATGTGTTTTAGCACATGAAATTAGTTTCTATGAATTTTCTGTTTATTTATCCAATATAAGATTCAGAATAAAGCTATGTTGTGTACTTTTTCCTAGGCAGTTTATCACGAAAGAAAAAATTATGTATATCATAAAAAAATAAGGTATATATTTACATTGATAGCATAAAAATTCTTTTCAGCTCAAAACCATTTATTGACATTTAACAAAAAATGTATATCATATTATAATATTACCTTTTAAATTGAAACTGAATAAAAGTATTCTTAAAACTCTTGTATTTTTTATCATATTTTGAACAAAAAAAAACCCAAATAATTTAAATTTATTATTTTTGCATGCTTTTAAAAAATCTATTAATGTAACAACCAATAACCAGAGAAGAAGCAATTGATGTCACCACTTCATAGTTTTTGCTCCTGCTTCGGGTCATGTGACTGCTGGCGATAATGTGTAACTTTAAAACAATTTTCAGAATGTATCCGGCTCTCGCTGAGTAATGTTTAGGATTTCAAAGGAATAAATGCTTCTTTTTTTTCAAGATATTCCAAAGTCATTATTGATAATTTTGGTCTTCAATTTAAATGTCACATAGACACTTTGGCCCATAGTTTTCCTATGTTACGTTGAAGGAATTCCATTTTTTACCAGATCAAGAAATCGACTTAGGAAATATTTAAATTAAAAACAAAACATAATATAAGTGGCACCCAACATGGGGCGTGAAGATTGAAATTAAAGTTTTATTGAAGAATGGATTTGTTGAAACAGAAACGAAAAGAGGTACGAGCATCCCATACAGCCTGTTGGGAATAAAATTTAAGAATAACTGAAACCAGAAGTACATAAGAATGTTATTTTGGTTTTATCCGCGCAATTAGAAGATAAATTTCAAAGATTAGAAGTTTCTCAGCAAGAAGTAGAGAACGGAATTTTAACTTCAAAAGATTCTGAACGGTTATGTTAAGAAGATTTCATCGCAGCAGAAGAATATTGCGATAGATATATTGAACTTTTTGAGAAATGCCCTAAAGTAACTATGACAATGAAAGTCTCTCAAGATACCTCAAATAAAAAACAATTCAAGTTCCTGAAGTTAGAATTAAAACGATTTTCTGGTGAGGCTCGAGAATGGATCGGGTTTTTGGAGTCAGTTCTCCAAAATTGATAATGATAAGAAAATTCCAACAAAAGACAAGTTTCAGTATTTGCTACAGGCGATAGTGCCAGAATCGAAAGCAGCAAGATTAGTAGAAAGTTTCCTGCCAACAGCAGATAACTAATCCAAAGTCATAGAACAGTTACAGGATCGCTTTAGGCGAAGTGATCTACTTGTTTAAGTCTAGGTCAGAGACTTGTTAAGTATGGTAATGCGAAAGGCCTTCTCAAACTGAACTAAAATGGATTTAGCTGTTCTTTACAATGAACTGGAATGAAAATTGTGTGCGCTGGACAGCCTACAAAGAACTCAAATAAAGTACAGGGACTTTTTAATTCCCCTTGTAGAATCGTGCTTGCCTGAGAGTGTCCTAATAGATTGGAAAAGAAACTGAAGTACACTTGATGGAGGAGTATGTTCGTTAGAAAATTTGATGTCTTTTCTGAGACAAGAAGTTCAAGGACAAGAAATGGTTGTGCTTGCCCGTACCAAGTTTGGAGCTCCATGAATCGACAAATACAGTGAAGGGAATTTCGGATGTACTTACAAGGGCTGCCACCCTTGTAAGCACATCCGAAATAGAAAATCAAGGTAAGAGGAATTTTGATTGTCTTTTTTAAAATAAGAAACACCCCAGCCAAGATTGTTTTTCTGCTAGAAAAATGTATTTAGATGAAAAGAGAAAAATTCTTAGTCAGAAAAAGGTCTGTAACTCCTGTTTGAGAACCAGACGTACTTCTAAAAATTGCAGGGCTAAGGTGAAGTGTTTCCATTGTAATAAAAATCATTGTACTCTTATGTGTTATTCAGATAAAGGGTACAGTCCTGCCAGCAAAAACGAAACTGTATCTACAAATGTTTTGTCAAATAATTTTAGAGTAGAAAATGTTTATTTAATGACTCAAAGTTATAAATCAAAAGAAAGTGTTTAGTAAGAGCAGTCTTTGACACAGGATCACAACGTTCTTACCTCAGTTCAGGAATAGTTAAACAATTAAAGTTAAAACCCAAAAAGTCATTATCTTTAATACATGGACATTTTGGTTGTCAAGAAACAAAACCCTGTTTTCATGAAGTATATGATACGAAAATTGCTAGTCTGAAAAATGATTTTTCTTGAGAAATAGAGGTTTTATCTGAAAATAAAAATTGTGGTTTTGTTCCTAAACTGACTGATATGATGATTATTCATGAACTGAAGAAAAAGGGAATTATATTGAGTGATTTCGAAATCCCTGATTATGATGTAGATCTTTTTATTGGATCCGATGCGGCAGGAATGTTATTAACTGGTCATTTTGTGAAGTTAGAATCATGTCTAGTTGCTATTGAAACCTGACTGGGGTATACTGTTGTTGGAAAGTAGAAATTATATGATAATTATGATGTAAATAATGATTCTGTTTTATGTGCTTTATCTTTGCATGCTAATAATTTATCTGTTACTGAATTTTAGAATCTAGAAAATCTTGGTGTACTAGATCCTTCTGAAAACAGAAATATAATTATTGTACATTCTGAGTTATTAAAAGATTTTCATGAGGGTTTGGAAATACTTCCTTCTGGGTGATACCAGTTAGGTTTGCCTTTTAAAACAGATACTTCAAGTTTTCGATAACAAGGGATTAATTTAGAATAGACACCAAAAAATGAGTAAATGAGCAAAAGATAAAAAATTAATTAAAATATTATGAAATGGTGTTTAAGGAATGGGAACGTCTTGATATAACTGAAAGGGTACCAAAATGAAATTATAAGGGATAGGTAGTGTCACTATTTACCCCATAGGCCTATAGTCAAAACTGAAAGCTCTACTACAAAATTAAGACCAATCTGATGCCTCTAGTGGCAAGCCATCCTTGAATAACTTTTTTATATAAAGGGACAAATCTCATTGAATCAATCCCAGACCTGATTGACCGATTTTGTTCATATCTCATTGGCCTGTCTGCAGATATCGAGAAGGCTTTTTTGCAGTTGTCTATTGCTCTAAGGTACAGAGACTTTTTACGCTTCTTTTATCCATGCGAAGATGAAAAGGTCATTTATAGACATTGTAAAGTAGTTTTTGGGGTTATTTCCAGCCCTTTTCTTTTAGCAGCACCCATTTCCCATTTGCTTAACAACACTTATGTAGAAAACAACAAAATAATTGAAAAATTAAGAAAATCATTTTACGTAGACAATTGCCTTTCTGGTGTTTTCAACATCAAAGAACAAGAGCATTTTATTTTAACAGCTATAGAAGTATTTTCACATGGATGTTTCAACTTGCGAGGATGGGAGAGCAATGTCAAGTGTAAATTCATTACAAAAAGTTCTGAGACCACCAATGTTTTGGGAATTTTATGGAATTTGGACCGTGATAATTTGAAATGTAACTGTGATATCAATGCTGATCCTTTTGTTTTCGAAGTAGGTGGGAAAATAACTAAGAGAGTAACTTTGGCTATGATTCAGAAGATTTTTGATCACATTGGTTTATTGTCAGTGGCCATTTTGCCCATAAAAATTAAATTGCAAGACATATAGAAATTAAAACTGTCCTGGGTCTCTCCTTTACCTACTGAAAATCAAAATAGTTTTAAAAGATGGATTAATGATTTACATTTACTAAATATTGTTGAAATAGCCTGCTATACAGAAATTAATGATTTGACACAAATGCATGTATTCATGGATGCTAGCAAAATAGCTTATGCCGCTTGTGTTTTCATTAGAACTATCACTTCTAATGGAGTAAAAATTTGTCTATTAAGAGCTAAATCACAAGTAGCACCTTTAAAACCCATCACCATCCCAAGATTAGAGTTATTATCCTGCACCATTGGAGTAAGATTAGCTCATTCGATGAAAACGGCCCTGAATTTAAGTAACTTAAAAATAGTACTTTGGAGTAATTCAATGGTATCACTGTGATGGATTCTGGAACATGGAGAGTGGACTGTCTCTGTCTCCAATTGAGTTAAAGAAATTAACCAACTGGCACTTAATGCCGAATGAAGACATATCCCTGGAGTTTCCAATCCTGCCGACATTCTATCGTGAGGCTGCTCTATTCGTCAGTTTTTGGACTCCCATTGGTGGGAGGGTCCCGAGTGGTTCAAAGAACCACCAGAAAATTAGCTTGAGAATAAATAAGTGTACGAACCAACCAAAGTCAAAGTGGAATAAAGAATCGTTAAACTTTGTAACATTAATCTTAGTGATACAGAACCAGATTGGTATGCCCTCAGATTTTCTAGTTTAAATTCTATTCTACGAATGACTAGTTAGAGGCTACGTTTTATCAGCGATGTACGAAAAAGAAATGGTGAAAGGAATTCTGGAAACCTTTTGCCCGAAGAAATAGAATCAGCGAGAAAAGTACTCATTCGTCTTATACACAGACAATTTTTCCCTCATTCAAATAATTTAAAAAATCTTAATGCAGTTAAAGATGACGAAGGTATATTTCAAATTAAAACTTGAATAACAGAACAAATTGACGACCCTTCATTCCTATTTTACTCCCTGATAAAAACATTTTTACTCAAAGATTGATTGAACAATATTGTATTAATCACTGTCATGCCTGTACACAGATTTTATTAAATTTATTATGTTCAAATTACTGGATAGTTAAAGGGAGAAAAACGGTAAGGTGAGTAATAAGAAAATGTATTCCTGGCTGACGCTTCAAATCTAAGCCTTCTGTTAGTGATCCAGTTACTCTACCAGCTGATAGAGTGAAAGATGCTTCTGTATTCGAAGTAATTGGAATTGATCTTGCTGACCCCCTTTACATTAAACATAGAGACAAAGTTTGGATAGTATTATTCATCTGTGCCATATATAGAGTGGTGCATCTTGAGTTGGTTTCCTCATTGTCCACAGAAGCCTTTTTAATGTCTTTATGAAGATTTATTGCCAGATGAGGAAGACCACGTGCCATTTACTCTGACAACAGCACAAATTTCCATGGAGCTAATGAAGGTTTTCGACTGTTGAATTGGGAGAAAATTACTCGAGAAATAGCCCTCCAATGTATTTCTTGGAAATTCAACCCTCCAACCGCAAGTTGGTGTCGCGGTTTTTGGGAAAAACTGATTAGAGTGGTTAAAGATCTTCTTAAAAGTACCATCGGAAAGGCTGTACTTGCATATGAAGAATTACTTTGCATATGAAGAATTATTATTAGAAATACTCTCAGATTGTGAATCTGTTATAAATGCAAGTCCACTCACATATCTTTCAGAGGATGTTGAAGATCTAAAACCTATAACACCAACCATGTTCATGCTAAACGATCCCAAGATAAGCAGTGTAACAACAGATATCGATGAAGTTGAAGCAAAGCATTTTCGAATCAGAATTAAACATCGAGCCAAAGTAACTGAGCAGTTAAAGCTACGGTTTCAAAAGGAATACTTTGGTCAATTTATACAGCGTCAAAACAGAAGGTGTTCGATTCCAACAATGCAAGATGGAGAAATTGTGTTAATTGGAGACACTAAAAACGTTTGAACTGGCCTCTTGCTAAAGTCATACAGTTGATTCCTGGCAAAGATGATATCATCAGAACTGTGAAATTGAAAACACAATCCGGTGTTTTAGTGCGATCTATACAGAGGATTTTTCCCCTAGAGATTTCAGCAACAACTGCTAAAGATGTCCCAACTACATCTAACTCTAGAAGAGATTCCTTTCCAGATGTTGAAGGAAATGATTTGTCACCTGTATCAGAAAATGACATTTCCAGTGATTCTCTAAGAACAATTTTGCTCAGTGATGATAAAGACTTAACCAAAACAGCCAAAACTGGACGATTAGTTAAAATTTCTAAAAAACTAAATCTGTAATCTCATAATTGTAACTAGGGGAGTAGTTTAACAGGCCTCTTCGTGGTGCACCCTGGGTAATGCTAAATCTATTACAGCTTTTGTCGTTCTTTAGCATACTTCATTTCTTTATTGGAGTGCAAGACTTATTATGCTCGAACGAGCCAACATAAGGATGTAATTAAAAAATAATAATAATAATTGTAACTAACTTTTTTCTTTTTCATTTAGGTTTTGTTTTTTCCAGAAACAAAAGGTGGGAGGATATGTAACAACCAATAACCAGAGAAGAAGCAAGAGACTTCACCACATTGAAGTTTTTGCTCCTGCTTCGGATCATGTGACTGCTTGCGTTAATGTGTAACATTAAAACTATTTTCAGAATGCATCCGCCTCTTGCCGAGTAATGTTTACGATTTTGATGGAATAAATGCTTCTTTTTTTCAAGATATTCCAGAGTCATTATTGATAATTTTGGTCTTCAATTTAAATGTCACGTAGACATTTCGGCCCATAATTTTCCTATGTAACGTTGAAGGAATTCAATTTTTTACCAGATCGAGAAATCGAATTAGTAATTATTTAAATTAAAAATGAAATGTAATAATTAAATTCCAGTTAACAAAATTTTAATTTTCTTTTAATTTCAGAATGAAATAAATTCAAACATACATATGATATTTCAGACACATAATAAATGCAATTGTCATTTGATTTAATATACAGTTCACTCTATTATTACTATTATATGTATTTAGAATAAATCACACAAAATATAGTGTCAAAAATTTCACAACTATTTTATCTTTTTTTTTTTTTTTTTTTTTTTTTACCAATTTAGCTTTATTCCATCATTGAAACTATAACTGATATTTTTATTGTTTTCATATCAAAAAAGAAAACTCATCTTACATTTTGGGGTAATCATAATCAGTCTATTTCATAAGTAGCAACTAAATATAGACGAAGAATTAAAAACTCAGTATAAACTAATTGAATGACAATCTGAAATATTTGTAAGATCTTTATCAAGGCATTTAGCATACTAAAGAAGTTAAGGAAAACAGCAGGGAAAAAACTCTTTTTATTTTATGAATCAATTTTACAAATTCCAAGGCTCAAAAAGAAATGCTATAAAAATTCAGAAAAATCATCTCATTTCTTAAAATTTTGCAGGTAATTTCTTTTATAGTTTTTAAACTTTGAAAATGCTTTTATGGTCTATATTTTAGAATACTTTTATTGATAAATAATCTAAAAGTAATAAAGTAAAGAATTTTTAAGGTACTTATTGAGAGTACTAGAATAAAAGTAATTAAAAAAATTTTTGGCCCACTTTCATTTTTTAGATAATATATCCACCATCTGTAATTAATTAATCAGTAGTCAACTAAAATATCCTCTCTTTTATAAATCATTTTGGAATTTACATTGAAATATTTGCTACAGCATATTTTACTGTTTATCATTTAGACACAGCATAGTGGACAGCCTAACTACCAAAAGTCATTATAAGGCATTTATATCCACTATGTATAACCTTCTGAGAGGACTTTTCACAATCAGTGAGATATATACATGCATTGTGAGGGAGGAAACCTGAATAACTCTCAAGCATTCACCTGGATAGATGTGCATGCCCAAGACAGAAGTGCAACATCCATCTCCCCTTGTTTGACATCAGATAACAAGAAATCCATGACCTAAAGAGTGATGTTCTACTATTACGCCAAGGCTATGCAGATGAGTCCTAAGTGATTATAGTTTGTCAAATATACTTAATATAAAAAGCTTTAATCATGAAAACACAATGAATTTAACTCAAAATTACTTACTCTTCCCATTATTGTTACTGCCCATACAGCAAAACAATTCGACTCTCCACCAGGTATTTCAGTACCTCCAACTGAAACATCAATAAAAGGTTCCAATACAGGATCTTCATGAATGCTAGGTATCTAGAAAGGATTAATACAAATGTATAAGATTTCCATAAACAATGCTTGTTATTAAGTGATATCTAAAAAATGCCTCTTTAAGCTGCTATCCTTTTAAAAATTTCAGAAAAATAGGAGTTTTCGCAGGCTTTTTGAAAATTTGAGAAGCTAATATTAAAATAGCCACCAAATATCTCTGATAAAAATATGAATATATTTCAAAGCATATAGAAAATTTTTTGAAGTTTTGAAATCTCATTCACAGGAAAAGGAACATTGTATCATTTAGTTTTAAAAATAATTGTAGGTAAGCAGAATTCATTGTTTAACTTAAGTCAAATTTATTGAAAAGCAATGTTTTTAATAATAGAAATTAAAAGGTTGGTTGAGTTTTATGGTGCTGGCACAAGATCCAGAAATGGACAGGCTGTGTCACAGAAATTTAAAGGAGAAATTTTTGATTATTCGGATATATTATTGATTATTTGGATAAAATTATTTGGATATATACAAAATAATTTGCTAGACATTTAATAAATAATTGCTTAATTGTTAATATTTAAAAACTGATAAGAATTAACATCTTAAGCTTTAAGTTCAGAATCCCTATTATGATTTAAATAAAAAGTATCAATACCACATATCTTTTAAAGCAATCTTCAGTACACTATTTAATGCACATTTTTAATGCACATTTTTATGTACTTTTTAAAAATTCTATTCAGACTCAAAATGAAATTTTAATGCATTAAGTAAATTTAAATAGTTCAAATAGGGGTATGATTTGAACTGTGGAAATAAAGTAAAAATATCAAATGGGATGATATGAAATGCAAAAATAATTAAGTAGTATTTATTAAGCTTTTGATAAAAACTCAAGAATACCAAGAATATGCGATAGTATATTATAGAGTGACAAAGCTTATGAATTATTTCATAACTCAAGCTGTTTTTAACAAGGCAAATAGTAAAATAATCAAACATTATTCATTACTGACTGTCTGACAATTGGTAAATATTTGTGAATATAAAGTAATCGAGAAGAATATTAAATTTTATTTACATATGTGAGACACAATAACATAATCTTCTATTTTATTCTGTTATTTTACACAATGCAATTAAGTTTTGAAAACATTTCTTCTTCAAAATCATAAATCCAGTTTTCTTTCCCATTAATGATGTTTAGCAAGAATGTCCCAAAAATTTTCTACAACACTTGAATACATTTTAGAAGGAACTCAGCTATATACTAAAAAAGCATTTTTAGTAGCAACTACCTAAATGATCTTACAAATTTCACAAAAATTAAATAACAAAAATTTGTTAAATAACAATAAATTAACATTATAATTCTTTTTTGTGATTGATGCATGAAAGTTAGTCTGATAAAGAAAATTTTGCAATTCTTTTATATTTGTTTTAAAATGACCCATTAGATGGCATTATTTAAAATGTTTTTATCAATATTGTGACCTAGAAATTGAAATAATAGCATTTTTTGCACACAACATTGTGGAGATGCTTAAATTCTTAAGTTTTAATTATTTTACATTAGATTTCATTAAAATTTATAAGTTAAAATTTATAAGCTTATTATTATATAAAAAATTTTCGCAATAAATTAAAAGTTTTAAACACTTTGAACGCATTTCTGTAGTTATAAACAAAAATATATTTTTTACAATTTACATAAATTATTTTTATAATTCTCTTATGAAATATTTGAGTAATATTATAGTGTATTATATTTAATATATTTTATTAAACAATGCACAAACATTTGATTAGTATAGTCAGCTAGAATTTCTGTGACAGTTGAACTCCACATGGTTCAAGAAATCTGATTCTAGATGGATGTTGAAATGACTGAACATATTAGAAATTAATTTTTATCGATACATGCAGACAAAGTGCAGGTAACCTAATAACCTCTCACAAATGCAGAGATATAGACACATTTAAAAATTTTAATAATTTTTTTCAGAACTTTCAATTCTTTTTGCCAATTGCAAGAATTTTAAAGAACTTTGCAAGAAGCCTACAACTATTTTCCTATAGATCCTGGCATTCCCACATTGAATGAATATTATTCCAGCAATTTCTTTTAGCATAATATATCTGTAATTCTTAATTTTCAATTACAATTTTAAATGGTGATATTGTTAAATAACTTAGATATTTGAAAAAAATTAACCAGTACACTGTGTTCAAATCACATTCATAAGCATTAAATGAGTTTATTAATACAAGAAAACAGCATAATAATAATATTCAAATTTTTTTACATTAATTAAACATTTTTTATTTACAATAGAAATTTCTTAAAGTTGTTTATATGGCTGATTTCTATTAATTTAATATATTCTTGAAAAGCATAGAAAAAAATTTATTTTTCAAATGAGAATACTTAAACAAAACATGGTGAAAAAATTGAAAACAAATAACTGTTACATAAAGTTTCAGCTTAAATCATTTTTATTTTCCAATCTAATCAAACAAGGTTACAGTTACAACAAAAAAATATATTTCAATCTTGCAATTTTTTTAAATTTCACAATTATTACATATTTATATCCAAGTCATTGTAATTATTTATATATTTGATATTTCTTGCTTTAAGGTTTATTTATAATATATATATATATATACACATATACGAGGGATACTCTAAAAATTTTGAGATACGCACAGACGAGAGTTTACAAAATAAAAATAATGGTTTAATTTTAAAATACAAAGTATTTTAACACAAAGATGATTTTTTTACTGAATTACTTCAACTTGTTTAGCGTAGAATAAATTTTAAACACAAGTGAAAATTAAGCTGATGCAAGAACATTTTCGCACTATGATTTTCTACAATTTTACAGCAGGATTAAATCAAGAAGAATGCATTCAATGGTTGCAATTAGCATTTGGTGATGAATATCTAGCTCATGCTACTGTATTCATATGGTTTAGAGAATTTAAAAGAGGTTACAATTTTCTACAGGATGAAGAACACACAGGAAGGCTGCCGTCGGCAGTAATCCCGGATAATGTGTCACCCATACGAAAAATGTTAATGGATGATAATCGCTGTACCTATCAAATGATACAGAAGGAACTTAACATTGGATCCGCAGTCATACACAAAATCATTCATGAAGAATTACATATGAAAAAAGTAGTTTGCCGTTGGGTTCCCCATAATCTAACTGAGCACCAAAAAAGAGGAGCGTGTCAGAATCAGTAAAGAAGCTCTTAACTTGCTAAATGATGGTGGCCACTGCATCATTTCTAAAATTGTAACATGTGATGAAACGTACATACCGTTTTTTTTTTTTTTTTTTTGACCTTCCAACACGTCAAAAAAGCAAAGTATGGGTCTTTGAAGATAATCCCACGCCGAGAATGGTGAAAAAACAATGAGCACTGAAAAAAGTGATGTATGCCGTTTTCTTCAGAAGTACGGAATTGGTCAAAGCCATCAAGTTGGACAGAAGACAGTAACAGCAAACTGGTATACCACTAAATGTCTTTCAGAAATTCTACAAGAACTGAATTTTAGGGGACTAATGCTTCACAATGACAATGCATCTTCACACACAGGTGGATTAACAGTTGTGTTTCTTAAACAAAGACAAATTAAAGTGATCGAACATCTGCCGTATTCACCTGATCTAGCTATGTGCAACTTTAGGTTATTCTTTAATCTAAAAATGAACTTACGTGAACGTTGTTTTCATTCAGAAGAAGAGATTGATGTGGCTATAAATGCATTTTTTTCATCCATTCAAAGAAATAAATGGTTTGAGGCATTTAATCTGTAGAAAATTCGTCTACAAAAGGGCATTGATGCTGAGACTGCTTTGCACACCTAAAATTTTATAAGTATAAATTTAAAAACCTAGTTGTATCTCAAAAATTTCAGAGTGACCCTCGTATATATGTATATATATGTTGGATTTATATTTATATAAGAGATATGTAGATTACATAATAATTATTCACTCATATGATGTACCAGTGTTTTTTATTAATTATTTATTACAGACACAGATAAACATAACTAAGGATATGTAGATTAATTCCCACTCAAGAAACATAACCATTTTTTTTCAATTTCCAAATTATATCTGCTTTGTTCAAAACAATATCACAAGATGTGCCGGCATGTGCAAACTATATATATGTATATCAAACCTTCAAATTTGAAGTACAAAATAAACACAAATATTACAAGAAGAACATCAATAAAGCACATACGAAATTGAAATTCAATTTTATAAAAAGTAACAAAATGAATGTAAAATGGATTGAAATTACAATATAGTCAGCTTCATCAAAAGACATGGATCACATTGACATAAAAGTATAGTTTTACTGCAATAGCTAAAGCAATCATTAAAACCATGCAACTACAACCTTAACCATATAAGACCACAAATTTTAAATTGAAGATAACAAATAATTAGCCAATATATATATATATATTTAATAAGAAAATATCAAATAAATTTTTCCATACTAATATAAAAATTTAATTTCAAATCAAGTAAAACTGCATACATAAGTATAGAAAGTAACTGGTTAAATGGAAACATTTGCTAAAGAGTAGAGAACTGTACAGAGGGTAAAACTCGCCAAGTTTGTGATAAAATGCGCCAAACTGGCTTAACGGTTCGGAATGTGTTTTCATGAAGTGATTTTCATTTTATGACTTAAGGTGATTGTATGACAAGTGCAAAATTCATTTTGTGTGCAACCCATTCGTTTAATGAGTAATTTTATTTGTTTACAATATAAGAAAATGCTGTGTTAATGTTCCTACTACTGGACTTCAAATTCTTTAAGTTATATTATCTTGAGTTTTCAGAAGGTATATTGTTTATAATTTTTAAAATATTGTTTTGAAATTCTGAAAACTATACTGTGTGAATTTTTTTAGTTATATTATTTCGAATTTTCATTTGGTTGGCCAATAAAAGAAATGTACAGGGTGTTAATCATGTTCCTGGTCAGTTTCATTCATACATCATAGAGTATGTATGGCGGAGAAAGAATAAAGAAAATACAGTAGTAGATTTCTTCAAATCTCCTAAGAACATTCATTACCCATATCGAAACTTAATTTCTGTATCCAGTGTTGTTATCACCATATTAATTTTTCTACTATGCCTTACCAACTTACTTATAACAAAGTTTTGTATTGCTAATGCATTTAGAACTTTGACGGTCTGGCATTGCTTTATTCATGCCAGTTCGTCAAAGGGGATGTATCCCAGGTATTTAAAATCAATAAATTAAAAGAATCACCAAGGGGTTTTGTTTGCAGAATTTGTTGACCTCCGGCATCTGATAGTTTTTCTTTATGGTTAAAGCATAATGCCTTGTTATTATAATTTATTTATTTTTATTTGTAATAATAATGAATAAGTTAACTGAAAAGTTTTATTTTATCTGTTATGAAATTTTAAATTTATGTTGCGTATTTCATTACTTTTAATATTAATAAAATTAAACTAATAACCAGTGTTTTTTTTTTTGTTAGTGTTTATTAAGCACTTATCTCTTATTAATTCTAGGTATTTATACGAGGTTGGTTTGGTTTGTTTATTGCTCAACGGTCATTTTTTGCACATGGGGGCTAATTAAACTGGGACCTATGGCTTGAAGTGGATTCCAACCACTACAAACATCCATGCCCAAGGTGGGAATCGAACCCATGAGCTGTATTTATACCAGGATAGCTACCTATGAATATTTAAACTGCATTGAAAGTCTAAATTTCTTTTCTCAACAGGGTGAGCTATTTTATTTTTCATTAAAATTTCATTCAGAGTGATTATTAGAAACTCTAGTTTTTTTTAAAAATGCATGTTTACATAAATAAATACATCTTTAAGTAAGCTTTACTGAGTGTTTCATGTTAGTGTTAAATTGTGCCATATTGAAATTTTTTGAAGGTGGGTGTCACACATGCCCTGTTAATTAAAATTTGAGTTTGCATAAAAAATGCAATTTGTTAATGTTAGAAGTGTTTAGCTTTATTGCCCCTTTATCAATGTACTAGGCAGCGCTATACTTGTGTTTTTTTAAGATGGGTGCAATTGCTTGGTATATTAAAATTCAAGTTTTAATAAAAATGCTATTTATTAATGTTAGAAACTTAGCTTTATTGCCCGGTTAACACTGTACTAGGTAGAGCTACACTGAAGTTTTTTTTTTTTTTTTTTTTTTTTTTTTTTTAAGGTGGATGCAATTGCTTGGTATATTAAAATTCAAGTTTTTAAATTTAGCTTTATTGCCTGTTTTTTACTGTATTAGGTAGCGCTACATTGAAATTTTTTTATGCTGATTGCAATTGTACAGTATATTAAAATTCAAGTTTTAATACATTCATTTCTAGTTATTAGAATATATAATACTTCTATAGTACATAATTAAAATGAAATATTCAAATATTTGATATTTGGAATTCAAAATTGCGTGTGATTTCAAAGTTGAGCTTGAACACGATTGGTATTGTTAGATGGATATTGCACATTGTGACATAATTTAGGTTTGTGACAGAGACCTTGGCAAGAAAATTGGAAATTCTGCCAAACCTGTACAGCTTCGTCATCTTTTATCGTAGGATTAAATATCATTTCAAGCTTCTCATAAGACCTTCAAAGCTTGGGAAACTCTTCTGCAGTTAACAACTATGTCTTATTTCACTCTTAGAAGCAATATTTTAGTAGTCACATGGTGTTTGATATTTATAAGTATATTATTTAGTAGAGATTTTTTAAAGATTTAATTTGTTTTATTATTTTATATAAACTATTACAAATTTTATATATTCAATTAATATTTCAATAGAAATAATCAAATTCCAATAAGTTATTAACCCTAGAATTAAATTCATTCATTTTATCATACAAATCAGTATACTTAACATGCTTAACTTCAGGATAAACATAAAAAAATTCTGATTTTAAATTATTATTTATTATTTTAAATCTTCAGAATATATAATTTTAGAAATTGATTCAAAATTTCAGAAATTACATATACTACATAAAAACAAAACTTTTTGACGATGTGGTCAACATCCCCTGATCAAGCTGACTATCAGTACTTTATTCCAGTTTATGTTCACTTTGTTTACTTTTTTAAATTAAATCTCTATTTGTATTTTATTAACGTTCTATTTTAATGTTTGTATTTTTATTGTGTACTTCAAGTGTGAAGAATTTCATTTAATATATTTTTGATAGTTCTATTTTTAGCTGTCTTTGCAAAGAGTGAATTGCTAAACTTTTACTATAATTATGTATTGATCATTCTTCCTCATAACCTTATAATATTTCTAACTTTAATTTGTTGTATATACACAAATATGTACTTATATTAGGTGTACCAGAAAGTTCTGTCTGCTCCGGTTACAATCAGTTTCAACAAGTATGTGCATATTCCTGTGACACATATTTGGCTCTCTCTTTAGATCACTAACAATGTATACACATTTTCGTCGCAGATGAACTAAAACGAAGTTCATTATTAAGTGAATTAAAACAAAGTTCAGTATTAAGTGAGACGTGATTATGTACCCATGGCTACTGACAAAGCTCATTTAAGCCACTGTATTTTGTACGAATTCCAACAAGGAAGAAATGCTACAGAAGCGTATAGAAATTTATTGAAAGTGTTTGGTGAAGGTACAGTTTCTGATAGAACATGCAGAAGATGGTTCAAAACATTTCATGTTGGTGATTTCGAACTTTCTGATAAGCCACGCTCTGGGCGACCATCTTTGATCGACGACGATACTGTCAAGATCATGTTAGAGCAAGATCCTTTTTTGACAACATCGGAGATTGCGGAAAGCCTTGATTCAGCTCAACAAACCATTTCAGACCATATTCGGAAACTAGGGTTTGTGGAGAAGTATTTGAGATGAGTGCCACACAAGTTAAGTGAGAAGAATTTGAAAGATCGAATCATCTTATGCACATCTCTGCTTGCACGCAACAAAATCGAACCCTTCTTGGACCGGATCATAATTGGGGATGAAAAGTGGATTACCTATGAAAACATCATAAGAAAAAGGGCATATTGTGAACCCGGAAAACCTGCCCCTTCTACCTCTAAACTGAAGTTGAGCCTGAACAAGAGAATGTTGTGTATATGATGGGACATTCAAGGACCAATATATTTTGACTGTTGAATCCAAACAAAAGGCTAAATTCAAAGAGATACTGTCAGCAATTGGATAAATTAAAAACAGCACTTTAAGAAAAGAGGCCGGCTATGTTCATTAGGAAGGACATCATACTGCTTCATGACAAATGCCAGGCCACATGCTACTTTGAGGACTCGTCAGAAAGACAGAGCTAGACTGGGAAATTCTGTTGCATCCACCATACTCCCCAGATCTAGCACCATTTGATTATCACTTGTTTCTGTCCTTACAAAATTTCTTGCAGGGCAAACAATTCAAGAATAAAGAAGATATCAGACAAGCACTGGTTCAATTTTTGGCCTCTAGAGATATTTCTTCCAAATAAAAATTTTAAATTCAATTTTATTAGGAAGGTACTTCTTTTTAGAATGTTTTGATTATTTTGTATATTTGACTTTGTTAATAGAAATGTAACCAATGCTTCTGTCAGACATTAGGAACAGAATTAAGTCTTCTCAATATTATTTCGCTGGGATTTTCTGATGTAATCATTAATGATATACTTTGTCACAAGCGATAGATTACCAATTTGAAATTGTTGTTCACAGAAAACATGCAGTGAATACTGGGTTTAATGACAGAAACTCTACCTACAATAAATTTTTAATTGGATAAAAATCAAAATGCAATAAAATTTTTAAATTATATAGAGTGAACTGATAATTTAAACATTTTTATGAAATAGCAACTGTCTTGAAACAGAATTATAATCAAATGCATTAATTCTAAATGTATCAGATAGCAGAAAAAAAAAAATATATATATATATATTTTCTGATTTTACTTAAATTAGTTAATATGTTACTAACTACAATTTGAGGATTTAAAAAATGAAATGTTTTATTCCACACAAATATTGCAGATGACATTTTTCTTTAACTTCTTTATCATTAATTTTAAAAATGATTTACAATTTTAAAAAGTTCTGTCTTTTGTTCTGATTTAAAGATTCATTTATATTTTATTATTACAGTGTTCTTTTTGCTGGATATAAAATCAAGCCAGGAGATCAACAACTGATACTTTAATTCTTTCAATTTATTGCCTTGCAAGTTGGAAAAAAAAATCCAAAAAAGTATTTATTTTTCTAATATGAATTGTCTAAAAAGGAATAGAAATTTTCCATGAATTATATATTATCTAAGTGGAAATTTAAAATTCCAGTGGTTTACAAGGCTGTGGAAAAAATAACCAATTTCCATAAGATTTAACAAGTTTTTAGGAACTGAATGAATCCTAACTGTTATATAATTTTTCTTATAAAACACTTACATAAATATAAAACATTTCTTATAATTAAATTTAAATATGTTTTAATAAATTTATAAATCTATTATTTATACTAATTATTTTTTGATAAATTGGTTAACAATTTGAATACAATCAAAGTGATATCTTGAAAGCACAAAATAAGTAACAAAATATATTTTAATTAAGTGGTACAAGCATTACTGAAATTAATGAAAATTTTTATTAAAAAATTACCAAAGACCATTTGCTAGTAGCACAGAATCGACGATAACGTATCCATTTACGTCTCCTCACAAGTGAATTCCAAGTCTTGCATGGTCCATATTTTGTAGAAAAATCTGTGGCATACATCCAACCCTATAAACAAGATTAGTTTGAAAAAACTGTTTATAAGGACGGTACAAGAACTATTAAAATTAGAAAACTCTTGTATCCTAGTTTTTTAGTTTAAAGCCTCTAAATGATTGTTTAAATGGATTATAAACATTAATCATACAAATAAAATCTTTAAAAAGGAAAGCAAATTTGGATATAAATTAATGAGAAGAAAAAGTAATGCATAATAATACCATTATAAGAAAACATACAAAGAAATTATAATTCTTTTTCAATAATATGATAAAAATCATCAAGTGCAAATGCTACCCACATGAAATTTTGTAATCTAGCTGAGACGAATACTGAGTAAAACAACCTCATATAATGCTACATCAAAGTAGAAGTGCAGTTTTAGTGCTTGAAAATCAAACAGTTAAATAGCTTAATATGAATAGTTGAATTATATCACATTTAAAAATTATTTTTTCGTATCTCATATTAAGTTAAGAAATCCAGCTTCAGTTTGAATCTGTCTGATAAAGATATGAGATTATGTTGAAAAAGAAATTAGTCTATCAGTTTTTCTCTCTAAAAGATATGAATGGAGATTTTTAATTAAAAATAAATAATGCAACTCTTCAAAAAAGGACTAGTACTAAATATTTAGGTGTTATGATGGACTACAAACTTAACTTTATAAACCATGTGAATTATGTTATAGAAAAAGTGGTAAAAATTCTCAATTTTGTAAAGACTAGCTGGAACCAAATGGGGAGGCTCACAGACCACCCTAAATGAAATTTATAAAACTTTTATATAATCTATTTTTAAATATGGGAATAAGGTGCTTATCTCTACAGCAAAAGGGAAGATTGACTCTTTGGAAAGAGCCCAAAACAAAACTTCACGAATCCTCATAGGAACAGTGAAAACTACCCTGGTTACAGCTATGCAAAGTTATGCTTCTAACTTAACAATTGATACTGAAATCAAGAAAAAGTAATTGGTACTTTTGTTAAATTGAAAGCATCATATAGATCACAATGGATGAACAAAAATATGCCAAATGCCTCCTTTAGGGAAAAGTCAGAAAGTATTACAAGAAATAGAAGAAATTAACCAATGAATTGTAAAATGGTTATGGTTAATACCATTGAATATATTGATATTAAATGCCAGCTAGATGTTAATGAATTAAGAAAGAAAAACATTAATGAGAGATACGATATTAAAGGCAAAGACATTATGCATGTTTCACAAACCAGAATAAATTAGAGTTTATACTTATGACTCCAAAATATAAGACAACATTGAGGTTGGTATATACAGTAAACTCTTTTCAAAATGTATTCCCGTGAGATACTTCTTGTCAAACTTTGACACAGAGATTCTTGCAATCTCAATGGCTGTAGAAAACTTCAAGGAAAAGATAAACTGTTTATCTAAAGCAGTTATTCTATTCAATTCTAAAGGGGATAGAAAACAATTAAACAGCTATACAGGCAGTGGCTAGAAGTCATAAATTAGATTACAGAAATAAAATAAATTTTGATTGTTTTTCAATGGATTACTTCATATGTGGGTATCAATGAGAATGAAATGGTAGATTCTCTATTTAATAAGAGGAACACTTGAGCCAGAGGACTTCAAACCACTTCCTCCAGAGTCATTTAAAAAACATATTTAAAAAAAAAATTAACGATCCTTTTAAATTTGAGAAGGTGGTAAAATCAACACACATACTCAGGGCTAACACTCAAGATACTTGGAAAAAGTTTTGTCAAAAATCTTGTAAAGGAAAAACTTTCCTGTACAAAAGAAAGCAATGCATGCAAACTTCAGACTGGAAAGAGACTATAATTGCTTGGCACAACATCTAAATAAAATAGGTATCCTTTCATCTAGTTTAGTGTTTCTCAAACTTATTTCTCCTACCGCCCCCTTTGAAAATCTATTATTTTTCATCGCCCCCCCCCCATTTTTTATACACTCCTAAAATTTAAAAACCACAATTTCATTACTTTAATTAATTTATAGTGTGCTATATTTGTTAGTTCTGGTGTTTAAACTTACATTCTAAACTAGAAATTTTTACCAGTGAGAGCAATTAAAATGCAACTTTATAATATTAAATAATATATTTTTATCAAATTAAAATAATCAATATAGATAGAGAGGTAATCAATTTTTGTTTTTAAACTAATATAATGGGATGGATGAATTTGATGATTTTTAACAAGTTTGTTGATATCAGGTTCAATTTTACTCGAAAATGTAAGTTGAAACGTTCAGTAACTTGCAAATGATTTCTCTTTTTAGTAAGCAGCGTTGTCACAGCGCTAAATCTATGCTTACACAAATATGATGATGGGAATGATATCAAAAATTGTTGAACGATCGACCACAATCCAGAGCACAACTACGGAATTGACTTTTGTAGCGAAAATTGTTGGTAGTCATTTTTAAATTTGATTTCTATTTCCTCGTTCGTTGTCAGTTCTATAAGTTCTTCCTGTTGGAGTGATATTGCTATGTTGATATTTGAAAAAAGATCTATCACCCAGTCTGGTATTTCCAAGTTCAAAATGTCCTGGAATCTTTCAATGAAATCACTGTGAAGATTTTTCAAATGTTGGCAATAAACAAGCAAGTCCTCATGGTTGAAGGATACTGATAAATTGGGAAAATTATAAAGGTTTGTCAGGTATGGGCTATCATTCTTTGATGTGATGAGGTTTTCGCGCAATGCTGTGACTTTGTTTTCCAAAAACTCTATGATAGAATCAAACATATTGTAAAAACGAGTCAGACAATTTCCTTTTGATAGACAATGCACTTCTATGTGAAAGATCAATCTGTTGAAATCTTCATCATTATCAACACAAAGCTGATTAAATAATCTGTTATTTAAAGAGTTATTTCGGATTTTATTGACTGCTCTAATCACATGTTGCAATGATTGAAACAGTCGTTCACTTAAATTTCTAACAACTAAATGCTGTCAATGTATAACGCAATATACACCAATCACATCAGGAATTTTGTTTTTTAAGCACGACATGAAGCCTCTTTGACACCCTGTCATAGCTGGAGCACCATCTGTGGCAGCTGATATAATATTCTTCAAGGGATTTTCTTTTTCAATACAAAACTTTTCCAGTGTTTTAAATATGGTTTTTCTTTTTGTATCTGTCTCTAAATTTCTAGCAAATAAAAGTTCTTGACATATTTTTTCATCTTTAATGAACCTCACGTAAGACAGCAACAATGCTTTATTAGTTGGTAAATTGGACTCATCCAACTGAATTGAAAATTAACTAGTCTTCAGATGATTACACAATGACTCTTCAACGTTTTCAGCCATTTTATTAATTCTCTTTTGCACAGAATTATTGCTCAAACGAATTTTTCAAATTATATCTGCTGCCAGTTTATGGCACACAGTAGTTATAACTTCTTTTATCGTCATCAAAATTAACGTTTCTCCGATAGTGTGTGGTTTACCTGTTTGAGCAATTAACAAAGAGATATTATATGAAGCTCGAAGTCCATCATAGTATTGCTTAGCAGCCATCGAAAAAAGGTTTCGATACACTTCGCTGAGCATTATGCTTCTTTACCAGATCTTGAAAATAGGCTACATTTTTGTCCATCTTATCTGGATGCATATTTAAATGATCTCGAAGTCTTGATGGCTTCATCACTTCGTTTGAAAATGTTTTTGAACAAAGAAAGCACTGAGGCAAAGATAGGTTTGTCGAATATTCTATGAATCCATATTTAATATATTTTGCACTGTATTGCCATTTCTTCTTTTTTGCTTGTGACATGGCTTTTTTTTTTTTTCAAAAATATGTAAATAAAGTGTTGAATTTAAATACTCATTTAAAGATAACATGTGAAGCCACTAATGAAAATATAAAAAAAATACTAGCTTTTATATATGATTTAAATATAGCAAGCACCGACAGGAATAAGACAAACACACACAAACTCGTTTATCATTTTTGACACTCAATCGTACTGAGCAAGTTAGGAAAGTATTGCTGAACCCGCCGATTGCTACCACGTACAATCCGTTTTCGTATTGCAAAACCGCCACCTGTCGATGATTCTAATCTGAAAAGGGGCGATAAACTGAGATAGACTTTTTCCTCAGACTGGAAGCACACATGTTAAGTAAACATTACTCTTTTGTCTCAACCCTATTTTGATGAACTTGAAGCAGACCTGACATATGTGTAAAAGCACTGAAGATTTCTTCGAACGAAAATAGACAATATGTCTACAGAGCACAACATCATGAGTGCACCGTCTCTCACAGTTAGTCTTTCTCCCGGAATGTTTGCCACATTCGGCGATTCATGCATTTACATACTTGTACACTTTTTGTCATTTTACAACGTACACACATATGGCATGCGGGCTATCCTACGCATGCGGGCAAATCTTCAAGGGATTTTCAAGGGTACCTATGGCATGCGGGCAAATCTATGTTAAGTATTTTAAGTTTTTATACCATCATACAGGGTAGAAATATAAATTAAGTATTTGTTATTGTGTAGTAGGTAGGTTTTACTTCTGGCGAAATTTAAAATATAAAGTAAATCAAATTACAAACCTACCATCTCACCCTAACCCATGTCAATGCCCCCCATTTTTCTGGGCCCCTTAACGCCCCCTTCTAAATCTCAAACGCCCACAAGGGGTGTTATCGCTCATTTTGGGAAAGACTGATCTATCTTAAGCTGACTTTGTAATTTTGCATTGGAATGCCAAAACTTTTATGAGCTCCTTTTAAAGACTGTAACTCTTGTGTTATTTTCTTTGTTAACTTTTCTTAAATGTTATTTTGTTCCATTTGCTCTTTTTGTTATATATTTTCTTCGGTAATACTTGAACTTTTACATACTTTAGATTGATTTTTTCAATGAAGCTTTAAAGAACAACATATTGAAGAAGTTAATTTTTTTTAAAAGTAACGATACGGAATCTAAAGGAAAGAAGGTATATTATATTTTACTATAAATAAATGGTGCATTACCTAAAGAAACAGTAATTTAAATTAAACAACAATTCAAACTAATAAGAAAAATGAAAGAGTAATAAGAAGTACAACTGGTGCAAGGATTTTTATAGTTACTAAATGTGCAATTCATCTTTAGACAATACTACTGAGAAAATAGAAATAAGCAATTAGAATTTATATTAATGATAATAGTCAACAAAAAATTCCACTGGGTAAGATTAATATACAAAGATATTTCAAGCATGTTAAAAAACCTGAAGAACATCCTATTAGTAATATTAAGAAAGTAATCTCAGATATTCATACCCATATTTATCAACAAAAAATAAAAAAAAGAAAGAAGATATTCATAAATAAAAAAAGAGGTCAATTAAATTACAAACAGAAAAATAAAAAATGTTTATATTTTAAAAACTAATAATTGCAAACTTAAACACTAATAAAATTTTGCACCTCTGGTTCCAAAGGTTGACCATCCAAATTGTCCTCAACATACCATTCTTCTTCCCATTCCCAACTTTTAGAAGGTAGATGGAAATTATCTTGAGGTTGTGAAACAAGTCCATCAGCACTACTCCAATGAGGTCTATCAGTGGGAAGGAGTTTTGAGCTAAAACCATTCAATGGATTCCACCTCTTTAACAAACACAATACAAAAATTTTATCAAATATTTTTTATATAATACACCATTTTAAAACTAATTTAATTTTAGATTTAAAATCTAATATTATATGTCATTGAATAACAGTACAAAACTACGAACATATTTCAAAATTACAATTTAATCACAATAGGTTCAGTATTTTGGAAGTTTCTGTTCCCTTCCTTTACACACAGCATAAAGCTCTAAAAGTAACTGTGAATTTGGCATGATTTTCAATTTTATTATCAAATGAATTTATTTGTTCAAACATTTTACTTTATTTTGTTACCCTTGGAAGTTTTCATGATAAAATGAAAGAAAGTTAACTTACATAATTCATAAAAATATATATTAAAAACAAAACATAAATATAACCAGAAAGCAATGCTGGTATTTATGTTAGATTACTAACACACATCATTGTTTTTATAACATTTTGCTTTAATTAAGAAATGGTACATACCTTTAGAAGAACATTCTATATACTTCTACCAGGTAAGGGTTAACAAACCAATAACAAATCTGATTAACCCCTTAATGATCATATAACTTTTAAGAAAATAGTCATAAAAGAATATTTTTTATTCAAAAAAATTTGAGCAGAACAGACATCTAGTATAAAATAAATTATCGCTAATTGCATAAAAAAAAAAGTGTAGTACTGTAGTAAAAAAAGTGTAAAAGTGTATAAAAAAAAAAGTGTAGTAAGTGTAGTGTAGTACTACGCATAAAAAAAAAGTGTAGTATTGGTGTGTAAAATGAGATTCTCATTTTCCTGAGCACAGGAAATAAATTGTTTAAACTTTTTTTTGTGCATTATTTTTGAGCATTCTAGCCTAGAAGTATCATGGGCACAAGAAATATGGGATACCTCATAATTTTGATGAGAATGAGAAAGCAGGGGTTAAATACTTAGGTTTTAATTAATCAAACATATAACCCACAGCAAAAAAAAAAAAAAAAAAGTCTTAAGTAGTCTACTAATAACAATAAATCTAAACCAGTGATATCAGTTTTTAGAATGTATAATTTTTAATTAATCAAACAATAGCACACACTTTAAAAAGCCTTCAATATTATGCTTCTAGGCAGAGATCAATCATAGGACAATAATCTAAATAAATAATAAAATATTTAAATAAAATTTAGATTATAATATATTTATAAAAGAAATCAAACTAATTGTCTAAAAAAGAAAAAACATCCAAACAATTAAATAGATTCAGTGAAAAACTAAAGGAATGGAGTGTATATCATATTCATTATCTTTCCTGTTTATAATAACATAAAGAAAATCATCAGAAAAAAGTTAAATAATTAAAAACACACATTAATATAAAAAAAGAAATCACTATGCTTAAGCCATTATATTTTTAATAAATTGGTAAAGTGCATAACATTTATAATAGCAAATAACTTAATAATTTTTAAAAATGTAAAAAAACAGCTATCCAGGAGGACCTTTGCATTTTTGTAATTCTTGTTTTATTATAAATAAAATATATTTTTTTACAAAAACTATGCTTAAATTAAAACCAAAATATATTCATGGTTTTTAATTCGAGGATGTATCAACTCTTTTAAAATAATAAAAATATGGCCATTTTATGTTGAGGTTTTGTAATTAATTTTACAGTATTAGAATAATGTTTAAAAATATTTCCATTGAAAAAGAAATGAAATTTTTAAAAATTTTACATTTTATATAATATGAAAAAACATAAAATGATTGTTTAATGAAATTTATTAATATCTGCAAAATTAAAAAGGTGTTATTTGCTTTTCATTATGTTTTTAAATATGCATATTCCTAAATAAATTATCTTTCGCAAATGAAAAAATTTTAATTTAAAAGTATTCAAAACTTCTTTTAATAAAACTAAATTTTGTTTGACACAGTTTAATGAATAATCTAATGGAGTAATTATAAAATAAATAAAAATAATAATAAGATAAAATGCTGAAAAAACTTCATGCTTCCACTTTGATCAGTGCACACGCAGAAAGCAAAAATATAGCATCCCTCTCATATCAACAGAAACTGACTCTTGAACAATTGGAATCTTCAACACAAAAAAGTGAGCTTACAACTATAAGTTCTTGAAAATTGTTTGCATTTTTTTAAAATACATTCTTGATAATGCTTTGTTATTGGGATTAGATTTTTGGCTAAATGTTTCATTGAATTTGCCATTATTGCATTTTAATACTTTTACAAAATTTATTTCATTGAAATTTCCATTATTTATTTGAAAATTTAGACTATCCTATTAATGAAATATTTTTTATTGTATTTCTGCAACATAAGTTGTCATTATCGAAAGAAAAAATTCAGAAAATTATAAATAAATTTATTAAAATTATAAACTAAAACTTTGTTTCAATTGCAAAGAAACAATTGCTAAAATATTCCTTAAAATTTCTTATTTTCTTAATGTTTAAATGCATTTATATTTTCTTCACATTAATCTAGTTGAAAGTAGCAAAATTTTAAAAATCTGAGCAATGTCTTTATTTACTTATTTATTTTTTTAAAATGAGATTTAAAATTTTCTTGCCAATCTAAATTAAAACACTTCCATACAATATACAGTTTTTAAAACCCCAACTGCACTCAAACTTGAACTTTGAACATTGTAGTCTCATGCTAGTTTAAATTTCAAATTAAATAGTTCATTATAATTGCTTACTATTCAGAAATATTACAAAACTAATTTCAGAAAGACTATATATTACAAAACAAATAAAATAACAAAACATCATGCAGACTATAAAAGGATACAACTGGGCAATTAGAATGAATCAGTAACATAAATAACATACATTTTTCTATGAAACTCAAATTTTAAATTAACAGGCAGTGACGCCAACTTAAAAACACTTCAGTCTAGTGCAATCTACTACAGAGACAACAGGGCTATATAACTAAATCTATAACATAAGTAATCAGATTTTCATTAACCAGGCAGTGACACCCACCTTAAGAAACATATATGTAAAGGCAGTTAAATCCCGGATAAACGTGGGTTATAAAACTAAATCAATAATGAAAATAACATACATTTTGATGAAAAAAAATCAAGTTTCTATATTATAAACATGTTCTGATGAAAACTCGAGTTTAAATATTACACATTTCCTAGTAAACCTAAATTCAAACCAAACATTTTTCACAATTCTCAAAGTAATACATAAATTATTACATACAATAGCAATTTTAATTGAATAATATATGAAGTAAAAATACTTACCTAATTATTACTTGAATTTTTTTTAAAAAATAAGAAAACAAATTCAATTTATTACCCTCTATAATCTTCTATCAAAAACAACCTACAAATACTAAAACTCAAATTTTATAAGGAAATAATTTGAAGTTAAATTTACTTTATAAGCTTAAAATAAACTTTCAAGGTAAATTTCATTTAATAAATTTAAAGTAAAAAAAAACTTATATTCAAATTTAACTATTAAAATAAATTTAAAAATATAAGCAAATATAAAGTCAATCACTTCACAAGCATAAATTATAAACAAATGAAAACAACATTTCAAGAGTTGCAAGCTCACAAAACAAATTTTGCGCATAAGCACAATTATGTTACCTCATAAAATACAAGTTACGTCATACAAACATAAGAACACATCCCAACGAAGTAAGCCAATTTGGCACATTTTACCCTCTTTACGCTTCTCTACTATTTAGTGAGCCATTAAAATTACTAATTCCTTCTAATTATAATTAAATAAATTCTTTACCAGTATTAAGTTATTTTAGATAAAATAAGTTATTTTAGATTAAAAGATTATTTTATCTAAAATTATATTTTAGATAAAATAATTATATGCAAAGAGTTAGAAAGTACATTTTTCATATTTTAGATAAAATATAACAGAATTATATACCTCATTTTCATATGTTACAATTCGACAACGAATTGGAATATCTCTTATCGGTACATATATATAAATTTGATGGTCCCCTCCAATGGCCCAAGTGAAAAACTCATGAGCAGAAATTCTTTTGAAGTCAATTCCATTACTTTTAACTTCATCCCATCTTTCTTCGGCAGTAGATAAAGTGAACACTTTTCCCAAACTATTTACAGCCCACAAATTAGTCATTGCAATCAATTAAAAAAATAAAATTCTGGAAGAAAAAAATTCTAAAAGTTACATAAAAATATTTACCAAATTAAGAAAATGAAAAATTATACCCACATATACAAATATATATATATAAACACAGAGTTCAAGATTACCTTTTACATTAAATTATCATTATCATTTTCGAATACGAGACACCTTCTTTCAACAAGTTCTAACATAGCATTCTTACAAGTAAATAAAATTCTAATTATTTTAACTTAAATAATTAATTCGTTAATAAAATAAATGGATAAAATAGGCAAGATTAGGAATTTTTTTTCATCTGAAAACATTAGTCGTTTAGAAATCGTAACAAATTATCCAGATTCGGTAACTGAAATGTTTGTTGGTAGATTCATCTTTGTGAAAAGTTGTGCTTATGCCGACCTACTTAATATACTTTTTCTAACAGAAAATGCCCCTTTTTGTCAAAATAAAATAAAAATTCTATTAAATACAGTCAATAATAATGTATAATGCTTAAATAATATTTATATAATTTTAAGGATTATGTAATCAAAATACACACATACCATAATGATAAGGAAAATTTACTATCGATTTAGACCGGCGTACGGTGATTTCGATTTTCTTCTGGTTTCAGTTTCCTAGATTGTTTTTGTGTTTATGATAGGATTCTTGCTGAATGTTTATAAACTGCGTAATTTGTTAAATAAAGTGTAGTATAAAAACTTTTATATAATTTTTTTTTACTTCCACAAATAATGTTCACTTCATGTTTGAGTGTATAAAAGAAAATTGTATCTTTTCGACGATATAAATATATATTTGTTAATCTTGTCATTTTTTAACATGAATGACATAGACTGTAATTCCGTAGACTTTGCAAAGTAAATATCATTAATTTTTGTACATTTTATAATTTTTATATTTTAAATCCCATTGTAAAATTAGTTTCCAATTTATTTATATTACTATTTAATTTAGTAAAATTGCTTTTGTAAAAATTCATATTTATGCAATCTACCGAGTTTTGATTTGATAAGCATATCTTTTTGTTGCATTTTTATCAATATTGTGTTTCATTTTTAAGATGATATCTCAGATAAATAAATCTTGATCCTAGAACTGTAGTAGCTCTTAAATCTTAATTTAACTTTAGGACAATCTTATATATTTCTCAGTTTACAAACTGGTTAAATATCTTAAATCATGACATAATTAAAAATTGTATGTATCTTAATTTTTCTGTTTTTACAATGTAATATCACTTGTACTGAGATTCTGATATTTCTTGAAAAAATATTTACAAATTATTAATTTTTAAATCTTACCACAAACACAATTTTTTCTAATAATTTTTTACTGATAAATGGCCCAATAATATTAAATATAAATATTGATTTAAATTTTCTTATAATCTAACGATATCCATTGAAAAATTAAAAAAAGTACCAAGAATTTCTTATTTAATGTATTACTATGAATAAAACTTAAAATATTAGTGAACATTACAGTTTACCAACCAACTGGGAAAAATGATTGTCAAATAAATAATAAAGTTATTCATACTAAATATTTTGGCAATTATGCTTTAGGTTCATTTTTGTAATTCTTTTTTACCTTCTCATCATTAAAAAAATTAGTGATTAAACCTCAAAATTCATGTTATAATTTATTCATAAATAAAATCTTTATTTGTAATAAGCTTAATTAGAGAATTTTTTTTTAAAAAATATCCTTTTTATTTTAGTTGAAAGTTACTTTTGTAACTTTATCATAATTGAAAGTTACTTTTGTAACTTTTCATTTATTAAAAAGAAATTTGTTAATGAAAAAAAATATTTCTAACAAACTGAAGGCTGCAAAGGCTGATTAACATGATATCTAAAAGGTCCAAAATGAACTTCAGCTTCTCAATTATTTCAGTGCAGTTATAAGTTATCAATATGATATACAACTTTTATTTATTGATTTTCATTTTACTTAAATGATCTTTCTATGTGAAATAATGTATAAGAAAACTAAATTTTTCTAAAAATTTGATTGATCATGTTTTTATATTTATAAATTATCATTTGTTTTTATGATTTGTAATGAATTTTTTATTCTAATATTAAAAGGAAATATTTATATTACACTTGAAAAACTTTGTTATATAAGAATGCAGTGCTTAAAATTGATGAAGAATTTCTAAAATTTTAAATTTTCTATCGTGTAATTAAGAGTTTCTGAAATTTTAAATGTTATAATATTGTATAGCATAGTATTGTGTATATTTTTAAAATTTTATAAATTTAGCTTATAAGAATCATTTTTTAGATGTTGACTATAATTTTTCCAAATTATATTTTAAATCTTTGCATAATATTAAAAATAAGCATTAAAATGGGGCACATTTTTAAAGCATTATTACTATTTGACTGACAAGCTAGCTGAATAATTTATGCTGTTCAACAGTCTTCACTCTTGTTTATTTCAGAATTTCAGTTCAACAGTCATACAGAGTACATTTGTTATGTTAGGCTTCTGCATAATTAGTTCTTGAGTGCAAATCATGACTGTAAAGCATCAACCAAACCAAATATTTGTACTGTATTTTGATGTACTTGGGCATATTATAAATCAGATTCTTATTTTTATTTTAATGTAGTCTGTGAAAAGTAATATCTATGTAAATATGTTTAATGTAATTTGACAAAAATATATCATTAATGGTATTTTCAGTCTGATTTATTGTAAATAAAATAATCTTTTTTTCTATGAAAACAAATTGTTATTGCATAGTAAATATTTTTTTACATATTTTATAAAATAATTTTTTTTAAATAACAGATGGCTTAATTAATAAATATTTTATTGTATCTATGTACAAATTATACAAATTTGTATACTTTAAAATATTTTACCTTTCATTTATTACAACATTTCAGTAAGTTTAATTTTCTTGTGGAACAATATTAATAAAAGTATGTGTTTATGTTATAGTGATGAGTTGCATTTTAAAATCTTAAATGTATTTTCTTCATTTGTTTCTTTTTATCTTTCATTCAACATTTAGAAATGTCCAATTCTTAACTTTTTCTGATATTCTAATATGGGATTGTTTTTAATATTTTAAAAATACAGTAAAAACAAATTTTATTCTTTAAAAATTCTTTGATTACATAATTCTCACATAAAAATATTGCATATAACAAATATAAATTTAATTAAATACAGCCTTCTTTGTATTGTAGTTTCTAATTTTGTTCTATTACAAATTGTATTCAAATGGTGAAAGATTTTTGATGAACTATTTATATAAACATAAATTTTGACAAAATATTAACTTTTATTTCCCAGGAAAATATAATTGGATATCTATGACTGTGTGTTAACTTATTTGTCTGTGAACAGAATTTGAGAACAAAAAGAAGCTAATTTAACTGAATATATAAGTACAAATTTTAACACTTTTATATTTAAATTACTTGAAATTAATGCTTTATAAAATCATTACTATCAGTTATTGAATTTTATAAAGGTAAAAAGTAACCCACAGAATGACATGTATCTTTATTTTCTAACATCAGAAAAAACAATTAAGTATTGCTTTAAACATGGTAGGAGTTTTTCAGTAAATATAAGATGATATTCATACATCAAAACCATTAGAAGTTAAAAGGAAAAAATCCATTAGGGAAATTGTATTTTAAAAATTTCTCTGGTTATGATAATTCTTTCACCAACTCTTTGGAATATTTTACCATCACTAATTTTTAACTATTTAAAGTTATCATAAGCAGTGTTATTAAAATTTTATAAAGAAATGGTTTTATAAAAATGTTCTAAGATCTAGGGATTGAGAGAGGAAAGTTTCTTTTTTTAAAGTGCTATTAACTTATTACTAACTTATTGATGTATTTTAAAACTGAAAGGCTGTCAATAGATTCCTAGATTTGGTCTTACTCCATCAAACCCTTGGAGAGATAAGCAACAACAAAACTGAAAGGTTATAGTACAAATAATCATTGAAAATTTCATAACTATTTGAAAAATTATCAAAACAAGCATGATTGAAAAAGTTGCTTTTAACATTTGAAACTAATTATAACAAAACATTTTTTATATATATGTGTAGTAAGTGTATGTAAAAATTATAAATTATCTTATTAAAAAATTTAACTTAGCTGCTTATATATTCAGTTCCTATTAAATCAAATTAGAATAAGACTACTTATTTTATTTTGTGGCAATTGATAATTAATAAGATTAAATGAAACGTTTTTAGTATTTTCACCTATTATAATGTTTAAAATTAAACCAAACTTTATATAATAAATTTTTTATCTATATTCAAATACTTATGTATTTATATTCTGTAACAAAATGGCTTTTGATAAATTTTTAATGGATCGAGAATACTAAACAGTCTAAGCAGTATTAGCATTTTGAGTTTATATCATTATTTTTCAAAATGTGTAATCTATCTTATGTCATGCTTTTTTTTTTTTTTTTTTTTTTTTGTGAAGCAGATAAATTTCAATGATTAGTATTTACTTTATCATGATATAAGTGACATAATTTTAATTTTTTTATTTATATCATTCTGAATATTTCTAGGTTTTTAATAGGTTAAGCATTTTGATTAAAAATAATATTAATAAACTATAACTGGTAAATATATTTGCATATAAATTAGTTACAGTGAAATGTTAAATTTTATATTGCATACATTTTATGTAAACTTTTCATTGTTAGTGTGTTGGTTTTGAATTTTAATGCTCTAATTTTTTGTTACTAAATTATTCTATTCCTATAAAAATTAAAAGTTTAAATATTTTTAGCATTTTTTTAAAATTAAAATCTATCAAATTTTTAGTCTTTGAATTCATCAATTTGTTTCTAATATGTAGGTAGTTTATTATACAATATATTTGATTACGTATTTTTTCTTTTTGATGTTTGAAATTCAAATCTTTAACTTATGTTTTTAGAAATAAATTCCTTTTATTGAAAAAATATTTTTCAATTAAAGTAAATTTAAATTATATTACTGCAAAATTTCTATGCAGGAATACAAGAAACTATTCTATCAAAGATTTGATAATGGAATGAATATGAATTTATTAATTTCTTTTCCTTTCATTAAGTTCATTTTCTATTTTTAATCCAGGCTGGTTCATTTTGATCTCAAGGGTGCTCCTCCTGTAATTTCATATTATGAGCAGGTATGTTAGTTTAGTTATTACATAATTCTTTATTTTTATACAATTAAATATAAAGCTGTATTGACTATGTATAGGATTGTTGATTTATATTTGATTAAAACTATAATTTTTTAATGTCTTTCAATGCAGATATTCTCATTATTGAAAAAGTTAGGTGCAACTGGAATATTATTGGAATATGAAGATATGTACCCCTATCAAGGGGATCTTCAAATTGTATGCCAACCAGATGTTTATAGGCAAGTATTTTTTTTAGTAGTTATTCTAATAGGAGAGAGATGTATGTAAAAAATAATTTCTTTTACTTATATGTCAAATATCAAAATAGTACTTTAAACCATGGCAAAATATAATAATAAATTTTTTTTAAAAAAAGCTTTATGTTTAATGATGTTTATATGAAAAATAAGAAGTTCATGTTCACTTAAGAAATTGGAATTAAAAATGTGAAAAGTTACAAATTCTGATGTTTTATTTACTGAAAACAAAATAGATTGTAATATAAAATGATTCCCTTCAAGAATTAAATCAATTCTTGGAGGAATTAGAATTAATTGGTTGAATCAATTAGAATCAAATTGGTTCTGTTTTTTATCATTTTTTGTTTTATTATAAATTTTAAAAATAAAATTTCTTCATCAGTGCTAAAATAAAACTTCTTCCTTATATATAAGTTTATGTGGATTGATTTTACATTCTAGTCACCTAAAACTTGACATTAGTAATCCTTAAAATTTTATTTAAAATAATATTTTAAACAGAAATTGTATGTAAGAAAAAAGTATTAAATGCTGTATATTAACAATATTTACATACCTCATGCAATTTGAAAAACATTTTTAAATAAATTTTTTTCTCATTGATTGATTGATACAAAGTGATACAAATTATGTAATATTTTGTGCAATATCATATTCTAAACAAAAGTTAAAGAACTGGAAATTTTATTTATATTTGAAAGTTATTTAAATTCTGTGATAGCAAGGAAAGAATGAAAGGGAAAAAAGTGAATGTATTGAAGAATTCATAGCTATTATTTGAAATATGATAGACAATTGAAGCATCTAAAATTTACATTAATTTCAGAGTGCATGTATTTTTGACTTGAAGAGATATAAGTTTTTTCATCAACTAAGAAATATTTAGCAGACATTCTCAAAAATTTAAAGTGATAATCACTATGTCATGCTCTTTATATTATTAATAAGCAATTGCAAATAAACATAATATTTCTTAATTGCTTTAAAAAATTAGAAACAATTGAAGATCACCTAAAACTTGACAACAATATTAGAAGAAACAAATTATTATTTTATTTCCACAATTAAAATACAATGGTTGTTTGCTAGAAAACAGACAAAAATACATAATAAATAGAAAACAAAAATACCAAGAATGAAATAGTGAATCAGCTGCACAAACATTCTTTTGATTCCCAATATCGATCACAGAGACATTAACTGTCGAAAGATTATTGACAAATTATTGAAAGATCAAAGCTTACATTTTTGAAGCTTTTAGTTTTAAATTTTTCTCTTTTTTTATTGGAAGACATTTTTAATATTTTTAAAAAGGAAAGATATGAATTACTTCAAACATTAGATTATAATAATGAAAAGGGATTTCTGATTTCATATCCTATATTATCTGTAGTACTTTTCTCGTAATTGATATAAGATAATATGTACTAGTCCTATGTTAATTTATATTAAATCCTGTATGTAATTTTCTCCTCATTTCTTGTGACTATATATGGAAAATCAATAATTTAGGATAATAAAGCAAAATAAGCTTTTCTTATAATATATTTGACATAAATTTTTACACATGTTTGAAATTAAAAATAAGCACTATAATTTCATCTTTCGTAATAAATTTTCATTTGTCCTTAAGTAATCTGAAATATTTGATAAATTTTTTTTTTTATAAATTTAATAAATATTATTTTTCTAAATTTTTCTCTTGAATTTCAACATATCCCAAATATTTTTTTATATATTTTTATATCAAAGATTTTATATATATATATATATATAATTTTCCTTACATTGTTTTCTAAAAATTTGTTTCAGTTATGAATCTTAATTTCACAAACTATATTGAGTTTTATAGATCATACAGTATTCATTTATATCTAATTTTTTCATTTGACATTAATTGATTCAGTTTTTTTTATCCTTGCAAAAAAATTATAGATTCCTCTCATATGTAATGTCTGTAATATTTTTTAATCTCTACTTTACAACTGAGCAAAACTTTTCAAGATTTAATTTTTATTGATTAGTTCTTGAAATTAATAATTATAGTAGTTTTAACTTATGACATATTCAATTAAATGTATTTTATTTTTATTGTTTATAATGGTTAATTTTGTTTGTTCTATTATACAATATAATAAACAAATAAAAAGATTTAATTAATTTTTCTGTATATAGTTTGTGCACAATTTTATAAACTGTTGTTTCCTTTCAAGAATTACAAATATATATATATATATATATTTGATTTTTTTTTAACATCAAATAACAATTTAAATAACAATGCCATAAAGATCCACAAAACTTCTATTTCTAAGCCTTAGATGATTTATTATGATATGTTAACACTATAGACATATAAGTATATATATATATATATATATATATACATACATATATATTGTATGTATATTTATACTTTGTATAACGATTACAAAAATATACTTATATGTCTATAGTGTTAACATATCATAATAAATCATCTAAGGCTTAGAAATAGAAGTTTTGTGGATCTTTATGGCATTGTTATTTAAATTGTTATTTGATGTTAAAAAAAATCAAAGGTAAACAAAATAGAAAAGGGTCAATCCAGAATTAAGGTTTCAAAACACCTATAGTTGCATTGTAAGGGGCAAGTTGAAATACAGAAATAGTGCTATATGAGGCTATTCCCCCACTCATGATTTCTCCAAGCCTAATTTTTCTGCATCCCTTAGTCTTGGCTCAGCTGCCATCCAAGATGGATTCCACACATGGTAATTCATTGTCTGTTGATGAATACAATGTCTAAAGTTGATGCAGGTTATTTAATGCTGGTTGAAAAAAGTCTACAATGAAGAATGGAGTAGAAGACAATTGGTTTTGGAAGCAGTTATTGAGATGGTCAACTACTTCAAAACTAGAGGATCACTATCTATGAACTTGTTGCTCAAATTCTTGGGATTTTTTTAAAGTACGCTCAAAAGAAATTTGACCAAAAAATTTGGATATCACAAGTGTTGTATTTGATAGTACTGTGGTTTGGGCATCAGAACACAAGAAAAAATGCTTTGACTCTGCTCCCTATTTTCTTTATAAGTAGGAAGCAGATAACAAAGGATTGTTTAAGGCCATTGATATGGGAAAGGAAGTGTGGGATATTATATTTCATTTCTAAAGTGAAAGAAAAATTCAAGCAGGGGTATCACTCAGGGTCACCAGTCACAAAGAGTTCAAACATGCTCCTGCTGCCAAAGTCATGCTCAGTGTTTTTTGGGGCTTATAAAGAATTTTTAGATTTTATATAATGTGGGATAACATTTAACTCAAACAGGTATTGTGTAATACTGAGAAAATTCAAGTGAGTTATTTAGAACTGCCATTGAGGATGAATGACAGATGGTGTAATGCTGTTGTATATCATTGCCCAATCCCTTATATCCTATATAACACAGGATCTTTTGATAAACCTTGTGTGGACAGGTGATTATCACTTATTCCCCAATTTAAAGAACTTTTGTATGGCTAATGTTTCCAAAGTGACTGTGAGATTAAAGAAGTGCAGTACTGTTTTAACGAGTTGGTGGCAGAGTGCTACAACATTAGAGTATTACTTATAAAAATGCATAAAAAAAGATGTGTAGAAAAATCAAACAAAGTTTCTTTCCAATCTTGTAAATTTCTATTATGTACATATAATTAGTTTCTATAAATTTTTTGTTTTTTTTTTAGCAAAGAAGAAGTTCAGAAAATTCAAAATCTTGCTTCAGAAAATGGATTAGATGTTATTCCATTAGTTCAATCTTTTGGACATTTAGAGGTAATACTAATCCCTCAATGGTACTAGGTAAAAGACTGTTGATATTTTATTTCTAAAATACCCTATTTTCCTGAATATAATCCACAGTGGTTATTATCGGCTAGACTTTTTTTTCGAGTAAAAGAAACAAAAGCATTGCCTATACACAGCTGTGTATAATATGCCGCAATTTTTTTGATGAATATTTGAATACTGCTGATAATGTGCAAAATAAAAGTATACAATGTGATTAAATATATGTATATAAAAGATTTGTTTAAATCCATCTCAACCCAAAGTGCAATAATCTGAAATGAAAGGGTGACATCGATCAAGATCCGAGAAGATTCTAGTAAATCTTAAGGAATTTTAGTTCTTTATAAATAAAACAAGGCTCATCATATTTTAAAAATAAAATATATTTGTTTTATTTATAATTAAATGAAAAAATGGATTATTTTCGAACTGCGCATTGGATATATTTTTTCTTTTGACCGCGAATACCTTGTTTGTCATCTTACATTAATGCATTTATCTTTATTTTTTTTATTTGCTTTCCCTATAGCTTTTAGTTTAAAATTAGTAGCGTAACTTAAGCGTTTGGGGTTCCTCATGACGATATACAAATTTGAATGTCTCTAGAGCAAAACATCTCAAATCAAGACAAAATGCAAAATGACATTAGACCATAGCAAATTGATCATTCCAAGGAACTGAATTCGTTCTTGAACATAAATGGACAATTCTTATTACAGTTAAAATAAGTCAGGAAAGTTTATCAGATTATACGCGGCAGCATATAATTCACACAACGACATTCGAAACTTTTATAACACATAATCCACTGATTATATACAGGAAAATACATAATATAATTAAACATTATGTGAACAAATTATTATTATATTAAAAATTATTTCTTTTTTAGTAATGTTTTCATTCTGTTTCTTTCACATACATAGTAATTTTTCTTATAGGCTTATAGTGATCAAAGTAATAAAAGTTTAACAATATTTTTATATACTATGTAACAATATCAACTCATTTGCTTAGTATATGGATTTGTACAGTGTCTAATGTATTGAATTATAGTATATGTATATATGGTTTTGATTGTTTTAAATTTTTTCTGAATTCTCTTGTAGTTTGACTTATAAGTTAAGAATACTTTTTAGAATAACTAATATTTCATTTATAGATACCTGTAAATGTCTGGTTTTTAAGTAAACTTATTGCTCTTGTATTTATATCATTGTGTTATACATATAATCATAAACTGTAACTTAAAATAAATATAGTGGTAACACTTTGCTTTTCCAAGACATAGATTTGAAATTTTATCCTTTGTGTGGGTAAGAAGGATAACTTTTCATCTTTTCAGTGAGTTGATAAAACTGATTACCAAGCATACTTAGAAACTAAATAGGGGGGGGTTAGTGTTAGTTTGACCTCCTAACCAGAACATTTGCTTCACACCTCAGAACTCTTGGTCAAGAAAATTAATATGGGCACTAAAGCTTTGGCCCCAAGAGGCTATTGTGACACTGAGTTTAATTTTAATATTCATTCTTATCTTATGTACTAGAATAAATGCATTAATTTTAAAAAAATCACTCTTGTATTCTTCTTGTGTTCATTTCTCAATAATAATTTACATTTGTTATACAATGTTAAGCACTCATTTTCTAATTATAATAAATGTTGACTTGAAAATGTGTATGGAAAGTGATATTTGTCATTGAATTATTTGTAATATCATAATTTCTTATTTTGTTATGGTAAATCTTTTACTATGAATGTCTATAAAATTATTTACTATATGAAATTTTTGATAAAATCATTATGGTCTTAATTTTTGGTTTTAGTTCTTATTGAAGCATGATAAATATTATGAAATTAGAGAAAACGAACGATATCCTAATGCCTTATGCCCATCACATCCTAGTAAGTATTTTTTTTATTATTTTGAAAAGAAGATACATGTAAACATTCAATTAAATTTATTAAGCTCTATACATGATTTAGCATTAATATTATATTTTAGTTTAACATTGACATTTACAGAATTTTATTGATATAATAGTTTTTATAAACTTTGAAAAATAGATGAAAAAGTAAAATTGTGTATAAGTATCATGGAAAAATTACATTTTTGCTGAAAAAACTGATATTTCATGAAATTTTGTCACTATTGATAAGTGATTTGCTCTTTTAGTATTGTACAGTATTGTAAATGTATATATAAGCTCATGAGCTGTGATGAAATATGGTATTTAAAATGTCACATAAGATATTTCCATTGATATGATAAAAATCATGAAAATGTTTTTGTTGTGGTAACCAACAGCATAAAATATGCTGAAATGAAAAGTGATCTATCTCCTTTATTTCTTATTTTTCCATAATGTGTTATATAATTAACATGTAAATGTTATATAATTAGCATATTATTTGTTATTTTGTGTTTTTTTTTTTTTTTTTTTTCCAAAAATATCTTGGACT
Source organism: Latrodectus elegans (assembly GCA_030067965.1). Taxonomy (NCBI): domain Eukaryota; kingdom Metazoa; phylum Arthropoda; class Arachnida; order Araneae; family Theridiidae; genus Latrodectus; species Latrodectus elegans. Next base: position 1,825,867 of record CM057811.1, read on the forward strand.
TTTATAAATTAGATTTTTTATATTCCACAATTATTAATCTTTTTTTAGATTTTCTTGGATTGTGATATGACTACATTATTTTTGGTTAAAAATCCTTTTTATTTAAACATGATTTTTTTCTAGAATTTAGCTGCAGAAAAAAATTTCTGTAAAAAAGATGAAAATTACTAGTTAGTTTGCTTTTTTTAAAATGTCAGACAAAAATAAAAAGTTTATCACTTATAAAATATTACAACAAACAAAGTAGAATATACTACATTCAAGTAAAGACTTTTGTTCTTGAGATATGCCAATGAAATTGAAATTAAACATTCAATTTTTAAACAAGTTAATTTATGCTAAGTACTTAAGTAAAAATGCATTTCTATTAGTTGTAAAGTGTAATTTGTATATTAACTTATTTATTGCCAGTAATTTTAAATATTATTATTAGTCAAGAATGCTTAATATTGTATAAGTAGATATTTATTTTTTTTAAAACTTTAAAAATATTTATATATGTAGATTTTATTTTATGAATTGTGTTACCTTGATGCTTAAAAATTATTATACAAAATATAAGAATTATAAATGTATAGCATACAAATTATATATCAATCAATTATTGTCAATTCTGAAATAATGAAAGATTTAATAAAATATTAGATTATTTAATAAAATATTTCAAGTTCAAAGACAACAGAATTTATATGAGTGTAAGTAAAAAGTTAATAAATTCCCTTTCTCTCCTATATGATTGATAAAATCAGCTGCTTATACAACAGAATCATAAAAAAAAAAACTTTTTCAGTTGAACAAAATTTAAAAAGCAATTATTAACTGGGGAATTTGATAAGTTTATAAATCACACAAATATATATTTGAGATTATTGTACTATTTTTCAAATTGTACGATAATTTCAAATATATATTGATTATTTTTTAAATTTTACTTAATTCAGGTATTCCATATTAATCAAAAATAAAATTAGATAAATAATGATTATATGTATCATAACAAAAATTCACATAATGAACCAGTTGTAAGCAATAATAAATTCTTTGAGAACAAAGAATCTGAAAGATCTCAAAAATGAAATATCTGAATTTCAAAATTTTGGCACTAAAGTCTTTTAATACAAGTATTGTTTATCCAAAAATATAACCCCTTTTCATTAAATCTAGTAATTTAAAAGATAAATTAGCTACTTTTTTATGACTAGTATTGTATTGAAAACTAAGCTAATAAATTAGAAAAGTTTGAATGCTTCAAATCAAAGGTTAAACAACTGTATTTGAAAGCCGGTAAATAATGTTACATGTCAGAAAGAATACAAATAAAAGGTAAGGATGTAGATAAATATTAAGTAATTGTTTGATACTTTTTATTGCAGTAAAATTTAGTTTTGAGTTTTTGTTTTTGTTAATGTTCTTATTAAATAAACCTTATTTTTGTTAAATAAAATTATACTGTATTTTTCTGCATATAATCCGTGGATTATGTGTTAAAAATGTTCCGAATTTCATTTTGCGTATTATACCCTGCAGCGGATAATCTGATAAAATATATTTTTCCCCAGAAAAGCTTACAATAAAGTTTTGAAAGAAATGTTGCTTTTGTGTGTTTCATAAAATAAATAACAGATTGCGCTATGATTCGGTGGACTTATTTTAACTATAATCAGCATTATCCAGTTACGTTCAATAACGAATTCAGTTTCTCTGAACGAATTGCAAGTCACTAATGTCATTTCACATTTTGTCTAGATCTAAATTGTTTCACTCTGAAAACATTAAAATTCATATATAGTCATAGAAAAGTGAAAATTATTAAATTGCAGAGCAAATTTTAAATTGAAAGCTATAGGAAGGCAAATGAAAAAATGTCGACAAACGTGTAATGTAAGGTGAAAAACAAAGCATATGCGGTACAAAAGAAGAAATGTATTCCATAAGCAGTTAGAAAATAATCTATTTCTTTCATTTAAATACAAATGAAACAAAGAGTTTATTTTTTAAATATGAATAACCTTGTTTTAAAAGTTATTAAAATCCAAAAATCGATAAATTTTATTAGGACCTTTTCGTATGTTGATCGATGTCGCGCTTTCATCTCAGTTAATCGCACTTTGTGTTTTGGTGGATTCAGACAGATCTTTATGCTTATAAATATTTTTTCTGTATAATTTAATATATTTTTAATCATAATGTGTATTTTTTATATTTTATTTGGCATCAAATTATCAGTAGTAAAAGTTTTCAGCTATTCGTTGGAAAAATTGCTGCCGACTATACTCCGCAGCGAATTATGCGACGTTTTTTTCTCCCCTTTTGTTCGAAAAATGAGGCGTGTGGATAATGCACTGCTGTGGATTATATGCAGGAAAATATGATAATTTTATTTAAATTAGTTAATTTAAATCTGTATTCAGAGATAAATGCACTTAGTATGTTTAAATTTTCCAAATATGGAAAGCATTCTTATGTTCAACAAGAAATTACTTTTAATACTGAAAGAAATTATTGATTAATATAAACATCACCAATTTTAAAATGATTTGTTTTGAATTTTGAATAATTATTCACAAGTTATATTTCTGGTATTAGATATTATACAATGTAGAATTCAGAAAAATAATCTGTTATAACAAAATATATATTCTATATATGCATAAAAGTTTTGTCCAAAATTGATTTGAGAGAATAGCTGCATAGAATATAATGAAATTTTTATCAAGATTTTAGTTTCTACTTAACTTGAGACATAGATTATGTTTCATTTTGAAATTTTGACAGTAAAATTCGTAGTCAAATTAAAACAAAATTAAGTTTTACTTGAACTAATTGAAAGTAATGTACACTATTCCAGATCCCTACTTGTTTCAAAATTAGAATTGTGGTTTTTTATTTCTTTTTAAATTGTTATTTAAGCATAACTTATGGGAGGATGTGTGTCTGTATATATATATACTGCTGGAGAAAAGTAGGACACTAAATTTTTATCAAACAAGAGAAAAAATTTGAATTTTTACAAAATAATTTTATAACAGCACATTTAAAAATTTATTTACAATCAAATAACTGTATATATAATATAAAATAAAACAAAACTACTTGCTTATTATAATTAAAAATTAATTTCATTCACATTTACTGTGTGGAAAAGGTAGAAAGATAGTTCTAAGTAATGAAAATAAAGTCTTGTGAAAAAGAAATTCTTCGGTCATTTGCTTTAACTACTTCAAAGATTCTATTTGCCATTGAATCATGTAAGCTGTGAATTTTGATTTCTCAAACACTGCTCAAAACACTATTCAAAGCTTCTCCAAGTTCAATCAAAGATTCATATTGCTTGCCTCTGGCATAAACATGCCAAAAAGTTACTGACCATATATTTTAAACATTATTGAGGTCTATACTTTTAGTCGGCTATGGCAAAAACTGTACATTGTTTGTTTAAAACCAATTTTTAATGCCATTGACCCTGTGAATTGATTCTCCATATTGGTGAAATGTCCAATTTTCTCTGCCTAGCTTATTCGCCATAGGGAAGAAGCTCTGAGTTTAAAATTTGAATGTAATCTGTGTGTTTCTGTCTTTGATCCCAAAACACTATATTGGTTTTTCCAACATAGCCGACTAATATCCAAACCATTAAACTGCCTGTTTCTATCTGTCAGACAAAATAAGTTTCTTCTTGTTCCCAGTCAATGCCAATAATATTGACAAGGTCTGGACAATCTAAATTGAATTTTATTTCATAAAAAAAAAAAAAAAAAATAAGAAGATGATGAAGAACTGAAGTCCATTTCGAGTTCCAAGATGTGTACTTTGATCCACTATAGTTGGTGCTCGTTGTGCTTTTTGTTCCATTTAGGATGGTGCATTCTTTTCTTGAATACAAACGTATCTGATATTTTTATGTAGTTGTAAAGTGTTCTTCTGGTTACATGTGAGAAGTCAGAGGGATATTGTAATTTTTCAATGTTTCCATGCTTTTTTATAAATTCTTGAAAGATTTTTCCTTAATTTCATAGTCAATTTCTTAAGTCTGTCAATGTTTGCTTTTATCCGACTCTTTAGATTTTTCAAAAAGCCAGAAACAGCTTTTGGACTGATGTGCAGGTGCTTCGAAATTTCTCTTAGACTATTGCCCACATCTTAACATGCCACAATTTGCCCTCTTTGAAATTTATTTAAAGGTTTCCCCTAGGCATTTAAGTGTACAAAAATTTAGGGTTTTTTATAACAAAATATATTTTTTGAAGGAAAGACAATTTAAGAAAAACAATGTTTTTAACATATTAAACTGCTGCCAATTCCAAAATGATAATATTTTTGCAGGTGTCCTTCTAATTTCCTCACAGGCAAAAAAATCCTTAAGTACTATTTTATAGTATTTTCTTAGTGGTAAATAAAATTCATTCTCTAAAAATTAAAGAAAATTAGCTTATAAAACATTACTGTCCTTCTTTTTTAGCAATGTTTGTATATATGCCTAGCATCATATTTATTTTTCTGTATTCCTACATAATTTTTTTTAAATAAATTAACAATATTTATTATTTTTTCATATTAAATAAGTATTATTTTTGCTCATTGCCATGAATGTATTTTCGGTTTCTTCAAGGCAAAAAATGTGTATGGATTGTACACTCGTGAAAGAATTTAATAATTTTGCAATTAAACTGAATTTTTAACCTTTCCACACCTAATTTGTTTTTGTTTTTAGCTGATCAATATGAGAGACTTTACTTCCGTGTACAAAGCTATATTTTGATGAAAGTTATTAGTAAATATTGCTATTTTTTAAATCACAATTTTTCCTTAAAAGTTAGAAAAAAATTATTGTATCTTAAAACCTAAAAATTTAATTTAAGAAAATATTACAAAACTTTGATACTGGTTCTTATATTTAGAAATGTCTCACTTATTATATGAGATTGTGCACTGTAACTTGTTATTTAAAGAAGTGAATTAATCTAATAAGTACGCTGCTTATTCTGATAACTGTTGTTACTTTTAACCAATAGCATTTCTTAAAGTTTCTTCTTTATTATATTCAGTATTTTTGTGCCTCTTATCAATACAAGAATCAAATGGTATGAAAAGTTTCCTTTGATTTTGTTGCTTTATTTATTAATTAGGAAATATATAAAGAACTTCTTCACCAACCAATTTTCTTATTTAGTGCTTTATATTTTATAGTATAATGCTATATTTCTATCAATTTTGTATATTAATGAAAATAGAGTTTATAAGCTATATATTTCAGTGATTTCTCCATTATTTTTTAAATTTTTATATCTTCAATAAATATACACATCACTTCTCATGATTTTATTATGGGTACAGTAAGAAATTAATTACACTTAAAGAGAACATATAAATTTCACATAAAAAGTTTCAATAGGTTTTGTGCTGAAAGTAAACTACAATAAAAAAAGTCAATATAACTTGATGCAAACATTTTCATTCTATTTGGTTTTATTAATTTGTGTATATAACTTCCATTCATTCTTTTGCTATGTATTTAATTAAAATAATTTTAAATAAAATATAATTCATTACAATAAATAATTAGTAGACTTACAATAATTTTGTTTTTTTATTCTGATTATTATGTGACTTTTAAAAATATAACATTTTTTATTTAACCTAACAATTTTAAGTGCAAAATTGTTTACATTCATTCATTCAAAATTTCTTAATTTTTCATTTTGCTTTAAGAAAGTGAAGCAGTTGTTCTTGATATGATCTATCAAATCCTTGATGGCCATCCTAATTCTAAATATATTCATATCGGTGCTGATGAGGTAAAAAATAATTTTATTCCTTACACATTTTCTTTACTTGAAGATTTTTTATAAATTCACATTGCTTTTCTTCTATTTAATAAGGCTATTATTAAATGAATATAAATTTCTAGTTTCAAATCACCATAAGAATTGTTAGAATGGTTCGAAATTTGATTGGTGCTCTTGTGAAGTATTATTTATTCACATAATAAAATTAATATATATTTGCATTTTCAGCTTAAACATAATTTAAAAAAAAATAAATATATGAAAGAAAAGTTCTGGTGTACTTTCTAATAACTTTTATTGTGCAATTTTTATTCGAAAAAAATATAATATTTCAGATGAAGGATTTGATCCTTCAGTTTGTTTTTAGTACTTTTAGAAAATTTGCACTGGTTCTTAGCGTGTTGCTATTTTAAAGTATTGGTAACTTGTTAATGCAAATATATATTAAAATAAAAGTTCCATAACTTATATTTCATGAAATGATGTATTTTTTCTATCTTGTATTGTACAGTTTCTTTTTTATATTCTCAAGTAAATTAATAATTGGTTTTTAATTTATTTGATATGCATTAGAATAATTATTGTATTTTAAAAGGAAAAATAAAAAGAAATTCCATATTTTTTCGTTCTTACCTTAAAAATTAAAAAAAAGACTGATAACTATAATTATTTTATTGGCTTTATATATTCAGTCATGTAAAACCATTTCAAAAACAAATCATGTTGAGAAAACTAATAAAATACATGATTCTTTTCCAATATTTTGTGCAGCTAGTTTTATATTACTTATGATTTAATTTATCATACGTAATATAAAATATATAATTTCATATATTTTATTTCCTTATATAAGAAAATAAAATTTGATTTCTATGCGATTTTATTCACACTGGTGCCCCATTGATTGATTTGATGGTTGTTTTTTGTTAAATCTTTAGTCCTTAGAAAAATTCCAAAATTTATTTTAATTTGATTAAGTATGTATTAGCTATTTTAAAATCACCAAAAAATCACATTTTCTTGATCCCAATTATACACATATTCTTTATGATTAAAATACCTTAAATTGTCTAAAGAAAATTTGATTCTGTGATAAAAATATTTTAACTATCTGTGTAGTATTAATTTAGAATTTTAATTAACTATAACTTTTTAAGCAATTTATTTTCAATGCATGGTATTGTAGTGTTATCAAGAAAATTAATAACAAGGTGTATCAAAAACTTTTTTTTTTAAGTTTCCTGATTTATTTCAGTAAAAATGAAAACAAAAAGATATATATTTATACTGGCTGTGTGTTTGTTAATACTTTAAAGCTTTAGAAATAAGGATACATATAGGTTAAGATAGGTAGATTTTCAAAAAGTACTTTTGTAATATCTTTTTTGAAAATCATACAATTTTATCCTTATCTAACTTAAACTTCTTTGTAGAAGTCATATTTTGCTAGGAGCAAAAAGAGCTGGTTAAAAATGTCATTATGAGAGGGCTCTGTTAACTCAAAGCATAATGGAGTCCACATTCCATTCCATTCATTTAATTATGAAAAAACATACATTTTGCTTGATTTTATCGCACTTTAAGACATAACTTGAAGATGAACAACCTCCATTGCAATATCATCCAACATATTGGAATAATTGCAAAAACTTTACAACAGCTAGAATGTTTGAATTCAATTCATATTAAAGAGTATGAATAATGTATAAATACTTCCAAATAGCTTCACTGTTAGAAATCAATTTGATTGAGATCAGGTAATTGTGGAAGCCATGTTCTCTTGCAACTTCAACAGATTACTCATTAATCATTTCACTGAATTAGCATTGTATTTGGTATGGCATTTTGTATGAAGCTGATTAAAGATAAAATAATTACCATATTTTCCTGTATACAATCTGCAGCGGCATATTTTCTGCAAGCCCCGTTTTATGAACAAAGGGAAAAAAGCGTCGCATAATCTGCAGCAGCGTATAATCCGGCCAATTTTTTGATGAATAGTCGAAAACTTATGCTGCAGATCTCTCACAAAATCCTATTCTGTAACCTCAAAGTGATGTGAGGGTGTACACAGGTAGCACAGATGATGTACGTCTGGAACCTAAACTTGGTTTACATTCTTGGTAGAATCACCCATGGCGAGAAGGCTGTGCTAGTACACCTGGCTAATACAGAAAGATAACCCAATCCAAGGTGTTAGGCTCCATGTTGATGGACGAATGGCACCATGGTTATGGTGTCGCTAACGGGCCCCTCGAGGAACCAAGCAAAACCTGGTTGTATGTTTGTCTTCTACCTGTACAGGGAGGCTATGCAGGTGGTGACTTTACATTTCCTCCCAGTTCCTAGGTCACTTATGGATGATAAAAACAAAGAAATAAAAATGATAAAAAAGGATTGGATAAACATCCTGGTGTTATCCAATCAGCTGGCGAAACGGTTCCTAAGGAACAGAATCCCAGAAAAAAGGAGAGAACTGGCAATCTGGCTGATAGAGGAAGTAAAGGTACCACAAGGCAACACACAGACACCACAGTTGGAAAACCAGGAGTTCTCAAAAAGCACTAAGATGCAATCTAAGACGTCACAATAAAGCAAGGGAGCAGGTGGAGACTGTTCAGAAGGTGGGTGGCACCAAAAGACTTAGGTCTGAGGTGTCAACCCCTTCTCCCAGTAACACTGCCTCCAAAAAGCTCAGGGATGATAATCAACCTGGGACTTTTGCTCAGGCTGTTAAAAGCCATAAAGCAGCTATTGTGAAGGATGGTTTCCCAACCATCAAACTCAACAAGGAGGATGTTGACTCTATACAGCTGGAGATTCTGACCAGGACAGATGAGGTCTCCCATGGAGGTTCTTCCCACTGCTTAAGGTTCTAGGTGTCAGATTAGTGTCTGGGGCACTAGTTCTCCTATGTGATGACTTTGAAACTGTGGAATGGATTAAAAAATCCTTCCATGGTAACAAGAGTCTGTTTGGTGATGAGGGGCTCAGTGTTCTGGATCCCAGGGATCTACCTAAACCGGTAAAGGTGGCCTTTAAGACAAGGGACCCCCGTACCAAGGCTCCTTTCGTCTTTCTGAAATGGCTAAATAGACTCAACCCGGAGTTGAAGTCTTTAGAATAGCGTACTCTGCAGAAATCTGTAGAGGCACATTCTATTAGATGGATCTTTGAGGTTGATATAGAAGCCTCAGAAACCTTTAAACAGGCAAATTATGGTGCATATACTGGTTTGGATTGGGGAACCTTCAAAATTCTCTGGGACCCAAACCAGAAGGATGTACAGAGTAATGAAGAGATAGAAGTTGTACAAGAAGGTGCAACTTCCTCTCAAGTAAGTAAATCCTCTCCTACTTCTAGTAAGGAAAGTGATTTACCTAACATTGAAGAACTGGATTTAGATTCTGGTTCTGATATAACCCTGCAACCTAGCTCTCCTCCATCTGAGAGTGAATTAGAAAAGGTTTTGCAGGAAACTCAAGCAAGTAAGTCCCCTACTTACAGAGACTTGGGAAGCACTGCTTCATCTTACCTTCTTTTGGTGCCACAGTGGTAAGTATCATCAAAGTAGTACAGATCAACCTTCATCACAGGCGATCAGCTTCAGCTATTCTTAGCAAGAAGATTACTAGAGGGGATGTTGACATTGTTTTAATTTAAGAGCCATGGACTTGCAATGGCTCTGTTTTGGGCCTACATGTTCAGAGTTTTAACATATTTTATAATAAATGTTGTTTGAGACCAAGAGCATGTATTGCTATAAGCAACAAATTAAATGCCCTCATTCTGGTTAATTACCTAAATGGGGATAATGTTGCTGTGAAAGTATCCTGTTTATTGCAAGGAATCAAAGATGAAATCATCTTTGTCTTCATATCTTCCTTTGGAAGATAACGACACATTTAATGTGCAAATTGTCAGTCTTCTAGATTATAACAATTTGAGTACGAAACTCATTATAGGATGTGATGCAAATGCTCACCACACTATGTGGGGAAGTAGTGATTGCAACAGACGTGGTGAGGATCTTTAAGAATGCATTGTGTATTATAATCTATTTATTCTTAATAGAGGTAATGAACCCACCTTTTTTACTATAAATAGAAGAGAAGTCATTGACATCACTTTATGTAACAGTAAGTGTGCTGACTTTATTAAAGATTGGAAAGTGTCTGATGAAATAAGCTTATCTGACCACCAATACATTAGCTTTTCTGTTTTAGGAGCAAACAAACTAGAAGTGGTAGGTAGGAACCCAAAAAATACCAACTGGGGTTCCTACAAAAAAGTTCTAGAAGATCTCCTCAAGGAAGGTGACTTCTGTAAGTTATCTTCGGTAGCATATTTGGAATTGGCTGTTGATCACATTCAGCATGTCATTCTCCAAGCATACTATCAAAATTGTGATGTCAGCAATACTTGCTCTCCAAGGTTAGTTCCTTGGTGGTCTAAAGAGTTAAGTAAATTGCGAAGACAATGTAGAAAGCTCTTCAATAGAGCCAAAAAGAATGGTGAGTGGCAGAAATATAAACTGACACTTACCACTTATAATAAAGCTATCAGGAATTCTAAAAAGAATTCTTGGCAAGATTACTGCACTGATATTAAAACTGCGTCTGCTACTGCAAGACTTGTTAAAATGTCTAAAGACAGGAACTGCTGTCTAAACTCTCTTAAATTACCAAATGGTAAGTTTTCAGAATCTGGGAGAGATTTCCTGAACTGTTCGAAGTACACTTTCCCGGTTCCAACGAAATAAATGGAACTCCTAATTTTACAATGTCTACATCAAATTGTGGTAGAAGTAAATAAGATGTTGCCAAAAAAGTCATAAATTATGATCAAATAAAATGGGCAATAATGTCCTTTACACCTTTTAAATCATCGGGAATGGATGGAATTGTACCGGCTTTGCTTATTGAGGGAGTCCAGTGGATTGCTCCAATTCTCTGTAGAATTTTTAGGGCAAGTATAGCCTTTGGGCATATAACTATTGCTTGGAGGCATACAAAAATAATTTTTATTCCTAAAATAGGGAAAGATAATTACTATGAAGCTAAATCTTTTAGACCTATCAGCTTAACATCTTTTCTTCTAATGGCAATGGAAAAGATGATAGACAGATATATTAGAGAAGTCCATTTAATGGAAAAACCACTTTCTGGCTCTTAATATGCATATCAACTTGGTAGATCCACTGGCATTGCTATCTACAACTTATCCTTCATTTTGGAGAAGAACTTTAAGGATAAGGAACTTGCTTTAGCTGTTTTCTTAGATATTGAAGGTGCCTTTGATAAGGTACCCATTGAAACTATTTTACAATCCCTTGCTAAAAAGGGAGTTAATGTAACAATCTGTTCTTGGATAGAAAATCTGCTCAATAACAGATTTGTCAGTGCCTCATTTTTAGGTAAAAACATGATCCAAGCCAAAGTTGTTTGTCCACAGGGAGGGGTTCTTTCACCCATCTTATGGTGCTGTGTTGTAGATTCCCTTTTAGAGGTGTTAAAAAAACCAGGCATAACCACCATTGAATATGCATATGGTTTAGTTATAATCGTCAGAGGTAAGTTTGGTGAAACAATCTCTAGCATCATGTCCAACACCCTCAAACAAGTTTAGACTTGGTGTAAGAAAAGAAAGTATTTCTGTAAATCCTCAAAAAACCACTATTGTAGCCTTCACAAAGAAAAATAATCTTAATCTGAAAAAGATAACTTTTTTGGTCAAGAGCTCCAAAGAAGTTAAATTTTTAGGAATATTTTTTGACATGAACTTTAAGTTGGAACAAGCACTTCAAATATTTTTTAAAAGAGCAAAAAAAAAAAAAAAAAAAGCTTTTTGGTCATGTAGAAATGCATTTGGATGAACTTGGGGCTTAAATCCCAAAGTTATTCATTGGATTTTTGTCCCATTATTACCTATGGCTCAGTGGTCTGGTGGCCTAGAATCAAAAATAAAACTGCTAAAGCAGAATTAACAAAATTACAAAAGATGCTTTGTGTAGCTATCTCTGGGTGTGTTCGAACAACTTTCGCATCTACACTGGAGCTTCTGCTTGGTATGCATCCCCTTTATATGTGTATTGAAGCAGAAGCAATACTTAGCATGAAGAGGTTTAAGAATACTGGTCAGTGGAAGGACTACTCTAGGTTTTTATCCTGGGGAAACCTCAATGCTGATGTAACTAGTCATCCTTTTCTTAGTATGCCTACTGATTACATGATTGTTAAGTATGCTTTTGATAAGTCTTATACAATCAAATTTCCCTTGAGAGAAGACTGGACTAATGTTGCCATCAGTGAAAGCTGTATTTACTGGTATACTGATGGCTCAAAAATGAATTCCAACACTGGGGCTGGTATTTGTTGTCCTGCTGATGGAAGAAAGCTATCATTCCCCTTGGGTAAATATACAACTGTATTCCAAGCAAAAGCCTTTGCCATTCTCATGTGCAGTAGAATGTGCTTGGATAGAAACTATTCTTGTAAAAGTGAATCATCACTTTAATGTGGGTGCCTGGGCACTCTGGTGTTCCTGGCAATGAATTAGCTGATGAGCTGGCAAGGACTGTATCAACAACCGACTTTTTTGGTCCTGAACCAGTGCTAGGTATTTCTAAAGAATTGATCAGAAAGAATGTTTTTGATCTCTTCAGAAAACAACAGTTTATTAATTGGTACAATGCCAATGTTCAAAGACAAGCGAGGCTATTAAATAGCACATATCCTAGTAAAAAGCAAAAAGAATTATTAAAGCTCAATAGAAGCAGTCTAAGGAAAACAGTGGGATTACTTACAGGACACTGCCATCTTAAAAGACATCTCACCATAATGGGAGTTTCAGATGATCCCACTTGTAGAAGTTGTCATTATATGGAAGAAATTTCAGTACACATCTTATGTGAATTATGGCCTATTCTATTTGAAACCTTTTCTGAACATAGATTTGAACACCTGGGTCAGCACTTGATTGGACCTTGGATGTTGCAGGAAATTCCTGTAAAATGTCTGCTGAATTTTGCTTCAGCCACTTGTCTCTTCAAATAGGGCTTTCTGAGGGGTATAGTACAATAGACCTATGGTCTTGGTGCTAGGTTGTTTTGGAGCCACCCTATCTTAAATCTAATCTAATCTATACTGCAAATAATTTGGTGTCAAATAAAATAAAAAGTACACATTGTGATTAAAAATATAGTAAATTCTACAGAGAAAATATTTTTAGTGATAAAGTTTGAATCCACCTCAACGAAAAATGTGATTAACTGAGATAAAAGCATTACATCGATCAAGATCCGAGGAAATTCTAGTAAATCTTATTGATTTTTAGATTTTAATAACTTTTAAAACGATGTTAGGTATATTTTAAAACTAAACTATATTTGTTTTGTTGCTAGTTAAATGAAAGAAATGGATTATTTTCTAACTGCGAATGGAATATATTTTTTCTTTTATACTTCACATGCTTTGTTTTTCTTCTTACTTTTCAAGTTTGTCGACATTTTTTTCGTTTGCCTTCCCTATAGCTTTCAGTTTAAAATTTGCTCAGTAACTCAATTTTCACTTCACTATGATGATAAACGAATTTAAGTGGAGTGGAAAAATTCAGGTCAAGATAAAATGAGAAATGATGCTAATGAATTGAAATTTTAATATCTTTCTCAGGAACTGAATTCGTTCTTGAACGTAATTGGACAATGTTGATTATAGTTAAAATATGTCAACCGAGTCATAGCGTCATTTGTTATATGAAACATAAACGACATTTCTCTCAAAACTTTAAAGTAAGCTATTTTGGTGAAAATTTTTTTATCAGATTATTGGCGCCGGTTTAAAATGCGCACAATGAAATTCGGAACTCTTTTAACACATAATCTGCAGATTATATGCAGAAAAATACGGTAATTAAAAAAGGTAAATCACCTTTTTTACTAATGTGTGCACAACTATATTGCCCAAAATAGTAAGATATTACTCACCAGTCCTGTTGCATACATATTTCTGGTCAGATTTTGGACATGCTTTTTCACTGTTTAATTATGAGGAAAGGTGAAGTTAAACGATACTGTCAAGTTACATCCAACTGTCAAGTTGGTGCAGTGACACAAATATATTCTGTATGCACAAGGAGTTGTTATTTCCTGTACCTGAGTGTTATAGGTGTCAACATTCCTGTATGATGAAAAATATAACTTATATATTCTCAAAATGTTGAACAATCATAGGAAGTTGCTTTCCATTCTTGCTTGATTCCATTACAGCCGTTTTTCCTGTTGGTAATTCCTGCAGTAATAGTAGTTGGTAAATGTAAAATTGTGGCATTTCATGGAGGATCCTTTAAGTAGATAAGTACACATAATATCCTAAAAGATTTGCGACAACTTCTCCTTCATGTAGATAGCTTGCCTGTAGTTTTGGAATGATTGCAGTTTATTGGTATAAAAATGCAATATTCCATGGAGGAGCTTTAAAGTAGATGATTGAAGATCATTCAATATCCTGTAAGATATGTGAAAACTAATAGTTGTGATCAACTGTGCCACCTTGTAATTCATAACAGCTTGCACTAAAGTAATGGGGCACTCCACGAGCAAGGTTTTGCCATTTTGTATACAATGTTTCAATTTCTTTCATCGATGCAACTACCTACAATACTCAAGCACATGATAAGGGACCATTTTTCATTTTCAGTTATTTTGATTTCAAAAGTTTTCACACTGCAACACATGCTGACTCACAATTCATGCAAAACAGATTTAACAACAACATTCTTTCATGTAATGATAATATTTTGAAATCAAATGGGAAATCCTCATATTCACATCTTTTACTGCAATTGACTTACCTGAATCAGTTGAATATCTCACAAGTCTGCACTGCTACTAGATATTTTTTGATTGATTTCCTTTTTAATTTATATTTTTTATTTTAATTTTTTCTTCTAAACAAAATCTAGCTTTTTATGACTCTTTATTTTAAAACCATATGTTGTTATCATTGTTCATTCCTTTTTTTAATACATTTTTAAAGTTTTGATAAATTTTGACTTATTTGCTATATATATATATATATAACTTACAATTTTTTTATAAATTTAAATATCTACATTTTTCAATTTTATTGATTTTGGGAAAATATTTATATTAGAATTACATAATATACTATTAAATTTAAATAGTAAGTGATAACTATTTTAAACAATTTTATTTTTTTATATTTATTCTGTTTGTTTTTTAATTATTTCAATACTTTTTTTCAAATATTGTATAGAGGAATTTTCTTTTTATCTTTAATAGTTGAAATAACCTGAAAGTTCACAAAAAATAAAGGAATTAAAATCAGAAATTAATAAATTTTAAATGATTTTGAGATGTTTGTTAATGATAAATTCAATAGTAAACAACGAGTTCTTTGTGATTTCTCATTAAAAATTAGTGCAGGACATATTTGTTCGAAAAAGAGTCTTAATTAGTATATGAAATTAAGAGAAATCTAAATTAAAAATATTCCAATTGAACAGTGTGAAACTGTTTACTGAGAATCTTTAAAATTTGCTGTATGAAAGATTAAATGTTATATTTTTAGGCATTAATTTTAAATCTAAATTTTTTGGACTAAAAGGATAGGTTTTAATTTTTTGTGATAAATTTAATGATATAATAAATTATAAACAGGAATTTTTCCTATAAAAAAACTTATTTACTTGTTGTCAATAAAATAGTAATATTTTTGAAGCTTATTTGTAAGCAAAACGTCTGTAATTATTTCATTGATTCGGAAATAAACCTTTGTTCATGATGGAATCTTAGAAAAGTAACTTCATTAATAACTTGATTAATAATGTCCAAGCATTAGTTATTTCAAGAGAAAAACATCTAAATTTATTTAAAATGTCTAATATAGGATTTATTCTCATAAATTAATTTCTTCACTTTATTTATTATTTTGTTTCATGTTAGAAAATTTTTCTGTTAACTTAAATCTTATTGGTAATAATTTTACCTTATTTTTTTTTAATGTTCATTACTTTCATTTAATTTCATAATGTGATAATATTAAAAATATATATCCTGTGTATATAAAAATTTTGTAAGTACAAATTTTCATTTCTTATTCATGAAAGCTTTAATTTAAAGGATGTCTTTTTGAAACTCTCATTTGATTCCAATTTTAACTGTAATTTTTTTAGCTGTGAATAATCTTCATGAGCATGCATCATCATATTAGCTATTTTATATGTGGTAGCTTTTTGTAATGACATGAGAATTTAGGAGTCATACAGGTAGCAAACATTTACATGTCAAGTTAGTAGCTGAATAGTTAGCACTCTGGCTTTTGCTTCAATTGTTTGTGTATTCTATTTCAAGATCTTGTTATCATCTTGTTTTAATTTTAAGAAACAATTGTTGAGTGACAATCAGTAAGCATTTATATTATTAGTTCTGCTTTTTATTTCAGTTGGTATACTATAACATTTTAAAACATTGCCTTTACATGGAAGGAAAACTGACTTGTCTTAAACTATACATAGCTTGGAAGTAATCTATTTGCTTACATTTTAGAAAATAATGTATGTAATCATTTGCCACCAGAAAATAAAATGTGATATAAAACAATAAAAGTTAGATGAATTTATTGAATAGCAATAAAATTTTAAAAATGGTTTGGAAGATTTGAAACTTGTAGGGACAACATCAGCATGTTTTGTTAACTCATTATTTGATTCTGTATTAAAGATGGTTTTCCAAATTCTGAAATAATATTTACTGAAAAAATAAGTAGGGTAGTAAAGTTTTGTAAAATTTAAAAGGCTGAGACTTTGCAAATGCAATTCAAAGCTTCCTCTGTTGTAAAATTTTAGAAACTTGAACCACAATCAAAATATTTGAATTGAAAGAAAATTTCTTGTAATATATTGTATCTGTTATATAGATCATATTGATTTTCAGTATCTCAGATTGTTGTGAATCTTTAAATTCCACAATACTTGGTTTGATATTGATTCTCATTCTTGAGCCACATTTTGTACACGGAAGCTTATTCTATACAATTTTTAATAAAATTTGTGAAGTCCAGAACTTTATTCATAGATAATCAGTTATCATTGAATTTCTGCTAATAACTTTAATTCCGTATTAAAGATTGTCATAAAGAGTAAGGGGCTAAAAGTTATTATTTTTTTAGTTAAAAATTGTCTTCAATTATATTTATTAGTTATAAATATTTCATTTTTATGTTTCTATTAAATTTTATTATTACAATTTTTAAATATTTCTCATGATTTTATATATTTTATGTGACTTGTTGAGCTATGCAATTATAATAAATAAAATAATTTAAATTTGTATGTCTTAGTATACTCTTTATGAAATATTAAAAACAAAATTGCATTCCTCTTTTTTATATACGTGTTTATATATTTTTAATTTGTGAAACCAGTTATTTCTTGAAGTATTATTTTTGGATTTATCTCCTTCTTCTCTATAATTCCTCTATTCATATAAGATAATTAATCTCTGTAAGCAATGAAATGAAGCTTTCAGTTATAATGTACCTTTTATTATCATTCAAATTTTCATGTTAACATTAAATTTGTACACTATTCGATACAAATTACACTTCCTAACCATTTTGTAAACAAAAGAAAGTCAAGTACATATAATTTCACTTTCTTTTTAGTATATGTACTTGTTAATGCATATGTAAACCACGTTGATAATCTTATTATTCCTTCTAAAACAACAATAGTTAAAATTATTATGACACATTTCAACACCTTTATTTTTTTTTTCAAAAAGTTTGACTGAAGTTTTAATGCAGAAATATAGTTTAGTTGTCACCAGAATTAATTTCCCATAATTACTGAGAAGAAACGATGCTTTTGAAATTTGTTATTTTTATAGGAAAGCATTTGCTTTCTTATTCTGGCGATTTAAATATTTTGGAAGATTATTTAATTAATGTAAACAATGCTTTGTATTTATTTCCGATTTTCAAAGCATATCCATTTAATTGTGAGTAAAAGTATTGTTTGATTTTTCAGTCATAAAATCATAGTTTGCAGTGAATAGAGCGTTCATTTATCTTATTTAGATAAAAAAAAAAGAATATGAAACTAAATATACACTATCTTGCATTAATTTAAAATTTCTTGCAACTCATTAGTTATTCTGCTACTCTGATCCTTTACGTAGGTAATCTCAGTGAATATGTAAATTTTCTTGTGCATGAATTGCATTGATTTTTAGCTTCCCTGATGTGTAGCAAATATCATCACCTTTTTTATATTTTAAGAGAGAATAGTTCAGGTAATATTTTTGCATTTTTAAGACAATAATTAATGCATGATGAAAAGCATCTAAGAAGTAACTGTCTTTATTTTTTATATGTGGTAATTAAAATTTTGTTTTACTAGTCTTATAATATAAAACAGTTATGAGAATAAATAATATTTTTTTTAATTACAGAAAACTTTAATTCTTGACAAATTCACAGCATTAGAGTATACTATAATGATAAATAGCATAAACAAATTTCCAATAGGTTTGGCATCTTGGACAATGTGTGAATTGTAAAGAAAAAATGAAAGCCCAGAATTGGAGAAAAGAACACCTCTTTTTAGATCACATAAAAAGGCTTGTGGGGAAAATTAAAAAAAAATGTACTGATATAGGCATTATCATTTGGGATGATATGATGAGAGATATTGATGTAAATATTCTTAAGGGTAAGTATTTATTTTATATTAAACACTTTATTTTTCTTTATTTGTTAACCAAGAAAAAATTACTTTGTTTTTTATAGAGTCTAATATTGGAAATCTAGTGATGCCAATGGTTTGGCATTATCTTCCAATGGATGAATTTAAGCTTAAAACTGGTATGTACTTTAATTATTTTTATTGTTAGTATAGAATATTTATAGTAAAGATTTCTTAGATTTTTAGATTATCTGAGATTTATTGTTGAGATTTAGATTCAACTTTTATTATAATAACATATGAAAATGCTGTTTCAAAGTAGATAGAATTTTTATTGCAATTGTAATTTCTTTTCAATTGCATAGTTCTTCCCTTATTTTTTCTTTTAAATAAAATATATTATGTTTCAGCTTCTTAGAAAAGAGTATAATATTTGCAATTTTCCCTGCAGTAAATACAATTTACAATAATAATGCTTCAAAGCTTCCTAGAAATACATATTCTTTTTTTACTTCATTATTAAAAAAAAGTCATTTGGAATTTAGCTATGCATTTCTTTGATTCTAGCATGAAAATTAAGAAGTAATGTTATTTTAACTTTTTAAGTTGGTTGTTAAATTTTATGAAAAATTTTTAAAAAATCCCTGATATGCATTTTATTTATCAAAATTTCAGAATAATGATAAATGAATAAATAATTAAATGAATTCAATTGAATAATGTGTTTCAAATTTGCACTTTGCTAATTTTTGTTTGAATTCAAACCATTATTACAATTTATAATTCATTATTTCTTCTAATATATATGCTTTATATCTCATGAAACAACATTTTGGCAATTGTTCAGTTTCAAGTGATATTAAAAATTGTAAAAAGCTGTGGTAATTTTCAAGTGAATGCTATGAATAAACAGAATACAAATTTTTTGTTTCATTGTATTTTTGGAATAATTTTGTTTCCATTGTATTTGGAACCTGTTTCCAACTCTTTGGTGGAATAATCCATAATTCATCTTTTTTTATATATAATAGGTATCCTTTATATTTTGTGAAATAAAGTTTTGGCAATAACTTTGTTTCAAGAGGTATTAAAAATTGTTGATTCTGTATTTCCATATTATGTAATATTTGGGAGAAAGTAGTCACACATTTTTTTTTATTTCTAATATATCTTAATATTTGTTAAAATAAATGAGTGTTCATTAAAACTAGTACTTTATTGATTGCTGTATAGAACTTTCAATATTGTGTATGCATTATTATGCCAAAGGATTAAACATAAATTTTTATCTTAATTAAATGCATTTGGTCCTTCCATTTTGAAACAGTTTTGGTTTACTCTACTATTTAATTAAGGTAAAACTTGTGGTACTTAGCGGAAGTGGCACTGTTTAAAATATATCTTTATGCTATGACCCATTTTATTAACCATGACTTTCAAGAAAATAATATTTTGCAGCTCTGTGGGAAAAATATTCCAGTATATTTTCAAATATATGGATTGCTAGTGCTTTCAAAGGGGCCACTGAAATGACTCAAATAATTACTCCAACAAGATACCATGTAGCCAACCAACAAGCTTGGTTGAAAATGTTACAGTTGTTTGGAAATCGATTTAAAAAAATCAATGGAGTTGCAATTACTGGTTGGCAAAGGTATCTCAATTAATTTTTGCATGCTGAATAACATTTTATATCAGTAAAATTACTGAAAATGTGTATTTATAAATTAATTATTTTTCAAATTTTTTGGGCTATAAATCTGTTATTTCTTGCCACTGAATTAACTCAACTCTCTAAAATAATACTGTTATATATTTTTATTAATATATTAAATATTATCTATATAATTTAAATTATAATTGCATGTATTTTTTTTAAAAAAAAATTTAAATCTATTGTAATAAGATATTGTTTAAAATTTTATATTATGTTTATGTACTCTAAAGTAAAATGTGCAATCTTAATTAATAATTTCTATGTATGAAACTATTTAATTTGTGGCACAATTACTGTACCAGGTGTGTACTTCAAAAAGTATTTGATTTACAAAGTTAAACAAATAATATTTACTTTCTTTTTTATTATTTCCATGAAATGTATGCATTTTATTTTCTAAGCTTGTTATATTTCATAAATTATTATGAAGTATGAAATTTTATTTAATAAATCTTTTTCTTAAGATTTTATTAGATGTTAACTTTTTATGGAAAATTAAATCAACCTTACTGTTTTCTATCTGTTAATAACTTTAAGTGATCAAAATTCTAAAATGTGCTTTTTTTATTTATTTATTTTATTTTATTTTATTATTTTTTTTTTTTTTTTACAATCAAGTGGTACATTTAATTTTTTTTCTCTTCTACCAAAATTTCTTTTTGTGGATATTATGAAAATTACATGTTTGTTTCGTAAATTATGTCAGATGTGTATTTATGTGTGTATGTATCTATACATGTTAAGGTAAAAGTGATTAATGTTTTTATGTATTTATGTGTGCATGTATCTATACATGTTAAGGTAAAAGATTAATCTTTGATGATATGAAAACAGAATTGGGCATTGTAGTTCTTGGTAACCATGGGCTGTCATGCCACAGAGTCCAATTTAGTTCTTGTAAGTTTATTTAAATTATTATGTTATTTATAATTACACACAATCTTTTACAGATTTTACTTTTTCATTTATCAGATTTGGTCTCTCCCTTGCAAACATGCTATTAATGTGACTGACTTTCATAAAGATGATTTTCCAACTTAATCTCAGAGCGATATTGCTTGATCAGGGAAATCTGCATGTAAAATAAATTTGTCATCATAAATTGTGAACTTATATCTGTTATACCACAGTGAAAATTTTCTTTATGTTTTTCCCTTAAAATATAAATGTCTCTATTTTGAATTTCTAATAACTAAACTGTGGCATGACAGCCCATGTGAGCCAAGGCTTATTGTGTCCATTTTTGATTTTTTGACCGAGAAGTATAAAATATTTTCTGAAATAACAAGCTATGTTTTATTTATTTATTTCCAGGAATTTTTATCGTTTTGTGTTTTTAAATACCTTTTACAACAGATATATGATTTATGTTATTATCTAACGCACCTGTCTTAGAATATAAATTGAAATGAATGTACAAATGAAATATTGTTATTTAAATTATAAAATTGAAATATTATTTTAAGTTTTATTTTAAATCATAATGATGTTCATTTTCATTTCATGAGAATTTTATGATGACTTAAAATGAATTTATCTTGTTTTATTCTAAGTGATCATTTAATTCTTAAGAGTGAAAATGTTTAATATTACTTGAAAATATTTATTTTAATTCATATATCAATTTTTTACAAAATAATAAGAATTTATTACATTTTCCTTTATAAGTTAGGGATTTTATAAATTTACTGGTTAAAGTGATAAATATTCAATAATTTAGCACATTTACCAAGTTAAGTGGCGATTATAATTGGTTATTATACACAATAACTGGATTATTCATTTTTTTTATCATTCTGTGCATATATATTTATGTATATAATATGAAGTACAAAATTAATATCTTTATTTTAAATGCGCTCAATGCCATACTCTTCATCTGTAGGTTTGACCATTACACTGTTCTTTGCGAACTGTTTCCTGTAGCTTTGCCTACATTGGCTGTCTGTTTACTCACTTTTAGTGAGGGTAATATTTTTTTTTTATTTTTGTTCTTAAATATAACATATTATAAAATATAACTTTTATTATTGAACCTGAAAAAATTATTTTGTGAAGACTTTATAATGATGGATGTTTTTTAGGTGAATTTTGCGATAAAGTTCACAAAAATGCTTCATCTCTTCTTGGTTTTCAAAACTTAATAGAAATGGACACATTCCCTCGGTAATAAAACTGAAATTCTTTTAATTCATTTTAATTTTAAATTAAATATATATTAGTTTACCTCTTTTTGAAGTAAGCAATAAAAATTCTTAATTTAAAAAAATTTATATATTTAGGATTTTACTATTTGTTTTAATAATTATAAATTTTTTTGCGATTTATTAATTTTGTGCTATTTTTGGGAAGTATTAGGAATATTTTATAATTGGAGTTAATTTACACATTTTAAAAATTCTGTGTTTCTATGAATTTTTTTATTCCTTCATTTTTTTTTATGTAGATTTTTGGTTTTTTCAATAAAATTTGTTTCCTATGAAAGATTATGACAATACCTTGCTCTTGTAAAGTGTTTGTTATATGTGAAACAAAAATAATTATATTATTGATACATAAATATTAAGAATATTTTAATTTTGAAAAAACATTTTAAATTTGCTTCATTTTTCTCATTAATTACTAATGAAATTTTAAGAGTGGGACATAAGTGAAATTACAAATAAAAATAATTCTGTTGTTAAATATATAATTGACCATGATTATTATTCTTAATAATTATACCTATAAAACCTTTAATTTTATAAGTTTCTTATTAATTTAATTTGGAATGTCATTTTTTCATTTAACATTTCTATGAATTAGAAGATAAAAATTTTTAGTGTAAATTTAAAAATTGCAGTTTTTGATCATTTAATATAATAAACCAACAATTTATATTTTATTCTATAGAGACTGTATATGAGAATATTAGAATAAAGTGATTAATGTGAGAATTGAAAAGAAATATTAAAAATGTATTTTTCAGAATATGCTCATCAGTTGAACTGAAATATGTTATTTTCCTCCAAAATGCAAAAAACTTATTATCTTTAATTTAAGCAGTATAGTGATGGCAAAACTTCATAATATTATACTTGATCACCACTTTTTACAACAATAGAAGAGAAGACTAAAACATCTCAAAATTGGAAAAGTAACTGTTTAAATCAATAATGACTTCATTTGCTATTCGGATTTGTCTTTCACAATTTTGATTATAATAAAAATTGTATTCTTTTATTACTGTGAGAAATATAATAATCTTTTACATATTTAATGAATGAAAATGAATAGTTGATTTGAAATAAATTTTGAATTTCTTTTGAATGTTATGGAATATAATTATATTTCTTTCATTTTATTTTAATTTTTAAATATCAATAATTTATTAAAAAGTAGTAACATTTATTTTTACCAGAATCACTTGTTCTTTTTTATAATTATAAGTTTGTTAAGAACATTATGATGGATGTTTTGAAACTTCAATGTAAGATTTTTTATATGACATTTAACGAACGCTGCTATGACTGTCAAAGAAGAAAATTTGAAAACAAAAGTCAATGCTTCCAAGATTTGCGAGTTCAGTTCAGCATTATCTGATAAATTTAAGTGCTTAGAACAAGTTTAGAATTCAATGTCTGAATTATTACTTGGCGATGAAAGATTTTGGTGAACTGAAAGTTACAGAGAACAGTACTTTTCTTTCTGGCTAAAGGGTGAACTAGTAGCCAAATGGTTAGCGCTCTTGCCTTCGGTTCAACAGTTAGTGGGTTCGAATCCCACCTTAGGCATGGATGTTTGTTGTGGTTCAGAATCCACCTTAAGCAGTATGTCCTGGTCTAATTAGCCCTTGTGTGCAAAAATTGACCATTGAGCGACAAACAAACAATTCTGGTTAAAGGTTGAAAATTGTGATGATAGATCATCACAGTTGCCATGTAATTGTAAATACTTATTACCAAAATTAGAAATCCTTAAATTGAATGGAAATACAAAATCTTTTTTTAAATTTCTGGAGTCAGTTTTCAAAAATTCATAAGGATAAAGAGATGCTTGCTGAAAATAAGTTTCTGTACTTAATTTAGGCAATTACTCCATGTCCAGATCTGCCAATTTAATTGAAAATTTTCCACCATTTGTTCAGAATTACTCCAAAACTATTGTGTTAAAAAAGTAAATATTTGGCAGAGAAGAGAACTTATTGGTACAGGTGTATGTTCGTGAATTACTCAAAAGGGTGATGAAAAATACTATAAATAGTAGAAAATGCACAGATTTGGTTATCTTATATGACCAGCTTGAATCACATTTAAGATCTAAAGTAAAAAGATCTTACCTTAAAAAGATCTAAAGTAAAATGTGCTGACTTTTTGTCTCCTATGATCGAATTTTGTTTTTCAGAAGATGTTTTGACAGCTTGGAAGATATGCAGGGTGTCAAGTATTTCAAACAACAGCAGGGAAAATGCTAAAAGCAATCAAAGATCCCTTGAAAATTTCATGAAGTTTTTAAGACAGGCAGCTAATGGCGAAGAAATGGTAAATTTTACTCAATCTAAGATTTTGATCTCAAGTTAAAATTAAGATAGAAAATGATACTTTTAAGAATAGTGAGTATACCCTCTGCTTCAACCTTAATTTCGTCTACATACCACTAAGTGTACTTTGTGAAAATTAAAACCCAAATCAGAACAAAAAAAGTAGTTTTCCTAATTTGTTTAAAGGGTGAAGATATGGCTAAAAAATGTCACAGCAATTTTCAATGTGTTGTTTGAAAAAAGGGGATTAGTAATAATTTTTTATACTAAATTGCCCAAAACAAATAGATCAAATTATGCTAAAATTCCTACATCTCTACTAGAAGAGTCAAACATGACAGCATTATTCTCAAAGCTTTCTTAAAATGCCATTTGTTTGAAGATGGTTATGGTAAGATTTCAGAATAAAGAAAAACTCTAGTATGTTCTGCGCTACTAGATGATAGTTCCCACTGATCCTATGTAGAAAGGCATTTAGCTCAAGAATTTGAACTTTTATCTTCAAGAAAAAAAGTTTTGTCTCCAGGAGGAAGACAAACTACAGAAGTAGAATATTCTCTATTTAGTCTCTATTGATACTCACTATTGATGGTAAGGTTTCTTACTGAGTATCAGTATTAGCTTTGGCTAAAATCTTCATGACACGTCCTAAAGAAGGGATAAAATTTTATTTGCTGAACTTGGAAGTTGTGGCATTTTCTTTACATACACTGGAGAAAAGGCTCCTCCTATTAAGGTGTTATTAAAAGTTAATGCCCTTAGAAAAATTCTGACTAGAAGAGTAGAAGTTCTTGGGTCTAGTACATTATCCATCAAAACAATTTTGGGTTGGAACAGTCTGAGATGTACTAAGAAAGCTTCTGCAGTGACCTTGGTCTTCGTTTGTTTGCAGAAAATTCTGTTCCAAAAATGTGGGAATTAAATACTTTAGATATCGTTGATTCCATAAAGAAGAAAAATACAATAATTTTGAAAAAAGATATTTTGGAACATCATAAAGCATCTGTCCGAGGATATGAAAGTAGCTACAAAGTAAACCTTACCTTGGTTGGCTGGTCATCCACCACTGTACAATAAATTAGATTTTTACTGAATCAAGATTTCATTCAGTGACCAAATGTCTTGTAAAAGAGAAAATTTATGAAGCTTACGATGTCATCTACAAGCAGCAGAAAAAATATGACATCACAGAAACTGCTCCAAAAAATGAAACTCCGAAACTTAATTATTATCTTCCCCATTTATCAGTTGTTAAACTAACAAGCAATATGATTAAAATCTGCTCAGTCTTTGATGTGTCCTTTAAGCTGACTGGATACACCTCGTTGAACAAGCATTGAAGTGTTGATTCAAGTCTTTCTTAACAGACCTCACCACTCTTTTCAAGATTTCTTTCTAAGGCTATCAGTGAGATTGCAGTAATAAATCAAGCATTATTTTCCAATTTAATATGAAATCTGAAGATCATAATTATCTAGAGTTTCTGTGTTAGAAAGATAATGATCGATATCAACTGGAATTTTTCAGACACAGGTATGTAGTATTTGGAATGACATCCAGCTCTTTTCTTCTGAATGCTACAATAAAACACCATCTTAGTTTAGAAGAATTTCAATGTGATTCTTTTAAAGACACAATTGGATAGCTAAATAGAGGATTTTATGTTTACGATTTGCAGTCATTGTTAAAAGTGAAAAAGAGTGTAAAATATTCAAGAAACAATCTTTAGAGATCATGAGTCATGAGATCATGCAAATCATTTAGAGATCATGAATGCTGCATTCCTTGAGTTGAGATGTTGGGCTTATAATAAAATTCAAGGCCCAGAGCAAAATGTTCTTGAACTAAAGTGAGACACTAAGGTTGATGAACTATGTTGTTTGAGTGCCAAAATAGCTGTAGAAAATGACAAAGTCATTACAAATAGGAAACTACTTTGGATTGTTAAAGTATATCATCCTATTGGCTTTACCTCACCTGAAACTTTGTTTCCAAAGAAGCTTGAGTCAGTAAGGTAAGATGAGATGAAAAATTACCCCCTGACTTTCAATGACAATATCGAATATGATTTAAGCATATGTATATTTGACTGGGGTTTGCAATTTTCCCATAATTGTAAAAGGAATTCTCTGCAAATCACATCAAAGTTAACAAGTGAAGAAATAAGAAAAGCTGAACTTGCCATCATAAGAATAGTTCCAAGAGAACTTTTTCCGGAGTTAAAAAAAATATGTCAAATCAGTATGGTTTCCTGAAGAATCTGGAATCATAAATGTTGAAACTAAATTGAATTTGGTGAAGATACTGGTGCTTTTCAAAGACTTCCCAATCAACCAATTGTGAAGCTTTACATTGAAAATGTCCATAACAACATGATGTACAGTTGTGTTCAAACAACTTTGAACCACATTTGGAAACATTACTAGTTTCTCAGGTACAACAGATAGTTTGCAAGTTTATAAGCAAATATGTGACTTGCATGAAACACACAAGTAAACCAATGGAGCCTGATACTGCTCATCTACCTTCAAATAGAATGAAACCCCTTGCTGCATTTCAAGCCACTGACATTGATTTGGCTGGATTTTATTCTTATTTCGAAGTATCAAGGCATAGATTGTTCTGTTCACATGTGCTGTTTATTGGGTTGTTCACATGTAGCTTGTTTCATCCTTGTCATCTATAGCATTTATGCAATCAATGAGAAGACTTTTTGCAAGAAGAGGAAGATATTCAATAATATATTCTAACAACATTATTAACTTTACTGGAACTTCATTAGTCCTTCATTCCTTGAACTGTGTATAAATAAAATTTGAATATACCTTGAAATTGGTCAAGAGGCATTTTTGTCCACCTACTGCATCATGGTACAGTGGATGTGGGAAGAGAATAGTTTGAAGTATCAAACAGATTTTATGATAATGTTTAGGAAAAGCTTGCATGACATATGAAGAGATGTTCATAATTTTGTCTGATGTAGTGTCATCAGTTAACCACTTGCATACATTTCAAACAATCCAAATGAAATTGCCTCAATAACTTCAGTCAGTTTCATACAAGATACCAGAGGACTAGAAACATGGCTTAGACATTATTCAATTTGAAGCATTTGTTGAAAATAGTTTGTTATGTGCAAAGTCCATTTACAGAACTTTTAAACTTACAGAAACATTTTCAGAAGGAATATTGAGATATACTTGTATGTAATCCTATATAAAAATCTAAGCGGAAGAAGATTTCTTTTGTAAAAAATAGTTCTTGTCAGATGTTTGGATTTGATGACACCAAAAGATTGAATTAGGTTTTTGGACTGATTTTGGTGTTATTCAAAGGTAAGGATAATGTCAAAAGAGTTGCATAATTGTAGTTAGCAAATCGAGAAATCATCCATTCAGTGCATCCCATTTTCCCATTAAAGATAAGTGCACCTGATGAACTCTGTATTCTGAAGGGAAAATTTTGAGACTGAAATTGAAGTTCCTATTGGAGCTCTTGACATTCCTGAAGTGATGACTCCTGTGCCTAAGAGACTTAAAAATATTGTTAATCCAGATATGCATCAGTTTAAACATACTCAGTAGGATCGACGTGTCTGTCCTGTGAGATGACTTAATTTACAGACTAAATTAAATTTAATTTTGTTTTTCTTATGTAATTTCAGTGTTATTTTGTTTCTTTTGATATGAAAGTTCCTACACTCTGCAAAAGAAGTATGTTGCAACTCAAATTTGTTTATTTTATGAACTTTGATTTTTCTGTTTGGCAACAGTAAGTTTTGTTGTTCTAATTTAAGGTTTAAAATTCTTCTGGGCCTTGAAGTTCACAAAATTAAATATAAAATGAAAATATCTTTGTCCTTCTTGCAATTGCTTTATTATTGTGACTATATAACATTGTCTGAATAAAATATTTTAAGATAATGAACGTTTTTTTTTTTTTTTTCTTTCTTGAGTGTAACAAATTGTGTAAATACAAACTTATGTGTTTTAGAACACTAAGTTGGTCTGAGTTCAGTTAATACCTGCTGTTTTCTTTTTGGCACTTTTCAAATGGTGTGCTTACTTGATTTAGTTAATAATTGGCAATAATTTATTTCAAATTTTTCTTCGAACTTTATAATCAAAGCTTGTTTCTGTGATTTATATTATGCGTTCTGTATGTTTCACCCACGGATTAAAATAGTTTTATGGACAATATTATTTTGCATTTGCACCATGTAAAATTTAGGCACTGAAATTTATATTCAAAAGATAAATAATTTTATTTTCATCATGCTATCTGAAATCATAACAATTTGTAATCATATTTCATACATAGTTCTTATATAAGAAAAGTTAATTTTATATTTTTGTCCTTATTATATACATGTATTTTGTAAGTTTATATTTAAGCTTAATGCAGGTGTTATTTTATTGATAATGTGTTTATAAAAATAAAAAAGTAATTTGAATTATATATATATATTTGTTATTGCATCTATTTTATTGTTAAGACTGGTGCAAATGCATTAGTTTATCAAATGTGTAATCATTCAAATGAAATCTTTACTTTCTTAATTGCATAAAAAGTTCTTAATTGCATTAGTTGCTCAATATTCAAAATCATTGCTTATTCTCTTA
This sequence comes from Latrodectus elegans, assembly GCA_030067965.1. Classification (NCBI taxonomy): domain Eukaryota; kingdom Metazoa; phylum Arthropoda; class Arachnida; order Araneae; family Theridiidae; genus Latrodectus; species Latrodectus elegans. The sequence continues at coordinate 1,855,216 of CM057811.1, forward strand.
GACCGCAACCTGTTGGTCCACCTCCCTTATTTCCAGGTGGTAATATTCATAGCAGCTGCTTACAATTAGCCAATTGTATTACAGAATACCATATTCTTATGCATCATCCTAGGTAAATACTCTATTTTAATAATTTAAATGTGTAAGTGCATTATGAATTTTCTTGAATTATTCAACCAACTCATCAATCAGTCATGTTCTAAGGAAATTAATTTAGCTCTAACTTTCATATTTGGGTTTTCAGGGCTTAGTTTATGATATTTTTTCTAAGAAAATTACACAAGATTTTTTTAATAAATGAATTTAAAATATATTGCCTTGTAATTAAGTAATTTTTACTACAGATTTCCTACAATTCCCTCAATTTTTCTATTAAAAATAAACAGAATTTAATACAGTACTTCATGGTTTACTTTAATGATTATTAATAATATTTTTTAAATATTAACTGTTTTCTTTGTTTAATGTGCTAGGTTTCTGGATAGTAAAAATAAAACATTATTAGGATTATATCATTTTATGGAAATAATTTTCCATTATATTAATTTAATTGCTAACTTGCATCTTTATGCTACTGTGCTGTTTTGCTAATATTTTTCATTTCTTTTTATTCTGAATTTTCTTTTCAGTGTTTGTTAAAAATTTTTATCCATTGAAAACTTACAATAAATTCTTATATAGCTGTTCAGTGTACAAAGATTGGAACTTATGTGTCCCTATACTTGCTATCGAATCTCATTTTATTCCTTATATGAATTATTTTTATATTATCTCTAAATCTCAAATATCAATTTAAACCTTAATCTTTCATCAAAATCTATGTATAGTATATTTTTTACAAAATATTAATTTTTATCTTAGTTTATAAAGTTATAAATTATGTTAAACTATTTAATTAAATAGTTAATATTTTATCATTTCTTGCTTGTGGTGTAATCTTTTATTAATTTTATTAGTATATATGATATTTTTATGTTAAAAATAAAATAAGTCACATTTTTTAAGCTCAATGTCATAACCATCAAATTTTAAAATTATATATAGTATTCAGAATTTGATGAAAATCTCTGAAACACTAATTTTAGAATTTCTTTATGTTAATAATATGTTATTTATATGGATAAAGTAGGAGAAAAGTCATGCAGCCATATTTATAGTAAATAAGGACACATATTCTAGTCTGTGACATACATTTGTTGAGCACAAATCAAACTTCAACTATTTTTTAAGAAGTTGTTATTTAATGCATTTTCTTTCTGAATAAATTTTCATCTGTAGTTTAATGATAAATAATTTGATAAGTATTTTTTTTTCTGAATTTTACTAAGCAATTTTTAAGATATCTTTTATAATTTAACATTAGTAAGTATAATTTATTTAAGCAGAAATTTTAGTTTCTGGATTTTTAAATTAGAATTCTTAACATACTATTTGAATGTTTTTCTTATCTAACTTGGTATGTAATTATAAGTTCATCTTAGATTTCTTCAAACCAGTTATATATCTCTAGAGGTATCATGGATTGATGTTGATTATAATTTGTTCTTTTGAGGGTTTTAATGCATCCATAGTTCAGAGTAGCAGCTATTGATTATAATTTTGTATTTCATGTAAAACATTTTACTTTTGCATGTTCAAAGATGAATATTACAATGTAGTAACATTCTAAAATAAGCACTCTTAATGAACATGTTTCAATGACTGAGATATAGCTATATATAGCAGATGGCAATAGATCAAGCGTTTCAAGAATTTAAAAAGTATTGGTCCATCATTAAGTAATTACCATAGGTGTAATGGTCCGAGAAAAATATTTTTTCTCCTTCTAGATCATTGTTAAAATTGAGGGACGGGATCCTCTGATGGTGTCATCTATCAGAAGAGTCTCAGAACAAAGTCTTATTTTCACCTTCTTGGTGTTCTGATTAAATGAAAGATGTATCCTTCTGACTTAATTTTGCATAGCTGTTGGCTACTGAGCTTGGCTTGTCCAAGTGTCATAAGTAGCAACAACAATTAAGTTATTCTACTATTTTGTAACTTAATTAACAAGTGTGTTTTATTTTTTTATTAATACATTTGAGGATTTTTAATGGTATAATTTAACTAAAATATATATTACATCTTTTTATTTTTTCAGGTTTAAATGATTAAACTACAAAAGAAAATTTCTTCTATTTTTTCTTAATATTTAAATGCAGTTTTAATTAAAATATAATTTTATTTTAATGAAATGGAGTCATTGAAAAAAGTAATTTGATTAAACCAACTTTTTTTAATAAATTTTGAAAGGTATACTCCGTTTTTTATTAATAATTGTATAATTTCATTTTCTCCTAAAATATAAATTCCAAACAGCTTCCTGCTAAAATTTGCATCAACTCCTTAAAGGTGGTTATTAAGTGGAAGAATTTCAGTAAAAAGTTCTACTGGAAATCAAAATATAAGAAGAAAAATTATGTATACTTTTGTGTTTATTAATTCTTGGAATTTTTTAAAAAATATAATTTTAAAAAAGAATTTTATATTAATGTTTGTTATGTGTGCTTCAAATCTATTATTTTTCATAACCTTATAAAGACATTTTTTACAATATTTTACTGAAATTAAAATAAATTTCAAATAAAAAATTAACATTTTTCAATCAAAAAAAATTTTTAAGCAAAAATTTGAGTGATTTTTTTTTTTTTTTTTTTTTTAGGGAAAAATTATGAATCATTTATGTTTTATACTGACAATAAGTTATTTTTAAACATATTAAGTATTTATAACTAACCATTTGAGATATTTTTGTGACGATTTTGCATCTGTTACAATAACACTTTTAATTTATTAGAGCTTTGGATTCATAAAGTCGTTCCTTAGATTATGGTGAATATAAATGCATGATAATTTTAATATTTTAGCATTGAAGGAGCTTTTAGTGGCTACCAAATTATGCATAACAGAGTGAATACTCTTCATATCGATCAGTTCCTTCCACGAGCTAGAATGTAAGTACATTTTATTTAATTTTGTAACTTTATATGTCTTGTGCAACATCTGTTAAAATTTTAACAAAATAAAAAGAATGAAATGCTTTTTTTTATGTTTAAAGATGACTGAATCATGTATACACATATATTACAAATTATTGAATTTAGATCAGAATATTTGCAAGGGTATTTTTTCCAAATTTTTAGTTAATTTCTTTTAATTTCAAGGTGCAAGGTATTTTAGATTTGGTGTTATAACACATTTATACATTTGCCAAAATATATCAAAAGTACCGATTTAACTTAAGAAATATTAATGTACATTATATAATTTAAAATTTAGAAAGTTAACCCAAAATTTAAAAACTTTTTCCAGTTTTTTATATTAAAAAAAACATTATTTTTATTCTTATTTTATTTATGATAAGCTAAAAAATACCGTACAGTTAATAGTACTGCATCCTTTCATAAAATTTCTTCAATGTGAAAAGAAATTAGATTGTAAAACACTTTCATATCTATTTATTCATTAATAAAAAACTATATAAAATTAAATCAGAGTATATATTATAATCATACAAACTGAGTTTAACATTTTTATTTGTAATTTTTATTTAATTAAATTCATTTCTAATTAAATATATATGTATGTGTTATGCTTAAATAACATTAATTCTTTATTTACTTTGATCATAAAAAATCAACTATTGTTGTTTTCCTCATCATAAATAATTTAATGTTAGTACAAAATTATGTCATCAAAACATCTTTTAAATTGTAATTATAGATTTCAAATTCAATTCAAGATTTTTCAAATTTGTTTAACTTTCTTTATATGTAATTTATCTCATATCATTTCTAAATTTTATCATTAGTATCAAATACTTAAATTATAGTTTGCATTTTAAAGTGTCTGTAAAATGAATTTTAATGAATTTAACCATTGAAAGTGTAAATATTTATAACATTGCTATTAAATATGAAAAGAAACGTTTATTTCTTTCCCTAACTAAAAACTATTTTAAATTTCAAAAGTTATGAATTTATAAATATAATTAGTATTTTATTCTTTATGTCCTTTTATAGTGTGATCAATAAGGAATTTAGAATTGTTTTATTTTTTATTTAATACTAATAAAGCTGCTGCTAGTAATGTTTTTAGTTATCACATTTTAAAATAAATTGTGTGCAATTAATATAAAAGAAGCTCATTGATACATATAATAACTAATGTAAATCTAAATATTGTAAGAGGTTGTCAAAATTAAATCAAATTAAGTTTATAGTATATAATTTCTCAAGAGTAAGAAATAATAAGTTAGTTTTTTTAAGTTTCTCAAAATTTAAAGTTAGAATCCAGTGAATTCATTGTAAACAAGTATAATCATAAAATATGAAATAATATGCATTAAAGCTTTCTTATCTCATAGTTTTTAATGATTAAATTTCATTTCAGGAAAATAATTTTTGAGTATGTTTTAGGTGTTATATTATTAAGTACAAGGCTGAAACTTTGCAGTAGTTGTAAAATTCCTCATTTGTATTCTTTTTGATTTCATTAATTACATAATAAAAATTTCCGAAGAATTCTGTTAAATAGTCAGTATCAATATTTAATATGAAAAATATTCTCTGTGAATTTTACATAAGATTTTTATACTTTTTGAAAAGCAATTTTATTTTATATACTACATCAAATTACAACTAAGCTATTTTGATTATTCAGTGGTTTTTGATCAGGAAGACTGATTAAATTAAAAATTATATTTATTAAATATAAAATATCTAAAATATGTAACATTCAATGACCCACCTCTTTTAAAGTTTTGATTTTTTATAACAATATATTTTAATTTGTGATAAAATTAGTTTTTCTTTTTTGAAAACTTGTCTTATTTCATCTAGTATATATTATGAAAGCTGAAAGAGATAAACCAGGGAATTTCAACCTTATCATTTATCATTTCTTAGTTATGAAATTAAATGGGTATTTCATATCAATATTTTTTTTATTTTAAAAAATAGTTTATTTGAGATTGAAGATTTACATATTCCCAAGATTGAGAACAATTAATTAAAAAACAACTAATACACACCTGTATATTAAAGACTGTATTTTATGTAAAATATTATCAATAGCATATTCCTTTCTATTTTTTTCTTAATTTTAAATGTTAATAAATTAGTAGTTTTTACTTAAAGAATATTTTGGTAATGTATAAATGTGAAATTTTTTTGTTTAAACTGTATTTAGTGTTTGTGGTCATAACATACCAGGCTTTGTACATTATTCCCAAAATCAGAAATTTTTGCAGAATTTTCAATCCTGGATTTTAAAAGATTTGTTTGCATTATAATATGGATTTTAAAGTGTAAGCTCATATGAATATATATTTTTTTCAGACACTTTCTTTTCAATAAATAAGAGGGCATTTTGATGACAAAATCACATATAACTTTTTAAAGTAATATTAGTTTTAATTTGTGAAATTTGTTAAATAATTATACATGTGAATATGTGATTAAAAATTTTATATTCATTCTAATTATATTTTATGTTAGATATATCAATCCTTTGTTTCATAATTTTCAAATATTTCTTGAAGTACTTTAAATTTGATCATTCCTGTCATTTCTCAGATGAAATTTTTATTTTTTGCTAAATGTATTTATTTAAAAGGCCAGAGCATTTTATCTAATTCTTTTTACATATTTTATTTGCTTTATTTATTATAGACAAAACTCTAGCAATTAATTCAATTCATAAGGGTGAAAACATTGTATTGTTATCATCAAACTCCTAATTTTGTTTTCAGTATTTGAATAATCTCATTTTATTATATTTCAAATATGTTTCCACATGTATCACTTAACTGTGTTCTGTTCAGATTATTTATTGGTGCTCCACCTTTACCATTGAAAAGTCAAATTTCATTTCAAAATTTAAAACTAATTTTATTTTAACATCTTCTTTTACTAATTTTAATTTTCTATTGCAGTTTATTAATGAATATGGAAGCTATTAATGTTCAACTGGAAAAAGAGTTAGCAAAAATTTACTATCCCAGTACCGTTGAGGAATTTTTGACTGTAAATATCAATCCTTTTCTGGAAAAGCTTCGCAAGCTAGTGAGAGATGCTGACCAACAAATTATATTTCATCTTCCACCAGAAGAAATGCAGTCCAATTCTAGTTAACATTAACAATTTAAATTATGCCTGTTTTATCCAAATTGCTATTTAAGAAATTTTGATTTTTAAAAGATCAAAATTTGTATATCAAATGAAATTCATTTTATGTGATTATTATTTTTAATGAATTTTTACAATTCAGTGATTTGTATTTATTTCTTTTGTTTCTATCTTGTTTTAAAGTGTTATATATTACCAGAAATATTCCTAAAATAACTATTCATTGATAATCATAATAATACAATAAAATGTACTATTAAAAATATTAATAATTTTGTTATTTGCAACTAAAGTTGAGAAGCTACCTCTTAATCATTGAAGTAAGAATTAATTATAATCCCAGATTTTATGCCAATTCATTAATCCCAAATTATTGTTGCATAATTACATGCTTTCATGAATCTTTCAGTACTATGTTGGGTGAATGCAGAAGTTCTACTTAATTTTGTTACTCATAAATAAATGCAGAAGAATGTGTTTGTGAGTAATGAAATATGCCTTTGGAAATAATATCTGTGATTGTGTATAATACCCACTGCTATCATTGACCTACTGTCATCTACATGGTAGAAGAATCTCCTGGTGGTAAAATTCCAGTGATTTTGAGTAAAATCTTTTTTAAATGACAGTTTTTACAGCATGAATATCATCAAAGATTTCCCTTCTGAAAGAATGTTTATTGCTTGAAATAGGTGATGATCAATTAGTGCTAAGTCAGGCGAAACAGAGAGGGTGGGTTAAAACCTCCCAATCAAAGTTCATTAGTATTTGGCCGGCTCCTCTCATTTTTTCCTGATTAATGAAACCTTCAATGACATGTGCTATTTTGTATTGTATCCTCCCCATAAACTTGGCAAACATTGCAACATCCTCTGGCTGCCATACTTTGTTTATCAAAATCATATACCACACAATGACTCAGCTGCTTCTCATTCTAACAATATATTCTCTGAAATTTTTGTAGATTTTAATTTTAAACTATCAAGTAAATTTGGTAAAAAAAAAAAAAAAAAAACTAAAGATAATTTTTTTTAATTAATTAGAGATATTTTAATCAACTGCAGGCTTTTGTAACATAATAGCATTATGAATTCCAAATTTATATTGAATGAAATACACTTTTCATTCATTATAATGCCCATTATTTTTTAATTTATTCACTTAACTTAATAATCATACTTTTGTTTAATGATCCATCGTGTATCTGTAACATTTTAAAATTTAAAACTGTTAGATCCACATGCTAACTTACGTTTCACAATAATTACACAAATAACTTATTCATTTTTATATGTATCAAAATATTTAGGTCAGAAATTTGTAAGATCTCTTCTAAGTATTTTCCTTAAATATCTACAGGGTTTGTACAACTCCTTAAATTAAAAACTTTTTTTAAAGGCTTTGAAACTCTTGGATATTTGACTTGACTTCTTGAAAATCCTTTAATCTTTACTTACCTTAATGCATTTATTTGTTTTTTAGAAAATATTATTATTTTTTGAGTTTTTGTTTTAATATTTTAAAATTTTAAAAGAAATTGTCCAGAAACCTAATTGAGTATTAGTTCTTAATGTTATCATGAGATGACAGTGCTAAAGATATTAGATTGTTGTGTTCTAATTTCCCAAGATCTAGTTCAGCCATATTAATTTCATGGTAACCTGGTTTAGTAATATTTAGATCTATGTGTGTGAAGTGAAATAATTATGAAGCAACATCTTCATGTTGTGCAATCAGTCAGGTGATTTTAATTTGTTTTTCTATTTGCTTCTTTATATTGCATAAATGTCACTAAATATTAATATTTAAATGTAAAATTTTTGATTTAAAATGTACTTTCCATGTCACCTTTGGTAAAAATTGTGTAAATTCAAGGAATAGGGATAAATATTTGTTTATCAATGAAATAAAAGCTAAATAAATGATTTAATATGCTTGTTAGTAAATGTTTTCAGTGACATCTGGAAAAGACATACAAAGATTGACTTTTGCTGGCTTCATAAAAAACACATGGCCATTGTCTATTTTCCAAGAAAGACTTTTGCATCAAATATCAGGGAATCAACAGTCAAATTTTATATGAAAGGGGAAAAACATGTGTATTTGTTAGATTTATTATTATGAAAGGAAAAAAGAACTGTGCATTATTATATGTCAAAAAATGTACTCCTATAAAAGATTTTTTCACAACTGCTATTCCTGCTGAAGAATGTGAACCCAAAGCATGTTCCAAAATTTTAGATTCATTGTCTCTGCATACTAAATTTGTGAATATGAATTTGTTTTAAAAGAGTTTGAAAGTAAGCAGAAAATATTTATAATTACTTTTATTAAATAATAATTTGGAAAAAAAGCCATCTTGGAATCTGTATCTAATAGATGTATTTGTTTTTAGCAAGTATATTTATATTTGAAAGGATATTGTTCTACACAAATTGAAATATTCAATAAATTATTAAATAGGAATCTACTAAAGATGTTTAAAAACTTTAAAATTACCCTTTATTTTATGCAATGTATAATCCAGTAATATAAAAAATTATTTAAATAAAATTTTTTCTGTTACAGCTGTAAATTCAGTAAAGGCTTTTGAAGTGTAATCATTAAATATAATTCTCACTTAAATAAAAAATGTTCTTTTTAATTTTGCAATTATTTATTTTTGTTATTTATAAATATAATTGAAAAATATTGCATCTACATAATTACATGCATATTTAGTTAAGAATAATTTTTAAAATAAAATAAATGATTTCATGTTTATATTGATACTTACTTTAAATTTTTGATTTGACTCCTGTGGAAAATTTCTTAAAACTCTTGGAGTTTGATTCTTGGAAATCTGTACAAACCCTGTATCTAGGGTATATATTTTGATGTTTGGGTTATAAAGAATGTTTATTTAAACATTAAATGAACTGGGGGCCTATATGGTTATTTTAATTAATTCTAGTTCTTGAATAATGGAAAAAGGACTATTTTTATGAAAATATTGAAACAGATTTTTTCACCAGAAATGTTTTCAATATTTTTTACTGCACACTTATCTTTTTTGGAGTATCCATTAATATCATTTTTATTAAAATAAATCATGGAATATTATTTGTAACAGTCAAATTTGTTCTGAAAAAGTATCCTCCTGATCTGATAAATCACAGTGTATTTTTCATTGAATTTGACATGTTGGGTTCTGTTTCATTTAGTCCTATAGGGTCATTCATAATTATTATTACATATTTATTTATAGCCTGTGAAATCTGAATTTAGTTGCAAATAAATTCTTATTTCGAATACATTATTTGACTGAATACCATGTATTCAGGCTTCCTGATAAAGATTTAATCTCTGTAAACTCACATCTAATGAAATGTGCTCAGTTCTAAATCTGCTTGATTCTGCTTTTAAGCAAAATACCTGTTTGCTTTGAAATTGTTTAATCTCATTAAATAGTATTATGATTTTATCTTCCAAAACCATTACTTTTTATTTTTGAATTCTTAAAATTTTATTTTGCATACTTTATTTGTAAATTTATAATTTTAAAATTTCAGTTTTTGGCTTAAGATACTACATTTGATGCATTTAAGTCCTTTTGTTGTTGTAAATATGCATTCTTTTTAAAAAAAAATGCATTGAAAATTTTGTGAATCAAAGTGGTTTATTACCTTAAATTATGATAAAAAATTGCTATTATTTTAAAAATGAGTTACTTTTCTGGGTAAAAAGATACAAGTTTTAATTGTCAACTAAATAATTTCAATATTCCTACAGTTATTCATTCCAAAAATACAGAATATTGAAATAAGACTTTTTAAATCATATCAAATCAAATTATATATATAATTACTTAACATTGCATTTTCAATCTTTAAAATAAATTTAAAATATTGTTTGTAACTTTATTGTGAAAAATAAAAGAATTCAAAAACTTACCTTTTTAAACATTTGTTATTAACAAGATCATATTTTTAATTTTTCTTCTGATTAATGCTTTTATCAAACTTTCTTAACATTAATGAATTATAATATTATAGTAATAAATAGGAAAAATTCATATTTCTGTGCATATCATATTTCAAATCTAAATGCTGAACTTTTTTTCTAAAGTTAGATGTCTTGAATCTTAATAATTACTTCTTTCATTATAGTAAAATACTTATAATTTTTTAAACTGTATGCTACTTTAAATGATAAATAAATTTAATGATTTTTTTTTTAATCTGATATAATTTTTAAGAAATTAACTTTTACTGTGATAAATATTAATCAAAAATGAAACAAATAAGTGAATTTATTAATATTAACACCATTTAATAAAAAACTGAATTATATCTATACAAAATATGCTTGGTTATCTTGTAATATTCTTCAAAAAAGCATGCATAAATGACTTAAGTTAACAGATAAATGTTGCAATATGTAAAAATATCAAGATAGCATACTTTTATTATAATTTTCATTATCTTTTTAATAGTTGTAAAATTTAAATCACTATTTCTTGAATGTGCCTGTCTTTTTATTTAAAATCTGATTTTGAATCAATAGAAAGTTTTTAATATTGATCACAAGCAAAATAGATTTTTCCATTTTTAATCAATTTATTCAGTCAAATATTGATTAAAGAATCAATGAAATTCAGTATTACAATAAAAACTAAATTCGCTAGATAAAATATTTTTTATATTGAATTATACCTGAAGTTCCTTTACAAATATTTAATACCTAAATCTTATAAAATATTTATAAATTTCTTAAATACTGATCTTAAGAATTCTATAAGTTAAGATTGTTATTAAGATAAATAATAAAGTTATAATTAAGATAGATAATTAAGATAAATAAAATTCTTAAGATTCTAAAGTTTTATAAGATCTCTAAATCTTATAAAATATTTATAAAATTCTTAAATATTTAGCTTCTTTTATTTTCTTAGCACTTATAGATATGTTGTTTTCTTGTAATTATTATTAATCATTTCATTATGCATTGCCCTCTAATTAATCAACACATTTTTTTCATCTTTAGTAATATTCTACTTAATTTGCTTTCCTTAATAGTTTTTTAAAAATAAACTAAAAATTTGAATGACAGTGATGATGGTGTAAAGACCATTAAAATCTTTTTTTGATTCCAAAAGAAATATATAAGTGGTCTTTTATATATGGTATAAACCTTTTAAGTGGTCAATTTTTCATATGGTTGTGAAAGTCACTTTCATATTTCTATGGGAGTTGTGTTTCATTTATATTTTCTTCTAACTATAAATAATAATTATTCAGCACCACTGCTTAGCATCCTGATGTACCAGTTGATTATGCATTGGAAATATTTCTATGTTTACAATGCATTTGCCTGTTATTATTTTCTTAGTTTAATTAAATATAAAAATTTAACAACATTTTAATAGGAGAATAGGTCACATTTATTTTTGTAAACTATTAATTTGTTTCCAATTGGTAAAGCTTTTTATGGAATTATGGAAAACTCCTCTGGATATTGAAGAAAAATAAACAAAAAATGTATCTTTTAAATTGATCTTTTTTATAAAATAGAATTATTGTAACATGTGTCTTCCTAATACATGTATTTTCTGAACAGTAATCTTGCTTCCCTTACTTTATCGTGAAACTACATTTTTGTTAGAAATATTTCGCATTTGCCATTGTGACATTTCTGCAATAAAGAGAAAATTAAATAAATAATTGATTTCTCGTAAAAATAATGAAAGCATAATATTTCACTTCATATGACATTTACATGTAGCAAATAATAAAAAAAATAAAGTCTGTGCTGAAATTTTTTCATACTTTAATGAAAAAAATGATTTTATTTGTTTCTAATATTGGATATTGCTCATTTAGAATTAATGAGAAATCTATTATTTGAATCTCCAGAAAACTCACCTTTTACAATTTGTCTCTTTCACTTCATAAGTTTAAAACCAGTTTGACCTTTTGAAAAATTAGCTGTGAATTATATATATAATATGCCAAACATCATTTATAATATGCCACGTGCAGGCATTATAGCTCCAAAAAGTTACAGGAATATTCAGGAAATACTACACTGATTTCTCCAAAATATACATGAAAACATTTTAACAGAATGATTTCATGTGTAAGAAATGTAAAACGAAAATTTTCTAATGTATTTATGAATAAAATAATTTAAAATTTGATTTCCTCTTCCACACACATAAAAACAAAAAATTTTCTGACACAAAAAATTTAATGTTTGAATTTGAAATAATTAATATTCTAGCTATATTAATTTATTTAATGTTTTACAGCGATCTTAAAATGCATTCTAACATTAATTTAGTATTTCATAAATGGTTTTTTTTTTAAGAAGAAGTCAATATAGTAAACGCTTGTTTTTACGAACTTGTGGCTAGTTCCTTCCCTGACATCATAGAAACAATAATAATTTTAAATCTTTCTCTCTCTTTCTCTTTTTTTTTTTTTTTTTGCATACTTTTGTTTCTGAAAAATAGTTTTCTGTACCTCTTCTTTTATTTTTATGATCTGATGTTTTAAAAAAAAATTTATGTGAGTTTTTTCTTACTACCCTTGAGAACTTAGTTTATTCTTGTGCATCGAAGCGACACGTGCAGGCATTGTGGGGACAAACATTTGATGGGGAAGAATTATGTTGAATTAGACTCCTTAGAGACGCAAGAACACAGAAAGGAGAAAACTGTTTTTTTCCCCGTACCCGAGAACATGATAAATGGGAAAAGATTTATAAAAGCTTGAACTCTGTTGTTCTTTGGTTGGTTTCATAAAACCGGTTCCATTGAGAATGGGTCGCAGTTGATGAAACGAACGTGTTCAACTGTCGTAATGAAAAAGAAAATTTTAAAAGAAGTAGACCGAAAAATACTGAGGACAAAAATGATATACCAAAGAATAGCCTCTCGAGAATCTTAGAAACTCGCAAAAGATTTTTTGAAAAAGCAAACAGTGCAAAAGTGTGAAAATTGTCGAGAAGTAAACATCCTGATCGAGGAAGCCTTGGCTGAGAAAATATGAAGAACGAACACTGCTAATGATACAACTGTTTTGCTGTGAGCATGAAAGACTTCAAAGCATCAGACGATTGGCATCAAAATTCAAATCCATATACTGTTTGAGCTTTTGAAAATTGTGTGGTAAAAGTGGGACTGTGAATAAAATTTCGGAAATATTGAAGGGAATGAACTCGGTTTATTCTCTTGGAAATTTTAAAAATTCCTGGGAATTTTTAAAGTTCTTGAAAAGTTTGCAATTTTTCAGATAATTTAGAAATTTTTGAAATTTTTTTATAATTAGATAATCCATAAAATAAAAATCCACTTATTTTTATGATTTCTAAACTACTAATTACAGTAGTAGAACGTTTTCCTGGAAACAAAAACTATTTTGCTTTATCAAGCAATTTAGAGTAACTTCAAATTTGAGAAAGTAATTTTTTTATTTTTCAGTACGAATTTATATGAGTTTATAACGACAGAGACATGGAATTATCAATACTTATTCTGACAGTCCTGAGAAATATACCTTTATTCAAATATGTATAATATTATTTTAACAAATATTTTTGTTTGTTTTTCTCAGTACGAAACTAATTAACTTTCAAACTAGAAGGCAGAACAGATTTTTTTATTTTTTATTTCATATTTACATTGTTACTTCACTTCACTTCATATTAAAGGCAAGACAATTCATTAAACAAAAGATGATTCGTTGAGTTTATTCGCTCAATATTCCCCGAAATTCCCGGTTTATTTCCGAATTAATGCTGTTCAAAATTCTCGGGAATTTTATCTCTAGCCGAAAGAACACTTAGCTTTAAAATACTGCAGTGGCAAAAAAGCGAAGCAAATAATTCTGGAGTCTCTCGCAACTGACATTAATTGAGCAGTAAAACTGTTTGCTTTTCACGGGAAAATATCTAAAGCCTAAATGTTTCAAAAACTACCATATGCCTCCCACTATAGCTTGGATGACTTGCAGCATTTATGATAATTAAACGAGAGGCTTATAGATCGATGGCCCCTCCAGAGAATCTTTGCACTGCTCTGTTGAAGTCCGGATCTTGATTCGTGCAGAATTTCTGCCGTTTAATGAAACTTCTGTCCATAGATTAAAGCTTACTCAAGTGTCCCACAGCTGAAAAAAGCCAATGAAATTATGACGAGTCACTGATGCTTCGACAAAGAACCCCTTTACTGCCTAACATTTATTTCGAGGACATTTTTAATATCGATTGAGATATGATATATACAGAAGAAATATCGGATGATGGAGCATATCATGAATGAGAATGAAAAAGTACAAAACCGCATCCGAAACAAGCAAAATGGCTAATAGGACTAAAGTATTTTTTGATGGGAAAAAGGAAAATGCTTTGATGCATTGAAGTTAGAAATATATTGCAAAAATATAGTTTTTAATCACAAAAAGATAAATGAATTTCTCTTTATTATCAATAAAACTGTGGATGGAAGTTTCCCTAAAGCGCAGAACAGAGGGCGCTACTACCGTGGAAATCTAGAAAACTTCCTGCTTACTATTCCATTATCTTATACCATTGTGCTTGTGGGTTACAATATATAATTTTTCAACAATTGATCCTAATATCGCCTATAAAAGCGATTCCCCGGAAAATATGGTAATATATAAGGATTTATTTAAGTAAAAATAAAAAAAAACTTTTTAAATTTACGAGATCACCATTGATTGCATTCTTATTAAAAATTATGATATTAACGGATAAAATAAAAAAAAATTCGAAAATAGAAATACCTAGAAATATTTAAATAAAAGTTTTTTGCGATTGCATTGATTTTCAATGGGAAGACAGAAAACCAGAAGTATATGACATGGCTTCCGGTCAACTGAGTTAGTTTTTGTTTATATTGAAAACTCCATCATTAACAAGTAATGTTTTTAAAAACGAATCTTCTTGCATATTTGTTATCAACTGTATTCAAAAATTTTTTCTAAAGTAAAAGACAGTCTATAAAGAAAAAGACATATAAAAAAATAAGATTTTAATAATCTAATTTCTGATACTTTAATAATCTAATTCCTTCTATTTTGCTAACTTTTTATCGGTGTTTTCGGTTTCGTGATAACAAACATCTACTTTATTATAAATTAATGATAAATTAAGTATATATATATATATATATTTGATAAAATCATTATATGTGTATATCACTTTATACATATATATATATATATATATATATATATATATATATATATATATATATATATATATATATATATATATATATGCGTGTGTGTGTGTGTGTGGATAAACCACTTAATAGATGACATCATTATTTCAAGTACCCACTTGAGAAGGAGCTAGAGAGGAGGAGAAAACCGAAAGACGCGAACACGAAAAAACCTTGTGTTTGATAGCAGTAAGGGCTGCTCCTCTACCCTTCCCGAAACTTTATAAGTGCTTTTATGTTATTATTAAGAGAGATTAATTATAAATATCCCACACTTGTATTTATTTGTATTTGTAAATATGTATTAATTAAATATTAGGCTCTATATAAGAATTGTTTATTAATTAAATTACGCCTTGGCCACTTCCCATCTCACAAAACTCAGAAGAGAGATTGATTGAAATGATAAGTTGGATAACAAAAATTTCAGATTGTTGGAAGGATTTTGATTAGAGAAAAACGGTAAAGCATTGGTTTGAAACCAGAGAAAGACGTGGATCCTCATCGAACATCTTTAAGAGGTACGTGAACATTTTTCATAATACAAGATGATATTAAACGACATAAAAAAAAAAATAATAATAAGCGTTCCATTGAAAAATTTTAAAGCAGATAAAATCGAAATTTTGCACAGATTAATTTTTTGATCATGATGGAGATAAGATTAAATCGTAAAAGAAACAGAAAATTCGGTGGTTTTAACAGGGCTCGGAGTTGTCCTGATATTCCTGAATTTCCTGATTTTTTAAAAAACGTCCTGAAATGTCCTTATTTTTCAAAATAAATCCTGGAATTCCTTATTTTTTATTACATTCTTTTGAAAGTTTAATTTTGATTAATAATTTTATATTTTTCAGTAGTAAACTTTTCTTCCAGTGGAAAATATTTTTTCTTTCAACTGCTTCCTATGCAAGAAGAAAGGGAAACTTCTCCCCTTTTTTGTTCTCCTTCAAACCGGAAATAGGGTTGCCATACATTCGTCTCCGCCTCGTTTGCATCGATTGCTCACGAATATCTGACGTCAAAAAAATTTAGGTTTGGGTTTACCATTAAATTATATTTTCTGCCTTTACAGACAAAGATTCTGGTTTTAGTAGTGCACAACTATTTACAATGATGGCGAAATTGCGAGAATTATTCGCCTACTTTTATGCGCATGCGTGAAATGCTTATCGCGTCATTTTGAAAGATTTTGATGGGTGTTTTGAAGAATGTTTATTAGCAAGCTCAGAATTTAATTTTTTGAAAGCAATTAATTTTCTTTTAAAAATGCCAAGGAAAACGAAATTTTGCGACAAATGGTTGGAATTGCAAGATGGGAATAAATGCCTAATTAATGCAAGACGGGAATAAATGCTGAAGTGTTGACGATGTTCATTCTGCGGAGTGCTTCGTATGTAAAAGCAAATTCAGTGTTTCAAATATGGGTTTTAGACAAGTGCTTGCTCATGCAGATGGATTAAGACACAAAAAAGCTGTTAACTGTTACAAGAATCAAACACTATTTACTATCAAGTCATCAACTTCATCTGATTCCTTGACATGGACTGTAGTAGTGAATAACAAATCATTTCTTCCCAAAACGATATCAGAGAAAACCATTAAAGCTGAAACCATTTTAGTTTTGGTGGCAATAAAAAATAATTATTCTTTTTCATCTTTGAATCATTTAGCTAACATTTACGGAGAAATTTTTGATGATTCCTCCATAGCAAAAAATCTCAAATTATCTGACAAAAAAGTCAGGTATATGATTAATTTTGGATTAGGTCCGTATTTCAAAACACTTTTGTTTCGGGATATCGGCACTTCATATTTTGTTTTACTTTTCGATGAAACTACTACAAAACAAATAAAGAAACATTTGGATATTTACATCTCATACTGGTCTGATAAACAAGGTAAAAATGTCATTTGTTACCTCGAATCACATTTTTAGGGCATGCTGAAGCCAATAAAATTGTAAAAATTTTATTAAGTTTTATTCAGAATAATGGTTTAAATTTAGAAAAATTAATGCAGTTGTCAATGGATGGACCAAGAGTTAATTTAGCTGTTTTAAAGCAAATAAATAGTGAACTGAGTAAGCAAAGTTTACCAGTACTAATTGATTTGGGTACATGTTGCTTACACATAATCCATGGAGCACTACGTAAGGGTATTGATAAAATTGATTGTAATATTGATGGATTTGCAATAGATATTCAACAATTTTTCAAACTATCTCCTGCAAGAAGGGAAGATTATCATTCCTTACAGTTAGAAATACTGCAAGAAACTTTAGCTAGACATAGTTTCCTTCGTCATATTGAGAGCCGTTGGTTAATTTTGGTCTCAGTTTGTGAGAGAATTGTTGAGCAATATGATGTTCTAAAGGAATATTTTATTGTTAAAGTACCTAAAGAGTCAAAATCTCCTCTTTCTGATAGACATCTTCGAATTATAAAATATTTGAAAGACCCTAAGACTCTGGCATATCTGCATTTTGTTTCATTTTTTTGTAAAACTTTTGAACCATATTTACTTCTAATGCAAAAAGCCGAACCTTTAATACATGTGGTATACAATAAGTTAAAGTATTATGTTTAAATTTTTAAACCCAAAAGAAATCTGTGAAAAAAATGGAGTAAAGTTGCTACAAATTAATGTTGATTCAGGAAAAAATTGGTTAAATTTAAACAAGATTGAAATAGGTCATGGTGCAACAGCAATACTGGAAGAGCTTACTGATAAAATATTCCTACAAAGTGTCAGAAGCTGCTACATAGCAACTTCAAATCATTTGCTTCAAAAACTTCCTATAACAAATCCTTTACTCAAAGATCTCCAGTGTTTGTCTCCTTATAATAGAAAAAAGGAAGAGTCTAGGAGTTCATTTAGCAGATTAATTCAACATATTCCTCATGTGAATAAAACTTCTTCAGATATTGATAAGATGAATGAAGAGTGGATTCTTTACATGTGTGAAGATGTGACTTTGATTGTGAATGATTATGATAATAATCAAAATATCTGTAAATATTGGAATGCAGTTTTCAATATAAAAGATGCTGGCGGTTATATAAAATATCCTACTCTTTCTAGAGTGGTTAAAGCATGCCTGTCGTTATTGAATGTAAATTCCAAACCAGAAAGAGGTTTTTCAACTAACAATTCAATTGTGACAAAGGAGAGAGCTTCTTTATCGGAATTAACAGTTCAAAGTTTACGGATTTGTCATGATGTTATTCGAATGCATGGCAATTCTGTTTCCTCCATTCCATATACTAAAGAAATGATGCATTATATTCAGAAATCTCATGCAGAATATGCATCATATATGGAAAAATTAAAAGATGTAACACAATTAGAGAAGAAAAGAAAGGATGAGGAAGATGTAGAAGCTACTTGTGAAAAAAAAGTTTAAACAATCGCACCTATTAGAAAAAATGAATGAACTTGAGAAAGAAAAGAAAAATTTGCTTGATAATCAGTGTGTAGCTCAAAAACTTTTGGATGATGCAACTAAAAAAATAGCATGTGCTATCAGTGATGATAAAATGAGTGATGTGAAAGTTGGACAAATGATGCTGTCTGCTGCTAATGCAGAGATTGCATCCGTGAATGATAAATTAAAAAAGTGCAGTATTAAGTTATCGGAATTAAATGTTAATGCATCCAGTTCAAAATGAACATTATTCAATTATACATAAATTAATTGTTAATTTAAAGCATTTATCATATAACTTATTAATTTTCAAAAAATGTTCAGTATAGAAAGTTTAAATTTCTGTATCATTTTTCATATTGTTGTATTGAAAATTAGAAAACTCAGAATTTATTAAATCGTTTATTCCTTTCTAAAATGTGTTTTATGCATAAAACAGAAATTAATATGTAAAAGTAACATTGGTTTTGTTTAATTACTAGAATATGTCTTGAAAAATGTCCTGATATTTCTTGAAAATAGTGTCCTGAAAAAATATTTCTGTACTCCTACCCCTGTTTTAATTTTGATTTTGAAAGTAATGAATATCGAGAGAAATTAAAGAATATAAACAAAGCGTTTTCACTTCACGAACTTCTTACTGCATCGAACATTTAAAATATTTCTTTTCAATGATCTAAAGAAGAACTTGCAGAAAGAATTTTGTCTCTGTTATGTGACCTTGAACTTCTAGCTCAAAAAACTAAAGAGGATTCGGAGACTGATGACTCAGAAAGTGAAGTGGAAAACGAAAGAAGTAGAAATGATTTTTCAATGCAATGCAATATAAGTAAAAAGAAGAGTGCAACTGATTATTATAAAGAAAGTGGTAATGTTTATGAAAATGACTTTTATGCACATACTATTATTCCAAGTGTTCATATTAATTATGAAGATATCGAAAGCACTATTGCTAATTTTTATGCAGCATCACATGAAATTATAATTAATTGGATTGATCATTTTGAGGATATGTGGAAATTATTTAATTTATCATACTTACAAGAATTTGTTATGGCTTATAAAGATCGTTTGGAGAAAATGCTCTATTATTCGTTCGGACAGAACCACAAATGAATTCTTGGAAAAACTTGAGACGACCTTGATCGATAAATTTTTGTTTGAAATAAACTCAGCTAACTTATATAAACTTTTGCGTAAAAGGAGAATGCGTAACGTGACCATTTATTTTTTGACTCAAAACGGGACATTACCATTTATTTTTTGACTCAGAACGAGACATTGGTTTATTTAGGTTAATTAACAGGTAGTCAATAAAAAAACCACTTTTTTAAAGTTATTTATTCAGAAAAAGTCAGTTAGCTTAAAAGATACGAATTAAAAAATATATATACCCGAAACGCGTTAACTTATATTTATATTTATCAGAGGAACAAATTTGTTTTAATATAGCTGGTGATTTTAAGTAAAAATTAAACTCTTGGCACGTTTTTTTTTTTTTTTTTTTTTTTTTTTATAATTTTATACATTTACTTTAATTATCAACATCGCTTTTAGAACTGAAATTTGTAACTGGGTCTTCTCAGATGTCCACAATTTGTTCATCATAAAAAATACTCTTTCTACTGGAGCATTTGTAGCAGGCAAACATAAAATATATTAAAATAGAAAAGTTTTCATGCTGAAGATTGTTGGCTTGAAAGTGTTTGAATACTTCCACCCAACGAGTTTCCGTGGAAACATTTAGATTATTCCATTCGGTTACTTTCTGCGATGTAATGTAGTTACAAATTAACGAAAATTCTTCAAAAACTTCTGCATTTTTATTATAGTCAATATATTCCTTTTCAATTAATACATCCAGAGATTTTTGAACGTCTTCCCATGCGGGGACCTTTTTTTAATCTGCCCAATAAAATATTTCTTTGGTAAGAAAGCAAGTCCACTGCTCCAGATATTCACGGCTTCTTTGATAAAATTCTGTAGCCGCCCTTTTCACAAACTCTTCATTTATGCCAGTAACATTATCTTTCGATTTCACTATTAATTAACGGACCATAAATGGAAGAAACTGATTGGTCTGTTTCTGAGTCAAATTGTCTTTTAGTTGATTGATTTCTTTTGCAGCTTCAATTGCCGATACAGTCTGACCTTCCAGTTTCAATACTGCTTGATGAAAAGTTGCTGACTGAGCGTGTAAAAAATAAAGCCATAATTCGGATGTGGGATCTTCAAAAAAGTTTTTTTAGAAACAGGGGACATTTTTCAATATTCAAAAAGTAGTTTTTTAATGGATGATACATTTTTAAAACCCTTTCTAAGGCAGGCATAAGAGCAAGCTATCTTGTTTTGCTATATCCGAGCATTTGTTCATATTCCGTTTCAGTTTCGGCGCAAAACTCCTTTAGAGCTTCAACTGGAATTGTGTAAATATAAAAAAAATGAATATATCTTCACAATAATGCTTTCGTAATATAAGGGTAGCCTGTCTGCAGCGGATTTTATTGCATTGTGAATTACATGGGCTCCACATCCAATACCTATCAATGGCTTTTTCAGTGATGATTGTAATTTCGTTAACACATTGTTAGTTCCTCGCCTAGCCGTACCTACGAAATTGACGTTGGCACTGTCTCCGCAAAATGCCACGACTTTTGCTGTCAAATTATTATCTGTCAACACTTAGTTTAAATAATCGACTATGATGTCAGAAGTCTCACCTGGTTGGTCTTGGAGATATAAAATTTTTACTTGCACACTTACGTAAAGTTGAAAAAAACACACTAGAATAGGGTATATTTTCTTGTTACCGTAATTTGAAGCGTCGCTTCGTATTGTAATACAATTGGACTTATCAAGATCATCCTTTAATTCTTTCATTGCTGTAGGCGTCAAAACATTCACTACAATAGCTTCTGATTTCGTACGCGCAAATTAAATTTTTATCAAAACATGATTGAATTGATTTCGACGCACAATCATTAGAGCGAAAACTGTGGTTTTCTTGTATCGTGTGATAAGCCCAGACGCCTTCTGCCGCGGCGATATCCAAATCCTTTAAAGTTGGTTCGTCCGATTTCTTGAAGATAGTTAACATCAAAAAACTCGAAGCGGCGATACGATCAGCTTTTTTATGTTTTTCAGACTTTAAGTGCTGTTCAATATCACTGGCACCAACATGGGAAATGCTAAATTCTGTACGACACTTTTCACATCTGACATCTGAGGGAGTATTTATTTGCTCGATAAACGGATATTTTGCTTGTAATTTAACATTGAAGGTACACTTGCGTTTCGACATTTTGACTTATGATTCCAAAACAAAAGAAGTTTAAGTTATTTACTAAGTACACGAGTATCAAACAACAACAAAACAAATATCGAGTAGTGGGCGAACGAAAATTACGTTCGTCTGCAGACTACCCCGTAGAACAAAACCAAGTCTGAAAGAACAGAACTGCGCATGTTCAGGAGAAAAATTGGCTACTTACGAGATCTTATCTTTGTACCATATTTGGCAGCTTTTCACGTTACTTTTAGTAATAAAATATTTTATCGTTTAGCCCTTTTTCTTAGCATCACAGGTTTTGTTTTAAAAAAGAAGCGGAGGGCGTAGAGTGGAGGGCAATCGTTCAATAATGTAAACTTTAGAGACATTTTTTCGCGACGGCCGTCCGACTACTCAAATTTTAGCGCGGTTTCAGAAATCGGCACAATTTTGCGTCCCAGAGTTCATTTCGGGGACTCGTAATTCTAAAAAAAGGACAGTCCCGTCCAAAACGGGACGTCTGGTCACATTACGAATGCATGATCATGAATCTGTTCAGGAGTGTTTTTTAAAAATGAAGGAGTTGTGCAATTGCAGTAAAATTGAAGAATCTGCCTTAATGCATTATGTTATTAATGAAATAAATGATAGACAAGAAAACAAAATTATTTTGTATCGATGTAAGAATTTATGTGAATTTAAAGAAAAATTCAAAGTTTATGAAGAAATAAAAAGTGATTCTGCTAAAAGTAAAAATGCTTTCGATAAAATGAAAACAAAATATAATTCTCATGTTAAATATATTAATTTTGATAAAACGAAAACAAAATATAAATCTCATGATAAATATGATAATTTCGATGAAACAAAATATAATTCTCATGATAAATATAATAATTGGATAAAACGAAATTAAAATATGAATATAGTGATAGAGTTAATTCTAAGAATGAAAGTTTAAATAAAATAAGGTACTATGATGGTTTTGGAAAAATGAAATACAGTGATTTTGATGATCGTAAAAATAAAATTTGTTTTAATTGTGGTGAAAAAAATCATATTTCTAAATTTTGTGAACGTAAAGAGAAAGGTGTTAAATGTTTTCGATGTAATACTGTTAGACACAAGGGTTCATTGTGCCCAGAAATTGATTCTAAACCTGAAGTAGCCACAATGAATGTTAATTTAAAACCTATACTAGATGATGTAATTATTAATAATTTGAATGTTGATGCACTAATAGATACTGGAAGTCAAGTAACTTTGGTTAGTAAATCTGTGTTTGATAAATTAATTGTTGTAGAGTTATTTCCGTTAAATTCTTCTCTAAGTAGTTTTGGTAAATGTGTTGTAAAGCCGTTGGGCTATTTTAAGTGAGATATTAAAATAGATGATTTTAAATGTGAAGATATTTATGTGGTTGAAAATAATGTTATGTCTTATAATGCCATTATAGAAATGAATGTACTAATGCAGTGTGAAACCTTAATTAATGTAAACGGGGATTAAAATTGAAAATAAATATCAATGTGTAAACGAAATTAATACTTTATCAATTCTACCTTTTGATTTAACTGTTAATGAATTTGAACTGAACATTGAACCTAATATTCCAAAAAAATTTAAATATAAGTTGCAGCAATTAGTTTCGAGTTATGTACCACATAAAATAAAATCAACTAATGTTCAATTAGATATTTTGTTAAAAAGTAATGAGCCTATATCTCATCAACCCCGTAGATTACCATTTTCAAAGAAAAAGATAGTTGAAACCCAAATAGACGAATGGTTAGAACAAGGTATAATAGAACGTAGTTCTTCAGAATATTGTAGCCCAATAGTAATCGTAAAGAAAAAAGACGGAACACCTCGTTTGTGCATAGATTATCGGAGATTAAATAAATTAATTGTAAAAGATAGATTTCCTCTCCCATTAATTAAAGATTAAATAGATTGCAGGAGTCGTGTGTGTTTAATGCAATTGATCACAAGAACGGATTTTTCCATGTAGATGTAAAGAAGGATAGTAGAAAATACACTTTACTTGTAAATCATGAAGGCCAGTACCAATTTCTTAAGGTTCCTTTAGGAGTGTGTAATTCTCCAGCCGTATTTCAAGGATTTATTAATGCTATTTTCCGATCATTGATTAATGATGGTGTTGTTTTGCCTTATATGGACGATAAAATTATTTTGTCTTCCTCAACTGAAGAAGGAGTCGAACGGCTTGAAAAAGTCTTAAATCTTGCGAGCGAATATGGATGAGAAATAAATTTTAGAAAATCCTATTTTTTGAAGAAGCGCATTGAATTTTTAGGCCATGTCATCGAAGAAGGGAAAATTTTTCCATCTACTTTGAAAACAAAAGATGTGCTTCATTTACCTGAGTGGCTTAATTTGAAACAGGTCCATGGTTTTTTAGGATTGACTAGATATTTCAGGAAATTTATGGCAAAATATTCCATTATTGCTGGGCCATTGAGTTATATTTTGAAGAAAGATAGGAAGTTTAAATTTGTTGAAGAGGAAAGAAACTCTTAATCAATTTAAGTTAATTTTAGCTCAAAAGCCCGTATTAAGTATATACAACCCAAATTACGAAACTGAACAGCATTGTGACGACAGCATAAAAAGATATGGAACTATTTTAGTACAGAAATCCCCAAATGATAAAAATTTCCATCTTACTTATTTCATGAGTAAAAATACAACAGATGCCGAAAAGAAGAGTTTCAGTTACGAACTTGAAGCTCTTGCAATTATTGAAGCGTTAAAAAGATTCCGCGTTTACTTATTAGGAATTCCATTTAAAATTGTCACTGACTGTTCCCCATTCGAAAAGACTATGCAAAAAAGAGATTAGTCAACTCGTGTTGCTCGATGGGCTTTATTGCTCCAAGAATTTATAGTATTGAGCATCGTTCCTGTACAAAAATGGCTCGTGTTGACTACATGCACTAAGCAGATCCCCGGTAAACATATTTTGCATCTCAAGCGAATAATATCATACCGAAATTAAAATTAGCCCAAGATAATGATGATAAAATAAAAACGATAAAAGAATTATTAAAAATCTCTAATTATGAAGATTATTTTGAGAGAAACGGAGTTCTTTATAAATTTGTTGATGGTAAAGAGTTAGTGGTTGTGCCAAAAAATATGCAGACGGAAATTATTAGGAGTGCGCATGAAAAAGGGCATATTGGAATCAAATATACAGAGAAAAGCATTGAGGACCATTATTTCATTCCCGAACTTAAACAGAAAGCAGAAAATGTCATATCTAACTGCGTTCACAGCATTCTTGTAAATCACAAATGAAGAAAGATAGAAGGCTTATTACACTCATTGCATAAAATGACGTACCGCTATACACATACCATATTGATCATTTAGGACCTTTAGAAAGTACACATAAAAATTATAAATATATTTTAACAATTATTGACGCTTTTACTAAGTTCGTTTGGATTTTTCCTACGAAGACCACAACATCTGCTGAAGTCATTTCGATTTTAGAGTTTGCATAGGATGTTATGCAAACTCTAAAATCAGTCTTTGGAAATCCCTGTCAAATTATTTCTGATAGAGGTACAGCTTTTAGCTCTGGTGAATTCAAAGATTATTGCTCTAAAGAGAGATTATTAAACACCATTTAATAACCACTGGTCTGCCAGAGCTAACGGACAAGTTGAGAAGATCAACCAAACTATCATATCAGTTCTTTCAAAGCTATCTTTGGAGAATTCAGCTCAGTGGTGTAAATTTACGAACGAACTGCAGCAGACGATTAATTCAAGATATCAACAAAGCATAGATACCACACCTTTTGAGTTGCTTTTTGGTACGAAGATGAATGTTGGAGGTATTAGTAAGCTCCAATAAATGATTGAAAAGTAATTTCAAGCTTATTTTGAAGCTCAAAGAGATGAACTAAGAAAACATAATAAACAACAAATTTTCAAAATCCAAGAAGAAAACAGGAAAGCGTATAATTTGAGAAGAAAAGAACCACAATCTTATAGATTTAACGATTTGGTCGCTATTAAGAGAACTCAGTTTGGACCCCACTTAAAACTAAAACCAAAATATTTAGGACCGTATAGAGTTACTAAAGTTAAAGGAGGTAATGATGGTCACCTATGATGTGATCAAAGAAGGAAGTCATGAAGGACCTTACTGTACCACGACCTGTGCTGAATTTCTAAATCCCTGGTATAGTATGCCAAAAGATGAGGATGTTATGCAAGGTTAGAATTAAATTAAAGTCGAATTGCAGGAGGATAGTCTAAAGTCAAACTAAATAAAATAAAGTTAAAATTAAAACTGACTCATTTCTTTATTTCAGATCTAACAAGATAAGAAGCTGAATATAAAATTTGTTTCCTTTAAGAGAACTATTCTGTTCTGCTTGATTTTTTCCCTGTTTTGCTGTTTTTCTATTTTAAATATTTGCAGTGTCGTCTGGAGGGCCAGCCGATTTCAGGACGGCCGAACTGTGGTGGATGAACCACTTAACAGCGGACATCACTATTAAGGGGAATCCTTTTTCAAAATAAATCTAGAAATGAGCTTCAGCGCCATCTAGCCCAGTTGTTTGGAGGCAGTCCCTCTTTCAAAGACTGAAAGAGCTGATTGATGAATTAAAACTCATAAACCACGCCAAAGCACCTTTTACAAAGAAAAAAAGTTCCTAACTCAATGGGGGGGGGAAGAATTTTAAGAGGGGAATGAGTAGACTACTTAACCGCAATAGGGGTAAAGTGGACAATATAACCCCCCCCCGCATCCTAATTTCCATCAGCATGTTCCCATACAGATTTTCTTCGCATATGTGGTCAATTTGTCTTGAAGACTGTTTGTCCCCTGTCAACTGCCCTCATTACAGCCTCGGGGTATTCCTTCCGGGAACTGTATGTCTGTAAGTCTCATGGGTGAGGAAAAAGTAGGGCTGCCTCAAATGCTTCGCAAATTTGACACCGGAAATATCCGTTGTTAGCTTTTAGTCAAGCAATGAAAGAGACAATGCTCTGCTTGGAGATTTTTAAAAGAAATATAATTCGATTTACTGTTTTGCAGTATACAGATGCATAAAAAAAATTTAACACAATTTAACAATGAACAAGAGGTGACCGAAACGTGTATCCAATGGCACCCCATACCATCACGCCAGGTGATGGGCCAGTATGACGATGACGAATGCACGCTGCCAGTGTGCGTTCACCACGATGCCGCCAAACACGGATGTGACCATCATGATGCTGTACACAGAACCTGGATTCATCTGAAAAGATGACGTCTCGCCATTCGTGTGCCCAGCTTCGTAGTTGATCACACCATTTAAGGCGCTCTTGTCTATGACGCAGCTATGGTCTCCGAGCTGAGAGTCCATGCTGCTGCAAACGTCTTCTAACTGTTCTTGCAGACAATTGTTGTCTTCCAAACGACCCCGTTTCTTGACTCACGGCTCATGACGTGGTTGCATGATCCATTACGGCCATACGGATAATATGCCTGAATATGAAATCGATCCATATTCTGCTAACAGTCATTGGATCTCGACCGACGCGAGCAGCAATACTGCGATAAGATAAACAGCAATCCCGGTACGCTACAATTCGACCTTTATCAAAGTCAGAAACGTGCTGGTACACATTTCTCCTACTTACACGAGGCATCACAACAACTTTTCACCAGGCAACAACGTTCACATGCAATTTGTGTATGAGGAACCGGCAGAACAGTTTCCTCATTTAAACACAATGTAGGTGTCGCTACTGGCGCCTGCTTTGTCTGAATGCGCTGAAAAGCTAATCATTTGCATATCACAGCACCTTCTTCCTTTCGCATAAATTTCACGTCTGTAGCATGTCGCCTTCTTTGTGTAGCAATTTAATGGACAGTAGTGTGTGTGTGTGTGTATATATATATATATATATATATATATATATATATATATATGTTCTTTCTTTCTGCATAGTTGGCCATCCCCCTCCTGATGAAGACGTGGCCTCTATGCTTTCTTCTTCTTTTTATTTGTTTCATATATTTCAGTGCTTTTCCATATTTTTCATGTTTTATATATATATATATATTTAAGGGACATTTTTCCCCCTTCACTATATACGAGAGGAAATCCTCAGAGTCTCTCCTATACAGTAAAGGGGAAAGAAATGTCCTTTCTCGTGCCAATTTAGATACATATTTTTACAGGAACACCCGTATTCTTTGCTGGGGATGAGTGAAGGGAACTCACAAATTATCTCCTAGAACTACGAAAAACCAATCCCCAACTTTTAGCGTGTGAGGAGGAGCTTGCTGACTTAAGCATGCAATTGATTGGATTGATTATTCAAACAACCATGTATTTATCCGCCATGTAGGCGTTGCTAGTTTTTGCGAAAAATTTTAAGTTTTATGCATACAAATAAAAAAATTCTATCATAAATAAAGTAAAAATAAAAATTTGATCTCGTTTATAAGTATATTTACAACTTAAGTCGGTTTTTAAAATTTTTTAATTGTATAACTTTTTTAAGTTATTAATGTTTTAAGCATATTATCAAATTATTGAGCGAATTTAAACATAGTTAAAATAATTTTAAAAATAAATTGCAAAACAGAATAAATTATTATTTTTGTGCATTATAAAAAACTACAAAATGTTGAAGGTCTAGTTATAATAGAACTTGAGAAATATGTTTTTAAATTTTTCCATAGACTTAACATTAGAGATCGTTTTCAATATGGCGCGGAAGGAGTCCCCTTAAGTGGTTCACATCGAGTGCCCACTTGAGAAGGAGCTCGAGAGGCGCAACAGCTTCCCCAGTGAGCAGAGGAGAAAACCGAAAGACGCGAACACGAAAAGACGTGTTTGATAGCAACAAGACGGGCTGCTCCTCTCCCCCTCCCAAAACTTTAAAAGTTCTTTCATGTTATTATTAAGGCGATTAATTGTTAATTTCCCAAACTTATATATATTTGTATTTGTAAATATGTATTAATTAAATATTAGGCTCTATATAAAAATTGTAAATTAATTAAATTATGTTTTGGCCACTCCCCATCCCACACACACGCATACACACACAAATTTATGTAACGAAATCAATTCAATTTAAATAAAATCAATAATCTATATATATTTAAAAATATTACTGAAATTATTATTTAAAGCTAAATTTATTTAACAATGTTATAACTATACTATTTTAAAACATTATAATTTTATCATTTCTGAAAAAAAAATTTTTCTTATCTATTTCTTTTATTTACAGGAATTTTTCAATTTATTAATAAATTTTTAAAAGATGTGAAGTATTAAAAATTTTTGATTAAATATTAAAGTTGTTCAAATATTTTTTTCAATAAATAATTCATACAAGGGAATTATTTTTTATTATATATAAAAGTGTTACTGATGAGATTTATTGATTTGTTTTTTTGGATGAAAGGAATGGCGTTTATTTATTTTAACATACAATATTTATAAATATTGTGTTCATTAAAGTACAAATATTATAGATGCTCTCTTACGCTTACATGTTTGGAAAGACTAATGTGATTGATTGGATTAAATGCATTTTAACATTAAGCTTTATTAAATGCTGTAAGGATTTAGCTGACGTATGGAGTAGCACACACATATATTTGGAAATTAAATTCAACAAAAAAATAACTCTCACCCCAGTTGGGGCACCGCCCCCTATGTCACAGCACAGCTGTTCATCCGGTGATTGATGCGGTTCCGGCTCATTTTCTCCTTCGTACAAGCACTGGATCCAGCACGTTTTGCCGTACTTCTGCGCATAAATGAGCACGTTTAGAGTCCAAGTATAAAATATCTAAGTGAACACTGAATTTCATGAGGCCGTATTAATTTATGCCTAAGTCATAATTTAAGCTTAGCAAGAAAAACATCAATAACATATTTTCCTTTATTCGATGAAACATTATTTTGATATCGTTTATTAGTAGAGAAATCATTAATTATTTCCTTTTAATAAAATTAATCAAAACCTCTTTTTTTTTATCAATTGCTTATATTTACCATAGCTTGAAAAATATTTTTAAAAAATTCCCACAACGTGCTTTTACACACAACTCATATTTAAACATTTATAGAAAAAATTGTCAATTGAGATGTTCTTTATTTTTTATGTAAATTTGTTTTTTTAGTTTTTAATGTGATGATAATCTTAAGAAACTTATGGAAAGACCGTGGTATATTTTAACTACGTGTGATAACATGATTAACACTTTTATAAGTAGAAAAAGCGCTTTTACCTTAATTTGCAGAAAAAGGGTTGTAACATTTTCACAGAGGTAAAATCTTTTCATAAGATGTTCTCAAACGATTTAATTTATGAATAAAATGTATAATAAATTAGGGGGGGGTTTCGCCGTGTTCTTTAGAAATAGAAAATCAAAAATAGTAGAATTCCGCCATAAAAGATAAGTAAATGAGGGTACTTCTCCTGGCAAAGAGCATTCAATTGAGTGAGACATATCTCTTGCCAACTGAAGAGATTTGTTGAGTCTTGTCTAAGTAGGAAATATGCCTGCCTGTCTTAAAAAAATGTCTCGTCAAACCATTGCGGGAACCATGATGGTAAGGAACTAAAAAAGGTCATTATATTCAATGAGTTAATGTTTTATTGGCAAAGTTGTTTGCTGCGGCTAGTGCAACTGAGTGATTGCTTCTTCCCACAAACGACGAAACGTTCTGTCAGTGGAGAAGGCACATAGTGACTCGATTGGCGAAGCCACTGCACGGTTAATAGGAATCGCATAAAAAAATTCTCACATACAAAATAATTAAAAAAAAGTTGGGAAATAACTATGAATTGCTTTAAGAAACGAAATCAAGACACGGGGCCGGTGCATTCAGAATAGACAGAACCTGTTAAGACAAGGCAGAAAAGGGAACTAAACGAAAATAGTTCAAGCATTTTAAGTAAAAAATAAATTTATTCATAAGAAAAATTATTTAGATCATAGTACTTACCTAGGAACTTAAAACTCTCAGTCTATATGAATCTAGTTTTTCTAATGTCATAAAATATGTATGAAAAAATCGGGAAAAAACTGAATGACCCATTAAATCATCTCATTTTTTATTGGCAATTTCGAAAATTATCTTTCAATTGGATTGAAGCTTTCTCATACTAATAGATTATTAATGGATCATGAGAATATATTCAGACGTAGAAAATTAAATCCATTGGGCTAGCAATATATTTATCGACATTATTAGACACCGTCAACCTGATAACAAATGAAATTTTGTGCATAGATTTAAAATATAACAAACTGAAGTATTAAAACGTCATTTCAGTATAAAAACTTTTAGTAAGAAAAATCTTTTTAATGAATTCAGATGGCGAGAAAGTGGCCTACCTTTGTCATCAGCGTCACTTTTCGGCCATCGGCGTTCTCTTCGCAAATTTCTTTGTCTTCTCTGCTGGGGGTCAGCGGCTGGAACTTGCCTACATCCGGAGCATCTGCCGCGAAGCATAGAATCTAAAACAATAAAATTAAAAAATATGCTTTAAAAAAAAACGCAATTTCTGAATAAAATTACTATTTTTCATTATTCGTCGTAATTTATTTCGTGATTAAATTTCTACCCTGTTTTAAAATTCCACAAAGGATATATCTCATAGAGTTTTTCTCTGAGAAGTGATCAATTTTTGTCTTTGATTATGTATGAAAATAGCTTATTAGTATCTAGCTTGTGTACCTATAACTGTCACTTTTTATATTAAACTACACTACATTAAGCATAATTGTATGTTTCATATATGCCAGTCAAACGCTTCCTTGAGTTGTTTTCAAACAGAAGGGAGTATCTCGTATATTTTTACATGTGTAGGAGGCTGTTGTGATCTCCAGAATGTACTAAACGCCTTAGAGTTAACGGCCTGAATAATTTTAAATCGTGATCAGATGAAAAGGTCACAATTGAATTAGCACAACCCTCTCGACCAACATCTATAACACGACTTTAAACATGACAGACGAACGTGGAACCGTTATAAATACACGGAGCTTATAATAAATGAAATCTTGTGAATAGAGAGTGCAACCCAGCATATGGAGCAGCTTACATTGTTTCGACCATTGCACCATAAAACAAAACCAACCAGGAACCCAGTGATGGAGAATGAGGTCACCCTTTCAACCTCTGCCCGCGTAGCTTAAATTCCACTTTGCTTATCTCATGGGAAGATGCGAGAGCACTTGGGACTCGTATTCTTTGAAGTGCGAGCCTCTGCTTTATTGTGCGGGGGAGCCTGAGCACAGCGTACAAAATAAATTTGCACTCTCACTGTTTAATGTTTTTTTCAATTTAAAGGACGTGGTGCAATTTTTAATTTTCTTTCTAAAAACAAATATAATCATGTTTTGAGCAGCTTATACATTAATAGAAACTGTCAATCAGAATCAAATAAAAATTAAGCTTTTACAAGTGAGATGAATTCAGTAATTTTTTTAACTTTTCATTTATTAACGATAAAACTTTCTATGTATATGTGTTTAAAATAGTGAAACTTTTTAAAATAGAATACGAAATTCTTACAAATCTCCCTATCTCTCTATAAATATTTAATACATTTTAATTTATTGTAGCAGATGTTCATATATATTTGCATTGACTGGAGAAAAGTATGCCTTATATGATGATGTCCCTCTGCTTACTTAAAAATATGAAACCTATCTGTTTCTTCAATGAAGAAACTAATTCTTAGAAACTAAGCATTAATTCCGTTTTACGATTTTTGATATTTCAATATAAGGTTAAAATGTGTAGCAAAGATTTGTATTTATAGTTATTAAATAAATAATGTAAAAAAGGAAATGAACTTAAATTGATTCTGTAAAAAATCCTAAATTATGTAAATAGTTTAATAAATAATGCCTTTTTTGTAATGTACAAACTTTTACTTAAAGATTTATCAGTGTTTCTACTTTTTCTGAATAGAAGTTTATTCAGTTTTATATCTTTACTCCGAAATTCTGAGCTTTGAAATCTGGTTTTTCTGTGTTATAGTACCGAGCTTCGGGGTTTGTGTGGATTGAGAGTTGAAGAAAGCAACTACTCGATGAACAAAAGACTTTTATTCGTAAGAATTCCACTAGAAATACCAGCTGTAATAATCACAATTACACAGCTACAATTCGTCAGATAACATAAGTAACAGCTTCCAATCACAGGTCTCAAATAACTCAGGCAGAGAACAGCTTCTCTAAACTAGCAATCACGACTAATCGTCTTCACAAAACTGACTGTCTGTACAAAAACTAAACTATGTCGGGCTGCGGTATTTATACCTGACTTGGTGGGGAAATCTATAATTTCGCCAAGGTTCTGGAAGCTTCTAGGCTGTCTCGCTAATTATTGGTCCTAGAGCTTAGGTGATGGATGTTTCCAAAAATATCCATTTCTCGCCTAGTCGCCAAAAATCTCGCCAACTCATTAAGTTTTCTCGCCAAAACATCGCCAAGTCACCAAATCGTTAGAAAACCCGCTTTTAACGTATAACACGTCTAAATACCGCAATTTTTGCCCAAAATGTGAGTATTTCCGATTTGTCGGAGATATTTTAAGACATATACAATAATTATTTATAAATTTTTAACAGTATATTATCTTTCTTTCCTCTA
Organism: Latrodectus elegans; assembly: GCA_030067965.1. Taxonomy (NCBI): domain Eukaryota; kingdom Metazoa; phylum Arthropoda; class Arachnida; order Araneae; family Theridiidae; genus Latrodectus; species Latrodectus elegans. The sequence goes on from CM057811.1 coordinate 1,888,971, forward strand.
ACCATTTAAAAGAGTAAGAAATTTTCTAAATGGAAATTTTTTACCTAAATTTTTTTAATTTATTTCCTTTTTACATTTGATGTATCACGAAGAATTTAATTTGAAAGTTGTAAAACTGCCAATTTATTTTATTTATTTAATTATTTATTTTATTTTTATTATTAATTATTTAATTATTAATTAAAAATTTTATTAGAATTATGGATTTCAACTTGAATTAAAATATTAACAGATTTATTTCACTTATATACACTAATACAGAAGACTCAGATTTCTTCAAAATATTCCTTCTTACAGAATTTTGAGAACGATTGTTACTAACATTAAATCTGTAAAATTATTCATTAATTTCCCAATGTAATTTAGTTTAGAACTAGCTTGATTCCAAAATCATTGAAATATTTTTTTACTTCCAATGGCAGGAAAAGTAAATGAAAACAACCAAGAAGAGTAAAAGATAAATATGAAAAAGAGACACAAAAAGTAAAAGAAAGACCAAAGTCATTTCCCCAAAAGCTGTCTGGCTCGCCAACAAGTCGCATGCCGAAGATGTAGACCATTCTACCACGTAAAGCGTTGCCTGGAGTACGCCACTAAGTCTACGTTGTACCCCGTATTGAAACATTTTATATTTTATAACCTGTATGTATTTCAGATTATATATATATAAATTTAATTATGGAATTAAATTTATCTATGCAAGTAAACTGAGCAAAATCCCAGTAGGAAAATTATTTAATGAATTTTCTCTTTAAAGAAAAGACTGACATGCGATTATGGCAACAATTTTTTTTCTTATAAAAAGGCCTGAAATACAATATTTAGACATTGAACTTATCGGAAATGCATTTTTCAACACGATAAATGTGGAACATCATCCGTTTAAGAAACCCTGATTTTGACGAGTTACATGTACGTTTCATTCGTTTTAATATTTGATTTAAAATAATTTTATATGAATAAATTAATTTTTTGGTTTTAATTTTATATATAATTTTTATTTATTTATTTTTTTTACACATTTGAAAAAATTTTGTTCCATATAAGACGATTAATATGTATTCTCTTATGACATGAATTCGCTCTTTGGTGTCATCTTACTGTATTTAGTGCTTTGATATGTGGCCTGAATGTAAGAGTGATTCTGTTCGCGACTCGCCGAGAACTCAGAGGTTGATCACGACAAACGTGTGAATCTCTGAAAGAATGCACTAGATACTAATTTAGGAGTTTCAGCGAGAGGCAGTTAATTTTACAAAATGAATTGCAGTTCCTATCTTGAACAGCGTTTATGAGTCATCAAAATAGTTCTACGGATGAGGAGACTTGCTGCAAAAAGATAAAATGAATGCTTCATGAAAGTAAAGTTATTCTTGATTATTTATTTGAGAGTTTATTGCTTATACATATAAGAGAACAATCAGTCCAGAATTGGGTAAAAATTTTCAAATAAGCATTGGATTATGCTTATACTTTTTGTAGGAATCTAATTATTTTTTATTAAATAATGAGATATATATATATATATATATATATATATATATAATGTAAATAAACAAGAATCATCAGTACAAAGGACTTTTGATATTTGAATTATTAAAAAGAATAACTGAATTAAAATGCACAACATTATTTACACTGCTGGCCTCCTAAAAGATAACATACATCCTAAAAGATGCATACAAATCGTGACGTTTACACAATGTTTTCAGCGATATGGCATGGAAATCATTTGCATCAATGTGCAAATGCATGTTACGAGTGACTATAGTGGCTCCTGTAAGTGCAATATAAAAAGAGAAGAGTTTATCTATTTAAACCACTGCATTTTTGGGGGGGGGCTAGGGGGTAATCTGCTTATAACTTGTAGAAGATATCTAGCGTCTTTCATGGAGGTTTCTGAGTTCAATAAAGGAAGAATAGCCGCGGGATTGCGGATTATACTTTTGAAAAATTTATGATTATGTTTGACAAAATCAAACAACTGTGATGCGGATCTGTAATCTCTAGATACAGAGGAGAGAAGGGGATTGAAAATATCGGTCACACTTACTTTGTTCCATTATTGAAAGAAATGACAGGTACATAAAGCGCGTAGCAGTGATGAATGATCAAACTGCATCCTGAGTCACAGCACAACAGATTCAGATTGTTTCGCATCATTCGGTGTCCGTTTGCTGTTGAAACAAGAATTTCCCCTGTACCTAGCCCCGAATTGGGCTCTGCCAGTTAAATGGAAGCAGCCGGGTAGAGTCTTCATGATTTTGAAGCAGGGACCAGGCAGAAAATCCCCAATACTTCGAATGCTCCCCAGAGGTATCATTTCATTTGGAGGACATTGTGACCATGCCTCATTTAGCGAACACGAAAGATCTGCAATTAATCCAGGATTCAAACTCTCTACCTTTCGCTAATGAAAACGACGTTCTCATCAACCAGCCCACCATGGCCTTGGTGTCCATTCATACAATTCCACGTCATTTGCAAATGAGTGGAATACCAACGAGGCGTTTATTACTTCCGTTATCCTTCCATATAAATCCTAGGCGTTTGCGCAGCCGATGACGTTATGAATAATGGAGATGAGGAACGGAATTGGAATCACGTGGTCTTCATTGACGAATCCTGCAGCTGCATACTTCCAAGTAGGACCAGGACTGCAGCTGAGACTCATTTGTAACCAAGAAGCTCGTAATTCTGAAACATTGCGTGGTAAAGAAGTCGACATATGGCACCCTCATGTCCACATTCACGCCACACTAATGGAAGGATTTTGGACATAACAGATTATTGCTGACACATTTCCGAGCCACCGAACTCTTACAACTAAGTGAAGGAGAATGTTGTCACCTTCCTAGTTGCTGCCCGCATCCAGTCAAGCTTCCTTTTCTGATCTTGCGGAAAACGGCATAAAGCTACTGGAACTCTTTGTCTGCAACACCAGGATGATCAGATTCGAATCTGGAAACAAGGCTATGAGAGTGCTGAATTGCTGAGCTATTCATCGCTAATTGGTCCTGTACCCGGTATCTGGGTCTAGGATGGTGTTAGACTTCCCTCTCGCATTTCTCCAGCGCATTGAACAGCAAACACTGCATCTCTGAGGTGTCGTGCTCCTCCATACCATTCAGTGGTATGCGGTGTTCAAGATTTCTTCTGTACCTATCAGATTGAACTGCCTCTTTGATTTTCTTGTCCCCCCAAATGAAAATATGCAGTCCTCTCTTGTCCTAGGATATACCACCTGCTGCTACACCAGAGAAAATTTACATTTGTTGAGTATTTTACTTTTAAATTACTTTTGTTGAGTAAGTAATAACTAAAAATGAATTAGCTGTTCTTAGTGTTGCAATTCCCATGACTACCACACAAGAAGAATGATCATTCGTACTTTTTCGTGAACTTTTTCTTCGCTTCGCATTTCTTGCTACTTCCAAATCCTCAATAACCGCACATCATTGACGAAGTACAACAAAACTCTTGTATAAATGATCATCAGAACGGAGGAATTCGAAACGTGCAATTCACTACTTCGGCAGATTTCCATATCGAATTACCCTGCCGAAGAGACAATTTCGAATGACAAATGCACCACATCTTTCTGAGTGACTGCAAGTTTTCATTATGCTTGCAATCAATAAAATTTAGTATTTATTCCTTCAGTATAATGCCATCTATCGTATTTAAATAGCATTAAAAAATAAGCAACTTAATTTTTTCAGATATATTTTAAATCGAGAAGTAGATTTCACAACTCTAATTAAATATTCTAGATCAAAAATTAGTAAACATTTCTTTTCATTGATACATTTTTTTTCATTAAATACTTTGTACAAAAATTTTTTTAACTTTTAATTGCTATTAAAAATACAAACTAATAAAAATTATTATAATTTTAATAGAAAATTATAATAAAAATTATTATAATTTTTATTAGTTTGAATTAGTTTTATTTTTATTAGTTTTTATTAGCTGAATCTCTATACTTTTAAGGAAAACATCCTTTAAATTTATTATAAAATTTAAATCATTCAAATATTATTTATTTTGAAGAATTTTAAATTCTAAATTGATAAATTTTTGAACAAAATATTTTAACTAAGTTTAAAATTTTTTTTTTGATAAAGCTTTGAAATGAAGAAAATTAGAAACCCATTGGTAATAAATATAACAAATGTAAATGCATAAGTTTCGTATTTTTAAAAATTTTTTAATGTAAATTAATAATCAAGTGCTTAAAAGAAGTCCTTTATTTTATTTTACATACTAAATTTAATCATATGTATTAAAAATTCATTAATTTTTTGTAAATTATTATTTTTTTTATTTTTGACTGCAATTCCATTTTTTTTACACTGCTTACCCCACCAGAGTGCATCTTTAATTTAAGATATAGAATGCACGTTTTGAACATGTTGTATGAAAGATATATATAAAAAGAAAAATATGAGGCATTATTATCTCTTATTTAATATATTTAACTGATGTTATTAAATTTTCCGAATATAAATTTTATTTTTTTCATTTATTTAAATTTAAAAAAAAAAACTCTTCTGGACATTTTTATAAATAGATGATTTAAATATGTGGTTAGACTTTAGAATTTCCTTTACGAAAGGATCGTGGAATTTCATTTGAAATATGAAAGGTCCTTAAAATATTAGAAAGGAAAATAAATCCTTATTAACATCAAAAACTATAATAAACCTATTAGTAAAAAGTCATTATATTATAAACTTTGACATTAAATAGTTAAGTACCTATTTTCCTGTAATTATGTTGTCCGAAAAAAATCGTAAAAGAAAGAATGTCATGCATCAGAGATGTGCATGCTCAGTTTATTCGAAACTTCTTCCCAAAGAGAAGATCGTTAAATTCAAACCACAATTTAAACACAATTTCCATGTTCAATTTACAAGTTATTATATATATATATATATATATATATATATATATATATATATATAATAACTGGTAAATTAAACATGGAAATTGTGTTTAAATTGTGGTTTGAATTTATGTATATATGTATGTATAGTACTAGGTAGTACGTAAAAATACTTTTATGCTTTTTATAAATTTTTATTCTACTCACATATGCAGCTGAATGAAACAGAATTATTCCTTGGAGAACTGTATGCATTTTTACAGTTTTTCGCTCAATAGATGCAGATGCAGGGATGTCGAATTATAAAAATGATATATATAGCCGATCATAAAATGTTGAATTACCTTGTTTGAGAGAAATAACTGAACGTAGAAGTTTAAACAGATGCGTATCGTGATTACGTGAAGTAAGAGAAAACAGGCAATTATCGGAATGCCCAGACGTCACTTCATGCGTGTTTTATGAAAAGAAACGTACAAAGCTGAACAGAGCGCAAATGAAAATGTGATTATATATAAGAGGAAATTTTATTATGTAAGAGTGAACAAAAGTTTAAACTCATGCATTATTTAATGTACTTCTCGTTTCCATGTAAGTTTAAATCAATATTGATAAAATCGTACAGCACATTGAAGAATTTATTGTTTCAAATTACAATAAATTTTTCTAAGCATTTTTTCGACTACTAAACTTAAACTTAAGAGATTATAAATTTTTAAAAAAAATTTAAGTACTGAATAAGGAAGTACTGAGAAATTAAGAAAGAGTACATTATCCATATAAAAATCAGATTTTTATTAATCCGACTGATGCATAAATTTCATTTTTTGACATACCATGACAAGTGATACTCCTCAGTTTATAGTAGCCCATGAAAAAAAAAAAATAACGAGGTTGACTCTCGTCACTGTATGTCAAAAGATTAAATAGAAAAATATAAATGAGTATTGTATTTAAAAGACGCACTCACACACAAGTTGATTAAAAAATAATTAAGTACAAAACGTGTAAGAGAATGATAGTGGATAAATTAGGATATAGTGTTTAGGGTAAGATCTTAATATCCGGCCTTTCGACTTTTGCAACGTAAAGCGCCTACAACATCTTATGGCAATAACTGTAGACCATAGGTTCCCAAAGTGGTCCAAGTGTACCCCCAGAGGTTCATAGGAGACCACACGGGGGTCCATATAAATGTGAAAAGAAAACAGGGGTTCACAAGTTGTAAGTGGGGGTCCACGAAAAATTTTCTGTTTTTCATAATAAAAAACAAATATTTTTGTTTGGATTTACCTATCAACATAGGCAGATAACATCATTCACTAGGTAGGTACTCAAAAATATTCGAGACTCAGTTCAAACACAGAATTGAACAGAACAATAGATAATAGTACAAGTGTACACCACATGTCGAGACTTGCAAAGTGCCACCCGTGTGCCATCTCATGAAAAGTATGACTATTTTTTTATTGTTGATTAATATTTCAGAGTTCATTATGGATTTTTTGTCAATTGTTGATTGTTTGTGATAGTAAATGTTTATAATTTTGTATAACCATAAGTATTATTTTAATAAATAAGTATTATTTTAATAAATAATACTTATGGTTATACAACCATAGTATTATTTTAATAAATAGGACACAAGAAAATGAGCTACTTTTTTTCCGTCTTAACAACCCCAATTTAAGGTGATTAGGAGGGTTTTTTTTTTTTTAGGAATTTTGGGAATACAGTAGAAATACAGCAGCAGGGGTTCTACTGAAAATAGTAAAACTTTGAAACTGGTCCAGGAGATAAAAAAGTTTGGGAGCCCATCGTCTAGACCAATTCACTTTTCTGAAAGCACGAACACGAGGAAAGGGAAGCGTATCTTATCACAGAATTCCAAAATATGAGATGGTTTATGAATAAATCTTTATTAAACAGCGCACACTAATTTAAATCCTGTACAGTATATATTTTTTGATGGAATTTTCCTTTTAGAGTTTTATTATATACTAACCAATTTATGTTTGATAAAACTAAAACAAAATTAAATTTTTATAAATAATTTTTTTAATTTATTCAAATAGAAAAAATTATTTATACATTTTCTAACATTAAAAATACGACACCAAGAAAAAGTGGCCAGAAAATTATGCAAATTTCAGGGTAGACGTAGCTTACCGAGTTATGCAAATGATCTGAAATGTGCAGCTCTCCAGCACTCGTAGGATAAGACATAAAGTGAGAAACGGGCATAGTGGGCAATATTCGAGCCGTTATTGCTATTGGAAAATAATCGTTCAATGTCCCAAAAGAAGTTTGTAATTGCAGATAATTCCAGGCCATCGTCGACGGTTCCAGTCAGTTCCAGTAGACAGACAAGTCATCGGACTGAAAAGGGCAGGTTGGTCATTTTGACAAATTCTAGGTGACAAAACACAGTGCATCGACCGAGGCGAAAGTGGTTGGAACAAGGAACTATATGAAACATTTGCAGGTTGCTGGTGCAGAAAAGGGAAGTCAGCCCGCGTGGATCAAAGTGTCCGAAGGGGTGGGGCCCCGCAAAGCACGTCAACTGAAATTCTGCAGCATGTGCAAGAAACCCTGGATACTCCCATATTTAGGAGAACCAGTTGTTAACAATTGGTTTCTTGTGGCCTGCGCTCATGGAATCCGTTAAGAAGACTGCCGTTAACTCAACAGCTTTGACGCCAACGTATGGAATGGTGCCGGATTAGTTGTGTGGACGACGGGGAGTGACAGAGGATCATCTTCTCAGATGAGCCACACTTCTATTTCTTCAGAGATAGTCGTAGCGTACGAGTGTGGCATCGACGTAGAGACAGGTTTAATCCTGAAGCAATTGTGAAGCGCTCCACCGTGGGACAAACGGCATTATGGTTTGGGACACTATTGCGTACTATTCCAGGTCACCTCCAGTTCGTATTCCGGGCATAATGTAAGGCCAATGTTACATCGATGATGTGCCGCGTCTGGTGACACTCCCTACCTTCAGAGAATGCCCGATACCCTTTATCAGCAGTATAACGCCCGAAAGCACATTGCTCGCATGAGCCAACATTCCCTGAAAGGTGTACAGCTGCTTCTCTGAGTACAGTGTTCGCCAGAACTCTCACCAATCAAACACGTTAGGGATGTGATTAGACATTATTTGCAGACCCTGTCTCTCCCTCTTTCAGAAGACACATTTTGGCAAATGTTTGTTATAGCCATTTCTCAAAACGCCCCCCGTACTCTCATTAACTCTGGTCTAAGCGTGTTGCTTTGTGTATCACCGTTCACGGTGATCCTACAACCTACTGACCCGACATTTTTCTCGCTCTGTATTATGCATATCATTTCGAAATACAGATCACTTATTCTTTGTTGCTGTCTCTCTCTGTTTGCCCAGTTTCGTCCCTTTCTGGCAACTCCTTCTTGGCATTGCATTTTCAATGTCGGGCAGTGTAATTAAGGAGGAAAATATAATTTCACTCAAAGAATATTTCAGCACATTTATACAAATCTTTAAGTATGGGATTTTATTGTTATAGATGTCATTTAGGCTGCTGTTCCTCTTTTGAATAAAGCCTTCAAAATCTGGGCAGTGTTAATCGATGCAATTTATTACTTACAGAGCCTTGAAACGTTTTAACTAAACAACAATAAAAATTTGTGTGTTAACTTTTTGACGGGCAAATTTACCAAAGTGGAGCTCATAAAATATTCTCAGAAACCTATCTGCACTTCTTTCAAAAGACTAAACGAGTTTGAGTTCCCTCTCAGCTTTCCTTTTACAGAGATTTAACAGATTAGAGAAATTAATACATTAAAGATTAATGTCTTTTAATAAATTGCTATTATAGTATAGTCAAATTATAGAACAATCTAAGTATTCTCACGAATTGAAAATCTAAAAGTCCTATTCCTAGAAATGACCTATTCTCATCAATGATGTCACCCATTTGTACATAAACTACTGATAAAAAGTAATAAAAAATAAAAAAATTTATTTTATGTATTGAAAGAATTTTATGGTTTAAGATGATTCGCACGTCGTAGAACTATAATATGGCCATATTTTTTCAAATGGAACGTGGGATGAAAGAATGTCATTTTATTAAGTGGAAATCCAGTGAGACAGATAAGAATGCATTTTATTTTCTAAATGCACACCTATCTGGTTGATGATTGGCAGTTTTCAGGGTTTCATTCAATACTGCACTTGAATGTAGTTCACCAACTAAAAACACGTCCTGTTATGTAATGTGCATGCTGTGGACGTTGAAACTTTTGCAATACCTTCCAGTTTTTAAGGAAAGAACTACGCAATGCCAAATGAAAACTGAAGTTGTTTTAGTATATATGTTACCCTACTGAAGTGCAAAAATCAGTTATTTTTCAGGTCATTCAGGTAAAAAGCAAACTGAGTAGGGGGAGGGGTCCTTAAGGAGAGAGCATTTTTTCATTATCTCAATAAGAGTAAATTATAGAGATTAACTGCACAATAGATGACGCTCTTTAAAATGAAATAGAGATTTGCTGCAGAAACAACAACAGTTCCGTACACTTAATTAACAGGCATTTCGATATTTACAGAAACAAGTCAATGGAGTCTGTACAGATGAGTTGATAGAATCATAAATCAATCCATTAACCGTATCAAAATAATCAAACGGTTTAAAATACTATTATAATGAAAGAAACTGACATGATGTTATTTATTTTTCGATATCCATGGGGATGCAACATTTCAGCGGAACAAATAAGCAGATAAACTAGATTATTGCACGTGATCGGTTTTACACAATCAGTAACACATGTATAAACGGAGCAGATCAAACTTTGTGGGTCGCCATTTCCTCTCACTTATTATTGATTTATTTTACTGCAGAAAAAAATGCTCCTTTTTATACCAGTTCAGTTTGTCGAGAATTTTTTTTAAATCCAACTTAATTCTCCTCTGAACTTTAATAAAAAAGCTGATCATATTAAATTTCGTCAGCTCATTCTTTCAACAATTTTCCGGTTTAAACATGAGTTATGAAAAAAAAAAAAAAAAAAAATAGCGAGAACAATGGAAACCTTTTATTTGAAATAATCTGATGACACGTGAAAATCTAAAAAATAATAAAAAAATTGGTGTAGATTTTGAACAGTATATCCATTTAATTTGGGCATCACAAGCAGAAGACCTACTCCACCATGATCAGAACTAATTGATATCGGATCTTAAAGTGAAATAAGTTTTCAAACTGCGGAAAGGATCCCAGTACAGTCCTAAGGGAAGTGCATTAGCTTTTTTACGAATACATTTAATTATATATGTTAGTAAAAATCTCCATATAATGCATTTTAGTTGTAGACACTCATCGGAGTTTAAGGTCCTGGGTTCAGTCGCAGCCACGTGAGACGAATGTGTGTATGCCTATTGAAAAGTGGAGACTTTAGAGACTTTAGTTTTTTCCTACATTGCGACAAGTGACCTGACTTCCAGGAAGGCTAAAACGCCTGTCTCTGACCACTGGGCTGCTTAAAGACCGCAATGCCCTGATTGATTAGGTCGTCGTTTTCATTATCGGAAGGTAGTGAGTTCAAACCAAAGATCCGACGTGTTCGTTAAAGGTAGCTGAGGCACGTTGAAGCTGAGTATGGCAGCAATATCCTCCAAGGGAAATGATATCTCTGGGGGGTAACAGGCTAAATGGAGTGTTCTGCGTGGTCCTTGCTTCAAAATCACGAAGACTCCACCCGGCTGTTTCCATCTAACAGGTGGAGTCCAACTTAGGACTGGGTAGAGGAAAGCATGCTGGTGAAACTGAAGAATTACTAGGCTGCCTACTATGAGATGTCAAATTAATTTAATGTTAAATCTAACTTAAATGCATGCTCTGCATTTCACAAATACTTTAAGCGGACTCTAAGGCTAAGTTTTAAGACACACCGTTTTCATAATGAAAAAATGGCGAATCTACTGATTATTTAATACATAAAATTGTAAGCTTTAACCAAACAACATTTTAAATGTAAATAGGATCACGTTTTTAGATATACAAGCACTTACATATGGTGTATTCAGAGAAATTTCAAATCAACTGTGTGTCGTTACATAATTATGAATCATAGATATGCTTTCGATTGGAAAATGAGATTCAGTGTGAATACCTTACAGTCAAGAAATATTAGTTTTTAAAATGTTTGTTGAAATCCCATAAAATAATGAGAATATTTTTGTATGATTTTACTTAGAAAATGTTTTTAATTGGCAATTTTATTTTAGAAATATAAAAAACTTTTACATACATCATCCCAGCAGTTACCTATAAAATATTTAATAATGTTTCATACCCATCAATATATATGTTCAATTTAAGAAATTGGTTCTACTTTTAAAATAGTCGAAAGATAGAAACAAAAAACTGCACCTCATTTCTGTTTTACCTGTAATTATGTATATATATATATATATATATATATATATATATATATATATATATATATATATATATATATATATATATATATATATATATATATATATATATATATATATATTCTTATAATATTAAATATTAGCAATATCTTTATTACGAGAGAAGTTTATAAAATTGTTTATTAAATGTTCATAAAGTAATTCTCTATAAGAAACATAAAATTTTGTTTCAGTTTTTTTTATAATCGTAACATATTTTATTCATAGAATATGTAACCATTATTAATATCGATGTCCATGAAACTAATCTAAATACATATATTTAGATGTAATTAGCACAAAAATTATAGACTAATAAAATTTAATAATAGTTCTTTTAGTCCCCCCATTGAATGTATAATCTGAAAATAATTTGAATTAATATATGATTTTGCGACTCGGTGTAAAATCGGATACCCATTACTTTGGCGAAACATTTGGAGGTAAAATTCAATTTCTGCTAACCCTATATTTGCAAATCTTTTATGTAGCAGCATTTTGTTAATCACGTCTTGGCGCCTATCTTAACGTGAAAAATTCGCCAAAAAATCTAGGGGTATCCGATTTTAAACTTTTATCTGATTTTGAAATCAATAAAATGTTAATTATCTGATTTATAAGATTGATTATCTGAGATAAAACATTTTATGAAACTTAAGTGTAGAACAATAAAAAACAAAATATATATGGAAATAATATAATATGCTGTTACTCTTTGTTTTTGCTTGTAAGGATGCAAAAAATAAGATATTCTTAAAGTCACTGTTTGTATGTACTGCTGTTGAAGTGTTTCTTTTATCTAACAATTTTAGGACATACGTTTTTATTTCAAATCGTTATTATACAGAGTTTTGAATTTTAGTTTGTCTGCTGTTATATGCTTAAATCTCAATAGAATTTTTTCAGTATACATGACATTTAAATTTTAGTCTAAAAATTTCTTTTTTTATAGGAAAACATAGAATGTAAAACACCAGTAGATTTTATAAATACCTTATAAAAATTAATCTCTGTATTCTACATAAAAACTCATTTTACAATTTGAAGTACGACTCGAATAAATTTTATCGAAATTGTTTTCCTTTTGTGAAATCCAATCAACAAACGTTAGAGAAAAAGCGATTGATATCCCATGATCCTTCCGTTCTCCTTTAAGGCCAATTATGTATTTTATACACAGGAAAGAGAAACAACAATATATTTTTCACAATTGAGAGAGAGAACCATCGTTTGTTGTAGAAGCAGGTTGAATGTCATGAAAAGAGGATCGCTGAAGGCAGGAGATAAAATAAATAGGTATTTAATTTTTTTTTTTTTTTTTTAACCAACATGATTATTTATATTTTTCAGATTTTGTAAGTAGGAAGGTAACACTGGTTCTTTCCTCTTAAGGAATTTTGTTAATATCGTTTTTGAGAATTCAATACCAATTCATTAATATTCTTGTGAAGACTTTTGTCGGAATTGGGTGAATCATTGGATTTCATTTCTTCTAGTAAGTTTATTTCATCCCTCAGGATGTCTTCCTCCTCCTCCTTGGGATGGTCGATGAGCCCCGGCTCAGGAAAGCCGACGGACGAATCCTCGTGAACCTTATGCTCCTCTGATTCGTGAATCGGTGGAAGCATCTCGACGTTGGGCGAGACGATCTCCGTCGAAGGACGAGCGAAGCCATTCGCCTTGTTGTTGTTCAGGAACTTGGAACCGTTCGTCGTCGGCTTCACGTCTTGCACTCGGAGCGGGTGCACCTTCTTCGCCTTGCGGGGGGCGCAGCGGAGAACCATGAACCGGAGCCCGTCCCCTATGCACTCGCAGCAAGTCCTGCTGATGAAGAAGCTGCAGAAGAAGAGCCTCAGGACGCAGAAGAGCAGTCCGATGCCCACGAGGGAGGGTCCTATTCCAGCCATCGTGGCCTCGATGGCAGGATGCTTGAAATGGCAATAGAAACTGATGAGCGTGAGGACGGCCCCGAAGCAGGCCAGGGTGAGGCCAATGATGACCAGGACGTCCGGGCCGAAGTACTCGTGCTGCTCTCGGAAGCTCATGTTGGCCTCCGGTGCATTGATGTCGCCTGTCGTGAAAGAGGGAAAAGTCAATTGTTCTGTTAAATTACATGCAAATTACAGTGAAGATAAAATCATAAATGAAGGACTTCAATGCAAAATTTTATTTGAAAATGTGCCGACTTTACTGCGTTCAATTTAAATTCTCGGTCTAATTAATGTATAGTTAACATCTGTTTTGACGCATGCTTATTTCATTGAAATGTTACCACGGGAAACCCACAGTGTCTTAGTGGTTAAACAGAACTAGTCAGACTATTCATTACAGGGGGTTCTATACCAGACACTATTGCAGGATTTGCACTTCTGTTTGCATGGCTATCCGGGGGGAGGGGTTGTTTTCAGGGTTGCTTCACTTGAGACACGTAATTGCAGGTCTGTACTTATGAAGAGAAGGCAACTTATGCCTTCGAAATGAAAACGCTTTACGACGCCATTCAGCTATTAAGCTGTGTGTCTTACGGCATCTAAATAAATTCCAAAATGCGAAAACATAAGCCAAGATTTCGGACATCCAGAAAAGAAAGATATACAATTTATATAATAAAAATAGAAGCAGATCTTTCATTGGTTATTCTTTCGATATGCAGTGTACCGGAAGCCATTCATTATTTTAATATTAGAAACCCATAAAACTTTGAAAAAAAATGAAACTATTATTTTAAAGTTACATTAAAAGCTTTATTTCTCGCAAAAAAAATTTCTCTTCAACCGAATGAGTTATTTCATACAATAAATGCAGTTCAACTGTTCTGCATCCTTTGGAAGAAATTTGGGAGAAAAAAGAAGCGCTAAAAATGCATCATGGAACATCGCATCCAATGCTGAAGGGTTGAATACATCGCTGTTCACAGTCCTATTTCCTCTCTGTATAGCTTCTCTCACATATTTAATTGTATACTCTTCAGCTACACGTATTTTCAGTTGTATGTTTCCCTATATATTTTTGCAATTTAATCGATTTAAAAAAACTTATCAAAAGTCGAAATCTGCAATTTATGAAAAATTGGTTCTGCTAAATAGGAATAACAACAAGTGAGGTGTCATTACTAGTCAGCAAGTTGAATCAAACAACAATATCGCTTCTTAATTTTTGAAGTTTGTACTGGCAAGTGATGAGATCGATACATGAGTTTGCAATAGTTCAACTGTTTAGGGGTCTCTCATCTGTCTTGCATACTTGTATTCGGCATTATATTCGGAATCCATTTTGAATTATAGGTCCGTATTTAATTAGCCCCTGAGCGCTCATTGAGCGATAAATAAACCGAAAGAATCAACTTTTAATGTTGATAGACAATATACACACTAACAAGAGCATATCAAAAGTGATCGCTATTGATATGGATACCATAAACCAGCAATGTAGTAAATTAGCCAACATACCCTGGTCTCAGTAATATTGGCGTTCAAATATGACAACCCATAATAAATCCCCTTATCATTTGAGTTTGGGCATTGCTTATTGAAAAAAATTTGAATCCAAATTTCAATTCCGGATTACCATGTCAGTGGTTGGGTTGCAAAGAGGGGATCCTGTAGCAGTTCCAGCATTCGACAGTGGTTGGAGGTGGATGCTGCCTTTTCTAAAAGTATGGGCTAGAATTTGGGAAATTTTTTCTTTCCCTACAATGCCTTATTAGAACTTATTGTCCATTAGAAACCGCATTTCTAGCTGGAAATGACTAACTACTAGATTTTCCAAAGACTGAATCAAAATTATGAACGCCTCACTTCTAATTAATCATAGTTAAAATATTTTCACCTGCATTTTTAAAAGTGCACATTCTAAACTTCTTGACTATTTCCTTTATATCGTTTCTAAACTACTCAGTTTAGATCGCACGTATTAAATATATTTAAAAAAATGCATTTAAAATTTTTCACATAATTAAATGATTTATAATAAGAAGAATAAAAAGATGCATGAAATAACATGGAGTAACTATCATTCTATAGTGACATGCAGTAATGTTACATAAATGTTATTATTACTGCAGGGAAGAACATGTAGTAATAATAACAGTTGGTAAGGAAAAAACTTAGCTCTAGTTCATCGCCAAAATCAACAGAAAAATAACGCTATCAACCTTGGTGGCTGACTTTACTGAACTTCAAACTTAGAGCGAGAATGCTGAAAGGAAAACAAATTTGCTTCGTAATAAATTCCATAAGTTTGATGAATGTTTAAATGAACTTATTAGATTTGTTATGCGCACATTTGAAAGACATTGCGAAAGCTTCAAGTCGATTCCTTGTTATCACGAGACGTGGTGTCTATTTACAGGGCGATTATCTAGGAGTGCGAATCGATGCCTTCTAGGAAACGGGATACAACAGATCAATCATTGAAGTGCCTTCATTCCCCAAGGAAAGATTAAGGCATAATGGAGGATCCAGTGGATATCTCCTAGAGCATTCATATATTTCGAATGTAGTCAAGGATACACACAGTAATATAATTTTCTCTTCTTTCTTAATACAAGTAACTATTCATGAGTGTAAAGTTTTAGTGCACTTTTATTCAGTGGTCCCCTTTTGTGCGGTACATAAAAATTTCAATCCAATTGCAACACAATTGACGAAATACTTTAATCATCTGTTTAGTTTTTTATATTTTTCATGAGCATTTACAATACATAATATTGTGTCTGCCAATAATACAGATATTATTGCTCCAGTACAACCTAGATTTTCCTATCCAATGCTTTTAGGTGCCTCTTGTGGTCTCAGTATCTTATTCTTATACATATTCATCTTTCACTTAAAACATTCGATTTATTTTCATTTCTCTTCATTGCCTTCCGGAAGCATCGCTCCTCTCCTGAGTACTTCTTGTCCTGATTTCGTTTGAAAAAGCAACGACTACTCACTCTTAAGGTTTCAAATTGTTTCCTACGCGAGACTTTTTTGATCAGATCCCTATTCAACATATAAAATCTTCTTAATGGTGTTGCGAAAACTATTCTTTATAGCCATGAAGTTTTGTGTGGTTTTGTTTATATATTTCTTTTTCAGCAGTCTCGATCCATCGCACAAAAACTGGCTTAAACATATTTGTAGTTTCACTTAAAGAATCACAACGCAGCTGTGATAGAGCGACAAATTTGTGCAAATGTCCTTGGTGCTGTTCTGATAATTCTGAGGTATTCCAGAAACGTTCTTAGCACTATTAACGAGTTTTCTAAACATTGCAAGTCATTTAATGCTTTATTGGAGAATCATTTTTCCAGTACCTTTATCAGTCTATCATGTTAACATGAGTATTTCACATGAAATTATTCTTCTTGTAATAAACCAATGCAACATTCGCTGCTTTAATTCGTTTCATGTTAATAAATCCTGTTCACCGTTGAACAGTTAGCATGCATTCTGCTTTACAACGCACTGCAGGCACTTGAAATTTTGTTGCTTTACTTAGAGAAAACGAAACCTGTTGGCGTAAAAGTAAAGGTCAAGTCCGAGGTTTGATCACAGGTTGAGACTGGGAAAGATTGACTCAGTGATTCATCCTTCTATGGAACGATAAAACTGAGTAGCAAGCATGCTTGAACTCTTGAGATTTCTTGTTAAGCTGAATTACAGTCCTCAACTCCCAGTAGGCGTTGGCCCAATGAGGGCTATCGCGCCGCTGAGTTAACTTATTTAGATTAGTGTGTGATTTGACTCTGAATTACTTAGATCAGCATCATAACTGTAGCGTGAGAACAATTTCTTTCGTAAATATTATTTGGCTATAGTGTAAAATGAATTGTATTTAGAATTTAATTTTAGCTCAATCCCTAAAAAACGGATGAATGTTTATATCAAAGTAAAATGTTTTGTTAATTGCATTCTTTCTGGAGAAAGTTTGCTTCAACCAAGCTTGGTAAGAACAGATATTCATTTATAAAAGAATTCCAACCATTTAAGAAATAATTGAGTACAGATTTTGCCTCTTTCTCTTCCAGAAACAAGAAATCAGACGTTGCTATGTATGAAGAAATTAAGGTCAAATCTTTATATTATTTGAGGAGAAAGTGAATGAATGAATATACGAGGTCTCTAAACCCACACTAAATTTTTAAGATCTAAAAGTTCTGCTTTCATTTGTTCCTTTATTTGCTTTTCTTTAAACCGATCTTTGGCGAATATTTTAGTAATAAGTAATTGTGCAGGCTTAAGGATTTTATGTTAAACGAATTTCCTAAAATTTTTCTTCCTTTTTTGCTACTATTTTGAAGTTTTCAGTAAGCAAACTTGAAAAAGGTAAAAATATTTTTTGAATAATTTATATTGATATTACTGAAATTAAAAGAGTATGTTTTACGAATGTAATTGTAGATGTTTCAATATCCCTCTTCACCATCAGCAAAGATGGATTTTGGCAGAGAAATCAATAATACATTGCCTTCTATTTTAATTGGTTACAAAATGAGCAAAACAAAAGATATCACTCCCGTGTTCATAACATGAGCCGTTGTCATTGGAATGCAGCATTATTAAACTCTGCCGTAACTCACGAGGGAAAAACTTCAACCAATCAACTCACTGACAATTCATTTGCTGCCATGGGTCGTCAACAAGGCGCTGCAGGCGACGCTCTAGGACAGTGGCTCTCAACCTTTTTGGGATCACGGAACACTTTTAAGTGGTCTCGATTTTGGCGGAACACCATTATCATAAAATTTGTAAATCTAATGTAAATCACACAAAATAATTGGAAGATTAATATTTAATTGAAATAAAGATATATATTACATGGTAACTTATTTTAATGAGAAATTTGCGCTTGACGACCTTTACAAATTTCCTCAAGGTTGGGTCTTATGTAAGAGAGCGCTACTCTCATTTCTTCTTCTAAATTGATAAGTCTTTCTCTTTTTTTGCTTTTAATATTTGTTAGAGTTGAAAATCCAAGTTCGCACAGATAGGACGTCGAAAAGAGCAACAAGATATTCAACGCTCGTTTTGCAATAAATGGATGTTCATTCTCGATGGAAATCCAAAACCTTTCCACTCCTTCTTCTTTGAATTTTAGTTGTAACGTTCGATCCGTTGATATATTAATAAACTCATCTGCTTCCTGAATAGAAAAATCTTGGTTCATTATATCAAATTCACCAAATGGATTTCGTGCCCAATCAAAGTCTTCAATATTAAGAGATGGAAAGTAATGAGTTATTTTGTCCTGCAATATTGACAAATGCTCTGTCACATTTGAAATCATTTCGTTAATGTTAACAATATTTTCCGTTGCTAATAACGGAAACATATCAAATTTGCGATTTTGAGCAATACGATTTTTCCAAAGCAAAAGCTTTTTCTGGAAAGCTAGCAATTTGTCTGTGGATGTCAGAATATTTTCATTTTTTCCTTGAAGAGATGTATTGACTGAATTTAAGTAGCTGAAGATATCGGCTAAATATGCTAGCTTAGTACACCATGCATCATTTTCCAAATATTTTACGTATACATCATTACCCTCTTGTCTAAAAAGAACTAGCAATTCCTGTTTCAACTCATGAACTCGGGTTAGCACTTTTCCTCTTGAGAGCCACCTCACTTCAGAGTGCAAAAGCAAACATTCATATTTGGATTCCATGGTGTTACAAAGTTGTTTGAACATACGGGTTTTTAATGGTCTCGATTTAATATAATTCACCATATGTACGACTTGCTCCAAAACAGACTTTAAGTTTGCTGGTAGACTCTTCGAAATCAAAGATTCCCTGTGCAGAAAGCAGTGAGTAGAGACTATATTTGAATTTATTGCTTTAACTCGACTACAAAATCCCTTAATACTGCCACGCATGGCTGGAGCTCCATCAGTACAGATTCCTGCGCAATTTTCCCAGGATAATTTCCATTCTTCCAAATAAGATGATACTGAATTAAATATGTCTTCTCCAGTTGCGTGACCAATAAGTTCCTTGCAGAATAAAACTGATTTATTATTTCAGTGTCGTCAACAAAGCGAATAAATCCGATTAATTGGGCTTTGCCACTTATGTCAGTGGATTCGTCAATTTGCAGCGCAAAATTTTTTGTACTTAATTTCGACGTCACCGCGTTCTCTATAAAACCTGACATATCTATAATTCTTCTTTTTATCGTATCGTCCGAAACGGGAATTTTAGGACGTCTCGCTGCGCTTCATTGCCAAACATAATCTTAACAATTTCTAAACATGCGGGCAAAATTAGCGATTCTGCGATATCATGCGGCTTTTGCTTCAATGCAATTAGTTCTGCCACTTTATAAGAAGCGATTTGCGCTTTATCCGAAATTGTAACGCTCTTTCGAAAGCATGTTGCTTGCACTTCTTGATTTTTCAGCAATCTTTCGAAATAATCTTTACCTTTTGAAGTTAGACAAGAATGTTTTGTTGAAAGGTGTCGCTGTAACTTAGCTGGGACCATTGCACTGTTAGCCAATTTTTCACCACATATAATACATCTCGGAATAGGAACATCTTGACTACCGCTCCATGTAAACCAAACTTCAGATATTCTTCCGAATAATTCCGAACTGATTCGGATATCTTTTTACGTTTATTTTCGGCATTTTTGTTGTCTTGCATATCACCTTCAATTGAAGAAGACCTGCTTGTACTCGCCCCAACATTAACCTCACTTTCACTCTTTCTTTTCAAAAATTTGTCCATATTTCAGATTTAAAAGTCTTGTATAAATGTTAAAATAAGCAACTAAAAAAGATAAGAATACTGTTAAAACTACACAACTTGCATTTCATCTTATCAATTTCCAACAATATAAAATATATATATATATAATAAAAAACACACTCACGAAAACTAGATATTTATATTAAATTATGGCTGAACCTCAGGTCGAAATTGCGCTTTTGTTATTTCGTACGAAGAAAGAGAAACAGCACGAAATCAACACTACGTAGCGCTCCCTGTATTATCGAGTACATTAGAAATTTAGTGGTATTCCCTGGAGTAACTCCAAACGACGTAACTGCGTCGTTTGATAATTACACTGTTAATATTATTGACTGTTCCGCGAAAATTTAGAATAATATTGAATATTTTTGCTAAATTTCAAATAATTAACAAAACTATGTAGTATTTATTTTATAATAATAAAAAAATTTCTTGTTTCTTATTATATTCAAAATTTTCGCGGAACACCTGGGACAGCTTCGCGGAACACCAGTGTTCCGCGGAACGGCGGTTGAGAACCACTGCTCTAGGACGACGATCAACTATGATAAATCTTGTGCTTTATTTTTAGTGCAGCTATGGCGACTGAAATAAAGAGGTTTTTGAGGCATGTTATTGCATCACTATTTTCACAATTTAATGTGTAGTTCTTAAATTTTACATTTCAATTTTTTATGAATATTTTTTTTAAAAATGGCGGACAATACATTGGACTTCTGAAAGATGGATATATAAATTTTACTGACACTGAATGTATACATCTGGATGCATTTCTTTTGATTGCCAGCCCTGATATTCACAAGCAGAAACAATAATTTAATACATAAATTACGATATTTCTCATCACTGGTCTCATTATTTACTCTCGTGTATATTCATAAATATGCCAATATTATCCTGGTCTGGTATTTAGGAACTGGTATTAGAACAGATTGCGGTGTAGCCTTTATTTAGTGGGTTCAAATCACCTTCCGGAGATAATGGTTCGGGATATAATTTAAAGGTAATTCCGGTTGAATTATTCTTCATGGGGAAAAAATGATCGCAAAGAGACAAAAGTACAAAAAACGGGTCGAAAATTATGCATTGTAAATTAAACAATTAAAATGAATGCTTTTTAATGACAGTGACGGAAATCTTAAAGAATTTAGTAGATTCCTTGAGGTTCAATTCGGATAATATTCAGAGCGAGAGGGCATCATTTTCTAAATGACAGAATGGTAAACAGATCAGAGAGCGAGAACTATTTCTACTCGTTTTTGTTTTTTGTGTGTTGATAAGGTTTGAGGGTCGAGGCACCTCTGCTAAACATTTTGTACCGAAACACTGAATCCAAAAAGTGCTTAGCCAACACCCCCTAGATACAAGGCCTGCTGGCTGAAAAGAAAAAGGGTCGTGACGTCACTCTAGTAGTTGAGCGGTTGTGAAGAGAAAACCGGCGATCGCCATTACTCTACTAGGAAAACAACCTGTTGTACTGTGCTTTTTGTGTTGATAATAGGATTAATCCAATAAATAAAAGTAAGTTGATCATTCTCATTACTTATATATATTTTAAAATGAATGTTGATTGTGCTAATTAACTGATCATTTATGTGGAAAATTGTTATCACTTAAAAATTCCTACTATTTAACTGTATTTTTTGACATGTATAATTTTGTATTCTGTATGATCCGGTCGTGATGGCTTACGATCAGTTAATATAAATGTAATAATGATACTATACAAATAGCATGTAAACTTTAAATTGTTTGTGATGAACTAATATATTTAAATTTAATAATAATCCGTAAATAATGATTCAAAGATATTTAATTTAAAACTAAATCATTTAGATTATCTTTAGATTTTAATTTTTACTTTATGATCCAATGAATAACTGAGCATAATATAAACTTCATTTTATTAAATATAAATATTAGTATTAAGTCCTATATTTAAAATTATTCTTGAGGATTTATTTTTATTGTTCATTAACTTGTGTGTTTGTAAACCTCAATTATCTAACTCATTACTTTACTTAGAAACTGTAAAATTATATTTTATGAAAAATGTATAAGCTTGAAGTATAAATTAATTAATTCCTAATTCTAATGCATTAATAAAGTATAATAATATTCACTTAAAAACTAATAATTTTATTTATTTTTATATATTTTTTTACTTATATATGCCCTATTCTTGCTGTGTTCCAAATTGCCGCGGAAACTACACTCCTGAAAACAAGAAATTTGTTTTTAAGTTTCCCCAGGATCTGGTGCTCCGAGAAAAATGGGCTCAAGCCATTTTAAGAAATAATTTAAAAATAACTGATAACTCTAGGGTAAGTTTAACTGCTAACATTGAACTGAAATGTTAAATGAAGATAAGTATTATGTTTGCAATATATATATATATATATATATATATATATATATATATATATATATATATATATATTTATATATATATATATATATATATATATATATATATATATATATATATATATATATTTAAATTTTTAGGTTTGTGAAATTCATTTTAAGGCTTCAGATATCATTAGAGAGGAGAGTGTTTTTGACTCTAAAACTGGCAAAACCATCATCAGCTCTTTTTTGAGACCAAGGTTAGTACCAACAGCAGTTCCCACAATTTTTCCAAATTGTCCCTCATACTACAGTAGGAATGTGCCTGAGCGAGAAAGTCCATCTGCGAAAAGAAAAAAATTGGAAGTAAAAATGCTTGCTCAGGCATATGAAGTAAGTAAGCTTTCTGCTAAAAAATATGATGAGGAACACAATTTTGGTAATTTGTCGGAACTGATAAACATCCTATCAATTCATCAAATGCCAGAACAGTGGATTAACCTTGGTAAAGTAAGTAATAAGATTATTTTTCTTATGTTTCCTGATGATTATGTACCACAAGTTTTATATTCTGTAATAATAAAAAAAAATTTGGAATTATATATATTACCCTCTGCGTTGGGGTTAAAATCCTAGCAAGGCAATGTTTGTGGTTATATGTTCATATTGTATATTATTTATAAAAAGTATACACAACTAGTATAATGATGGTATATATATGCTAATGCTTTAAAAAATCTATGCTATATGTATAATATATGATATATGTAAATAAATGTATAAATGCTTTAAAAAATCTGGCATTATCACCCTTAAGTTTTGATTCATTTTTTGATTAGTTTTGGCAATTTCATTTTCTTCAACCAAAGCTTAAATTCAAATAACCTTATAATTAATATAAGAATTACTTTACACCAATATTATTGAATAAATGGCTTTAAATATCAATGAAGATTTTTATCAGGTGAGGTAAAGCTTTCAATTAATGTATTTGATTATTTTTTCATATAAATTACCATACAAAATGTAAATGTGTAGCAATTTATTATTTAGTTTTAAAATTTATATTTTTTCCATGTGTAATTAGTATTGCAATTTTTATAATGTTTATTTTCTTTCATATACCAAAACTAAAAGATCTTTTATTACTTTTTAAAAGAGAATATTGATACTTTGTGTTTGTATATTATCAGCATGTTAATAAATAAATTTTTGTCCACAGCTTCAATAAAGTTTTAAAAAAAAATTTAATAAACTGCTTTTCTATTTTTTGATGTGTATATATTGATTAATAAAAGCATTTTCTTCACCTGTGTTGTTTTCATTTTTCCATTTTATGGTTTTTCACAACTTTTCAAATAAATTTAATTAAATTATTTTGTATTATTACACTCTAGTGCAAGTATTATATTTAAAACTTCTTAATATATTATATATTAAAACCAAAATTATATAATTTGTTCTTGGGGAATATTATATTGAAAAGTTAATTATACATGTATAATAAAAATTATTGAAACCATTTTATCTATCATATTCCTCATTTCTATAAAACAAGAACAAAAATAGTTTCTTGAATTTTAGAATGTTTAAAAGTTATTATAAATCATTAAAATGGTACATTTTTTACTCTAACGGGTTGCACATATTACAATTAAATGATGTAGTATAATAGATAGCTAATAATAGTAGTATTGATATGAAAAATTTATGTTAGAAAACATAAGTTATATATATACATTTATCTATAAATAACATATTTCTTTTAATTAAAATCTAATACATGAAACAAAATTTAGATATGATATATGAAGAATCTTTAATAAAGATTCTCAGAGTTAAAATATATTTTACAAAGTTCGCTTCACACTATCACTGAATGTATCGGTTGTAAGCTAGTTTCGTTTTTCGACTCAACTACTACAGTGACGTCACAAAATCAGCCAGCAGGCCTTGTATCTAGGAGGTGTTGGCTTAGCTCCCTCTGTTCCCACAGGGCTCATGAAGTCAAGAAGGCTCCCTATGAAAACATTTATATTGAATTTAAAATAAAATTTATGGGGAAAAGCTTTCGTACGTTTTTATAATATTTTTTTCCTTAAATTTAAGGCGCAATAAAACCAACCACTCTTCACTCAAAAATACACATAGTTTTATTCAGCTTGCTTTAATAAATATTTAAACAGTTCCTGATTGCAGTTGAGTACGAAATGCTACAAACATCCACCGTTGATGGGAATCGAACTTGAGAAATGTGCAGTTGAAGGTCGAACCTTTCAATGGCATGTGCGTCTCTCTTTTGAGGAAATATAATGTGAAGCAGCAACTACCAATTTTAATTAATGTAATCCCGTGGTTTTTACATATATTTTTTGTCATGTTTCCATTTCATGTTGTAATTCATAACAATAAAAATGAATAAGAAGTTTTTATTTTTAATATAATTTACACTTTTGCTTTCTCTCTCTTACATACATACACAAAGACACATTATATATGTGTTTGTGTTTAATCTCCTAAAATTTGAATTATTAAGTGTACGAAGTATTAAATCATTGAGGCCATATGTGAAGCAAGCGTCTATACAACTTTTAACACTTTTGATTATATTTAAATCACACATGGATTCACAAGCTCAAAGTATTTTATTCGATGAAATTGTTTTTCTAACGCCCGGTTTTAATATTATCGGTACGAGAGAGGGGAGCGAAAACATTTTTACAAAGAACGGACCCACTGAGAGTGACCCCGAGAGTTGGAGAGTCATTTAGAAGTAAGGACCACGCAGAAAATCCCCAGCACTTGCGCGCCACGCCCGGAGGTATCCTTTCATATGGAGAGTATTGCGTCCTTTTTTTTTTTTTTTTTTTTTTTTTTTTACATGACCAACCACCATTAGCGAACATGATGGGTTCTCTATTAGCTCAGGATTCGAACCCTCGGAGAACAACCTCTCACCAACTGGGACCCGCGGCCTTTTGTGCAATTATATATTTTCTCAAATAGCAAATTATAAACATAAAATGAAAATATGATTATAAGAGTGAAAATAATGGGTTTAAAAAAAAAAAAAACTCTCTCTCTCTCTCTAAATAATAAAGTTCATTGATAATAAAAATTAAATATATTACAATATTTTTAAATAAAAAATGTAACTAAATCTAATCTTTGAACAATTAATTTTAAATATTGAATTCAATTTAGTATGAGTTAAAATCAAGACCGAATCCGCGCACGTCGCGAACTTTGGAAGGATTGTTTTCTTCTGATTCTTGTATCGCAATCTTGTATCTTTGGCAAAGCCAAAGATGTCACTAGATTTTCTGCGCAATGATAATTTGTCGATAGTTTTGCGATACAAGAATCAGAAGAAAACACTCCTTCCAAAGTTCACGATGGATTCGGTCTTGATTTTAACTCATACTAAATTGAATTTTGTGTATAACAGCAAATATCCTCATTTGCCTACTGCTTTTATCCCGGAACTTGTAATTTTAATCCATTGAAGTTTTATAATAATTTTGATAATCGGCTTTATTGAATTAAAATTCTATGGATTTCAGAATGGTTCTATACTTTTTATTTGAAATGGATAACACAATTCAAAATGATTTCATATTTTCGAATCATTTTAAATGACATTTTCATACGAAACAATTTTTTAAAGATAATTCTCTCTCTCCTTATGTAAATATAATTTTAAACTTTAAGTTTACGGGAACATATTACAATATTTGAGTTATAAAAAAATTAAAGTTGACATAAAAAATAGCTAACAATAATTAAGGAATGAATTTAATCAGAGAAAAGCTACTGCTTAAAACTAACTTCAATGCCCTAGTTAATAATTTCGAAATTATAACCAATAATTTTTATTTTGACTTTTCGTTATTCTTAAAGCTTAACATACAATGTATTTTCCGCTACAACATACATGTGGAAGATATCTGCACACCTGGTAAATATATGTTTATCAATATAAGATGATAAGTTGTTTTAGTCTTAAATTACTGAGGTCGTTCATTTTTCATTCAATGTATCTAATACTTTTCAAAATACTGAGTCACTTTTTTTTCTTTGTCTTGGAAAAGTAATCGAAAGAAAATTTACTTTCAAAATAATTCAAATACTCGTGAATAAAAATGTTATTTAAGAACATGTGGTTCATAAACATTAACAAAATAATCTTTGCTACACTAACCAGCAGTCATCAAGTTCTGTTTTAAAATATATATTTATCATGTTAATTGTAGGTAACTTAGAAAAAGTTGTATACGTCTTGAATTTTTGTCAAAAGCATGAAATGACATTCAAAGAAGCCGAATTGTTATTAATTTATTACAAATGCCGAGAAGATTGGCTGTGCGATATCTAGCCTTCCGATACTTCTAAATTTTGCAGTTTAAAAACTCAAGAGAAGAACCGAGTCAGGATGATTAGCATCCAAAATCTGACGTCCTCACAGAGGATGTGAGGCAGTGGTAAAACAGTCATGGCGTTTAGTAAGGTGGAAAAGTGCCTCAGCTTCATTCCTGTGAGAGCCTGAGCACAACTGCGGTGAGGCAAACAGTACTGTTTATCTTGATCTTTTCATTAGGAATGAGAGGAGGTTATCCGGATGACACTTTGTGGCCCAAATATCGGCGGTTGACTCGTTCCCACGAGTCCCGAGTCGGATCCACTCGAAAGAATTGTAAGAGTCTAACAAGCTGAGCAAAGCATCCCGTCTTTTAGGCACTACTGGAGGATTGGTGTAACAAATCAATGTGCATCAAGGCAAACTTGACGAAGCAAATATGGAAAGATAAGCTGAGTGACACCGACTGGTATCGAAATGAATTGCAAAGTGTGGAGCACTGCAGAAAGAGTGACAGCAAAGCTCAACAACCATTTGGATTTTCGAATGACAGCTGAGCAGCGCCTCCAGGAACAGAATATTTACAACAGAGTCACAATTCATATCCCAGATGTCATTGGTAAATAAAAATAAAAAGAAGATAGTAATGTGCTCACACACACACTGTAGTCTCTTGATAGGATTTTATGAGGTCCCAGTTCCGATCCGAGTCACTGTTGTACAAAGAAAGGTAGATGTTGCGTTTCTGCGCGCGTTTGTGAGGGTGTTTTAATGCAAGAAAAGTCCTTTCATGAATGCTAAAGTACTTTGGAACGGCCTCAAACCGATAAGTAGTCAACAATGCGGAGTTTACATTTCATTTGATTTCAAAGCGAATTCCACTTTTTTATTTTTATTTCAAAGGATGTCTTGTGCTATCTTAGAATACATTTCTTCATGAATTCAAGCGTTTCCATAATTTTGATAACTAACCGTGTGTGCTATCATTTACCAAAACAAAAGTGTTTTCAGAATTTACTAAGATTTCTATTAGCTTTCTAAATAATATTCATTCAATTTTCGAATGCTTGTGTATCGTATTATTCCCCTTATCTGAAAATTCAAGTTTTATTTTGTTTAAAAGATATTTTTTTCCTTTTATAAAATTTTAAAATCACTCAGAAAAAAGAATTTTAAATTCGAGTTTCTTTTGTGCAACTTCTTAAAAAATGTTTATAATTAAAATCTGTACGAGCAGAACCCTCACTCATTATCCCCGTATCTAGCAATGCTGTATTTTGTTTTGTTTGTTTGAAACATGTTTCCGGCAGCCTATTTCCGCCGATTGAAAAGCCAAAAAGACCAATCAATCGCCTTGTAATTTCACTTCATGAGCAAAGTGACGAGGTCGACACATGAGATGGCACAACAGCAATAGAAAAGCATTGCGATCCCAACACATTTCATGGTCTCCAGTTGTCAACAGTGAACAGGTCAGAGCTTCGATTGAGTCAGGTACGGAGATTATAACCTTTCGGTAGCGAGAACAACGTTTTTCTCAACCAGACCACCCCGACCTCATACTATATTATAAAACGAGTTACAAAAAAAAAAAAAAAAAAAGATAATGACAAGTTATGAAATAACAATAAAATAAAAATCAAATTCGTGCGTATGCAATACTACAGAACATTTTCACCTGGCACTGTAGAGACAGCTATCAAACTCATCAGTTTTTAAATAGGCGTTTAAAAAACAACTTTGTATTCGTATTTGTCTTTTCTTTGCAAATGAAATTATCAAATTTTTTAGTCAATTTTTTAAAACGACAGAATTTTATGATATTCAATCTTAAGTTAAGCAAATACCGAAAATATCATAAAACATGTGCATTCAAATTTTCTAATAGTTTCATCGATGGCCTTTGAAGATGTTAATATAATCTAATACTCTGCATTATGACAGTCATATGCGTATCTAATTTCATACTAAGGCAAAAATTCCACATCTCACACTTCGGGAAACCTTCTTATTAAAAAAAGAATGAAATAAGTTTTCATGTCTCACACTCAACACTTCCGATTACAAAAACCTGCGATGGGGAGGGTGAGTAGGGAGACGGTTGGTGGGAGGAGCAGGCTGTAGGAGATTGATACTGACTTTTGTACGCTATGGAGGCGCTAGAGTTTTAGGGAACCGAAATATGACTCCTTTGTAAGTTTTTTGGTTCTATGTTTATTAAATGTGTTTCTTCAAAATTTGGAATCATTAGTTTGTTTCATAACAAGCTTATGTTCTGTTGGCAGTGGTTTTGGATGCTTTTATAATGCTTTGATTTAGCATCCACCGTGGAAATTAATTATGTGCACTATAATGGTTACGTGGCGAATTGTTGGAATACGGGTAGGCCATTTTAATCAATCTTTCTCTGGCTACTATTGACAATAAATAGTTTGGTATATTATATAAATTTATAGAATATTTAATCAATCGTATTTACGTGGATTTTCATGTTACATCAGTTAATTTTGTTTATAAGTTGGTAATTAATGTATTCTATCTTAAAAAATCTAATTTCTGTATTTTGTGTATTTGAATTTACAGTGTAATAATTTTTATAAGAAAAGTGTGTATTCTAAATGTGTATTTCATAATTTTTATGGGGTTGATGTATTTCAATTCACGTAGGAATATGTTAAAATAACTATGTTGTTATGGATTATTGTGTAAAATCGAAAGTACAATTATATACATATTTTTTTAATGTTTCACTGATATACAAAGTATATTTTATGAAAGGAATATACAATTTAGAAAGGTTTTGATTTAGTTTTGTGAAAACGAAAGTATATTATTACAAAAGGTTTGATTTTAAAGTAATGTGAGATTTTTACTGATGTGTGATTGTTGTTTGCAATGTATCTAGCTGATTTATTTGATATTTAAATCGCATGTGTTTTTTTTTTGTTCTTTTCATTGTTAAGGATTTGAAAAGATGTATTCTTAATGTTTAAAATATCTTACGTTGTTATTATTTGATGTCGTGTATGATTAACTAACTAAGTTTATTAATTTGAAATCGAACGTTGATTTCTGATTTAGATTAGTTAAAGTTTTTAATTTGTATTGTTGCTATTACATTAAAAATATTGTAGTGTTCTATATTTTGAATTAAAAAAATATGTATAATTCATTTTCTGATTTAATATAGTAGTATCTATATAAGAATATGATTTTATATAATTTATACATTTTTGATTAGTGAGTATCAAATATTAGCTTGGTGATAAAAACTTAAAATCGAGGGTTGAAGATTTAATATTAAACTTGTTCTTCTTTTCAAAATAATTGATTTTCCATTTATACACTATTTGTTGTATTGCAATATAGTTTTAATTTAATTTTTTAAATGTTATTGATATGTTTTACATTAGTACTATGTAGTAAATAATTTCAATAGTTATTTACGAAATTTTGCATATCGGTGGTTGGTGTAGTCTATTTCTTTTTCTCATTATTGCATCTCTTCTGAGATAAAGCGTTTAGTAAATAAAATGGCATTTTTTAGCACAGGGAAAAAAGGGAAATTTAGTAGAAGTAGGAAGTTAAGTGAAGAGTTAGGGGAAATGGTTCCAGATTCTTTTAAAATCCTTGATATTAAAAAATTAATTTTAGCTGATAAAAACTTTAACGAGGAAGAAGTAAAATGTA
Source organism: Latrodectus elegans (assembly GCA_030067965.1). Lineage (NCBI taxonomy): Eukaryota > Metazoa > Arthropoda > Arachnida > Araneae > Theridiidae > Latrodectus > Latrodectus elegans. The sequence goes on from CM057811.1 coordinate 1,919,448, forward strand.
TATTAGGTTGGGTAATTGAGGAAAGAGTTAAAAGGGAACAATAAGAAAAAGAAGAAAGAATTAGGCGAGAAGAACTAGAAAAAGAGGCAAGAATTAGGTGAGAAGAACTAGAAAAAGAGGAAAGGATTAGGCGCGAAGAACTAGAAAAGAGGAAAGAATTAGACGTTAAGAAAGAGAACATATTTTGAAAATGGAATGTCTGAAATCTCTTCAAATGCTGCAATTTCGAACAGAGAATCAGTTACAAATAGGACTGAACAAGCTGAAAAAATTCAGTTAATGCAAGTAACACCAAAATTTGATGAAAAGAAAGATGAGATGAGTTTATACTTAATAAACTATGAGCATAGAGCAGAAATGGCTCATATTCCAAAAAACGAATGGGTAGTTTATCTTGTAAGTGCTTAACCTTCAAAAATATCTAATATGTTAGCTAGAGAACCTCCAGAAAGGGCTGGTGATTACGATTATGTGAAGGAACTTTAACGATTTAAGTTAAATAGCGAAAAATTAAGACAATTGCTTCTTAAACACCAGAAAAATCATGGAGAAATTATGCACAAGAATTGAATAGTTACTTTACAGAATGGCTTATGTAATTAGAAATAGCGACGTTTGAACAGCTTAAGGAACTAATGGTAATAGATCAATTGAAACGTCGTGTGCCAATTGAAATTAAAGAACATTTTTTGGCGGAATGGCTTAAAATAAATTCTCCGTATGATTTGGCAGAGAAAATGGATAAATATGAAAGTTTAAGAAATAGTTTTAAGACAAAGAAAGATTTTACAAAATTCCCTCGAGATAATTTTGGTTTTCGTCAACAAAACGAAAACTGTGCCTTTAATGAAATAGTTCGAAATATTAAATCTCATGTTCCTAAAAGAGTCGAGAATAAAAGTTCTAATTATTTACATGAAAGGGAATTTGAAAAACGAAAGCCACTCTTGTGTTATGAGTGTGGTTTTTATAATCATTTGCGGCCTGAGTGTGACAAAATAAAAAGAACTTAGAATCTGTACCATCTAATGAAATTGCTAAATTTTCATTTAATGAGTTGATGGCTGCTTACACTAGTATGGGCATTGTTAATGGAATGCAAATGCCAATCTTAAGAGACACTGGAACAACTCTTGATTTGATTTATGGAAAGTACGTGAAACCTGATACGTACACTAAGGAAAAGGTTTGATTAAGAACACCTCTTGATGAAACTTTAGTATGCTTACCTATTGCCGAGGTTAAAATGAATTGTGAATTAGGTCACATTTTGACAAAAGCAGCAGTTCTTCGAGATTCTTTGGATCAAAGAAGATATTTACTGGGAAACAAAACAGCCGCTTTATTTGAGGAAACTAAAAAGCATGAAGAGGTGAAAATACATATGATAAATGCTATAGATTTCGAGAGCTCAAAAAAGACGCAAGGAAAATAGCACGAATAAAGAGATTGTTGATTCTGAAATAAAATCCTCTAAGTGTTGCCTCAAAGCTAAACAAAATGAAGAATTATAGCAAAATACAATTTTGCCACCATTAGAAACCGAAGTTGAAGGGTCGGATTTGATAAAGACATCTCCAGAAGAATTTGCTCGGGAACAAAAAGTGAGCGAAGATTTAAAACCTCTTTTTGAGCTAACTAAACTACAATCTTCAAAAGATAATAAGTATATTACAATAAATCAAATGTTGTTTTATAATAAAATGGACAATGATGGAACTGTAAGAAGATTATTAGTTGTCCCCAAGAAGTTTCGCAACCAGCTAAAACGGATCTGGCATGAGGTAACTGCAGCTAATTTAGATATAACTAAAACAAAAGATATGTTGTGCAAAATTTTCTACTGGCCTAACTGCTTTAAAGAAATAAAAAATTTTGTTAAATCTTGTGACAAATATCAACGAGTAGGAAAGCCTCAAGATAAGAAAAAGGCTCCTTTGAAAATGATTCCAGTAATTCCGGAAATTTTTACAAGAATTAACGTTGATTCATGTAACCTATAACTTCCTGTGATAACCGGTATATTATAACAGCCATTTACATGTCATCCAAGTATCCAGATGATTCTACTACTGTGATTGATGCTTTTCTTCAGATATTCAGCCGCATGGGTTTTCCTAGGGAGTTGCAAAGTGATCAAGGAACATCTTTCATGAGTGTCTTAACATCAGAATTTTTAGAAAAAATTGGTATTAAAGTAGTGCATAGCTCTGTTCAGCAACCCCAAAGCAATCCTGTTGAGAGACTGCATAGAACTTTACAGAGAATACTTTACAGAGAAGTCCTTTGTTTAGAAAAGGGTACAGATTGGGAGAAGATTTTACCTCAGGCACATTTTGCACTTAGAACTTGCATTCATGATAGCACTGGATATTCTCCTGCAGAATTAATCCCTGGGCGGAACTTAAAAACTCCCGTAACACTATTATATGAAAATCTATCTAGTAAAACCACTGAAGAAGATAGTGTGAATGCTTACGTTTTTAATCTTTTAAATAGAATAAAAAGATGCCAAGAATTAGCTGTGCAAAATATGACAGATGATAAAGAAAAAAAGAAACTTTGGTATGACCGTAAGGCTACGAAAAGAGTATTTAAAGAAAATGATCGTGTGCTAGTCGCTGCACCTTCTAGATCAAGTAAAATTTCTGTGCATTGGATAGGTCCAGGAAAGATAGTAAAACGACTATCGGAAACAAATTACTTAATACAATTTTCCGATAAAGAAAAATTACATGTATACCATGTAAAAATGTTAAAACCTTATTTTCAGCGTCCAGAAGATGTTAATTTAATTTTTATCTCTAATTCTGATAATGAAGATATTGATTCTGAAAATGAAGATATCTCAAGTTTTGAAATTAATTCATCTACCCTTTTAGAGACTTTTCCTGAAAGTTACTTTAATGAAAAATTAGAGGATGAGCAGAAGAAGCACTTGAGTATACTTTTTATTCAATTTATTAATATTTTTTCAAATGAACCGGTAGTACAGAACTGGCTGAACTGGACATAGAGTTGGAATGTGATAAACCTATTATAGCTAAACCATATCGAATGTCCTCACGACAGACAAAAATTCTGAAATCGGAAGTAGACAAGATATTGAAATTGAAGGTGGTGGAACCAACCAGGTGAATGCGATTACACATCACCTTTAATATTAGTTGAAGCACCTGGAAAAGAACCTCGCCCGTACATTGATTATCGCAGGTTAAATGAGGTTTCCTGAATGCAATATTATCCATTGCCAAATATTGAAGATCGCGTTGAATCCGTTTCGAAAGCGAATTTCATATCTTTATTAGACTGAACACGAGGTTATTGGCAAGTACTTTATGGCATTCGGTTTGAAGAATGCCCCTTATTATTTCAGTAAATTTATGGCTGAATTATTAAAAATTTGCAAACATTTTGCTGTACCTCATTTAGATGACATATTCACTTACTTGATCTCATCACATCGAACATCTTAAATGTGTTCTGGAGAAGATTCGATTTGTGAAATTGACTGTAAAACACTTAAAGTGCAAATTCGCTCAACTTCGTGTTAAATACTTGGGACACTTTGTGGGACAAGGTCAAAGAACACCAGGCGATATTAAAGTGAAAGCCATTACCGATTTCGAACGTCCCTCAAGCAAAACCGAAGCACGTGCTTTCCTAGGTCTTGAAAGATTTTACTCTTTTCTACTAAGAACTAAAAATCGAAACTAAGCATTGAGAACAACTTCAATAACTAAAGGTGCAAAAGCTCGAATAATTTTCTATATATTTTAATAAATATTTATACAATATTTACAAGAAAGGAATAGGCTGAAAGCCTCTATAAATCTAAATTCAATGGAATAAAACATCATAGGATATTAATCCCTTCAAACAAAACTATACGCATGTATTACAATCGAACAAATTCAAAAAACAAAGACAATCTTTTTTCAACAATCACAAAATAAACATAAAATCTAACATGCGCTTATAGCGCCATCTGTTGACAATAAAAGTTAACTAATATTTTGTTAGTCTTGTTGGATACTATCGCAAGTGTATCCCAGAATTTTCAATAGTTCCTGCGCCTTTAACCTACCAGCTAAAAGGGAAGTCCAGGAAGGGAACTGTAATATGGAATAATAACTGCTAAAAAACATTCGTAGAATTAAAGAACACTTTAACAAAAAAGCCTGTAATTTACAGTCCAGACTTTCAAAAACCATTTATTATTCAATGTGAGGACTCAAACTTAGGAATATGTGTAGTTTTATCTCTGAGAGATGAAAATGAACACCCTATCCTGTTTCTGAGTAAAAAATTTTCAAAGTCTGAGAAAAATTATAGCACTATAGAAAAGGAATGTGCAGCAATAATCTTTGCTGATACTAAATTAAAATATTATTTAGATGGTCAATATAAATTTGTTATCGAAACTGATCACAACCCGTTAGTTTGGTTAAAACATCATACAAGATCTGATCCCAGACTTTTAAGGTGGGCTTTGGTACTTCAAAGCCTAAATTTTGATATTGTTCACTGAAATGGCAAATTACATCAGATTGCCTATAGTCTCAGTAGAATGCTGAATAACGAAACATTATTATTTTCTTTTTTTTCTCAGATATTAAATTAAAATGTTTTCTTTTAATACAAATTTCAATTATTGTTTCATGCGTACATAATTTCTTGAAAAACAAATTATAATATTTTTTTATAATAATGATATGTATCTATTTGTAAATTTAGCTAGTGTTGCAAATTCTGTTGTGTTACATAATTATTTTGTGCTCTCTTTTGATATATTTTTATATTTAATATTATATAATTCCATATATTTTTTTGTGTATCAGCCAGAGTCCGATTTATCAGGGCTATCTGTAATACTAAATTTTGCTCTTTGTTGTTTGTGTGTGTTTTTTCTTTTTTATTGCAGGTTGATTTCCGTAGAATGAAAAAAAAAAAAGAAAAGAAAAAACTCTGGGGAAGGAAGAAATAATTTAGTCTGTGATGTCTCAGTACTTTCGATTACAAAAGCCTTTGATAGGGAGGGAGACGGTTGGTGCGAGGATCAGATAGTAGAAACTGCGTTTTTTTTTTTTTTTTTTTTTTTTTTTTTTTGGAGATTGATTACTGACTTTTGTACACTATGGAGGCGCTAGAGTTTTAGCGAACCCAAATATGACTTTTTCGTAAATTTTTTGGTTATTTGTTAATTAAATGTATTTGCTCAAAATTTAAAATCATTTGTTTGATTTTTTTTCGTATCTGACGATTCAGTTTAAAATACTGTACATAAATCATATTAGATTCAATTAGAAAACCCATAAGTAATTAAAAAATACTCATTGCAGTTAAGGTATGATAATTTGCTGATGGGATAATTTGCTGATCCCTTTTGTCTAACGATTTGTAGCCTGGACTATCACCCTGGTCACACAGACATTCCCACCTAAGTGGGAATTTTTAATGTGTTTTCGAATGCTTGTGAAACAGGTGAAGGGCTGTTGTTGTTACTCATCTCATATAGGCCGAACAAAGCAAGACAATATTCATAAATTCAAAAACATAAAGAAAATCTAAGAACAATAGAAGATTCTAAAAGATTTCCTCCTTTCTAAAATCGAAGCAAACTAAAATATGGGCCCTGTCAGCTCCCACACCAGTGACACTTGGAGAAGACCTTTGGTCCCTGCTGGAAAGGGAGCGCCTCATCATGAAAGCCTGAAAAATTCGTTTGATATTTTCTAAGCTGAAGTCGAAAACACCCGCCGGGCTTCTTAAGTACCACAGGCGATTGGGATGAATCCTTCAAGTCGGTTTAATTCCACCTTCGCGTGAGCGGTGATCTGGCTGTGTGTGAGGGCCCCACAAAGGCTCACTCCCTCCTCAGCAGCAGTGGCCTGGAAACCGGACCCCCTTTCATTTCTGTCGGCCCCAACGTGAGATGGGATTCGCTTAAAATGAACAGAGTGAACAGGAGAAGCTCTAAAACGTCAGATGTCTCGGAGAAAGATGCAGTCAGAAACCGCGTCCTTCTCAGCCCCTGAACGTGAGCATTGTGGAAAGCTCAAATCAAAAATCCTCGTGGATTCACTGCAAGGGAGACAAAATTTTAATAATTTTTTAAATGAACCACAATGAAACTTGTTTTTGTTAAAATTAGAAATGAGTTAAAATGCATTTAAGGATGATACCTTGTTTAATACAATGAGGCAGACAAAATTTTCCACTTTTCCTTCAAAACTAAATATTTTATAGTGGAAAATATATATTTAATACTCTAAACAATATATAAAATAATATTTGCATGGCTACGCGTATCAGACAAATATTACAGGTACTTAAACAATCAGCGTCTTTTCTGGTTTCTTATTTTTGTTTCATGACTCATGTAAGTTAAAAGATTCTTTTACAAGAAAATTTTAATAAGTCTTGTTTGACATGCATTGCTGAAAGATTCATGCGATGCAATCTATTCACTCAAGATTTCAGAGAAGCATCACTCGTTGAATTTCTGAGAGCACATGGTTAATTTAAGAAGTCAGAAGCGAATTTATGCTGTTAAATCTGCTGTAACGATTGAAATCGTCACTCTTGTTAATTGTCATAAAATTTAAATTAATGAAATCACTGATGTAAGATTTTAATAATTGCTTTTTTTCTAATACCCGACTTTTTACGAGTATTTGTCACCTTTATGAAGGGACAAGGGACAAAAGTGATGACATCTATATAGCTGGTATAGCACTCGAAAGAGTCCTTGTTATTCAGGAGCAAGGACAAAGCAGTAAACTTGGTTTGGCATCCCCAGAGCTATCATTTCATATGAAATACATTACAGCAAGACATAAAGTACTCCCGACACCTTTAGTAAACGCAACGAATCTTCGGTCGGTTCGGGATTAGAAGTTACTACTTTCCGATAGCGAATCCCCTAACCACTGATCATTTCCGAGATGAAATATGTCACCAGATGTCGTTAATGATTTCTCTCGTGCTTTACATTTTTCTAAATTCTATTTTAGCTCAAGACGCGATGGCCCGGTTGGTTAGAACTTTCGTTTTCGGGAGGTAGTGAGATCGAATCCTGACTCAAATGAAAATCCGTTGTGTTCACTCATGGGGCACATTCAGTAGGTTGCAGTGCCTCTTTGAGAAGGGGGCAGACTAAATTTGAGGAGAACAACGAAGGCCCGCCCACTTTCTGGGTCATAGACACTGGATATTTCACTAGCGTTCCGTCCCAGGAAGAGCAGGCGAAAAAGTATCTCCGCAGCCGGGTATTACAAGAATATTTAAGCTCATGTTTCATTTTTTGAGCATGTAAGTTTTATATCTATGAGTGAAAAGTTAATGCACGAATTAAAATAAAGTTTTTATTCATTTGTTTCATTGAAGAAATAAGTTAACAGCTCTGTGTTTCTCTCGTATTTTGAAAAAAAGATTAAAATTTTCAATATTTAGCGAAAATGGTCGAATGGATAATACGAGAGTAACGTCACATTTTATCATATAAAGCAAGTAAACATTAAATATTGAAACTGACTGTTGACTGACAAAATTCAGACTACATAAAATATCTTTAATGGAATCTTAGCTGGAAAGAGAATTCTTAAGATCAAAGATCATTTTTTTTTTTTCATAAAAAGTACTTTTTACTTTTATCAGTAAGTTATATCACTGATAGAAAAGTGATATAACTTAAACACAGATCTAAAATTTTCTGTTTGTTCTAAATGAGTAGATACAGCTTATTAATTGAAATTTAAAATTTTATAATGGCCGGTTTCATTACTGATTCAAGTGTCAGTCGGAATAAATATGGCCTCAAATGTCGAGACTATTCCTCAATTGGATGGAAAGCATTTCTGTTATTTTTTTCAAGCAAATGGTAGTAAATTATCTGCCTTTTCCCTAGTTGAACAAAATATCCTTTTCGATTTCTTCGATTGATTCCTAATTGCTCTGCATGCCTCGAATAATTCATTTCCCAAAATATCACTAATTACTTCAGTGCATTATGGGATCGATATATTTCCGCTGAAATCATGCAAATTTCGATTCCAGTGCAGAAAGGATTGCATCGCGTCGATTGAATTCCTTTCTGCGTTACTGGGATGCTCGCCACAACATTTCAAAGATTCGAATTTATTATAAGCAAGCAGAAATTATTTTCAATACTCAACTAGTTTTGTATTACAGATTTTAATTACCTAAATTTCTCCATATGTAGAATGTCTTACAGAAAAGAATACTTTTCATGAATTTGAATATACCTCAGCAAAGAATGTTAACTTAGGGTGCGTGAATTTTCGTTAATCTTCAATTATTAAAAGGTTACAACATGTTTTGGACTATTTTTTTGTACTCATTGGACGGATATTTTTTGTGAATGAATTAAATTGCCCCTTTTTTACCCTTGCTGGAAGTTTTTTTTAATTATTATTTTTTATTTCATTCTTTTGCATCCCGTATTATTTCCACGAAGTAGACTCTCCTGGCGCGAGGACTTTTGCGGAAAATCGGTTCCAGAGAGAGCGAGGGGATGAGGTTGAAGACAGACGGGAGTCAGAAAAAGTTACAAAAATTTTCCGAGGTGAGAGCTGAATTCCATGCCGCAAGAAAAACCACTCATAATTAAAGTCTGGTGCCCAATTCGATCCAAGAGACTGAAAGAAGTTTAAGCTCTAAGACTGGAAAAGATGCGGCATTCGACGATCGAATGAAGTAAATAAATATTTGAACTATACATCTGCGGTAAATAAGAAATTCTACACTTTAACATAATTTAAAGAACAGTTCGAAATGAATGTTGAAAAAAAGGAAAAACGCATTTCCTGGAATGAATCATTACTTTTTCAAAACTTAAAATAATTGTTATTATTATTTTTTAATAAAAAAAAAGTTATAGAATGTTGTAGGAATCACATTCTACAACTTTTAGGATCAAGATGGATCCATTAGTATTTTTTTATTCCTGAGCAGTGGTGTATTGGGAGCGGGCAAAAGACATTCCCTGAAAAAACAATAATTTTACTGATCAAACAGAAAACATATATATATATATATATATATATATATATATATATATATATATATATATATATATATATATATATATATATATATATATATATATATATATATATATATGTTATTAATGACAATGCTGGATGTAGAAGGAAAGGAGGATCCATTGCCGTTATTATTATTTGGTGAATATTTACGTGAATATTTTAATGAGCGGTGACGTATTCGTAAAGAGGCAAATGTTTTCATTGAAGAAATAGAAAATCAATTCTCAAAATTTAAAAAAAGTAAATATATTTCTTAAAAAATAATATCTTTTAATAAAAAACACTGTCGAAATGTAGAAAGTAGACTGAATATATAGCCGTAAATTTTTTCTCTACTTCCTGTTGTAATGCATGGATGACAATGCAAAATAAAATCCTGCTTTCTTGAAGCAAAATCTGTTCCAAAGCAGAATATTATATCTTTTAAATTCATTTTATGGCGCTATAAGCAACTTTACAAGAAGATTAAATTAGCATTAATTAGGATTAAAATGAATTATCCCGAGACCGGCATTCTGATGTAAATTTCCCTCCATTCCGTTTTCAGTTCAACTCTGTACAGCTGGCAAACTGATTTTATGATTAAATGTTTTCCTTGATAATTACGAAATTCTGAATTGTAATACTAATTTTGAATTTCTTTAAAAAAGTCATAAGTGCCAGCCACTATTATTTTAAAAACATTCATAATTTTATGTTTCAAAGTCAGTGTCAAACTACTGTTTAGTCAAAACTTGTGCTTAACTCACGCGTCTGAGGGTGTTTAATAAAAGACTGAAAATTAAGCCTTTTAATGAGAATAACACTCTTCGATATATCATTCAATTGAGCTTCATTAAGAATCTTTTATTAAATTCAATAAAATATTCTTCATTTTATTATTTTTAATATACTGTTTTGAATATTCTGCTTCTCATTGGCAATTCCATATTTATTTTAATTTAGATGTATAATTTAAGCTTTTTCACTTAGTACAACAAGTGGTCCTATTTGATTTTTTTTTGTACAAATTTATTTTTTTACTCTATTACTAATCATTTTATGCATTTATACTTTCTTAAAATTAGAAATTTTAAGGTAATTATGTTCTCCAACAACATCATTGACTCAACTCACTCTTTACATTTATTCTATATATTTTAATTAATATTTGCATGTCCCCTTTTTTATTTTACTCCGGTTAGAAGTTACTATTTTAACCATAAAGGGGTTCTTCCTTTGTTACAGATGAGATCATGATTACGCCACTTTATTGCAATTTGTATTAGTTTAAAATATCTATGACGTCAGATAATGTTAAATTTACATCACTTCCTATTGAGACGGCGTCGTATATCCGACTTGTTGATGAATGTGCCGGCTGGCTTTAAATCACATTCTTCGAGTGACAGCAAACAAGACGAAGTTCACCATCAAATGTCTGAGTGTCATCGGCGATGAGAAAAAATCCATTCGGGTGGGTGCTAGAGGTTTTCTAGGTTTCCCTCTAGCTGCACGCGAATGCGTTTTATCATCCCAGGAACTTCCCCAAGAGAGCACTACCAACACCCTCTAGAATACAAGACCTGCTGGCTGAAACGAAAATGGGTAGCTATGACTGTAGTAGTTGACTGGTAGAAACCGATGAACGCCATTGCTATTGCTTCAATAACAACAACGTGCAATGATGTGTGTTGACTTTTGGATAAATCAGTTTAATAAAAGTAAGTTAATCATATTCTCCCATTACATACTTTAAAATGAATGTTGACCAGTACTAATTAACTCATATGCTGAACATTGTTATCAGTTAAAAAATTCGAACTACTTAGCTGCATTTTTTAACATTACATAATCTAACATGCTTCTAATGATCTGCTCGTGATGCTCATAATCAATTAATATAAATGTAATAATCATACGACATAGATACATGTAAACATTAAGTTGCTTGCGACTAACGGATGTATTTTATTTAAGGGAAATCCTTCCTCAAAATAAATCTAGAAATAAGCTTCAGCGCCATCTAGTTGTCCCTCTAGATGGCGCTGAAGCTAGTTGGAGGCAGTCCCTCTTTCAAAGACTGAAAGAACTGATTGGTGAATTAAAACTCATAAACCACGCCAAAGCACTTGTTTACAAAGAAAAAATAGTTCCTAACTCAATGGGGGGGAGACTTTTAAGAGGGGAATGAGTAGACCACTTAACGGTAATAGGGGTAAAGTGGACAATATAACACCCCCCCCCGCATCCTAATTTCCATCAGCATGTTCCCATACAGATTTTCTTTGTATATGTGGTCAATTTGTCTTGAAGACTGTTTGTCCCCTGTGAACTGCCCTCATTACAGCCAATGTTCTTTTTTTAGTCAATTAATATATTCAAAAAGATGTAAAATGAACTATAATGTAATTTTTTTTTTATTCTATGTAAGAGAGAATAAAAGCTAATTCATGCTCTAAAGATAAAATGTAAAGAAATTTATCTTCAAAGATGTGCATTTAGTAGTTCAAGAAATGAGATAAGAATACGCTTGAGTGTGTGTATTTTTATCACAATGATGTGATAGAATTCACATCACTATAAATACACACCTTCATCGTAATTTCTCAGCTTTTTTCTCGACAAATTCAACTTTTCGTTTCTTATTTAATTTATTAGCAAGATTAAAAATGTTATATTTTACACTTGATTATGAAACACTTCTTTCGCTGAACAACAGTTGCAACAGAGATTTTTTTTCGTTTTAAAATTATCTTAACTTTATTTTACCGTATTATTTTTTATTTTTCGCTTCGATTATAAAAGGAGGATCTCTGATTTTCATTGATCGCGTATATCTGATATCAATTATCTCTGGCAATACGCAATCATGATAAAAATTTCTTAATTTATCCATTTCTTCTTTCCAGAATTAATCGTCCTTTAAAATTTCTTCGATTTTGTGCCCTTTCGGTGTCCATAGGGCAAACAAGCAATATGTTTTTTTTTTTCGTTACATGTAACTGCCCTTGGACTTGCTAAAAATATTTGTGTCTTTTGTTAATGTTACCAATTTGTTTTTCTTTTGTTAAATTCCAAAATTTAAATTTCCTATTCAAAATTTCTTCCTCTGGGATATAATCCTTGCAAGAAAATGCACATTTAATTTCAAGGTCATCCATCGTTGTCAATTAAACCATCCGCACTTTTACCGTTAGAGTAGGAAAAGATATCTCTCTGGACAGACCGATTCTTGCAGGCGTACCGCAAGAATCCCTGCTTGGTACTATCTTATTTAACATCTATATTAATGGTATTCCGCAACACCAAAATACTATGCTCTGCTTGTTCGCGAATGATACTGCCGTTTTGTCCACTAGCTCTTTCTACTGGAAAATCCATGCTACCTTTACTGAACACCTCATGGCCATTTAAGAGTGGCTTAATAAGTGGAAAATTAAAATAGATCCAAACAAATCCACTGCTGCCATTTTTACTAGGAAACATACTATAGCCCCCCCCCCCACCCAGATTCAAATAAGCGGTTTTTCCGTCCCCTGGTCAAATAAAGTTGAGTAACTCGGTCTCACGTTAGATAAAAACAACTTACCTGGAAAGCCCATATTAATAAAATGAAGAATAAATTTATTTCTGCCAAAACTTCACTCTGCCCCTTAATTGCCTACAAATCGAAGCTCTCCATGGTTAACAAGCTATTGATTTATGAATCATACCTTTGCCCTATTATTACCTATGCAGCAGCCCCAATCAGGGGTGGTGCTGTGGAAACGAACCTTAAAACCTCTTGAGGGTCAGCAAAGTAAATTTCTTACGACAGATCACTCAATCAAACTTCTACATCAGAAACAATCTGGGTGTCCTTCCCTAATTAAGATACGTCCAATTCTTTGCTTTTCGCTTCTACAACAGACTTTATTAAATTGATAACTCTGAAATTCAAGCAATTGAAAACTACAGTCCCTATGAACTTCCCAATTTCCACAGAGCAAGGGCGGTTCTGCGGGCTAAACCACATTCAAACTGATCTATTCGGCTCCCAAAAAGTAGAATTAAATAATTTCTTCTTATACTTAAAAATATATATATAAAAAAAGGAAACAAAAACTTTTGTATTTACATATATATATGCATATATAATAGAATAAAAAAATATTTTTGTCTTTATATAGTTATATTAATACTAAATAAGGACAAATTTTAGAAATTGTAATTTAAAAATATTTTCTTGCACACTCTTGTTTGTAATGTGTATTCAAATTTTTCTTTTTTATGTTTATTCAATCTCATGCAAAGAACTCTCATTGGGAGCACTTTAACCTAAGCAAAATATTTTCTTAAATTTTTGTTTAAATAATCTTATGTTCCGAAATCATTATGTTAATCTCAACTAAAGTTAAGTGTAGAAATATTTCTTAGGAATAGAAGGTACATGGCCTTTTAGGCTAGGAATCTAACAAACACTATATCCATTCTTCTTCTTAAACCATCAGGGCTTGCACCTAAATATGGTTCTTCGCTGTCTATATATACAAATAAGCCACATTTTTTATTGCAATCCCTAAAGTTTTATGACAAAAAATTGCATCATCTAAATAATTTCTACCATACCTCATCGCTTCATTGTCAAAATGAGAATATAGCAGAGATTTAACAATATTTTTACAGCTTGTATGAGGCAATTTGCAGCAAATACTTCCAAAATTGGAAGCAGTTATTCGCTTTCACCTTTCAAACAACTATTGAGGACAATCTCGTTGACCTTTTGTTGATGTTTCCAACTCTCTTAGCTGGATTTCATTAAGCTGATGATCTTTAAGGAATAATTACTTTTTTTCAATAAATGATCATTTTGATATATCAGGGTTTTCGGCTTTTTCTCCATAACTTTTGGTCATTTCATTTGGAAACAGAGTTCTTGGTCTTGTTTCATTTCCGGAACGAAATTTGCTTGTTTCTTTTATTGCTTTCTGATGTCAACTGACTTTTCAATGACCTTTTAAGCCCTGTAGAAGTCAAAATCTTTCCAGGGCTACTATTGTATAGTTCTCCATGCAGCTTCGAGTGCGGAGTTCTTAGTAAGTAAAAGGAATGCTTTTACTTACCAAGAAACTGAAACTTAGCAAAAATAACCTTAAAATCAAAACACACACTGTTTCATTTTCGAAACGAAATTTGCTTGTTTCTTTTCTTGCTTTCTGATGTCAACTGACTTTTCAATGACCTTTTACGACCTGTAGAAGTCAAAATCTTTCCAGGGCTACTATTGTATAGCTCTCCATGCAGCTTCGAGTGCGGAGTTCTTAGTAAGTAAAAGGAATGCTTTTACTTACCAAGAAACCGAAACTTAGCAAAATAACCTTAAAATCAACACACACACACTTCAGGGATAAATACATATTCCGTAGGTTTTGTTAAAATGTTCAAGTTAATTCTGCATCCAAACTTAGTAAGCAATAAACTTAGGATCAAACATAAAATTGAAAAAACATCAAATTTTAGAAAGTGTTTATAAAACAAAGATTAAAAAATATGGAATTGATGAACTTTGCAATGTCTATAGATATGTATTGCAATATCATATGATGTAGTTATACTTCTTGTGAAATTACATCAAAAATATAAATAAAGAATTTAAAAAGGTCACTACATGAGAAATGTATAAATCTAACTTTTTCAATAGATTTAGCTGTTTAAAGTCCATGTATATATATATATATATATATATATATATATATATATATATATATATATATATATATATATACACTTTTAAACAGCTAAATCTATAGAAAAAATTTATAAATTTCTCATGTAGTGAACTTTTTAAATTCTTTATTTATATTTCCTCTATATAGTAAAGGGGGGAAGTATCCCATCTCTGATGGTATATATATATTATATATATATGCTCAGAGAAGGGACATTTTTCACATTTTACTATATACGAGAGGAAATCGTCAGAGTCTCTCCTACATAGTAAAGAGGAAAGAAGAAGAATGGATCTAGTGTTTGTTAGATTCCTAGCCTAAAAGGCCATGTACCTTCTATTTTTAAGAAATTTTTCTACACCTAACTTTAGTTGAGATTAACATAATGATTTCGAAACATAAGATTATTTAAACAAAAAATTTAAGAAAATATTTTGCTTAGGTTAAAGTGCTCCCAACGAGAGTTCTTTACATGAGATTGAATAAATATAAAAAAGAAAATTTTGAATACACATTACAAACAAGAGTGTGCAAGAAAATATTTTTAAATTACAGTTTATATACTTAGTATTAATCTAACTATATAAAGACAAAAAGATTTTTTTCATTCTATTATATATATATATATATATATATATATATATATATATATATATATATATTATATAAATATATATAAATATATAAATATGCATATATATATATATATATATATGCATATTTTTTATATATATATATATTAAGTATGAGAAGAAATTATTTAATTCTACTTTTTGGGAGGCGAATAGATAAGTATTAATGTGGTTTAGCCCGCAGAACCGCCCTTGGTCTGTGGAAATTGGGAAGTTCATAGGGACTGTAGTTTTCAATTGCTTGAATTTCAGAGTTATCAATTTCATAAAGTCTGTTGTAGAAGCGAAAAGCAAAGAATTGGACGTATCTTAATTAGGGAAGGACACCCAGATTGTTTCTGATGTAGAAGTTTGATTGAGTGATCCGTCTAAGAAATTTACTTTGCTGACCCTCAAGAGGTTTTAAGGTTCGTTTCCACACTACCACCCCTGATTGGGGCTGCTGCATAGGTAATAATAGGGCAAAGGTATGATTCATAAATCAATAGCTTGTTAGCCATGGAGAGCTTCGATTTGTAGGCAATTAAGGGGCAGAGTGAAGTTTTGGCAGAAATAAATTTATTCTTCATTTTATTAATATGGGCTTTCCAGGTAAGTTGTTTTTATCTAACGTGAGACCGAGTTACTCGACTTTATTTGACCAGGGGAAGGGAAAACCGCTTATTTGAATCTGGGGGGGGGGGGGCTACAGTATGTTTCCTAGTAAAAATGACAGCAGTGGATTTGTTTGGATTTATTTTAATTTTCCACTTATTAAGCCACTCTTCAGTGGCCATGAGGTGTTCAATAAGGGTAGCATGGATTTTCCAGTAGAGAGAGCTAGTGGGCAAAACGGCAGTATCATTCGCGAACAAGCAGAGCATAGTATTTTGGTGTTGCGTAATATCATTGATATAGATGTTAAATAAAAAAGGACCCAGCAGGGATCCCTTGCGTTACGCCTGCAAGAATGGGTCTGTCCAGAGAGATATCTTTTCCTACTCTAACAGTAAGAGTGCGGTTTGAGAGATAGTTATTAATTAAAGTAATTAATTGGGTGGGGAAATGGAAATTGATTAGTTTTTAAATTAGACCAGGATGCCAAACTGTATCGAACGCTTTTTCTATATTAATGAATATACCTCCCGTGGATTTTTTGTACGAGATTCCTTTTGAAGTTTTGAAGGGAAAAGAAATGTCCTTTCTCGCGCCAATTTCGAAAGATATTTTTACAGGAACACCCGCATCATTTGCTGGGGATGAGTGAAGGGAACTCACAAATTGTCTCCTAGAACTACGAAAAACCAAACTTCAAATTTTAGCGTGTGAGGAGGAGCTTGCTGGCTAAAGCATGCAATTGATTGGATTGATTATTCAAACAACCATGTATTCATCCGCCATGTGGGCGTTGCTAATTTTTGCGAAAAATTTTAAGTTTTATGCATACAAATAAAAAAATTCTATCATAGATTAAGTAAAAATAAAAATTGGATCTCATTTATAAATACATTTAAGTCAGTTTTTAAAATTTCTAAATTGTATAACTTTTTAAGTTATTAATTTTTTAAGTATATTATCAAATTACTGAGCCAATTTAAACATAGTTAAAATAATTTTAAAAATAAATTTCAAAACAGAATAAATTATTATTTTTGTGCATTATATAAAACTATAAAATGTGAAAGTCTAGTAATAATAGAACTTGAGAAATATGTTTTTAAATTTTTCCAAAGACTTAACATTAGAGCTCGTTTTCCATATGGCGCGGAAGGAGTCCCCTTAAGTGCAATAAGAATACATAAAAAGATACAAATATTTAATTGTAAATTAAATCATTTTATGATCGAATGAACATTAATTAAGTATAATATAAATTTAATTTTGTTAAAAATATAATCTTTGTACTATAAGTATTCAAAAATTAAGTTCTACATTTAAAATTATTATTGATAATTTATTTTTATTGTTCATTAGCATGTGTTTGTAAACCTTAATCAATTAAATTGCTCACATTTTAATTTTACTTAGTAGACAGTATGTGTAATTATAAATATTACTTCTCCTCTCTATATAAAATATACAATTAATAAAAATTTTGTAAGTGTTTAAATACTGCTTCAGTTATTGGGAACGTAAACATTGAAATATACTTATTAAATTTGTGCTTTACCTCAATAGAAATCAATTTGAGTAACTTCTTTTTGAAGAATTTCTTTTGCTTTTGTTGCTAAATCTTTAAGCTATTGCCAAATTGTATAACTAATTTCTTAAAAAATCTTGATGCTTTAAAAAAAGGCTAATATATTAAAAATTTATTTTTAAAATATTTCTTTACTGAGTTTCGACAAAGCTAAAGAATAAATTTTTTTTAAATATTGTTATTAATTTCAATCAATATGAATATGTAACTGAGCAATTTTTTATTACTCATCTAATAGAAATGTCAAATGAAGGTAAGTATACTGTATATAATATTTAAAATTTTAAGTTTATAAAGCTGACTTCGAGACTAGAGAAGTAATAAGGAAGGACAAAATCCGAGAAGGAATTGATCCAAGAACTTGAAATTGTGCACAGGTCTCTCTGCGGACAACTAGATGAGCTGTGCGGGTTTTGACAGGAACGACATATTTCTCAGTTCTCTACTAATTTATGATTATTTAAGGAACTTCGGGCTAGTGAACCTGGTCTTGCCTGCTGTTTGATCGGATGGAATAAGTCAACAACAAACAGTTCCAATAATTTTTCGAAGCTGCCTCTTATATAACAGCAACAATCTGCCTGAACTAGAAACAAAAAAAATTAGGGAAAGAAATACTCGCTCTGACATTTGAAAAAAGTAAACTCTCTTCTAAACAGTATGTTCACAAATATACTTATAAATTACAGTTCAACTGCATTGTTATTATATCAGATTTTTATATAACATAAAGCATTGAAAAGCTTTAGAATCAAACCACCACATTTTAAATGATTTACTATTATATTCAGGTATGAGGTTTTTTGTTCACAGTGCCCAATATTCTAATATGATATTTTAATGAACAAACATAAATATATTACGTTAATTGCAATTTGGAAAATTTTTGATTTAAATTGAATTTCAAAATTATTTTTATAATAGATTTTTAAAAGTATGCATGAAAGTCATATTTATGTATGCATAAAATTAACAGGCAAATAAATAATGTTAAATCTTAGTGAAATTTCACTGCATATAAAAAAAAAAGATTTTTTGATGTGTATGTTTGCCTTCTACTTTGGGGTTAAAATTCTAGCAAGGCAATGTTTATTTATAAATTGCTCACTCGTATTTAAAATTAAATGAATTTATGCCTGTTAAAAAACTCTCATTTGCTATGCCACTTGTTATTTTAATTGATTTTTTTCATATTCATTTTCTAATGAGTTTTACTGATTTACTCTTTCTTGAACTAAAGATGTGACAATGGATATTTTTTAAGAGAGAGAGAGAGAAAAAATGTATATTCGCGTATTCTATTGTCATGTTCATATTAATTGCAGGTTAATAGCTGTGTGAATATCTGTATTCAATCCTCTGCGTAGGTGTTAAAATCTTAGAACAGCAATGTTTGTATTTATATATATATATATATATATGCTCACATTTATTATTCATAAAAAATATATAAAGTCAACTACATAATTGTATGCTAATTTTAAATTTGATAAAGAGCACATTAAAAAAACTCATTATCTATATATCACTGGTAATTTTTTAATCATTTTCTGATTAGTTTTAGCAATTTCATTTTTCTTGAACCAAAGCTTAAATTCAAAGAGTCTTATAATTAATATAAGAATTATTTCACATCAATGTTATTGAATAAACTGCTTTAAATATCAAGGAAGATTTTTCTAGTGTTAGTTAAAACTTTTAATTGAATTAATATGTTTCAGTCTTTTACTAAATTACCAGACAGAGAATGAAAATATGTTTTATTATACAATTTTAAAATTTACATTGTTATCATGTGTAATGAGTGTTAAAGTTTTTATAATGCTTATTTTCCTTCATATACCAAAACAGAAAGATTTATTATTTTTTAATTGAAAATATTGATATTTGGTATTTGTCAATTATGAGCATGTTATTAAATTAATTATCTTCCAAAGTCTTAGTAAAATTTGAAAAAAAAATGTTGAAAATTGCTAATTTAATTTTTACTTTAGTTTTAGCAATTTCATTTTTGTTGCATGGTTACATTGAAAAAAAAATGTTGAAAATTGCTAATTTAATTTTTACTTATTATACATTAATAATTAATAAAAATATTTTGTTTATCTGTGTTCTCTTTAATTTTCCATTTCATGGCTTATCACAATTTATCAAATGAACTTAACTACATTATTTTTCATTATTACAGTCTAGTGCATGTATTATTTAAAACTTCTTAGTATATATTATATATAAATACTAAAATTATAATTTTCCCTTATTCAATAACTTTTATTTAAAAGTTAAATATAAATGTACGATAAAAATTATTGAAATTACTATGTGTATGTGTGTCTGTTGCATTTCTCAATCTATAAAACAAGAATTATTTTATGTGTAAAAGTTATAATAAATCATTAAAAGGGTACATTTTTTACTCTATTTTGTTGCACATATTATAATTAAATGGCATAATATAAGCCAATGATAGTAGTATTGAAATGAAAAGTTTATGTAAGGAAACTTAAGATATATATATATATATATTATACTTTTATCTATAAATTGCTTATTTGTTTTAAAGAAAATCTAATACAAGAAACACAATTTATTTGAAGAATTGTTAATAAATATAGTTCTCAGCGTTAAAAGCTAAGTTCACTTTAAAATCGTTCAATGTATCTGCTGTCTTAAATTAGTTTCGTTATTCCCCTCAACTACTTCTGTGACGTCACGAAATCAGCGCGCAGGCCTTGTATGTAGGGGGAGTTGGCACTACACCCCAGCCCCACATGTAAAGGTGACTTCACTGCGTGGACTTCACTTCGCGCTTGGGCTTCATGTTGTGAATAAAAAAATTTAAAACGTGGGAAGATTGCAAACACGTTGGGTTGATGGAGAGGTTCATCTGGTTTGTTCCGGTATCAAACCCACCGTCTTCAGAAGGAGAAGCCAGAATATCGGCCATGTGGAGCAATAATAGGTCTGAAATTCGGCGACTGCTGGAGCGGTTATGTTTACTCTGCCCGGCGAGGGTCCAGCGATTCTCCTGTGATGGGTTTTTTCACACTCAGGACATTCAAGGACTTAAACTCGCTTCGCGAGTAAGAGGTCTGTCTGCGGCTTTGAATTCATGACAATTACCTGTTGTTCTAAATAATTGGTTTTCAAATATTTTAACGATACTGCTTCCAAAATTTAACACTTTGAAAATAGAACAGAAAAAGCAAAAGGCAAGACAAAACATCCATTTTATAGTTAGTTTAAATCAACAAGGATGATTTAAATTTTTTAATATATTTTGTTATTTTACCACGGTTGGCAATAATTATTTCTGTTTTATGTCATCTATCTCGGATCTCTTCAAAAAAATTTTCTCCTTGCGTTGCTGTCATTATAGTTCGCGTTTATTATTCATTTTGGTGAGGTCTCGCCGAGGATCGACTTTTTATTTGAAAGTGTTTCTCGGCGAGCTTCTTTCCAAGCTGTTATGCATCATAAGGATATTAGCATGAAATTTAAAGGTAGGGCTTATTTTTCTGTTGTGCTTTTTATTTAAGTATTTCTTCTGTAGTTCCGCTACAGATATTTACATTTTATGATTTGTTTATGTATATATATAGTTAGCCGAGAATTTAAGTCCAAAATGGTGAATTAATAGGTAACTGATCAAAGTTGTGATCCATTGATTGAGTTTATCACTCATTTGAGGGATAATTAGACTGCAATCTATTGATAAAAGTGGATTCAAAGCCACTACAAACGTCTATGCGAAATCTTGGATTTGAACCTGTGAGCTGTTGGATAGGACACTAACATTTTGTTTGTCCATTCGCTTTGGCGATGTTTCTGAATCTTTTCCAAGCTGCAGATTGCTTAAGCTATCACGTGACGGACAATATGCTCAAAGCGATGAGAACTCTGCCGGAGTCACTACATTGGTATTTGTTCATTGAATATAATTTAAATATGAGCCAAAATGAAGGCATTATGATTTTCATGATGGCGTGGACTTCCTCAGAATTTTTCCAAAAAGTATTATTTAAAAGAAGAAAAATGTGCAAATCAATTTGAATATAATTATTGTCTTTCTTTTTGGATCGACAAGATCTGTCTGAAGAGACTCACCGGCGTCGGAGCTGCTGCTGAGGGAGTGGTTGTAGGGGAATCGCCGGCGACCCTCCGGGATTAGGCGTTGACTGCTGGAAGTGTAGTGGTTCCCCAGTCCTGTAGGCAGCAGGGACACCTCCGAAGAAGAGTTCAACCTGGAGAGCATGGCTGGCTTGATGCTTCCTCTCTGCCCGATATCATGTCTCTCTGTACCGCCCACGCGGGCATCCTTCAGGTCTCAGCATCGTCCATCCGAAGAAAGCGCTTTTGAGAGGTGGGCTGAAACTGAAGAATCAATAAGGAGTTTACTTTTGCATTCAGTTCCATAATATTAAAAACGGTATTCAGTTCTAAATGATAAATTAAGTTGAATAAAATATAATATTGTTGAGAACATCTTTTTTAAACTCATAAAACTAAAATTTTCATTAATAAAATACAGAGTTAACATTAGAGATTACTTAATTCTGAAAAGATTATATTCTCAAAAACATTTCATACATATACATGAAAGATTTATGTAAAAAACCACAAATTCACCAAGTTTATACGCTTTTTACAAATGTTCATTACATCCTCCTTTGGTGACATGCAACATGCAGACGCTAATCGAACTCATTCCATAGATTTTGTGGCAAACAACTGGCATCCACAAATTGCTGGTATCACCACAAAATGCTCTGCTTTCTCGTGGGTTCTCTCTTGCGCACTCTCCTGAAAACACATTGCGCAGCTGTGACACGAACCTCTCGCCTATTCAAAGACACAAAACCTTCTTTTTTATAGGGCTCTCAATGCCTGAGTCATTGTACCCTAGTGTGTCAGGATATATTTCCCTTGACGAAAGATACCGAGTTCAAATCCCAAGTTAACCGAAGATAGGTCGTGTTCCTTAAAAAGGGCGAAGGCACTTTAGATAGGTCGTCATGCTGTCCGTTCCAAATGACGCCTGTGGGTGTGGCAAGTCCAGTGTCTGTGTTTATTTGCCCTACTTCTAAATGACTGACGCTCGGCAAGCAAACATATGATACAGCTAATGCAACAACAACGATTTCTTACTGCCGAACCAGGAGAAAAAAATAGCAGATTCTAACAGGAATACAGAATGCAAACTTGGTTATTTTGTGATTTCCTTCTCATATCGTTCATGAGAGTTACTCTTTTGAAAATACACCCATCTCAAAACGAATGAATCCTATACCGCAGCCTGGTATATGAAACTTTAATATATAATCCACTAATTTTCATTTATAAAAGAGAAAAGTAAAATAAAATAAAATGGTTTTTCTTAACTTTTTCTAAATATAATTTTTTGTTATGAATAATAATTTTTCGTTAATTCCTTCAGAGATAATTGGTTTGTTTGTCGCTCAACGGTCATGTTTTGCACACGAGGGCTAATTAGACCGAGACCTACGGTTTAAAGTGGATTCCGAACCACTACAAACATCCATACCCTAGGTGGAATTCGAACCCACGAGCTTCAGAGCGAATTATCTGTGTAATGTTACCTAAAGCTTATATAAATGCCTAAGAAATATTAATTTCCACATCGAGTAGGCGGTTTTTCAATTCGTAATTCAACTCTAATCCCGGCCCTGTAGAGCTGGTAGCAGAATGGTTAACATACTTGCAGTTCAACAGAGTTCGAATCCCACTTTAGGCTTGAATGATTTTAATGGTTATATTCTAATCAGCCCTCGTGGGCAAAAAGTAATCGTTGATTGACCAGCCAACGGTACATCCCAGCCATTCAGTGATTCAGAATCTAGTATTGTAGAACATTATGCCCTGAATAAATTTGTGCTCACGTGCAGAAAGGGATCACGAACCAGTACCACCCACTAGTGAGTCTCGGGGTTCCGTGGCACTTACTCTATCATTTATGATAATAACGGGCTCGCGTAATCATAGAAACGAATCGCATTGTTGTTGGAAATCAAATGTACCAATAATCACTAAATTTTTTACGTATAACACAACGTTATTTTAGCCCTTTAGCATTTTTAACTGAAATAAATATAAAATGCATGCAGTTAAAATTTTGGAGATTTTATAAGAATGCATGAATAGAATAGAACGAAACATTTTAGTGGCGAAAGAAAATTGTATCCTTTTATCCGTAATTTCTGTTCTAGAGAATCAACAAAAATTCTGCAGAACAACAAGAACTGCTTGCCCCTAGAGTCTGTTTGACATTTAAAAGTCCTGTAATGAAGAGGAGGTCCGTTGAATGCTAAATCCGTGTTCAGAGCCCAGAATCAATAGGCGTCCTTCTGAACTCTCATCGCGTGACCCGGGCCGCCAGTTACTAGAAATATCTCCGCTGTCGTACAGATTCACTGATGGGAGTAAAACTCTATAAGAGCCTCACAAAACAAATGTACAATTAGAGTTAAATTCATTTCTGTTTTTAATACTATCATGGTAAAAATTATACGATACTATATCAGCAAAATAAAGTATGATAACAAAAAAAATTTATTATGAAAGTATAATAATAAAAAGTGGAGATCTAAAAAATATAATGTAAATAGTCAAAGGGTTTAATATCAAAAATAAGTGAATAAAAATGTATCATAATGAACACAAGCAGTTATAACGAATTTAATAGAATTTTCTTATAACAAATTTTCCCTGCAGCGTATGATTTCCATACTTCCAACATTGATTGAATTTCATGACGTCATACGAGAATTTTTAATAACGTAGAATAATTATTTAATACCTTCTAGGGTGGGTATTTGCATAAATAACTCTGATATTTTTTAAGAAAATATAATTTACAATTCACATTTTCTGAACATGTCTCATTTCATTACATGCTCTCGTTCTCGGAACATGTTACAATTACATGTCCTCGCTCTCGGAAGATGCCTAATTCAAACAGGTGTTCGTTTTCCATTAACATACCTCACATTCATTACATTTTTTTCGTTATCGGAACATATCCCATTCATTACATGTTTTCGTTCTCGGAATTTATCGCATGTCTTACATGTTCTCGGATTATTTACACTTGTTATTGCAGAGATGGTTCATAACATTTTTCTAAAGAATAACAACAACTATCAAAAAGAAATCCCATATTTCGTAAGAAAGAAACCATCTATAAGAACACATAAGATAACTACGAAAATAACTCGTAGTAGTTGGAATCGTGGTTTTGAGTCATACCTATTTCTGACATCATCAGGAAATCCCTTAAAATATTATCCAAGCGCACTGCACCAGTTCAGCAATTCTTCTCGTTGTGCTTTGTCAGAAAACGATTAGACAAATGAAGAAGATAATACTTTTCACGAAACTTAGGGTGCAACCGAACACAAATCTCTCTTTTACTTTTATTATTAGTTCTTAAAGAATCAACACAATTCACAGATATGGATTTGTAAGTGCTGTTTTATAGAAGATTCATGTAAAATATAAAAACCTATTCTTTCAAAAGATTGATAAAAATTAATACAAGTTTTTTTATTTTCCATCCTGCAATGCTTCCATATATATATATATATATAGTTAAAATTGATAAAATGGCATTATTTATTCTACAAAACGAATAATGAGACAGCTTTTATAAAATTAATACATTCCTCTTTATTTTTCAGTGAAAGTTATATAATTCTTCTTTTATTTATCACAACATACTTGTACCGGAGTCTTTTTCTCTCCGATTTCCATAAGACCAATTACAGAACAAATATTCGCATGAGGATCAAATGGCTTCTTATTGAAAATTTTCATTACATTTGCATTTTATTTTTACACCATTTTAACTTCTAAAATCTGCATATCACATGAAAATTCAATAATTCGTTAAATTCTATTTCGTTAATTTGTCGCTCAACGATATCTATATTTTTGTAGAAGAGGCTCAATTAAACTAGCCCTACAGCTTAAAGCAGATTAGGAACTATACCAAATATCTTTTCCCGTGATTTGAATCGAACCCTAGCACTCTGGAATCAATGGCTTGACCACACAAACCCTCTTGCCTTCGGTTTAACAGATCGTGGGTTCGAATCCCATCTTGGGCACGGATTTTTGTAGTGATTCAGAATCCACTATAAGCCGTAGGTCCCGGTCTAATTAGCCTTCGTGTGCAGAAAATGACCGTTGAGTGACAAACAAACAAAACACAAACCATTCATCTGCAATCTCAGCTGATTAATTTGCTTAACATGACAAATTTTCTGGATAAAGTTTTTTTTAAGAACTAAGATTTAATTCATGATAATTTCGGTTGTTTGTCGCTTAACGATCATTTTTTGTGTGTGTGCACACGAGGTCTAATTAAACTGGGACATAGTTTGAAAATGATTCTGAGCCTCTATAAACATTCAGATCCAGCCTGGAAATCACACCTATGAGTTTTTTAATCGAAGGCTTTTAAACCAATGCCTAACCATTTGGTTACCTGATTGGCTTAGCTCATGGTGAGATCACTTAGAAATGTGATGTTTCCAGAAGATTAATTAAAAAGTATAACTGATTTCTAGTCATTTATTGGACTTCTTTCAGTGCAAATTAGAACATATTACTTTAAAAAAGATAATAAATTATTTACTTAATGTAAATTGAGTTCACGAATAAAAGATTTTGAAAACTGTACATGAATAGAATTTTGAAAATAATTATATTATGAAGAAACGTTGTTATATATTTTGTGTAAGTCCCCCTTTTTGTTTTAGCATAAGTGTTGCTTCTATAGATAATATACTAAGATCCAATAAAAAAAGAAGTTTATTGTAATTTGATTTAACACGTGAATTTAACAGATAAGAAATTTTACCTAAAATATCTATAATTTGCATTTGATAACTTGAAGTTGTCAAATATGATTTGATTAAAATTTTTGTATATTTATTTCTTTTTTTACAATTTTATTTATTTTTTCCTTTATATAAATTTTATTTATATCTTCTCAACACGCTTACATGTATTAAGTTCTTTCTCAAATACTATGCATTTTATTGATTTCTATTATTTACTAGCGTTTTCCTTTTGAGCACTTAAAACATATAAATAATTTATCATATTGATATAATTAAAGTATATTTATACGAAGCTTTTATTAATGAAATAAATTATTCAATGGTGAAAATGAGTATCTAAGTTATTTTTATATTGTTATATTATCCCCAGGTATCACAATTGGGCTATAAACCGTAGCAAACACGGCTGTCCTTTGGTGAATTTTTTTTTTTTAATAATTCTATAGAAATATAACGATTAATCCAGGGTTTATCATTATGTCAGAGATTGAGAGTACTAAGCACATTCCACAACATTCAGTTTTTACAACTCTAGTATTTACGTTTTCGACGGAATTTTGAACAGTTTGTTACAGTTACGCATTTTAATTAGAAAAGAACTCTTGTGTCGAACAATTAGTTCCAGTGAATTTTTTCAGTGTGTTTTGCTCATGTTGAGACTTGTTAGAATGCTTAAATATCCAGGTTGTCTTGTTTCTTTTTCATTATTGTAAATATCTATTTTCTTACTTTTGCATTAATTACTTCATAATTTTAAATAAAATTTACATTTGTAAAACTGATGTTCTTACATTTTTATAATTTGTATTTACATTTTTTAAATTGATGTTCTTATGTTTATTTTTTAAACTATTAGATAATTTAAGTTGCATTTTAAAAATTATATTTTTATTTGAAAAATTGATATTTCCAGTTTTTCTTACAATTTGTAACATTTTCCGTTGTTCCGATTATTCTTCATTTGTAAAATTAATGTTCTTATGTGTTCTTTAAAATCTGCTGGTAAATGAATACTGCATGTTCTGCATGCGCGGGGTGAATGAGCATCATTTGGAGTACCATAGTATTAATAAAATGTGGAATAATAAAGAAGTAGGAAGTGCTGACATAAAAGCAGAATATCTTAAACATACAGCAATTTTTTACACCCTATGAATTGACATTGATACTATAGAAAAAATATCAAGTGATTGGAGAACTGGATAAATTGTGCTAATATAAAAATTATATATGTTTGATTGCAACACCTAAAGATCCATCATACTTTACTTAATATATCTTCCAAAAATGGTTATTTGCTTAATTTATAAAAAATTAAAGTCTGCTATGGAACAGAATTTGGGTGAGTTCCAGCTGGAATCTTGAGCTGGTCATTCAACTGCGGAATTAATCTATATGATATGGAAAACTTCATGAGTCATTTATTTATTTCAAACAGACTCTCGATAAATCAGTAGTTGTTTTTTATTTTAGCTGAGTTGAAAATACGAATTAAGTTAGCTGAAGGGCCTAGGCTATGTGTCGTACAAAATGAGGTTCCTGAACTTTTTGTATTAATGTTAGGGTACTCAAAGTGATCCATTATCGCTATTTTTCAAGATTCATCCCTTAAGTCCATTATTTGAGAGATTCTGTTGCTACTAATCAATATTATTTGTGAAACATGCATCTTAATTGCTTAAATCTCAATTATTTTAAGTAGAAATAGTTATGTATCCTGTGCCAGCCTACTGACTATGGTAAAGGAAGAATCTGCTCTTCTTATTAATGACGCGAAGCAAAATGTACGGGAAGAACAAAATATTATTATCCAATGTTTTAGCTGCACGTATGAAAAGTTTTAAATTTGGAAAGCTCTTTCCGGAGTTTCATTCATCTCTTTTCTATTCATATTGCAATACTATCTCAGAAATAATTAATTCCAATATTTAAAAAAGAAAAGCACACATTTATTTTATATCAATACTTATTTGAAAATAAATTCTTTTCTAAAGAAATTAAAATGACATGAAAAACATCTAGATCTGAGAGAAGTGAGACGAACATAACTACATTCAAACCTGTGTTTGTGTGGTGAATGGGAGCCACATAAAAGAAAATGTAATAATAATAAGCGTAATATAATATAGTAATATAAAAGCATTTTCAGTGGATGGGGAGCTCATAAAGCATACAACTTCTATATACGGCTGTAAAAAAGCTTTCGAATTCACCGCCCATTTTCTGGTGCGATGAATAGGGGACATCATAAAAAAAATCTGACGAAGGAAATACTTTGAAATCTCGCGAGATAATTAGGAATTGTTTTTTAAACTAAACCAAAACACGACCCCGGTGAGCAAAACAGAAGCATGAATGTAATGAAAATAACACAAGCATATTAAATGCAATCTGTTGTCGTTACTTATGACACTCGGACAAGCCAAACTCGCGATGCTATAGGCTATGCAAATTTAAGTCAATCGCTTAACTAGAGCTCTACGGAGGAGAAAGTACGACTTTAATAAAATTTTAAGAAAATAATTATAATTAATGTAAATTTTTGAGTCTGTAGTCATAAGATGTTTTCTATGTTTCCTTTATCAGTTTATATTTATGCATTACCCCCCCAGTTATTCATTTTCTTTATTATGTGAAGAATTCTGAAAATCAAAAGTTTCAAATAAACTATTTAAATTTTAACTGATTTTGGTAATGTTTAAAAAGAATCGAGGGAAATATCTTTTGATTTTGTTAATTCATTTCTTTCTTTTTAAATAGTATCAGTTGACATTATTTTCTACGTAATGTAGATTATGGGAGAGTTTTTGTATGTAAAAAGATTTATTGTAGCAGGAAAAATAGTTTGTTTTCATTAATCAGACGTAATTTTTTAAGAATTCATTTTAGTTGATCGGGCCACATTAGTTTAAGAAATTAGTATGTTACGGTTTTCAGGTGAGATCTGAGTTCTTCAACCAAGTAAGAATCATTCAATTATTGCCACTGAAAAATTTCAAGAAATTCATAAAAAAATATTCAAACGCTGGCAAGAAGAAATATAGAAAATTGTTCTTTATTTCACGAATTTTTTCAGTTTTGATATGATCTTTCATTTTCTGAATGAAAACAAAACTTAATTCTTTTTGTATGGTTTCTATTTATACGTAATTAATTAAAAGCTTATAATGGACCAAACACAAAGCGATAAAAAAGTTTTTAACGATTTCATTTGTGAAAGATATTTTGATTTGCTGCGTATAACCTGATAATTAAAGTAAGATTTTCGTGCTTTCAAAATTTAATTCATGTCGTTTTCCTCCATTAATTTATTACTTTTCTTCTAAATTATTTAATGGTTCTTTTACTTATGGGTATCTATTTTTTCTGTGCGCGCGCGCGTTTTGTTCTTTTATATTTTAAATCTCTATTTGTGTAAAAATAAAATATCATTTGTAAAAATGCCCTAACAAATTTTGCACACAAGGCATTGGACATAGTAACTTACATTTCCTTTTATTCTATTTGTTTCCTTGATTGATATTTTATCACAATAGAATAATTTAAAGGGTATTAATTAAAGAACAACTTTAAGAATAAACTCTTTTTTCAAATAATGACACAATGTGTGTTTTTTAAAATTTGAATTAGAATCTTCCATGAAATAGAACTAATAAAAGAAATGAATTTTTATAATAAAATAATTTGAAAATAATGAATAAAAAAAAAGTTTCGAAACTACTATCAATTAATCATTTTCCTTCGTGTTTGATCTTTGTAACTGAAATTTTTCTGAGCACTTAAAATAAATTCATGCGATTGAATTGCATTAGCTTTTCAAAAGAACTTTTCCGAATATCTGTTACCCAAATTTCTTGTCTATTGTTAATGAAAAGGACTTTTGTTTGATATACTCATTTGCTTTCTCTTTCACGTCTTCAATCAATTAGTATTAATGTACTGCAATTTTCCCGATTTACTTTCGGTAAATCGCAAAAATTGCATAGTCGATTGGGGATATTCATGCATAACCTCATCTTTCATCTTGTATACTGTCTTGGATCTTCGATTTGCAGGGAAAATTGTTTTTGTAATTTTCCTAGCATGTCGAAAGTCTGAGCGTGCGAGATGAAAGATTGCTTTCTGGAATTCAGCGCAGCTTTTACATTGTTGAAAAAGAAACAGAAATTTCACCTTCAAATGTCATCGGATGACTTCCTATCGGGTAAGTGAAATGAGACGTACAAAATTGGGAGGAGGGTAACAATCATCAGGAGTAAAAGATCGTAAGTTTTCAACATTAACTTAAGACTGATTTTAGGAATTTAATTTTATTTTTTCCTGGAGGGAAAGACTGCCTACTGTATGGAAGAGACAATATTGACCTACCAGTGCTTGTCGTTCATTGTAAAATTACTCTCAGAAATCCGCAATTCCATTTAATACTTTCTGTTGATTTTAAATTTGTTGGAATCTGCATCATTTTTAATTAATCCGACACGAAATTAAGTGATATTGAAATCTCATGTAATACTTCAAAAATCTAGAAAAAACGTAGATAAAAAAGAAGACCTACCCTACGAGGGATCCTCCATCCTTCCAAGAACAGTTGACCCATGCAGAAATGGACTCTTAGAAATTAACATTTCTTTTCCAATTCTGCATTTAGCTTCTACAATCACGTGGTTTTGTTTGGTTGCTTCGTTCCCTTGGTGACGACGGACTTGTTGATCGAACGGGTTTTGTTTTTCTATATTCTTTGCCCGCCTTTTCCCGGTGGTCGATAGAGTGTGGCTTCCAAGAGCTTTCTTCCAGCTTCTGAACAGGACTTCGAAATGACTCTTCTCCAGTCTCCTGAGCGCTTGGATAGTGTCGAACATTTTCATTTAAGGAAATCTCCCGGCATTCGTGGAACTTAAGTATCAAATCTTAAAATGCCAATGTGGGCTTTATATATATATATATATATATATATGAAGCAGCATAAATTGAAATAAATGAATACAAGAATAAATACACAATTTATACACTTATCAATAAATTCAGCGCGAAAGTAGCATAAATAAAATTATTAAAATATAATTAATCGTAAATTTTTTATAAAATTAATCAAATATCAAATGAAGAATAATAAAGTGAAAAGATGAAATATAGTAAGCAGATGGGCCAAATATTCAACAGACAGTTCAAAATTTAAAAGAAACATAAAATAAAAGGAAAAGGAAACGAAGTACCAACATGGCTTGCTTCTTCAGGGGGTGTTGACCGCATAAGCAGAAAGTAGGGCTTATCTGCAGTGACTCCAGACTAAAGTCATAATGAAGACACCTGAAACCACACTAAAAATGAATCTACAAATGCCAAGTTAAAATATAATATTAAATCCGAAGTTGCCAAAATATACTATTAAATATATAGTAGTCAAAATCAAATTCCAAACCCTCGAAAATTACGAATAAATACAAATATATAAATAGAGCAAATCAAATACGTAAACTTAAAGACTAAGTATAAATACTATTGGCAATTCAAGCGTCTTATAAGACTTTCAGGTTTGAGTGATAATTTTATAGATTATACACTACTGGCCATTAAAATTGCTACACTAA